>CM060411.1:192068440-193268440 GCA_030545235.1 Helianthus tuberosus | reverse complement strand
GCTAGAACGAATAAAACCCTTTTTCCAAGAGTTCTTGCAATTGCTTGGACAGTTCTTCCAATTCGGTTGGAGCTAAACGATAAGGTGCTCGAGCTATGGGTGCTGCTCCAGGAGCTAGCTCGATCTGAAATTTAACCTGGCGATGAGGCGGTAGACCAGGTAATTCCTCAGGAAAACTTGAGGAAAGTCGCGTACAACTGGAATATCCTCTATTCTCTTCTCTTTCGTTGATGCGTCAGTAACAAGTGCTAAGATAGCGGTGTGACCCTTTCGCAAACACTTCTGGGCCTTAAGGAAGGAGATGATGCCCACTACAGCACCACTCTTGTCGCCTTGAATTTCGAGAGGTTCTTTGCCAGAACGGGGAATACGAACAATCTTCTCTTTGCATAGGATCTCTGCTTGCTGTTGGGATAACCAATCCATCCCAATGACGATGTCGATGTCGAAACTACCCAGAACTATAGGAATGAGGTCGATAGAGAAAGTCTGACCAGCTAAGACGAGATTACAACCCTTAACTATGTTTGTGGCCTCTAGGCTTTTACCGTTTGCTAGCTCTACCATGTGCTTGGTGTTTAAAGGAGTTGGTGTGCGTTTAAGCATTTGACTAACTTTTAGAGACACATAACTGGTATCGGCACCCGAATCAAATAAGACAGTAACATAAAAGTCGTCAAGAAGGAACTTACCCATCACTACGTTAGGATCATTCCTTGCGTCACCCTGACCAATCACGAACACTTGACCTCGGGCGCCATTGTTTCCATTGTTTCCCCCGTTGTTACCCCTATTGTTGTTGTTGTTCTGATTCTGGTTTAACTGAGGGTAGTCCCGCTTGAAGTGGCCTTCAGCACCACACTGAAAGCATCCCCTGTTACCTCGCTGTCGCTGTTGGTTTTGTGGAGCTGGTGATTGTTGTGGTTGGTTCTGAATCGCAGGTCGTGAGCTCCTGCAATCCTTAGCTTCATGACCCATCTTGAGACATCTCTGACAATGACCCCTGTTGCACTGACCATTGTGGTGTCTGTTGCATCTATTGCACTTTGGGTGATTTCCTTGATATCCACCCTGCCCTTGACTACCAGAAGATTGCTGACCCAGACTCTGGTAGTCATCGATCTTTCGCTGCTGTGCCTGGGACTGAACTGAAGTCGAACCCTTGCTGGAGGTTCCATCCCATTTTCTCTTGTTGTCACTTGGAATAGCAGAAGTAGTAACAGTAGTAGCAGCACCAATACGCTTAGGCAGCTTGTTCTGTTCCACTGCCTGGTCTGTGAGACGATGAGCAAGACGAGTAACATCTTGAATAGTAGCAAGGTTAGCAGCAGTCACATGGCTTTGAATCTCTGATACTAAGCCTTTGAGGTACAGCTCAATACGTTTGATGGGAGGATCCACCATAGTTAGACATAACACTGCCAGTTCGTTGGATCGTTTCGTGTACGCTTCTATCTCTGACCCCGTCATCTTCAGGTTAAAGAACTCCACTTCCATCTTGTGGATGTCATCACGACTACAGTATTCCCGTTTGATCAGTTCTTTAAAATCATTCCATGGGGTGGCATTAGCAGCCGCCAGCCCCAGCATCTGAACTTGCGCGTTCCACCAAGTTAGCGCAGTGCCTTCGAGAGTACCAGTGGCGTACTTCACCCTACGAGCCTCAGGGCATTCACACATCTCGAAGACAGACTCGAGCTTTTCAAACCAATGGAGGAGTCCAACGGCTCCTTCAGTGCCACTGAAAGTACTAGGACGATAGTCCATGAACGTCTTGAATGTGCACACAGGAGGCTGAGCGTGTTGACTTGTCGTGTGCGTAAGAGTAAACAAAATTAAGCACAAGTGTCGGTTTACGAAAGTAGGATCTAAGGATCCTAGAGTAAGTTGTGATGGCAGGCTATACCTCCTGCCTGGGCAGCTGCGAGTGTTGCAGTAACTTGTTCAGTGATCAAAGCCGCCAACTGGGCTTGAGTTAGGTTAACGCGTCCACTCATGATCTTCATATCAAAGTAAGCATGAGTGAGAAAGGTTCGCGAAAGTGCGGTGACAGAAGAGAGTAAGCACATAAGTGTTTCCAAACAATGGTTGTTACGTTTATCTAAGCATACCATGAGCAAAGTTCTATGTAATCTAGCAAGTAGGCAATGAAAACATAAATCATATCACCTAGAATGTTGAGTCTTGCACGTGGAGCGAAGCGTCGTTGTGGATCGTTGAGCACTGTTCAGGTTAAAGTCTGGTTTTAACAAAAACTTTTTCCCTTATTAAAACCAAGTTCACTATAACCAATGGGTCTGATACCAATCTGTCACACCCCCAAAATCCACACGCGGAGTATCACCGCTTGGAGGCGTGACTGACCAGGATCAAGCCACCAATCATATTGAACATAGCAAGTAATAAGTAAAATTCAATCACACAATATGAAAGGTGTTTCAAATAAAAAACGTAGTTAAGTGTTTAGCGGAAGCGTAATTGTAAAACCCAATGAAAGTATTAAGTATGAAATAAAGTATTGTTTTTAACATGGCACACACTGCCATGTCCCACAACAACCGCGCCTCCTCATGCAAGCTCCATGAGTACCTAACGACCTGCAAGGCATGTAGCAACGAATCAACAACAAAGTTGAGCGAGTTCACAGTGGGTTGTTTAGTTATAGCATTCGTTTCGTAAATCCTATGTTCGTTTGTAACCCATGTATCGTGTTAATTAGTATCGCGGTCTCCCAGACATGTTTGCGAAGATTAGTAGGGGCTTCCCATGTATTACTAGACCACGCGTATCGACTGCTACGAAAATGTAAGAGGTGCCCTAGGTCAATGTCTATCAGCATTGACCCTTTGCCCATAGTCCATTAGTACACGCCCGTCCGACTGGCACGGTGTGAGGTTTGTTAAACCTAATAGCGCTATTAACTAATGACCCGCTCGCCATAGGCCTCGACGATTAAGTCGATAAATGAGGGACTTAAAGTGATAGAGTTGATGGTCTTATGATCGTACGTATCCTGTTGTATGGGGAATACGCAAGTTTGTAGTTACCGTTCAGTATCTTTAACCCATTCCCAACCCTTGGGAATCCCATGCCTTGGATAGAGTGTGAACTCACCTTGGTTTGCTCGGTATGCTAAACTATGTGCTCGCAAGTAATCAATCACGTCCTATAGTATGTACGTATTTAATCAGTTCCAGTTCGTAATGATTCACATGCCATTTATGTCACATAGTGTGTTTATGAAATCATCATCAAGTAGCACGTAACAGTTAGTTTGTTCTCATGCAATTTATGCTTCACATAAATGTCCATCACAGTTTGTACTAACATGGTTATTCGTTAACATACTTGAGAGGGTTAACAGTCTTAACGAAGTTAGCAATTTAACAGGATTTATATACATAGATTTAACAGGGTTAATAAACTTAACTCAGTTAATAAACTAAACATAGTTGATAACTAACAGTATTACATATGTGACGAAAACACTTTAGTGGGCGAAAACCCTATTTGGCGAAATCATTATGGACGAAAACCCTTTGGTTTTCGTCGAATCTAAGGTGCGATGAAAACACAAGTGTTTTCGTCTGAACCTTGTGTTTTCGTGGTTCTTGATCATCATCTCTAGCAGTTACGAGTTTCCAAAACCCTAAATAATTCTAACAGTTACAAGATCAAATCATCATTTTTATCATAAAAATCAGCATCACTTGGATCCATTCAAATAACAGTTATACATAATCATTCACCATCAATATTATTATGATCATCAAGCATTAGTTGGACATGCACTGGGACCTAAACAATGGCCTTTATAACATCAGGTCTATTCAATCATGATTTATAACAGAAACATCAAACCTATCCATTCATCACATAATATCATGCGAAACAACTCCTCATACAACATGAATTCAAGTTTTACATAATATCACAGCATCATGATTTCGATGACACATTCAACAATGATTTCAAACAATCTATCATGTGTGGATTATAACGATTATAACCTCAGTTTATAAAGATTCCTACCAAACCAATCAATCCAATATTCAACCAAATCTGATTTACATGCACACATATATTTAATCATTTATTTCCTGACAATGCACATGCACTAAAGACAATAATGGCCGCCAATTTACATGTATACACTATGCAAATCTCATGCAATATAAGACACAGTGGCCGACAATGAGGTGATGACTATCTAAACCTCACATGCAATGATATGGGATATTGGGCCAACAAAGCAAATATTAATAATTCAATTGTATAACTAACCGGAGGTGCTTGGAATGATGGAAAGAGAACCTCGAGGAAGTCCACTGCCGTCGCGGGTTTGAGAGAGAGAGAGTAACTGAGAAGTGATTAGGGTTCGTCTAATAAAACATCCGCATATAAATTAAGGTTGCTACTGGGCCGTAGCCCATGTGTTGTTTTCGCCGGCCAACTTCGAGAGGGGGTTGATTTCGGGTGGGATGTGTTTTCGGGTGAGGGGTTGTTTCAGGTGGGGAGGATTTCGGGTGTGGGTCAACATTAACTAACTTTATGAAACATATAATATTAGAATAGTAGATGGGTGTTTCGGGTATTAGACAAAGTTCCATTTTATTAATTATACAACCATATTAATATAAACCATATATTAACATACTCACTTATAAGGCACACCAAATATATCATAACAACCACAATACGATTTAACCTATTACAAACGTGTACCGTTGTGAAACAAACAAGTCGTTTTAACAATCAACTTAAACAATTAACGCGCAATTAATGCGAAGATGGAAATCTTGGAAACTCGAGTTGTCACATGTTCAGCCTCGGGATTGTAAACCGCACGGGAGAAGCATGGGCACGAGATCCTGGCCTTCGCGACTGGGTTTGAGGTGCAGTTTGTGCACACAGCTGTGTGTATACTGCATTCAGAGCCCCTTGAGACCTGACATACCAGGAGATTGGAGTTTCTCCTGGAGGCAAAATTGAGTGGACAGGGTTCTCTGGTAGTACTCCTGGAGTGACAGGTTCATTTACTCGATTGGACTGAACCTCGTTGTCATCCGAGGCGTCCTCTGGAATTCCTTCCACCTGAAAGTTATTTCCGACGGCTAGTTTGCTGATGAGACGACGTTTCTTCCATTTTCAAATGGAATAAACAGGTTAGATCAAAAATCGAGAGAAAATTGGATGAGACAGAGAAATCGGAGGGCGCCAATGAAGAAACACTAGATAATTGACCGGAATCGAATTATCTATGGGGTTTGAATCCGCATAAAAGGTTTGGTTTTCTCTTGTTTGATCTGGTGGGACAGTTCTTCCTCTCTTGTAAACTCTGCAAAACAAAGCACTGTTAGCCTCATCAAGTGGAGAAGAAGGGTTCTCTCCTTGACCCGACTCCGGCGTGAGAATAAGTATGTGTTTATGAAGAAGAAGAAGTATTGATGAAGTGTGTGTAACTTGAAGTTCATACCTGAATTATCCTCATATTTATAACCGAGAGTTTGGGCGGGAAAACTTGTTGGTGAAATGTTGACGGAAGATGCTAACCCCGTAAGCGGTTATATTTCCTTCCGTTAAGCTTCTTGATCCGACGTGAGTGCACACGGATCGCTGCTTAGATCTATGGCTGGGGGTTTGCCACGTGGAAAGTGATCAAGTGGAGGTTTCTCTCCAATTACATGCTATTGTTGTGATTTCAGGGATGCCTGAGGTGATGACACGTGTCCAGATGGTTATAACCGTCCTAGTGGTGCACGATTGAATTTCTTTCTAGAAGATTACTGCTGTAATCTGGTGTGACTCTTTATCGTGTGGCATCAGTCAAGTAAATAATATCCAAGTCTGGATACTATTAAGCGGAAGTGCTTTGACTTAGGATTTTCATCCTTTATGAAAGCGCAAGGATTTATGATTTCCTTTTGGCGCACAAGTGTTGTCTGTTATCTGTCTCTTAAGCCTTTCTTTTGTAAAACCAGTGCGCGGCCGCGCAAGGTAAAAGGGGCTGAAAGACGAGGTTGTGGTATGGTCCCAAGTACTTATTACAAGGTTTTTGGGACCTTACCCCTTCAAGTCCCCCCAGTCTAGTGTTGCTCTTATGCAAGTAAGTGGAGCACTGGACTTATGAGAGGGAAATGCTTTTTGGCGCGAAAGTAAGAAATCTTTTATGATAAGATTTTACTTTGCTTATTTATAAAGATCTTTGAAAATCTTTGACTTTAGATGGGGTTGATACAGTAAAGACTGAGTGACAGGCTGTCACTGTCAGTTGTCTCTTACCATCCGTGTGTCGCACGCGGGCGTGGACTCGCGTTTGTGTTGATTCTCACTCGCTCTGTTGCTTGGATAACTGTGATATCCGGAAAAGTTGCTATGGCAGTTACCGATGCTATTTATTACGGTGAGTATATAAGTTTGCTGTAGTTGCCCCTTTCCTTTAATCATTACTTTGTTGAAAACTTTTCCTCTTCTTTTCTTCATTATCCGTTAAGAAAAAGGTTTGCCATTTCTTCTTCTTATGTCAACCGGAGAAAACCAAGAAGACCTATCTGAAGAAATGTCTGCTGAACTTCCACCGTTAAAGTGGCCCCGAGCAACTTTTGATGGTCTGGTTCGAAACCTTAGATTCCCGGAGAACTGGGGTGCTCTGTATCCTGAGGAGGGTCAGACAGCAGCAGATGCTCCGGCCGGGTACATCACCCTTTTTTGGGATTTTTTCTGTGAAGGTAACTTTCGCTTGCCTGCAACAAAGTTTTTCCTTGAAGTCCTTGAGTATTATAAGTTGCATATCTCCCAACTGCACCCTATTGGCATGGTTAGGGTTCGACACTTTGAGTTTGTGTGTCGGGCGATGCATATTGAGCCGACAGTCCTTCAATTTAGGGGTTTTCACCAAATGCATTGTACCCAAAGGTTTTATTCATTTGTTCAAGGAGCGTCTGCAAAGAAGATTTTGCAACATCCTCCAAAATCTTTCCATGATTGGAAACAAAAATTCTTCTTTACCAAGGCGGGGGTGATTCTGATGGGGATGGTTCTAAGGGGAAGAGAAGACGTCCCTGTTGAAACGCTTCGGACCCTTTTTGACGAAAATTGGTATCAAGACCTGAAAGAAGTTCCTAACATTGCCTTACCGGAGAAAGCCCTTGTTGGGGCTAGTATGAGCTTGAATTGGAAAATGGACCGGGAAGACAAGCCGGTGTACACGGAGGAAGGTCATGGTAAGATTGGGGTTTTCCCCCTTTTTGCCTTTCTCCCACTTTCTCTCTCTTTTTTTTTTAACATGCTTTTCTTCTTCTGTAGTTGTTTCATTGTATGTTGTAGCATACAAGAGAGAAGGCGGAAAAATGGGTACCATGAAGAAGAAACCTGATGAAGAGCTTTGGTACCATCGAATTGTGAGGAATTTCGTGCTTCCTCAAGAGGCTGATTTATCCGCCCAACCTGCCGCTGGTGGTGGTGAGCTTGCGCACTTTGTTTGCTGTTTGCTTTTTGTAATGCATCTAAACTTTATTCTGCGCTTTCATAGGTGTATTGTCAAATTTGGGCATAGGTCCTGAGAAGAAGAAGCGCGCGACAACTGGTAACGTCGCGCCTAAAAAGGGTGATGCAGAGAACACTCATTCCTCCAAATTAAAAAATGTTGGAGGAGAGAAGAAAGGTCGCGCCATTCTTCTGACTCCTGGTGTGATTATGTGGTGGTTTCTGACTCTTTGGAGGGTCTTGCGCCTGCAGTTACTGTTAGGAGGCTGAAACCTGAACCGAGAGATACTGCTGATATCCCTCCATCCAACCCGAATGATCCCATTGACTTGGAGTCCAGTCCGGAACACTTGGTGCGAAAGAAGGTGGGTAAAAGGAAGCAAACTGATGCTGAAGCTGAGGGTCAGCCCTTAAAGAAGATTCAGAGGAAGAAAATTACCAGAAAGGGCAATCTGGATGCCTTTATTTCTGAGTCTGTTCCTGGTAAGTGTTACCTTTGCTTCTTTTCCTTGTGCAAATTAGATTTTTACAGACTTTGTGGTTTTTTCAGAAGTTCCTGTTTCTCCTGTTTCCACAGAGCCGCCGCCTGTGGTTAATGAAGAACTCCCAACCTCTCCTCCGCGTGCTGCCACTGCTGACCCGTTAAAAACTTCTGAGGTTCCTGAGGGTGGTGCAGAGAAGACTGTTGAGGCTCAGAAGCCTGTTGAGGTTGCTGCGGTGGTTGAAAAGGTTGTGAGCCCGGTGGTGGTAGATGATGCTGGTAACCCCTCAACTCCTGAACCTGTTGCTCATGATAAGGAGAAAATTTCAGAAGAAATTCCTGTTATATCTTCTCCTTCCAAGGTTTCTGGTTCTATGCCTGAGAAAGTTGCTGCTGAAGATCAGGGTTCATTTTCCGATACTGGCAGAAGTTCTCCGATCCGCCCAGAGGAAACCCTGGGGATTATTATTACAGAACTTATTCGGAAAAAGATGCTTCCGAGCCTCATGTCCCTGTTTAGAATTTGAAGAAAGGTGATACTTTCTCAGATTGGTGTGTGTGCCGAGATTGGTTGCAGGGCATATTTCCGCCTGGGGAGATCAAGTTTCAAGAAAACCGACCTCATGAACAAACTTATCAGGCTTATCTTAAGGAGACTGCTTCCCATGCCTGTACCACTCATCGCATAGTGCGTGAGTGGCATAGTATGCATAAGGATTGGGAGGCTTTCCGGGTATCACAGAAGAAGTTTGCTAATGATGAAAAGCGTTTAGCTCAATTAAAAGCTAAATTGGAAGCTGATCAGGCCAAGTTTCAGGCTGATCGTAAAACTTAAGAGTGGTCTGTTGCAGGTTGGAGAAGAGGAAGGCGGAGGCCGAAGCTGCCCTCCTTTCTGAAGAGCGTAAAAACTGGAAAAGAATTTGTGAAAAAGATAATGCTGAGATGGTGAATCTCCGGAATGCCATCAATAATCTCAAGGCTGAGATTGAAAAACTGAAGAAACAGGATGCGGAGATAGAAAAGTTGAAAAAGGAGAAGGCTGATGCAGAAGCTGCGCTAGAAGAAGCGCGTTCGCATAGGGAGCGCAGTGAGCAACGAGAGGTACGAGCTTGCGCTACTCTTGCTCTTAGAGATAAAGAGTTAGAAGAACTTACTGCTTTACTTTCTGACCAGGAACAACTTAAAAAGGATTTGGAACTTGCGCATTCCGAAAAAGCTGAGGCCTCTCGTCTTTTGACTGAAACTGAAGAAAAATTGGAAAATTCTGAAACGGCACGGGCCACAGTGGAAAGCGAGCTTGAACCTTTAAAGAATGATATGGCATGGCTGAAAGATCATGGAATCGCCTGTGTAAGTTGCTTCTTATTTTTTGTTTGCGGGAATGTTTTTGTGCTTTCTTGTTATTTACCCTTTCTTGCTGTCGTTGGTTGCTGAATCAGTTTTGAATTCTGAGGAGTTGGATAAAACCGTTGTGCGTTTAGTTGTTGCTGCGCGAAAGGACGGGTATGCCCAAGGATACGCTGAGTGTTCTCAGCATGTGAACAACGCTTTGAAGGTTGATTGGGACACCAGCAGATCTTCGACTTATGGAATCAACACTGGTGTTGCGCTTACTGCCTTGAAGGCAGAATTTAATGACTTGCAGCTTTTCATTATGGATCTTATAAATGTTGCGCTGCAATCTGATGATCACGTGGCACAACTAAAGGAAATCTTTCCGGATGACGGTGAAGATTTAGTGTAGGTCCCTTTGAAACTGTATCGAACATTTTTTTGTAATATTTGGGGTGTGTATCTCTTTTGTTGTTGGTGCGCTGTTGCACAAGTAACTAAAACACTGCCGTGTTTGATAGTTTTTAAGGCGTATTTGTACGCTGAGAATAGTATGTCATGTTTTTTAGTTTACAATTTATTGCATGAGTACAATTACTTTGATTGAGTAAGGCGAATAAAGTTGGTATAAAGCTCATGTGTGAACGTATGGTTGTTTGTGGTGTAATCACTGACCGTTCATGAGGCTTTATTTTATTTTTACCATAATGTTTTTTTGCGCTTACTAAAAGAAATTGCATGCACTTTGTAAGAAAAACACGAGAATAATAGAAACTTTGCTGTTTATTTCCGGATAGGGCGCAGAGGCCATTACAAAGTTTGCTAATAAATATACGAGACTTAACTTACTCTATTCTCCCGCTCTGTCATAATAAATCGTGTTTTGTTGCGTGGAGACCAGAGAGTTTCTTTTTAGTTCTTTGCCCTTTTGCTCGGGCCTTCGTCGCCTCGGGTAATCTGCTTTATTTCCTTGCGCACATTTTGCAGCAGATGTGTGAGCTCGCCGCTTTTAAGGGCTTTCTCAATCTCGGTGCGCAAGGAAATGCAGTTGTTGGTGTTATGCCCATTGTGCTTGTGATATTCGCAATATTGGGTTGGGTCTTGTCCGCGCTTGTTTTTCATGGGGATCGGTGGCTTGAACTGATAATCTTCAGTGCTCAAGACTTCCGCGGGAGTTTTAGTTAAGGGAGTCCATTGCCTCTCCCTGTTCTCCTGTTTGATTTCCCTCTGCGTAGAAAGTTTATTGATCGTTTCCCGACCATCTTCAGATGAATGGTTTCCCGAGCCAGAATCGCGCCATCCCTTCTTGAATTTCCTCCCGCCACTGGATCCTAAGTCGGGGGGTCGGTTATGTGGTGGTGGCGGTCTATTAGTGGTAAGGTTCTTTTCTGTTTGTGCGTAAACCTTAGCTGCTGCCATCACTTTCTCCCAGCTTGTCGGGAGACCTTCTGTTCCGGACAGGACTTTGATCATATCATAGCATCTAACCGCGTATTTGAACTGTGCGCGGATCAGTTGCTCGTGGACTCCCCCGATCTCCAGTACTTCTTTATGGTATCGGGTAATAAAGTCCTCCAGACTTTCGTCGTCATGACGCCAAATGTTCATTACATCTGATGTGTCTCGGATAGATCGTCGCTGTTGACTGAAATGAGTCAGAAATTTCTTGCGCAGATCTTTCCATGATGTAATGCTTCCAATGGGTAAGTTATCGAACCAAATTCTTGCAGCGCCAGTAAGGGTCTGTACGAAAAGATGGCACCATAATGGTAGAGTCCAGCCGCCTACTAACCCTGCGCTTGTAAAAACCCTCAAGTGGTCGTCAGGGTCTGTTAGCCCATTAAATTTACCCATATTAGACGGTAGCTTAGCTTTCTCAAGCGGAGCCAAAGCTATTTCCATGATGAATTTTGAATTTTCCGCTGCTTCCGCAGGGCGGTAAATCAAATCATAGTTGTGTTCAGCCTCGGGATTGTAAACCGCATGGGGTTTACATTTGTTATAGTTCAACCGACTAAACACACTGACATTGTCACCTAAGCGATAGGTTGGATCATCTTCACTGTGGTAGGTATTTCGTTGAGAACCCAACCTAGTGTGGACTGATGCTCTTCTGTGAGAATGTGACTCGTCTCGATGCTCTCGTTGACGACTCCCAGATTGGGTATACTCATATCTTGATGGAGATCTGGAATATACCTCTGTATCCTCGATGTGAGATGGGCCCTCACGTTGAGAAGCATGGGCACGAGATCCTGGCCTTCGCAACTGGGTTTGAGGTGCAGTTTGTGCACACAGCTGTGTGTATACTGCATTCAGAGCCCCTTGAGACCTGACATACCAGGAGATTGGAGTTTCTCCTGGAGGCAAAATTGAGTGGACAGGGTTCTCTGGTAGTACTCCTGGAGTGACAGGTTCATTTACTCGATTGGACTGAACCTCGTTGTCATCCGAGGCGTCCTCTGGATTTCCTTCCACCTGAAAGTTATTTCCGATGTTCGGCCGAGGGCCAGTTTGCTGATGAGACGACGTTTCTTCCATATGCAAATGGAATTAACAGGGTAGATCAAAAATCGAGAGAAAATTGGATGAGACAGAGAAATCGGTGGGCGCCAATGAAGAAACACTAGATAATTGACCGGAATCGAATTATCTAGGGGGTTTGAATCCGCATAAAAGGGTTGGTTTTCTCTCGTTTGATCTGGTGGGACAGTTCTTCCTCTCCGGTAAACTCTGCAAAACAAAGCACCGTTAGCCTCGTCAAGGGGAGAAGAAGGGTTCTCTCATTGACCCAACTCCGGCGTGAGAATAAGTATGTGTTTATGAAGAAGAAGAAGTATTGATGAAGTGTGTGTAACTTGAAGTTCATACCTGAATTATCCTCATATTTATAACCGAGAGTTTGGGCGGGAAAACTTGTTGGTGAAATGTTGACGGAAGATGCTAACCCCGTAAGCGGTTACATTTCCTTCCGTTAAGCTTCTTGATCCGACGTGAGTGCACACGGATCGCTTCTTAGATCTATGGCTGGGGGTTTGCCACGTGGAAAGTGATCAAGTGGAGGTTTCTCTCCAATTACATGCTATTGTTGTGATTTCAGGGATGCCTGAGGTGATGACACGTGTCCAGACAATTATAACCGTCCTAGTGGTGCACGATTGAATTTCTTTCTAGAAGATTACTGCTGTAATCTGGTGTGACTCTTTATCGTGTGGCATCAATCAAGTAAATAATATCCAAGTCTGGATACTATTAAGCGAAAGTGCTTTGACTTAGGATTTTCATCCTTTATGAAAGCGCAAGGATTTATGATTTCCTTTTGGCGCGTAAGTGTTGTCTGTTATCTATCTCTTAAGCCTTTCTTTTGTAAAACCAGTGCGTGGCCGCGCAAGGTAAAAGGGGCTGAAAGACGAGGTTGTGGTATGGTCCCAAGTACTTATTACAAGGTTTTTTGGGACCTTACCCCTTCAAGTCCCCCCAGTCTAGTGTTGCTCTTATGCAAGTAAGTGGAGCACTGGACTTATGAGAGGGAAATGCTTTTTGGCGCGAAAGTAAGAAATCTTTTATGAGAAGATTTTACTTTGCTTATTTATAAAGATCTTTGAAAATCTTTGACTTTAGATGGGGTTGATACAGTAAAGACTGAGTGACCCAAGTGTCGAACCGGAGTACAATGCATTTGGTGAAAAACCCTAAATCGAAGGACTGTCGACTCAATATGCATCGCCCGACACACAAACTCAAAGTGTCGAACCCTAACCATGCCAATAGGGTGCAGTTGGGAGATATGCAACTTATAATACTCAAGGACTTCAAGAAAAAACTTTGTTGCAGGCAAGCGAAAGTTACCTTCACAGAAAAAATCCCAAAAAGGGTGATGTACCCGGCCGGAGCATCTGCTGCTGTCTGACCCTCCTCGGGATACAGAGCACCCCAGTTCTCCGGGAATCTAAGGTTTCGAACCAGACCATCAAAAAGATCTTTGAAGATTTTTCTCCGTCTTTACTGTATTAACCCCATCTAAAGTCAAAGATTTTCAAAGATCTTTATAAATAAGCAAAGTAAAATCTTCTCATAAAAGATTTCTTAATTTCGCGCCAAAAAGCATTTCCCTCTCATAAATCCAGTGCTCCACTTACTTGCATAAGAGCAACACTAGACTGGGGGGACTTGAAGGGGTAAGGTCCCAAAAACCTTGTAATAAGTACTTGGGACCATACCACAACCTCGTCTTTCAGCCTCTTTTACCTTGCTCGGCCACGCACTGGTTTTACAAAAGAAAGGCTTAAGAGACAGATAACAGACAACGCTTGCGCGCCAAAAGGAAATCATAAATCCTTGCGCTTTTATAAAGGATGAAAATCCTAAGTCAAAGCACTTCCGCTTCATAGTATCCAGACTTGGATATTATTTACTTGACTGATGCCACACGATAAAGAGTCACACCAGATTACAGCAGTAATCTTCTAGAAAGAAATTCAATCGTGCACCACTAGGACGGTTATAACCGTCTGGACACGTGTCATCACCTCAGGCATCCCTGAAATCACAACAATAGCATGTAATTGGAGAGAAACCTCCACTTGATCACTTTCCACGTGGCAAACCCCCAGCCATAGATCTAAGCAGTGATCCATGTGCACTCACGTCAGATTAAGAAGCTTAACGGAAGGAAATGTAACCGCTTACGGGGTTAGCATCTTCCGTCAACATTTCACCAACAAGTTTTCCCGCCCAAACTCTCGGTTATAAATATGAGGATAATTCAGGTATGAACTTCAAGTTACACACACTTCATCAATACTTCTTCTTCTTCATAAACACATACTTATTCTCACGTCGGAGTTGGGTCAATGAGAGAACCCTTCTTCTCCCCTTGACGAGGCTAACGGTGCTTTGTTTTGCAGAGTTTACCGGAGAGGAAGAACTGTCCCACCAGATCAAACGAGAGAAAACCAACCCTTTTATGCGGATTCAAACCCCCTAGATAATTCGATTCCGGTCAATTATCTAGTGTTTCTTCAGAGATGAAGCGAAAATATCCTCACTTGTTCCAGTAAATCTCGAGGACGAGATTTTAATTAAGGTGGGGAGGATGTAACAACTCTCACCAAAAGTCCTATTTCTTATCTTATTTTGTCCAATAGGAAACCCCAATTGAGACCCCCAAGTGATACTGCATGACCCCTAAAAATTTCAGAACAGTTGGAATCAAAATCAGGGCCCCTAAAACTCAGGGGGGGTATTCCCTAATTGGTATTATCCTCACTGTTTGTTGTCTAAATTGAATTTCGTCGAACGGTCGACTCACACAGGCTACTAACAGACGTGGCTACCCTATCCTAGAAGTGACCCGTCGCGCCATGCGAGAGCCTCTCGTGACACGCGACAGCGCCGTTTTTCCAGTATAAATAGAGGAGTTTGGCACTTGAATTTGGGCGTTGGTTCGACGTTAAAATTCGATTCGTACACCGAGATATCGTCTGATTACTCTAAAAACACACACAATCACGAAATTCTGCCGCGATAACAGGGTAATAACTCGATCACTGCTACGATTTAATGTCCGATCGATAAAAACCAATCCGATGGATGTTTAAGTGCTGCCCAAACTCGGGTTATGCTTTGTCATTCGTCGTGAATTCGATGGATGTTTAAGTATCGCACTTTGTCATTCATTGTGAAGGTTTTGATATCGTGAGTTGTCGTAAAAGTTGGATTAAAGTTACTAACCTAGTTTTCGTGTGCATTGTTATTTAAATTAGGTTACAAGGCTAATCAATAGGCTAAACTTTTCCCGTTTAAATCTGCAAAGTGAGTCATTCTCTTTTTATCAAATTGTTTTCTTAAAACTCTACTTGTTTTCAAAGTTGTAATTACAGGGATTAAGTCTTTGTAGTCTTCAATTACAAACCGTCACCATTGGACAACGAGTTAGCCAATGGGTGATATGACCATAGTCACAGAAACAGGTCGAGTGACAAATACCGTTGGGTAATTGGTTGATATATAAACATTGTAATCGCTCTTAATACTGTATATTATAACAATGTGTCGTTTTGTGCAAATGAGTGACTCGCCAGTATTTCCCTGCTGATAAAACCCTTTTAAAACATGTTTCAGGTGATCTGCTGTGATCCAGGAAAAAGTGTCGTGTAGCACTGCAAGCTTGAAGAAGTGGCTTAATAAAAATAAAGAAACATGTTTTTGTAAAATAGGGGTTTCCCAGTGAAATCACCTTATGGTAAATTACGGGGTTTGTCCCGGATTATGAAATAAAATAATCGGGCATTTTCAAGTTTTAAACGATCCTGTTAGTAATTCCGCTGCCAAATTAAATAAATACCACGGGGTTTCTGTCCCGCGGCTCCTGGAACGGGTCAAACCGGGCCGGGGGCCGTGACAGAAAAAGGTGGTATCAGAGCCACTGATTTAAGCCAATTAAGTTGTTAGAAATACTTAATTTTTTGACTGCCATTCTGTGATTATGTGTTTTTGTGTTATTTGACTATTTGTTAGCTTACAGTATGGGTAAGCAAAGAATTTCGGACATCTATCGTCTATTAGATAGTTCACCAAAAGATAAGGGAACCTCATTTTCCTCAAGATACTCAGCAGATACTGAGGAAGGAATATTTGTTCGTAAGGCACAGTTTGAGAAACCACTTACCACTAAGAAAAGAAGTTGGATTATTAGAAAAAGTCAAGAGAAAATAAAGAAGTCACAACCAAAAGGGGTGATGATTAAGGAAACCCAGGAAATAGGCAATAACCCACCATGGGAAAATGAATTAGATGAACAATGGGAAAATCTCTATATGTTAGCTACTACAGCAGTAAATGTTAACTTTTAAGTAAGTTAAACTGTCAAACTCGGACCAACCAATGAAATTAGATCTCAACACCCTGACCCAGTACTAGCACCCATATCATCTATAAGCCAGAAACTTTAAAGGAACTTTCCCCATTAGATAAACAACTTAGTAAGAGAAGATAGAATAAACCGTATATAAAAGCATGCTGAGCATAATATTCCTAGATAGACTAAAATAAATTATGAATGCACAACTCCTAGTATATTTTGAAATTCAGTTATAATTTGTAATAGACATGTATATATAAAAGTCGCAATGTTTGTTTGTACTAGCCTGTGATAAATAATCATTGATAAAAATTCAGATGGAACACGCTGATAATAACCCAGTTAACGAGGTTAACCAATCTGAGCAAAATCATGAAGATCAATTTCTGAATCGGCAAGATATCGAGAATATCGTTGCCCAAGGAATAGCCAATGCTATTCCAGCAATCCTTGCTGCTGCCCGAAATCCAGTTGAACCTCAACAAATTATTCCTAGCAAACGTACTCGTGATGACAACTTTAGTAATAGTGTAAATGGAGGCGGTAACATTAATAATAATGATAATGATGTACTGCAAGCCCCAATTCTCAAAAGAATTAAAGCTGCAACGCCTGGTTGCACTTACAAGTAATTTCTTGCCTGTAAACCTGTGGAATTTGCAGGCAATGAAGGGGCGACTGCGGCACTGCGTTGGTTGGAGAAAACCGAGGCAGTAATCAAAATAAGTAAATGTGCAGTAGAAGATAAGGTCATGTATGCTTCTCATCTTTTCAAGGAAGAAGCATTAGAATGGTGGAATACGGTGTTGCAAGCCAAGGGAAGCGACCTGGCTTATGCCATGAGTTGGGAAGAATTTAAGCGTCTGGTGGAAAGAAAATTCTGCCCAGAATATGAAAATAACAAATGGCGAATAAATTCTTGAGCCACCGAATGGTGGATGTTGATTGTCGAGGGTATACTTCGAAGTTTTTCGAATATGCTCGCGTTGTGCCTACTCTGGCTTTGCCAGAACCGGTACTTATCTCTCGCTACATTTGGGGTTTAATTTGCGAGATCCGTGACATTGTAAAATATCGATGATGCGGTGGAATTGGCCAACACTTTGACAGACGGACTGGTGCGTACGCGAGAAAAAAATAGGAAAAAGGAATTGGCTCAGAAAATTACCCAAGGATTTCGTGTGGGTAATAATAGTAATTTCAAGAAAAGAGCAACTGGGCAATCTTCCACTCCGCCGTTCTGCAGGAACTGCAGAAAGAAACATTTTGGAAAATGTAAAGAAGTCGGTAATTTCTGCAAAGTTGTAGGGCACCGAGAGGAGGAATGCAGGAAGAAAACAAGGGTCTGCTGCAACTGTGGAGAAGCTGGGCATTTCAAACCAGAATGCACTAAATTGGTCAAACCAGCAGATAACAAGGCCAAACCTGCCGAAGGGACTACAAAGAAAAACGTAAGAGCCTTCCAATTGACCACACAGGAAGCCGAACTAATTCCTGACGTAATAGCTGGTACGTTCTTAGTTCACAACGTTTATGCGAAAGTATTATTTGACTCTGGTGCAAACCAAAGTTTTATAAATACTTCATTCTGTCAAGCTCTTAAGCTACCCTTAACGAAACTTAGGCAAGTTTTTACAGTAGAAACAGCAGACGGTAACTCTGTTAACATAGCTTCGGTTTTGCAGAAAGCAAATATAGAACTTTCAGGTCATAAATTTTCTGCAAACCTATTACCCATGAATTTAGCTGGATTCGATGTCGTGTTAGGAATGGATTGGTTAGTAGTCAACCATGCTCGTCTTTCTTTTTTCGATCGCCGGTTAAACCCCTTGGGGTTTCAAGGTTTGCTTTCATGTTGTCTTTTGGTAATTTTGGATCGTACGTTGAGGGCTTGTTGGATTTTGACTGTGGTTTCATGGTTGGTGCTTTTAACGGTTGTTTTGGGCATTTGGTTATTTCAATGACGACGAGTGTTGTCTCATACGGGAAACCATGTGCATGCATTGATCGTTGACATTATTTTGCTGGTTTTGTGTAATTCGTTTGTCCTTTTACGTTTTGAAGTTTGTTAGATTCTTTATTTGGTCTTGATTTGGTTTAATGATGATGATGACAATGAGTGACGTGTTGTGGTTTGGGACTTTTGTGACGGTGATACTTTTTGTTTGTTTTTGTGGTTCGTTTGACCCTTTAAGTTTTGAATTTTGTTGGTTTGATTATGATGATGACGATGAGTGAGTTGTTGTGGTTTGGGGCTTTTGTGACGATGATACTATTTGTTCGATTTTACTGTTGTAGTTCGTTTGACCATTTATGTTTTGAAGTCTCTTGTTTTGATGATGATGATGATGACGACGACGACGATGAGTGGCATGTTATGGTTAGGGGCTTTTATGATGGCGGTATTGTTTGTTCGATTTTGTTATTATGATGTTTGATGTTATGCTCTTATTATGTTTGATGGTTTTTTTTTAATCAGGATGTGGTAGAACTATTGTGGTTTAGGGCTTTAGTGATGTTGGTACCGTTTGTTTAATTGTGTTACGATGTTTAATGTTTTGCTTTTATGATGTTTTATGAGTATTTTTTACGAGGATGGGGTTGTCGTTTTGGATCTCTATGAAGACGGTTATGGCTTCATTAGAGAGACCCACGTGCATGATGAAGATGACGATACGCTCATCCGAGAGTTTTGACCATTTCATGTTTACATCGGCTATGTTGTTGTTTCGTCATTTGGTGTGACAACCATGGTTTCAACAATGGCTAAAATCTAAGCCACAAACCTTATGTATAAAGTTTATTTATACATTCTTTTACTAATAGCATTTCTATTAATCCACTAGATTTAAAAAAAAAAAGTTACTAGATAATATACTCATTTAAAATGTAATGTGACAAATTTCTCACGATTTGTATTGAAGAAGCAATTTCTCGTTACCAACTTATTTCGGGTGAATACTTCATAAAGATGGATCTTTGAACCCTATGGCAAGCTGGATCACTACAAAACATACCGATGCTATCCTTGTCACAGAGAGGAGATATCTCCTAGTGACTCCGGCATGAGAATAAGAATTGTTTTGTAAGACAACCACCAGAGAAAGTAAGTTAGTATCGTGAAAGAGTACATAACATGAATCCATATGCCATATGGTATTTATATTAGATGTGGTTACCTTTCGTTGTTAAGGAGTTACGGGCCCACAAGTCGTCCATGATGAAAGGAATAATCGTCAAAATCGTAGCAACAAACTGAATACACCATAAGACAGACATGACACGACTCTATCACTGTGTCACATATGAGAGTAGGGATGGCAATGAGTCGGGTTTAGGTAATCCCAAACCCAAACCCGATTAGATAAGCTTGTCCCAAACCCGTCCCAAAACCCGTCGGGTTTCTAGCGGGTAAATACCCATCGGGTATCGGGTATACCCGCGGGTTTCGGGTAAACCCGTTAATTTAAAAAGATTACTCGTTGGGTATACTCTTCTCAAAACTCATTGGGTATATATTGGGTAACTACTAACCGGTTACATTTTGTATTGTTATTATAAAAATATATATCAAATAAGTACAATGTATACGGAATAGAATACCCTATATGTGTAAAAAATGGATGTATCATATATATACATATTAATAATATAAAAGAAATTATATCGGGTATACAATCGGGTAAACGGGCACACTTTATCGGGTAATTGGGTCGGGTAAACGGGTATATCACTAAATCCCAAACCCGTCCCAAACTCGCGAAGAAAATAAAAACTATTCCCAAACCCGATTAACCGACCCCAAACCCGTCCCAAATGTGTTGGGTTTCAGGTTTATCCATCGGGTTCGGATTTGATTGCAATCCCTATATGAGACGACTCTACCGCTGTACCATGTATTGAGCCGACCCATTTTGGCTCCGTTGTAGTTTGTACTTTGTACCATATCATTTCTATATTTTGATTACTTTGGACGATGAATTTTTTTTTTTTCAAAAATAGCCACTCAATATAACATAGCTACCAAAGTATTTCAAAAACGAGGGTAAAATAGGCATTTCATAAGTTGCAAGCTACCAAAATTAGCAATCTATTGAGGCTCGTAGTTCGTTTATCCGTTTACATCTTCATACGAAAAACTCAACTAATTCTCTCAACAATCTTCGTTAATCTTCTTTCTCACTTCACTAAATTAACTCAAAGATATCGTCTTTATAATCTTCTTATCGCTCGTAACCTAACCAGGTTCTGTTTCTTCGTCTATTTCACCTTTTTCAGTCAAATTCTTGCAGAAAAATCAACATTAACTCCTCAAATTGGTGCTATTGATAGCGTAAGTCAAATCTTTATTGAAATTTCCTCAATTGGGTTTCGTTTATTTTGTTAAAACTATTCGAAATTGTAGATTTTTTAGTTGTCCGCCAGGTGTTTGTTAAAATGCCTGAATGAGTTTTCACTTCTTATCCTAAACTGGTTTGTTGAACTGTATAATCTGATGGCTTTTTCTTCTTGTTTAAGTTGTGACCCATGGACACTTTCTCAAAATCTAAAGCACCCATCTTTGTTTTTGCCTCATAAAAAGCTTTCAAATGTTGTTTCTTTTGCATCCACTAAAAACCATGAACAACTCACTGTTTCCCCTTCTGAACAACTAGTTCTTGATATCTTAAGGAGTGAAAACGACGAAAGCGCGGTGCTTGACGCCTTTAACTGGGCGTTGAAGCAACCAAGTTTCGAACCGTCTTTGAGTGTTTTTGAGGAAATGCTTAGAAAGCTTGGTGAAGTAGGGTCTGTTGATTCGATTAGGGGCTTGTTGGATGACATGAAACGGTCTTCGTGTAAGGTTGCCGAAGATACTTTCTTTATTCTGATCGAAAGTTTTGCGAAGTTTGGTTTATATGATGAGGATGTTTGTGTTTTGTTTATAATGGAAGAAGAGTTTGGAGTGAAGCCGGGGACGTATAGTTATAACTTCTTGTTAAACGTTCTTGTTGACGCGAACAAGTTGAAGCTAGTCGAAGATGTTCACTCGTTAATGTCTAGTAAAGGAGTTAAACGAGACGTTTCGACTTTTAACATCTTGATCAAGGCGCTTTGTAAAGCTCATCAAATGAGACCTGCGGTTTTGATGATGGAAGATATGGTTACTCACGGATTAGTACCCGATGAAAAAACGTACACGACGTTAATGCACGGTTATATCGAAGAAGGGAATTTAAACGGCGCGTTGAGAATCAAAGAACAAATGGCGTCGGCTCAATGTCAACAGACGAATATAACCGTTAACACTTTGATTCATGGATATTGTAAAGTCGGTCAAGTTTCGGAAGCGTTGAATTACGTTCAAAAGATGTCGAAGGACGGGTTTTATCCGGACCGGTTTACGTTCAACACTTTGGTTAACGGGTTATGCAAATCGGGCCATGTTAAGCATGCTTTGGAGCTTTTGGATGTTATGGTTCACGAGGGCTTCGATCCGGATGTATATACCTACAACACGGTTGTTTCGGGATTGTGTAAGTTAGGTAAAGTCGAAGACGCGAAAGATATACTTAACCAGATGCTCGAACGCGACGTTTCTCCGAACACGATCACATACAACACGATAATTAGCGGTTTATGTAAGGAAAACCAAGTGGAAGCAGCTTCCGAACTCGCTCTTAGTTTAACGAGCAAAGGAATCTCACCCGACGTTTGCACTTTTAACTCTCTGATTCAAGGTCTTTGCTTATCGAGCAAGTTTGAATCCGCGTTACAAGTGTTCGACGAGATGAGAACCAAAGGGTGTCAACCCGATGAGTTCACGTATAACATGCTAATCAATTGGTATTGTTCGAAAGGAAAACTTGATTCCGCGTTGAAACTTTTGAAAGAAATGGAATCAAGCAACTGCCCGCGAAACGTGATAACGTACAACACGCTTATTGACGGGTTTTGTAAAAACAAGAAAGTCGAAGAAGCGGGTGAGATCTTCGATCGAATGGAGCTTCATGGGATTTCGAGAAACGTGGTTACGTACAACACGCTTATCGATGGTCTTTGCAAGAACCGTCGAGCCGAAGAGGCATCCATGCTTATGGACCAGATGATAATCGAAGGATTAAAACCCGATAAATTCACCTACAATTCCCTTCTTTCGCACTTTTGTAAAGCGGGCGATATTAAAAAAGCAACGGATATCGTTCAAGTTATGGTTACAAACGGATGCGAGCCTGATATAGTAACTTACGGAACGTTAATTCAAGGGTTATGTAAAGCGGGACGAATCGATGTTGCGTGTAGATTACTTAGAAGCATCCAGTTAAAAAACATGGTGGTTACACCACACGCGTATAATCCCGTTATTCAAACGTTGTTTAAAAAACGCGGTGCGGATGCTGCGATGGAGTTCTTTAGAGAAATGGAGCAAAAGGGTTGTCCGCCTGATGAGGTGTCGTACAAGATTGTTTCGAAAGGGTTATGTTCGGGTGGCGGGCCCATCGGGCAAGCGGTTGATTTCGTATTTGAGATGACTTCGAAAGGTTATATACCCGAGTTTGGTTCTATATACATGCTGGCCGAAGGACTTTGCGCCCTGCAAATGGAGGACACTTTGGTTAAGATAGTGGATCAGATCATGAAAGCTGCTAAATTTCCGGAAAATGAAGTGAGTATGATCATGGGGTTTCTTAAGATTCGCAAGTTCGAAGATGCGTTGGTCACGTTGGATCGTTGTCTTAGCGTTCGGAAGCCGAAGCGAGGTTATTGGCGAGGGGAATATGCTGCAAAATGAGGTTAAAATTGTGTATCTTTTTGTACCTTGTTCTAGGATTTAATTTCTAGGTTTTTATCTTTATTATGGGTTGATATTTTGCTTGTACTCTTAACATTAGTCCTACTAGTTTTGAGAAATCCAATTCGTGTTCTACGTGGACGCCTATATAAAGACGGATGCCACCCCAACCCGCACTTGTAAGCAATGTTTTCATAAGTGATACAGATCTGAGTGATACGGCTCGTGTCACTTTAGTTTCCCATCAATACGGCCCGTATCACTTGTGAGGGTGATGTACCAATAGTCCTGCACTCCTGCATAAGTTAGACAACTTAGGCTATAACCATATTATAGAAATAGTTACCTATTTTTTTTCTATCGACCTACAACGTCTAATTTTACTTCTAAATCTACACCTTTGTCTGTTATGTTCCTTACACCTTGGTTAAAGTCACCTGCAACTTATTTTTAACGCATACAACCTCCTGAAACAATTTATGCTAATCTGTGTTTGTATTTCTTTCAACATGATGACTTGCTTTCGTTTTGTGCTTCGACTTGGAGTTCTTCTTGTTATGCCTCTGAGGCTTGTTGTTTGTTACTGCAATATGGGTCGTGTGGGTGTGTTTAGTAATGAGTTAAAACATGATTGTTTTGAAACACACCATTTTTAGTACGAGTCAAAACAGGTATTGTCAGGTTTGCACACGTGTTAGTTTGCCATTTTTTTTATGAATTTGGAATGCGGTAATTATGATTAGAAAACAATATTGTTACACGAATTATCTAAATCATTGGGTTCGACAATATAGGAGATTGTATCTGTTAAATAATAGACGTTAAGTCAATTCTTTTTATTTGACCAGTTCCCCTTTTAGCTAAATCCTTCTATCCGCCTCATTTGACCCGTTTGAGATAAAATCCACCTATTCAAAAATAAGTGGTAAAAATTGCCACTACTACTGCAAATAAAAGTAATGCTTTTTTTTTTTTTTTTTTCAGCTGTTCCCCTTTCAACTAAGGGGTTGTTTGTCTAACTCTTAGTGAGGCTCTTAATGGTTCAGACCCCCTCTAGTTCAGCACTTAATGGTTCACACTGTTTGTCACGAGCAGATGTCTGAATAATTCAGACATTTGCCTCTGAATGGTTAAACATTATACTGAGTCTGAATGGTTAAGACGTCTAATCTGAATTGGTCAGACATTTGCTTTTAAACGGTTAAGTATTATATTGGCTTTTAATGGTTCAGATCTCTTACTGGTTCAGCACTTAATGGTTCAGATCTCTTACTGGTTCAGCACTTAACTATTCAGAAGTTACCAAACAACCACTAAGTTAACTTCAAGTGTGTAGCTTTGCTTACATCAATAGAGGTTAACACACCTATGTCCATTGCCACTAGATAGCAGTTGAAAGTGAAAGGTAATAAATTGTAAATCAATAATAAAAAAATAACCACTTGCAACATTTTCATAGCAGACACATGAAACTGAAAGAAAAATGTGATCAGTCTAAAACAGAAAAATCAAATCATTCTCAATTTTTTTGGACCCATATTCTAGAGGCCATGTGACATGCATTAACTATTAGTCATATGATCAAATCATCCAATGAAAACAGTTGTGCAACAATTATATAACTACTTTGGAAACCATTATATTCACATGTTACAAAATCTATATATATCACCAAACATATCATTTAACTCAGCTGATCAGAGGGTGGATATTAAAGTTTTCCCAAAAATTTGAGGATGGATGAGTGGTTTTGTTGATTTTCTTTAAATTTTCCCTAAAATTTGAGGATGTGGTATAAATGAGGGGTGGGTTGTCCTAAAGTTTCAATAAATTTTCCCTAAAATTTAAGGATGTGGTATAAATGGGGAGTGGGCTGTCCTAAAGTTTCATTCTGAGTTACTTTTGACTTTTTTTTTTTTTTGGTTACTTTCATTTACATTATATTAAAGTAATTTAGAACTTAAAATTGGGTCTAGCGTTATTTCCTTCATTATTAAGTTACAAGTTGCAACTCAATTTAAAAATTATTTACTTTGAGATGAATGATGCTTCTTAAATCATAATCCATCCTTAAATATGAATGGGATACTTTGTAAGCTTTGATTTGCAAAAACCTATGATGCTCTTGGCTCACCATAAATCACCGATGCGATATGCAATGCTGAAAACTGAAAACTAAAAAGTTGGACAAAGCCAATGCATTTTTCTTAAGACTAAAGTATCTATAGCAAATATAATTGCAAAAATTAAGACTTAAGTATCTATAGCAAATATAATTGCAAAAAAGATGGCACAAAAGGTCCCTTGTCTTGTTTTATTTGTTACTTTTTTTATTAATATTGATTAAACAACACACGACTATTTAGGTCCATTATTACAAATACATAACATGTTAGAATGAGTCGCATACATTCATAATTAACTTAAGTTCAAATACGTCGCACCACCCACCGTCATGTCACTATATGCAATCATCAACCATCATCATCACTGTTTTGGTCAAAAATTACCGAAACAATTAAGTGATCAAATTAGTTTGTGAGGTAGTGTGCTATTGATATTTTGTCACACCCCGAATTCCACGTGTCACCGGTGGGCCTGGTGGAGAGTATCGTGACGTGGTTGGCAACATAATAGTCAAACAACACAATATTTAAATGCACAGCGGAAGCAAATGAAATATATATTTCAACCGAATAAAATATTGTAATATCGCGTATCACAAACAGTTGAAAGTTTATCCACAGAAGGATCAAAATAAATAGGAAACAGTAGTTCAACAGACGTTAGGCATCTTAAGCTTGCGAGACTCTTTATTGATGCTAAGGAGAAAATCCAGCCTATTACGAGTAGTACCTGCATTTAATCTTTTTGGAAAAATACGTCAGTTTACACTGGTAAATACAATCAACTGACTCATTTTAAAAATGATTAAAAATTGATTTGGATGCACATAGCACAAACATTTTATAACTTGGGATAATTATTTAAATATATAAACTTGTAAAAGAATTACATGTTCCTTATGCGTTCAGTAGCCCGGATCGTGCCGGGTTAAAGATCAATAGACACACCACATAATCTATTTATGCACTGACGAGTGTACGCCTACACTCCGCGCTTAGGTCGTGGCCATTTCGTAAAATGATGCCAAGGATATCCAGGACATGGTCATTAACCTCCCAAAGGCTTTAAGTAAACAAAACATAATTTAAACGGGCCGATTAAAATATCAATTAACCACCAAACGATGGAAGATTTAATGCCCGACCAAGCGGTATTTTATATACCGTACCCCAAGCCCGTATAGGGAAAATAAGTTAAAAGTATTTACCTGAGCAAATTAATAATCACAATAAGCAAATGCAAGTAGCTTTTACTGGTCCTCCTAATCTGGAACGAAGGTTTATAATAACCTATTAGAATCCTAACGGGTCTTTAGTTAAGCTTAAGCTTAGACCGGTTAGTTTCAAAGATACGGTTCGTACGCAGGATTAAGCGAAGACCGGATAGAATGTGATTTAGACCCGACAAGTTTGAAGACTTGCTTAATATGGGTATTTCATACACATTCTGGATTTTGAGATAAAACCGATAAGGTTTGACCCGTTTCGGTTAATTTATGCAAACTAGTTACATAAACCGAACCGAACGCGTAATAAGCGTAACGGGTATTCATGAGAGCCATATACAGGTTTCCTAAGTTAATATGCCTCAAATATGTTGTGACATCAGTAAGATGTCTTTTATTATGCCCGAAACGAATTTAAACACAAACTATGCCCCGTAGGGGTAGTTTGGTCATTTTCAAGGTTATAAAGGAGTTTAAGTATTAACCTGAGTTACAGGTCTGATGTAATCAGCAAAAATACTCAATTTAATAAGTTATAACAGTAGGGTAAAGTATATATGTGAAATTTATCAATTATAACCAAACTATGCACCGTAGGGGCATTTTGGTAATTTCACATAAGCCGAAAAGCTCAAAACTGAAGTCTGAGTTTAACAACCTTTGCTTACTGTTAAAATATTATAATTTACCTAAAATATCAGTAGGTATCAACCCTTGTATGTTTAAAATAGTTCTAGTACATACTATGCGTTAAAAACGCTTAAAAAGGCGATTAAAAGCCATTTCCGGGTTCTATACATAAAGCTGATATTTTTATTATTCCAGAAGGCTTAAAATAATTTATTTATCATATGTAATCAGTAGCAAAAGGTTTGGAGTCAATTAGATATGTAAAACTCATTTTATAGCCCGTAAGGGCAAAACCGACAATTACCGGATTAAGCCTATGACTATAACTTATGCTCAGCTAAAAATTAATTAAAAATCTTCAAAAATCCCAAAATAATATATTACATCAGTGGGTAATAAGTTTGATATCAAAAAGTAGGTTTAATTAGGCTATACGCTAATTATGTCGTTTAATCGCTAAAGAAGCTTTCTAATTACGCTAATGAGCATAACTCTCAATCTACACCTCAAACTGATGTCAAAATTTGGGTGCAAGTTTATATATCAGTAACTAAGGTTTCTACACTTTTACATTTTCAAAAATCACGTTTTAAGGTGAAAAGGGCATAATGGTCAACATATGAGCAATTAACGGAATCATGCATATTAATTGGATAACTAATGAACCAAGGTGTATAATCACAGAGGGTTATACTAGCATGTAACCTAGTCCAATTAAAGCTCTAAGGTATTTCTAAAACATACCAAAACGGGTCAGAACTGAAGTCAAAGCTTTGCGACTTTCGGTTCCGAACAGGGTCTAAACATAAAATTGTCGGGTTGAGCATGTTTAGACATGTTCTTAGATTAATTACCAAGTTATATTAATGATCAAACAGGTTGTAGGGGTTCTACATTGCTAATTATGCATAAATTAGAAATTAAGCATTCTGTTGACTTTTTAATAACAAGTTTGACCCGACATTTGACCTAGTTAGAGTGGGAATCAGAGGGTGCCCTTTTAAGGGTTTAATGCCCACATAATTACCAACTTATAACTACTTTCAATTCGACTAATCACTGGACCATTAGTGATTAATCGCTAAGTCAACCGTTAATTACGACGGTTTGACTTTTAAGCTAAAACTAAGCAAAAACTTAACTAAGAAAGGTTAAGCATACTTACTGAAGTCCTTTGCACGATTAGTGATTACTTGAGCCTGCTTTGGAGCTCTAGAAATGATCAGAAATGCTGAAGGAAGGTGTGAAGAATTGGTTGCAACCTTGGCCCTTTATATAGTGCTCAAGAACTCATGGATTGTTGACACACAAGCCTAACAATGGCCATGGATCACTTCCAGATGTCCCTAAGTGTCTAGGGGTTGCCTAGGGGTCATGCAAGATGAGGAAAAACGTTTATAAGTCGGTTAAAATGGCTATGGCAGACAAGAACCCAACAAATTCGGAGCAGACGACCCCTCGCGGCACGCGTACCCCCCCCCCCAGGGCCTTCGCGTGGCGCGAGGCCCCTTCTGATCAAATCTTATATTTTTTATTTTTACGCTTTGGTCCTTGGCTCTTGGAAACTTTGCTACGACTTTATTTCTTGCACTTTGAACCCTTCAAATTGACTTATAAGGGTTTTAAGACATTTACCCACTTTGTTTAGTCCTCGGTTAACTTTATTGTTACTCGAAAAGTCATAAACTTCAACGTTGATGCTTTAACCCCTTGTATACGAATTTGATCATAACTTTCTCATACGATAATGAAACTTTATGAAATTTATATCGTGCATTATAGTGAGCATAATTAACCGTTACAAAGCTTCGGGTTTGTCAAAAGGTCACTCAGAGGTATAACTTAAACATGTTGACACATTTAACCCCTGTAGTTTGTAATCTCTCACTTTCTTTCATATTTAGCTTCGTATGATCCATGATTTATTCGTTTGAAGGTATGAGCATCATGTAGGGATAATGTACAATATATTTATTCACTGTTGACATTTAGAACCCGTATATTCACATACTTTCCATGATTGTCAACTTAAATCCTTCTATAACGTTCTTTCACACGTTCAAACATATGACACGTGCCAACTCATTATAGGACGTGAATTTTCGAGGTGTTACATATTTGCAAAAAATATGTTAAGTTGATTGTAAATGAAAACAATTTCATGATATAGCTCGAGGATATCAAACTATATCAATGGTCAAACAATTGAGCGATAAAAGTAAAAGTTGACACAGGATGTAACTTGAGAGAATGAGAGTATCTAACCCCTTTACACCTTTTATTGAAAAAACCATTAACCCTAAAAACGATCTTCATCAACGTCAAAAATCCATCGCCTAAACTGCCACCACAACATAACTCACCACCAACCCCTGGCCATCTTCATCAGCATCAATGATCTCGCTAGAAAAACGAGATGGTTACCATCTTAAACACACAACCTTCGATTTTCATATTTGACTGTCAACCTTTTTTATCTTCTTCATATTTTATGATGGCTAATTGCCCGGTGTCGGCCAAATCCAAAACCAATTTGTTCATTAAGTTGAATGAATTGTTTGAATGATTTGCCATCTCCACCCAATGTTTTGTAGAATGACCTCAAGCATAATAAACGCGTGCACTCTATCGACCACCATCACTTTAGCCGTTTACCATCGACGTCAGGAATGAGCATTGATCAACGTGGGGGTAGGGTTCATGCCGGATCTGCCATAAGTGAAGTTGGAAACAAGCACCAATCACCGGCAACAAGAACCAACCGACCACCAATTCTGGATCTTTTTGAAGTAAATAACTTAGATGCCGGGGATGGCTTTACAAAAAAGTTGTGTTCCCTGATAGTGAATAAGATATAGTAGTTCTGTGTTCGTGTTCGTCGGAATCAAAGAAGGGGGCGGCGGTGGTTGGTGGAGATAGCCAAAGATGGTGATTGGGTCAAACAATGCTTCTTATTGAAACGTGGTTCTCCGACTCACACTATATCTACACTGTCGCAGGTTGAGGAAGATTGTGGTTCATGCATCATAGCCCGGAATCATTGTCAACCACTGAGTTCTAGACTTCTAGTTGACAACGAATAACGAGAGAGAGAGAGAGAGAGAGAGAGGTGATGAATTTTGTGTTGATGTGACAATATTTAAGATGGTTTGAAGAAAATGCCTTCATGTAAAGGGCACGTGACTAGATTTAACGAATAGGATAGGTTAAGTTAATGGTAGGTGTCAAAAATGTTAGAAAAATAACGTTTGAGTTAGCATTCACATCCAAAGAACTAAATTGTGAGTGTGGGGTTTTTAAAATATAAAGAGTATAAAAAATGGTTGTGAGTGGAGGAGAGAGAAAATTTTACTGTTCATCTGTATATTTGGGGGGACACTGTTCACCCACTATAATTTTTTAATATATATTGAAAGTGGTTGTGAGTGAAGGAGAGAGAAAAATGTAATGATAAAGGTATAAAATTATTATTTAATTGAAAAGGAGAGAGAAAAATTATTTGTTTTTAATAGAAATATATTGATATAGGAGTTGTTTTTAGTGGAATGTATGTATAATTTTAGGGGTCTGGATGTGAATGCTCTATAAATCACATGTAGTACTCTATTCTATAAAAGAAACCGAACAACCGTGTAGATTGGATTGCTATGAAAAAAAGTAAAAGTTGATAATTAATTAAAAAAATCGGCACAAGTCCTTTTATTACTTTAATCTCCACAACTTTGATTGATGAACTAACCCTATTACAAATTCCAACTGTAAACCCATTAAATCCACCACAAACACACACATTTCACCCTCACATCTCAAAACCCCCAAATCCTCCACCAGATCTACCCTCTCCGATCCAGATCTCCGATCATGGCGGCGTCACGGCGGCTCCGGGACCTCCAATCGCAACCAGGCAACAAAATCTGCGTCGATTGCTCCCAAAAAAACCCTCAGTGGGCCTCTGTTTCCTACGGCATCTTCATGTGTCTAGAATGTTCCGGCAAGCACCGCGGCCTTGGCGTTCACATCTCGTTTGTCAGATCTGTCACTATGGACTCCTGGTCTGAGATCCAGCTCCGGAAAATGGAGTCCGGCGGTAACGAAACCCTAAATAAGTTCTTAGCGAAGTATGGGATTGCGAAAGAGACTGATATTGTTACGAAGTATAATACGAATGCTGCGAAGGTGTATAGAGACCGGATCCAAGCCCTAGCTGACGGTAAATCGTGGCAGGATCCGCCGGTGGTGAAGGAGACGGTTAAATCCGGCGGCGGCGGTGGTAGGAAGCCGCCGTTGTCGGCGGCGAGTGGTGGCGGTGGTGGTGGTTGGGATAGCGATTGGGGGAATAGTGGATTTGAGGAGAGAGGGTTTGGATCTAATGAGGATAGTAATATTAGGAGGAATATGAGTAGTGGAGATGTTAGGAGTGGGGTTAAGGGTGGGGGTGGGGTGCCGGTTAGGTCGAGATCGAATGAGGATATGTATACGAGGTCGCAATTGGAGGCGTCTGCGGCGGGGAAGGAGGGGTTTTTTGCGCGGAAGATGGCGGAGAATGAGTCGAAACCTGAGGGATTGCCGCCTTCGCAGGGAGGGAAGTATGTTGGATTTGGATCGTCGCCGAATCCGGTGCCGAGGAATGATCCACAGGCGGATGTGCTTTCGTCGGTTACGCAGGTAGATTACTGTTTTATAAACACTGATTTGAGAATTAATATGCGCCGTTGAATTCCTTTGTATCAAATTGCAATTCGATATCAATACTTGTATATGTGAATCTGTTTCTATTGTTTTAAAAAGCGCGTGGTGATCTAATGCGTTTTGATCCCAAAAGCCGATGCTTGAGGGGCGCACGCATGTCTGGAGTTTGTTATGAAAAAAGTTGTTTATATATAATATCTTAACTTGTCAACGTTTATAACACTGAGATATAACATCATGTCTTGTCATATTTGCTCAATAGATGGGCTAATTTGTTCACTCAAAACCCATTGCTCTATCAATGGTTTTGAATGTTCAAGTAGATTTGAAAAACCGAGACCCATTGCCATTGATGGTTCAATTTGTTGAATACTTGTCAACTGCATAATGCGCCACACCAGCCGCATCATGGAATTGCATCACATTAACTGCAACGATGCGATCTGATCACTGGCACGTGAATTATGTGCTCTTGATGCGTGCATTTAAAAAGCCTTTTCATCTTATATTATAAGTTTGTTTTTGTAAAACAATATTAAGGCAAAAGTTGGAGCCACACTGGTTTATTACAAAAATGTAAACTTGAACAAATGACCCATGTATTGGTTGCATCTGATGTCTTTAGCAAATATATGACATAGTATCATAGCAAAAGTTTTTACTTAACTGGCCTAGTTATTGGTCAAGTCACCATTTTAAAACAAATGAGGATCTACTTGTGTTTTGGATCATGATCTTCATATTGGTCTTATCCATACTGGCATATTGCCATATATGACACTGTTATGTTGAGACTTGAAGATGGAATTTTTGGTTTGAACAAACACTGTTAACATACTCAAAAGTCAAACCTTAGATCGGTTCTCCTTTGTGTCTGATTGGTTACTGATCTGTTGAATATACTTATGCAGGGACTTGGTAAGCTTTCTTTTATTGCTGCATCTGCTGCACAGTCAGCTGCGAGTGTCGTCCAAGCTGGCACGAAGGAACTCACAACAAAGGTTCTCTGGTTTCATTATTCTGAATATACTTTTTACAAAACTGTCTATTATCGTATTATGTTGATCCGATAACATGTCTGATATACACAACTGTGATTTGCAGGTCAGAGATGGAGGCTATGATTACAAGGTGAACGAGACTGTTAGCGTCGTCACAGAGAAAACAACCGAAATCGGACAAAAGACATGGGGACTCATGAAAGGTGTAATGGCATTTGCGTCACAAAAGGTTGAAGAGTACTCCAAAGATAACCCCACATGGAAGAATGACAGCTGGCAGAGAAACGAAACACAGGGAAACGGATCCTACCAGGAGTTTAACCGTTCTAACGGAACTTCCAATCCTACCCCTACATCTGGAATAAACGGTAATTCCGTCGGTTCATCTGGCAGAAATTTCAACTCGGTGAATTCTAGTTCCTGGGACGACTGGGATAACGATGGCTATAACAAACATTCGTCCACCTCGACGACCACACCTAGTAAAGGCGGTGATGACTGGGCGGGTTGGGATGATGCTAAAGATGATGATCCGTACGACAGTTTCTACAAGTCTGATGGTAAAACCGCAAGCCATGCTGGCAAATCGGATGGAAACTGGTCTGGGGCCGGCTTTCTTTAAGGTTAGCTTGTTTTTCACCCTTATATTTGTTTCGTAAAAGTTTTCGTTCTCGTGTAAAACGTTTATAATGTGTACAATTGTCAACAATATGGGCTAATTGCCCCAACTAAAGAGGAACTCAAGTCATTGTTTTTGGATTGCAATTTAGACTCTCGTTGTAAGAATTCGTTTCCCCACTTTATTTGTGATTTTACTTTCAATATAAACTATTATATAGATTTGTAGATTTTTATTATTAGACTGAAATGTGGTCAGACATGTGGTCTTGTTTAGTAGAAGATGCAATGCTGTTATTGTATGATGATGCTAATAAGTAATAAGCCACCTGTAAGTCATATTTCTGTTGAAGTTTGACTTTCATCTTCAACGATTCTTGTAATTAATGCGTCCAGGAAGATACTGCGTACAATCACGAGCTCAAACTTCGCATTCTGTTTCATCTTGGAGCAGGCCCTCTTTGATACTTTGAGTTGACTTTTCAACATACTCCGATCCGGACTTTTTAATACATTTTCTGATTTGACCCGATTGAGATAAAGCACAACCCAATAGATCAAAATCTACAAGTATACAGGTCAAACTTGTTTTGATTGGTACACAATTGTTAAGTTAACTAGCTTTCAGGAAACGTAGTTTTTGTTGTTCCCATCATGCATTAGGAACTTATTTATGACTACCTTGGTAGCATGTTGTGCTGCCATGAGCAGTACCACTGTACATGGTCCATGTGTCCCTACCCTGTTAAAAGAAAAGTGTAGATCATGGTATGTAGTTTTAGAAGTATGATTAGAGGGTGTGTTAGCCGTTCAAAAACCATTAGCCCGTCGAAATCTCTTGATGCATCAATCCTCTTCTGCATACTTTGGTCGTTTCTCCTCCACCTTAGCCCATGGACGTATGTGGACACTGCGTTGTGGATGGTCTAAGTGAACCATGGTGGACAACATAAAAGTTGTTTTTCTCCCGTTTGTATACTGCCATTGAGAGCCACTGCTAGAGCCAGGAAAACCCAAGCAGCAATACAGTTGAGCCATGAGTGCTGCCGCTGTCATAGTGGACTTCCTTGAGAGGTCTACAATTTAAGCTCTGTTAGTATTCGAGCAAGCACTGAGAAGGTGGTGATGGAGATTGAAAACACCCATGAACTAGATGGATTGAGTGATGGTAATTGCTCTATCGGGTGGCCTTAAGGGCAAAAGACCAACTATACTCGACCCGGGGTGCTCCATGGCGGGTTATGAAGCATTCATTAACGTGTGTTCTTAATGAATGAACCAGAATGAATACAAATATGTTTCTTTTTTTTTTTTAGAGTAAATTGCTAAAATAGTCCCTAACGTTTGTTCACAGTTGCTAGATCCATCCAAAAAAAGATTTTTTCTCATATGAACCACTGAGGTTTCAAAAAAGTTGCTAAATCCATCCAAACTTCAGGGACGATTTTAGCAATTTAATAAAACAAATTTTTTTTTGGATGGATTTAGCAAATGTGAACAAACGTCAGGGACGATTTTAGCAATTTACTCTATTTTTTTTTATTTTCATCTTTTTATTATATCTCTTAATTAACATAAAATCTATTTATTTTCATCTTTTTATTAAATTTGTTATTTAACATAAAGTCTACTAGTTTTTTTTTGAACGGCGAATTTCTACAACAGGCGATAGATTCGCACCTGCTTTTGCAGGCCCTCCACCCCACTCTGGCCAAGACTATGTTGTCTTAACCGGGCTCACGCTTGGCATCAGAGTTTGCTTTGGCGCTCCCCGACAAAATTTCCAGCCTACTGCCATATGCGAGTAGTTGCACCCTCCACAAGAGCCGAAAACTCTCTGTTTTTGTTCATTTATAAAATAAAATACACGTTCTTGCTAAACAGGTAACAAATTAAACCGTTGAAAAGATTTTGTCGTATAATTAACTTTATTAAAGGATTAGAAATGAGTAAAATGTTTACATTTTAAAAGACTTGGTTAGATGGTTAGATGATTATAAATATAAAACCATATTCATAATTGTAAAATATAAATGATTAATCTTTATTATGAAGTGGGTGAAGGCCTGGTCACAGGTTCGAAACCCGCATAGCACACCCGAGTTTTCTATTACAGTGCATTTACTCCAGAGAGTTTTCGGCTCTTGTGGAGGGTGCAACTACTCGCATATGACAGTAGGCTGGAAATTTTGTCGGGGAGCGCCAAGCCAAACTCTGATGCCAAGCGTGAGCCCGGTTAAGACAACATAGTCTTGGCCAGAGTGGGGTGGAGGGCCTGCAAAAGCAGGTACGAATCTATCGCCTATTGTAGAAATTCGCCGTTCAAAAAAAAAAAAAACTAGTACATTTTATGTTAAATAAGAAATTTAATAAAAAGATGAAAATAAAAAAATAAATATATTTTATGTTAATTAAGAGATATAATAAAAAGATGAAAACAAAAAAATAGAGTAAATTGCTAAAATCGTCCCTGACGTTTGTTCACATTTGCTAAATCCATCCAAAAAAGGTTTGTTTTATTAAATTGCTAAAATCGTCCCTGAAGTTTGGATGGATTTAGCAACTTTTTTGAAACCTCAGTGGTTCATATGAGAAAATATCTTTTTTTGGATGGATCTAGCAAATGTGAACAAACGTTAGGGACTATTTTAGCAATTTACTCTTTTTTTTATATAACAAAGGAACAAACAATGTTTGTATTAGTCTAAACTTAAACGAAGAACATAAGCACAAATAGTTCATGTTACGTTTGTATATGTCTTCAATGACCCAAAGTCCACTCTTGGGAATTTGGACCTTTTTAGACATTAACAAGTAAAGTTTTTGGTCATTGGGAAAACAAATCTTGACTTCATATGAGTTGTTAAGATTCAATTCTAATGTATATGTTAGTTATAACATGTATAGGGAAAGAAACAAATAATGCCTTCATCTTTGGGCGTTTTGCGTCATGTGGTAGTCCAGCCAGCAATGTGGCATTATGGAGCGTTTTTCTAAAATGAGTGTAGTGGGGATGTGGACATTGTGAGGTATTATCCTATATATTAAAAAACAAACCTTGTGAATAGTTCCTTCACCATTCAAAGCTTGCCACGTGGCAAGCCTTTTGTTTTTTTTCATTTTTGTTTTTTTTTTCATTTAAAATGAATAGTACCTTCTCCATTTAAACCTTGCCACGTGGCAAGTTTTTTTTCCCCATTTATCCATCTTTTATCAAAATACTGGTACGGTCCTGTTCGGTCTCGGTACATGAAGGTAAAAACCGGCACCAGCCTGGTACAGAAAACATCAAATGTAGGTACCGAATTGATATTGAAAATTTTTAGTTCGGGAAATTCGGTACTTCTAACCAATACCATTTGCTCATCCCTGATCACGGGTACCGTACAAACACCAACGGTATCGTACAATTTTTTTTATTGATTTTCTTCAACTTTAGTGTTTTTTTAGTTTAAGGGCTAGGGATGAGCTCGGTGCCAACCGATACTAAATTGGTACTGGTACCGAAAATACCGGTTACGGTACAAGTATATGAAGGTAAAAACTGGTAGCAAACCGGTACTAGGAACGCCAAAAGTTAAAACCGAATTGACTTAAAATCTTTCGGTTCGGGAAATTTGGTACCGTTACCCAATACCATTTGCTCATCTCTGACCACGGGTTTCATACGAACAACATCATTACCATAAAACTTTTTTTGTTGATTTTCTTTCGGTTATCTTATACTGTTTTTTTCTACATTTTCTTTTTATTCTTGTTAGCGGTTCTATGCGTAACGCGCTCGTAGTGATTTCAAAACACATGTAAACACAGACTAAATGACAAAAGAAGTTCGCCGCAACGCGGCCATAGTAATAAACCTAGTTATGTTAAAAGGGGTGTTAAACAATTAAATAAAAAAAACCATCCAAAAAATGTCATTGGCCAAAAGCATTGAACAAGACGTGGAAAAAATAACACAAAAACCATTTTTTTCAAGAAAAACGCCATAGGGGGCGGTTAAAGGGCATTGTTGGGTATTTTTTTGGGGGAAAAACGCCAAAAAACCCCACTACGGGTGGTCTTAGATTTTAAATCAAATCATTGGGTTTTTTTTTGAAAATCGAATTTAAAGCATAGGATTTATAAAATCCTTAAACTTCATATGTTTGACCCTTTTTTTTGAGAATCAATACACGTATTAACCTTTTGTTTATAACATGCTCGATATATATCTTTGTTTGTGATTTCTGAATAAAGCAGAACATTTTTTTTTTTCCAAAAAATTGATTTTTAGTCACATGATGTGCGCTTTGATTACAAAAATTATACTTCTACAACAGTTATACAAATTTGCCATGTACTAATGATTTAGGGTTATGTTATAATATAAAGGGAGAGACAGAGTGGGCGATCGCTCTAACATATACTTTAATATTTCGTCTTAAAACATTTTTGGCATGGTTGTAAAATTAAAGTTTCGGTTACAATGTGCTATGGTAAAACTTTAAAACATGTTGAAAAACTTTTTATAAAATTCTTCTAACCACTTTACTACTTCCATTTTAGATGATATTTGTTATAACTTCCAACAAGTTATGTAAAAGATATCATCGAATTTGATTCGTGTTATACAAGTCTACTTTTACAAGAACCCTTTTCATTTACAAAAGAGTTAAATCCTATTTCCATCCTCGTAATTTGTGTAATTATGCTAGTTCAGGCCAAATTTCAAATTTGTACAATTTCCGTCTCTAACATTCTTGAAACATGTCAGTTCCATTCAAAAACATAACTGACATAATGATAGTTAACTCATGTTTTTTGGACTGAACTGACATGTTTCAAAAATGTCATTAACGAAAATGATACAAAATTTAAAATTTGACCTGAACTGACATAATTGAACAAACCACATGGACGAAAATGACAATTCACTATAAACGACTTGTGCTAATCCTCATTTTTTACTTTAGATCGTGAAACGACGTTTTGTATCATTTCCTTAATTGAATAACTTTGTTTATTTGATCTTTTAAACACACTCATTAATTATACATTTATATCACATATTCATTAATAAGTTATCATTGAAACACACTTGGTAAATATTTAAAAAATTGTCATATGTACATATGAATACTTAAAACTTAACATTGTGTCATATATTCATATGTTTCTCGTTATAAAAAAAAGGCGTAAAGTACAATTGGGTTTACACCCAATCGCACACAAACCCTCATTTGAAAAAAAAAGGCCAATCAAGTCCTTCTGGCAGACTGTCGCTAGTTGACTATTTAATTATTTAACGGTGTGAAGGGCAATTTGGTCATTTCACCCAAAGTTGACACCTTTCACACCTTTTTAATCCTCCATCTTCCTTTAGAAGCTACATTTCAATCCCTTTATATCCCAAACCCTCCTCGACATCAACAAAACCTCTGGCCATCCCACTGATCCGGCCATCCCTAGAAGAACTGCTCTGATCATCCTGAAAATGAGGCAATACGCTATCATTTTGTTTACTTTCCACGTTATTGGTATGACATTGTGTTAATTTTTCTTAAAATCGTTGATTTCGTGATGTGTGCCATGTATGTAATCTGAAATGTGGTTTTTGTTTCATGGAATTGTAGTTGGAATTGGGTGCTGTTGAGGACGGGAAGGGGGTTCAAGATCGAACTCTGTTTTAGCCGTCGAGCATGAAGACGGGGGGCTTGCTTGGCTGTACATAGGATGCCTAACTATTAGCTAATGTATAACAATGTAAAAGGGTTATTTTGGCCACTGATCATTTTTTGGGTTTTTGAAGTTAATGATCAGGATTACCTTTGTATTGTTATCTAACTATTATGTATGTATGTATGGTCATTAGGATTATATTAAACTATTGTGTATGAATGGTGGTCTTTAGTGGTGATATTTAAGTGTTAATGAGCCTTATTAAACTATGTAAAATTTGAAGTTACTAAACTGATTTTAGGATCAAGTGACTTTGACTGTAACTTGACTGTGTTTAGGATCAAATGACTTTGACTTCTACTTGACTGTGTTTAGGATCAATATTACTTTGATGTGTTAAGGATCAATAGTAGCATTTGATTAACTATGTTTGGGTGTCAATATCATTTTAAAAAGTTGGCTTAGGATCAAAATGACTTTGATGTGCTTAGGATCAAATCACTTTGACTGCTGCACATTAGGATCAAATGACTTTGATGTGTGAGTAGCATTTTGATGTGCTTAGGATCAATTGTAGCATTTAATGTTGACTTTGGTGTGCTTCGGATCTAACGACTGTGACTGCTGCACATTAGGATTAAATGACTATGATGTGTCAATATGATTTTGATGTGCTTAGGATCAACTGAAGCATTTGACTTTGACTTTGATGTGCTTAGGATCAAATGACATCGACGAATGCACATTAGGTATTTTATGCACACCAAAGGCTTTTACCATGAAATGTTGGCTGCTACACATTAGTGTACATGGATCTCACCATGAAATGTTTACTCCACATAAGCCTATGGCTGGTTCATATTGATGGTTTATAGTATAATTTAAATTGATGGTATAGTTTGTTTGATAAGGGTGCAGGGAGCATATGATTAGTCTTTTGTATGCAACATTGATAAGTCAAACCTACTTTAAGTTCGATAAGTCAAACCCAATGCAACTTCTAAAGGTCAAACCTAGTTCAGTTTTTAAAAGTCAAACCCAGCCTAATTCAAAAAATGTCAATGCCAGTTCAAGTTATAAAATCCAAATTTGGATTCAGCTGGTAATCACTTGTTATTAGTAACATCATTTTTTGCCTTCGGTCTTTAAGTAATGGATTTAGGAAATACTTTTGAAATTAGAGGGAATATATCAAGTATAACTACAAGAACTGAAATGGTAAGTAAAGTTGTGGGGGTATTTCAGTTTTTTCACATAAATTTAAACGGCCTTTAACACCAGGGACTTGATTGATTTCAATTGACAACTACAGGGACTTGATTGACCCCTTTTTTTTATTTCAAATGAGGGATGTATGTGCGATTAGGTGTAAACCGCAAGGACTGACATTGAACTTCACTCAAAAATAATATATATACATCACCATGTATGCACCAACAATGGTACAAGGGACACAAAATTGTCAAAGAAAACCTCAACCAAACCATCAGTGTCTTTTAATTGGTTCTATCAGTCCAATTTAATCTTCTCATTTATTTTCGATTATGTTTTACTTTTATGTAAATTCTTGAGTAAACTACAATTTGCGTCCCTATGGTTTGGTGACGAGATCAACTTATGTCCTTAATCTTCCACATGGACTCAAATTGCAGTTTATTCTTAATTCTATAAAATATCATGTGTGTTGTTTAAGGTAAAAGCAAACTTGGTGGAAAGTAAAGTGAGTAAAAAAGAATTTTCATTCATCAATACTAATTTTCTGTTTCTAAAAACCTACACTATGAGGGTAATGGGCCTAAAAATATCACTTTTTTAAACTGAAAACTCAAAACACTAAAAGCATGATTTCCCTCTCATCAACCCAAACAGGTCACAAAGTTGAAGGGCCATATGCCATACAATGTTACATTTTATGTGCAAAATGTTGTATCTTCCAAAAATCGCGTACCCATGGACCGCGTCTCTCGGCTCCTCATCATTGCCATTCCTGATACACCAAGTTAGTGAAGAAAAACGTTGGCCCGTTAAGGTAACCATCAAAATGCACTGGCCCGGTTAGCAAAAAACTACGCCTGTCGACACGAATGCACGCCTACCCAATGTCAGTAAACTCCATTAGTAACGAACAATCTTCGAGTCCTGAAGTGAAGCCCGGATCGTAAATATGAGGCACCATATCGAAACTCTCGAGGCCCGTTTCCGTCGTTAGAAAATCATCAATCCCGACGCTTGATATAGAAGCTTCTGCTTCGAACCTTGAGGATAAATCATTGGGTAATGTTGATGGTGGGTGCAAATGCAGGTCGTTGGAATCCGTAACAGTTTTTCTTGACTTGGATTTGGAATGCTTTAATGGCGTTTCCGGATTTGATAACCTGTGTTTTCCAGACAGTTGAGATTTTGGCGGTCGGGATTTCGATTCGACTGTCGGGAATGATGATGGGGGTGAGGCTAAACCACCCTCAACTGCAACTCTTGATATATCCCTGCACAAGATGTTTTGTAAAATGTTAAAATATGACAAGATATAAAAAGAAATAAATACACGGATGGGCCTTGTTGTTTACCAAAATTTTGGATTTGGTCCCTAGCTTTTCAAACGTACACAAATGATCCATGTGGTTTGCACTTTGTAACGCATTTAGTCACCAACTTTTTCCAAAAGTACATGGATCGTCCCTATGGTTTACAATTTGTAACACATTTAGTCTCTAACTTGGACATGCTAAAACCTTTAGATTTGTTGGCTGGGGACTAAATGTGTTACAAAGTGCAAACCACAGGGACCACCCGTGTACTTTTAGAAAGCTAGGGAGCAAACCCAAAATTTTGGTAAACCACAAGGACCATCCACGTACTTTACAGTTTACTCGATAAAAAAGAATGTAAAACGGGTCAATTTGGGTTCAACGGTCTCGGGTTAGAAAAATAAAATATTATACATAAATTCAACTCGTTTTCATTTCAATTGTGTTTTTAAGCTTTTCGATTTCACCCGTTTGTACGCAAAGCACAACCCATACTGACCCCTTTACTCGTAAACTTGGTTTTAAAATGCGTGTAGCGATCTGATGCGTTTTGATCCCAAAATCCGATGTGTGATGCGCAATGCGTGAAGTGCACGCATCACGTATGCGAGATGTTCTCTATTAAAAAATACTAAAAAAAAATATATATAACTAATTTTTTAACTTGTGAACCTTTAAACACTAAAATATAATATATTATCATCATCTATAGTCAGATTTGTCCAATTAAAGATCTAATTTGTTCAAATACCGGTCAACTACATAAGGCGCCACATTAGACCAATCATGTGATGCGCGCATCATGGAACCGCAACGCGCGATGCGATCTCATCATTGCATCATGTGATGCGCGCATTATGCGCTCCTGATGCGCGCATTTTAAAACCAAGCTCGTAAAGGGTATGAAACTGCAACCCATTTATCATAGTTTACAACAGCACATGCGAATACGTACCTGAAACGCGATTCAACACTAGACGACCTTAAGTGACGATTCCCGCCCACGGGGACAGGCACCTGTTCAGACGCCACCGATTCAGGCTCATTTATCGACAAAGATATGACAGGTGGCAACTCGAGACTTTGATCATCATCAGCAGGGCCCAACTCTAAAGTAACTGTCAACTGGTCAACACCTCGTGAATCGTGCCTTCCATTGAAACTAGAAACCCTGTCCTCTTTTGGTATATTATGAGAATTATCAAGTGCATCGGCTACTAATCTGCTCATCGGGCCTACGTTGGTGAAATTCATTTCTTGTGATTGTGGTTTAACGGGGTCTCGGTTAACACTCGGTATACGAAATATTCCGTTTTTTAGACGCAACGGGCTTTTCCGTTGACCATGACGAGTCTTTGACTTCTCCACGGTTGTAAGTAGGTAGCAGAAATGCTGTTGAAGCGTGTATGATTGATCGGACTGTTCAGATACAATATCCAACAGCATTTTGGCATGCTCCTACAATAAAAAATCTATATTAAACACAAACTAATTTAAATCTTAAATTAAGAAAAGAGTAAAATGCCATTTTCGTCCCTGAGGTTTGGCCAGTTTTGCGACTATTGTCCCTTTTGGATCCAGATGCGGAAAAACAAACCTTTGGACAAAAGTCGCAAAACTGGCCAAACCTCGGAGACGAAAATGGCATTTTAAATTAAAAAAAATGCAGAAAAACATCTATCAAGATTTACCTCAGATACTCTGAGAAGAGCTTTGCCACTTGATTTTTCATTAGTAATATTATTATCAACCGTAGACAACACGTATTTCTGAACAAGCTCCCGATATCGTTCACAACAATGAACAGGATGCCGAGCAATTCCCCTATAGAACCCGCCAGCTGTCATCCCATACAAAACATCACTTGCCAAACTCCAATTCACACCGTATTCATGTACAATTGCACAAAGAACCGCATCCTCAGACGATAACCAAGAATCGGGTGTCGGAAAACAATCGTTTGGCCAAATACTTCCTCGTTTTAACTTCTCGAGTCTTATAGTCATTACCCGTTTCACGGGCATTGAAGTGATTGATATTCTGATTCCCGTTTTGCTTCTGTTGAACGGCTTATAATCAACTTCAAGATTATTGTGATTACTACTTCCAATTAATTTCAGGTCTTTTAACGGTTCGTCTTGAAAGTCCGGTACCGAATTTGATTCTGTGTCTAACGGGATTGGATCAGTCAACCTTTTGACTTTTTTGGATTTTTTAGAACTCTTGACTTCAGTGTCATCTGCTGGTTTTTTGCGTTTCTTCAAGAAGATCAATTCTTCATCAAGATCATCGTCATAATCTTCAATTGGTGACTCAATGTTTGCAGTCTTTGTTTCGGAAGATAACGCTTCCTTTTTTAGAGATTTGAATTTTGTTTTCTTTGACTTTGACTTTTTAACAACCGTCTCGTTCCTGAACAGATTGGAACAATAAGAAGTACCCAAATCAGAAATAACCTATTAAGTCGTGGTAGAGGTGGCAATTTCGACCCCCGTTAATAAACGGGTCGATTTGGGTTATGTTATTTCTCTAACGGGTCAACAAATCGTCCGTTGAGTAAATGTAAATGCAAACCCTCCAAAATCATATCATATTATGCATGATATTAAAGTATCGTTAAAATAAAATAATTATTCTAGTCATATTTGACATACTAACTAGTATATGTAAAAATTATAAAGTATACGGATGGTCCCTGTGGTTAACCAAAATTTTAGATTTGGTCCCTAGATTTTCAAAAGTACACAAATGGTCCCGGTGGTTTGCACTTTGTAACGCATTTAGTCCCCAACTTTGTCGAAATTCACATAGATTGTCCCAGTGGTTTGTACTTTGTAAACGCATTTAGTCCCTAACTTGGACATGCTGAAACCTTTAGATTTGTTGGGTGTTGCCTAAATGTGTTACAAAGTGCAAACCACAGGGACCATCCGTGTACTTTTGGAAAGCTAAGGACTACATCCGAAATTTTGGTAAACCACAAGGACCATCCATGTAATTTACTCAAAGTTATATCTTTTTGACAAAAAGTGATCCAGAGTTGGGTAACGAAAATCACATGTTTTGACCAGAACCCGTTTTGACCCATCACCCAATCGTCTTACCCACCCATTTTGCGACCTCTAAATATAATAAAAAGAACGATAGATCCGTTTTCCAATATAACTTTGCATCAATGTCAAGTAAATCTTTTTAGAATTTAGTCTTACTTCATCGATTCAGCTTCTGCAAGCGCCTTCTCTTTCTCTCTAGCTTCCATTTCACGTTCTTCAATCAACTTAAAAAGTCAACAAACGCGAGATTGTCAGCATGTTGAACAAAGAACACACACATACACAATTACACACACAAAACAATCTACCTGACGTTCGGCCAATACTTTAACTTGCTCTTGGTATGCCTTAGTTGCAAATTCGGAATCCCATCCTGATAACACCAAAAGTTATTTAAGAATGTATGCATCATATGTTCGTAATTTACAAAGAAGATAAAAGGCACTCACTTTCATAAACTAACGGTTCCTCGTCATCATCACCGTCTGCTTCCATATCCTCCTTTAACTTCTCGATACGATCCAACTCCCATTCCGTTTGTTCAAACCGCTCCTGCGACTCCACCAAATTATAATCAATAATCGGGTCCCACAGCTCAAGAAACCGTACCGCGTATCGATCGATCGGCCGAAGTTGCTTCTCAAATGACAAAACATCATTCCCCGAGACAACAGTCATCTGTTTAACATCATCCATCATCTCGACATCATTATCATCATCAACCTTAACCAAACTCGCACCCGCACCCTTTTCGTCATTCGGGTCACCCCATTTCGACGTTTGCGCGTTTTCTTCTACCGGTGCGGTACCATCTTCTTCGTTCAAAAGCTCATCATCTTCCGGTTTCCCTATCGCGTCTTCGGTAAATTCTTGGTTGTCAACCGCCTCTTCTTGTTCGACTCGTTTTAACGCCATGTAATCGGCTTCGTCTTCCGCAAGCTTCAACGCAGCATCCACGTCAGCGTTAGATACCGGGGGGTTGACTTCAACCCCGTTAGTCAAACCTTTATCTTTCCGCATATTATTTACTGAAACTGTTTTGTGACCTGAAAACAATTCCATCGGATCAAGCTTCTTGAAAAACTCGGTGTTATACTCCCCACTCTGAATCACCAAATCATCAAGAGCCCGTTTCTGTTTCGCCTTTTTTAATATATTTTCTTCAATCGTGCTTTCGCTAATTAAACGGTAAATATGTACTTCACGCGTTTGCCCGATTCTATGACACCGATCTTGTGCTTGTTGATCCATCGCAGGGTTCCAATCACTATCGTAAAATATAACCGTATCCGCACCTACAAGATTAATACCAACACCGCCACTGCGTGTCGACAAAATGAAAAGAAAATACTTCGGGTTCGTGTTAAACCGTTGCATTAACGTTTGCCGTTCTTCAGGCTGGGTCGACCCGTCTAACCGCATGTACGTGTATCCGTATATATTTATGAAAGCTTCTAAAACGTCAAGCATTTTTGTCATCTGTGTGAAGATTAACGCTCGGTGACCTTCGGACTTGAGTCTTCTGAGCAAAACCGCAAGCTCTTGAAGCTTTCCACAATCAAACTGTATTAACCGCCTATCGGGAAAATAAACTTGTCTTCTAACAATAGCAGGCCGAATAGGAGTTAATAACGGTGAAAATATCTTCGAACATTTCAACTTGTAAGTTTCGTCGATGAACACCGAAGCATCCGATTTGCTGCACCACCCGACGGGTTGCGGAGCTCGTGCTGCGGGGATTGCGAACATGAAACTCTCCACTTGGTCCACCATCCTCTCGAATCGGTCAACCGGAGACAAAACAAGCTCGGAAAACTTTGACGAGTTTAACACAGGCTTTTGAAAAGAAACGATATCGCGTAAGCCAGTTGAATAAACGGGCTTTCGCTTACATCTTAAAGAATTCCACCACGCGATCGATTCGGCCCGTTCTTTCATTTCTTTAAGTCTCTCTTCTCGAAGTGCGTTTTGAATTTCTTCAAAGATATTAAACCCGCTTGACGTTTTCACGAATTTGGTTTCACTTCCAATTTCGTCGACACGTTTCTCAATTAATCTCGACGGTGTTTCAATAGCTTGAACCGTGTCACTCTCCCACGACGTCATGTAAAAATCAAGATGAGTGAATACAAACCCTAATCCCGAAAGGTCAACGTTTAAAAACGGATGCTGGTTAAGAACCGAGCATATCGAGGAGCAAAACTGCGTTTCAATCCTGTTCATATCGAAAGAACTAATAATGGGTCGACCTTCAAACAAATCCGGATGATTGCAAACTTTTCTAAGTTGCATTATAACGCTAATCATCCCGAAAAAATTAGAACTTGCGAGAGTAGCTTGTGTTTCCGAACTAGCGATAAAATCTTCATAAAGATTCCGTTGTCTCCGCGAGAGTCGACAGTATATAACATGCTCGTGTTTACTAGGTAATTGTTTCTCAACGTCCCGTTTTAATCTTCGAAGTATAAACGGACGGAGGACGTTATGCAACCGGTCAACTACTTCCTTGTTGACCTTTTCTTGACCTTCAACCATACCGGATATTGGATTACTAAACCACGCTTTAAACTCTTGATGAGATTGAAATATATGCGGCATTAAAAAATGCATTAACGACCATAACTCCATTAAATCGTTCTGTAGAGGCGTACCGGTTAAAAGGATACGCCTTTTCGCGTTAAAATTCAAAAGCGTCTGCCATCTTTGAGACTTCCAGTTTTTTATCAAATGGGCTTCATCCAAAATCAGATATTTCCACTTTTTTCTCTTGAAAATCTTCGAATCTTGAATAACGAGTCGGTAAGTCGTGATGCAAACGTGAAACGTGTTCGGTTTCATCCAACCTTGTCGCTTATGTTTCCGTTCCTTCGCGTTTCCAAAATACGTCAAGATTTTGAACGCCGGACACCATTTTAGAAACTCGGTTTCCCAATTGAGCATGACACTTGTCGGTACAACGATCAAATGCGGGCCCCATATCCCCTTTTCACATGCCAAGTGCGCAAGTAACGCGATTGTCATAATTGTTTTACCGAGGCCCATTTCGTCTGCGAGGATACCGTTCAGCCGTTTGTCGTACATCGTCACGAGCCAGTCTAAACCAATGTGTTGATATTCACGAAGGGAAAATTTCAGTAAAAAAGGGTGTTTTGTCTGGACTTTTGTTGTCAAAAACGTGTTCCCCGTTGGCTGTGCTGACCTGGCGGCAGCCGCAGCGTCAGCAATTCTGTCTTCATTCTCGCCACCATCATCAATCTTTTGCTCTTGTTTGTTTTCTTTTTCAGATTCAGAATCTGAACCAGACTCTGTGCTTCTATTAGTGTTGGGGTCCTGTTAATAAGACGCAAATGGAACGAAAATAAAATAATATTAAAATACTGCAAGAACTTTTAGGAAGCAACCAGCCACGCTTTATCAACATACCTGTCTGTACCTTGCAAGCAAATCCTCTATTGGAATTTCACTCTCCTTTTGCAATAATGCAATCTACAAAATAACAAATCAATTCACAAGATTTCATCTCAAACTTCCAAACATATTTGTTAATAGCTAATAGCGGTAAATAGCGACAAGCTACCTATACACTACGTAGCAATAGCGATGAAATAGCGGGCACTGTTTTATAAATAGTGATACACTAGAAGAAATTTTTAAAAATATTTTATATGCATATTTTAGTAAAAAAAATCCGGTAGATATGGAAAAGAATATACGCTTCTTATTTCAATCCTGTAACAAAAAACCCAAAAATCCGCTTATTTTTCAGTATATACTTGTATTTATTAAATAGAAAAACCTATTTCATCGCTTTTTCGGCGCTAAACACTTTATAGCGGGAAGCTCCAGCTTCGCTACGCTATTCGCTATAGCGAGCGTAGCGACTGCTATTAACAACTATGCTTCCAAGATTTATAATCCTATTAAAAATTTTACAAACAATATTTCCCATATGAAGAATCAAAGAGTTGTTTTAAAGCTAGGGATAGATCGGTGATTTCACATTTATCGCAATAATCGGTTTTCTTTTACGCCAAGAATAAGATAATAAGATAATAAGATAAAGACTGAAAATTTTGATCCAAAACGAACATAAAATGAAGAGGATTCCTTAGGAATATGATAATAAAATACAATTTAAAATTCAAAGGGCAATTTATTCACCTCGTCTACTGAATCACCAGATTCGGCCTTTGCTAGTTCTTCTTCCTCCAACAAGGTGGTTTCATCATCCTAGATATCAAAAAAAAAAATTTATACGTACGTCATAAAAGATAAACCGTGGTTGAATATCGATGCAAGTAAAACAAATTATACATACACAAACACGACATAACTAATGCCAGAGTTTAATGATACATTATACCATCTAACATACCTTATCATCCCCATTTGCAATAACAAAATCACCATCTTCCTGCATAAACAAAATCATGGAATTATAATATTATATGATATTTTTATGTGCATGTAATAATGTTTTGAGTTTAGTGTAAGTAACAAATTATCTTACATTTTCATCATTAAAGTCTAATTCCAAATACTTTTTGGGAGCTTGAAGACGTTTTCTTTTTCTAACATAATGTTCCTTGATTTCTAAATGATGTTTTGGTGAAACTGATAATAGTCCACCGTTACTTTCAACCTGTAATAAGAGTGAGAAATAGATCATGTTAAGTCGTGAACTTACTTCACGATTTACATTCGTACTCAAAATGAAGACCTACAACTTACACAATGACGATTCTCTTCCCTTAATCTATGGTCAGAAGCGTCAATTCCGTTACCTGCAAAAAAGTAGTCCATAGTGAACCCAATTATATGAAAACGGGTCAACCCAAACTCTTTCGGACCCGTTATCCAACCCTTACATATTTACCACCTCTAGTTAAAATGATATATTACAAACCGAGTTACTTACACTTAGAATTATCTTCATGGGCCTGATTTAGCTCAGCTACATCTTCAGTCTTTTCTGCGAGTGTAAAAATAAAGAAAACTATTCAGAAACATTTGCACGAAAGGTGGCAGTTTTGACCCGTTGACTTATAAATGGTCAGCTAAAAAGATAATGGGTTGAAAATTTCCCAAAGTGCAGCTAAATAGATTATTCAGATAAATGGATTATTACTAAAATAAATATAAAAAGTTTATCTAATCGACACACTTAACTATTTATAAAAAACGGTTGGTAGGCCAGTAAACGAACCAAACGTTCATGAACTATTCGTGAGCTGTTTGGCGGGAAGTTTGTTTACGTTCGTTTATTTAAATAAACGAACAAACATGAACACATGTATTGTTCGTGAGCGTTCGTTTATCTTTGTTTGTTAAAATCTTAAATAAATACACCAGTAGTAATATTTATATAAATATAAACATAAAAGGGTATTTCTAACAACTTATATAAATATAACTAATTAGTAATTGGGCTTTCTATTAATAATAATAAATGGTCTTTCCAACGGAACGCGTTGTAATTGATCACCAATTTATATAAAAAAAACCACGTAATTGAATCGTGTACATTTAAACCACTAATTTAGATGTGTTTTGGATGAAATGTGATCTATTAGATTTGTTCGTTTGTGTTCACTAAAGTTAATTTATATTTGTTCAGTTATATTCATTTGTGTTCATTTATGTTTGTTCCATTATGTTCGTTAAAGTTTGCTTGTGTTCATTTATGTTCGTTAACTGTACGTTTAGGTTGAACAAACATGAACGAGCACGAACATGCCCATTTTCTTAATGAACGAACATGAACAAAAAAATGTGTTCGATTATATGTTCGTGTTCGGTTGAAGTTAAATGATCGTTCGGTTCGTTTACATGCCTGATGTTTGGACAAAAAGTGTCATGGGTCAACCTGACCTGTACATAAAAGTACTTGTCTTGACCCGGGCCCGTTTTGACCCGTTACCCAACCCACCCGTTTTGACGCAACTAGCACAGAGGATGATCAGAATGACTAACCTTCTTCAACAGCATAACGTTTAAGTAACTCTTCAAGGGGTAAATCCGCTTCATTTTGCAAAGCTGCTAATTCCTCACGCCTTTCATCTTCGGTTATGAGGGCTTCATCTTCCTCAATTGTATGCTCATCATCTTCCTAAAGCAGCAACAGAAAAAAATAATTAAAACAGTTTTTTAAGAGCTAAAAGAAGAAGCAAATACTTACGACTTCATTTTCAGACTTGTAATCTTCATCAGCATCTATAATATTTGACTGTGACTCTGCCCCAAAAAAAACAGATCATATAAACAAATGATCCCCAATAAATAAAATTAATGATATACTTTTAACAAAATAACAGCTATTTTTCCGTACCAATGTGAGGTTCGGTACACCCATTGTCATCGGTCTGATCTTTATATTCAATGGCTGGTAGTTCCTGGACCGAGGATGCATTAACATGTTGTCGAGAAGATGAATCAACAAGATTTTCTGCCAGCATCGTCGAATACCTGTTGATCATCGTTGTTTAATGAAATAATTAAAAAAACGATAGGTGACAACGTTGGTTAATTCTTAGGACGCTTTATGCATAAAATTACATTTTGGGTGATTTTTGACACGTTCAACAGTCCTGTTCCCTTTTAAGTTAATTCTTTTATTTGACCCATCTAGCCTGTTAAATAAAAAACAACCTAAATCAGCCCATTTAAAAGTAAATGGGCCGAAACTGCCACCTTTATAGTAGGAAACAGAATCTAACCTTTCGGTTTGCCCTAGAAGAAAATCAAGTTGTTTATCTAGTGCTTTTTTCTTCTTCTGATCAAGCTCTAACCGATGCTTGTATTGCACCTGGAATCACATAACATTTTATAAAACATAACAATAATATAACGTAAACAACAAATCAGTGGTGAGTAAAAGCATAAAAATGGCTTGCCAGCTTCTCAATTTTCGTCCAAAATTTCTTCACGTCCTTTGAGATGTTTAGTGCAACTTTTTTCATGCGGAGCTCTTCTTCCTAACCATTAAAACAATCAAAATTAAATCAATTTATCAATATCTAATATAAGTTTTATTATAAAAAATTAAATAAATTTATAACTAACCTTCGCTTTTCTTTCTTCTCTTGTGGCCTGATCCACCATGCCTTTGCTGGCTCTTATGGCGATCTTCTTTGCCAGGGCCAATTTAAATTTTCTCTCTGACTCAAAATCCTAGAAGCAAACGATATTTAGTATGAACTTATTAAAAACTTTGTAAATATACAAAAATATGGTATAAAACAAGATCATACCTTTGATAACCATACCATCTCTTCAATAAGATGATCCCAGTGTGTTTTGGGCCGTTGCGGTTCTTTAGGTGGTTCAAGTGCCTACGTATCCATTAAATATGATAAAAATGAATATAACATGTTTCTTTGGAAATTACATGCTAAGGCCTAAGGATGATGTGTCACAATAATAAATCAATAACGTTAAACATAGACACCACTAGTTGGTTTATATCGTTATAGCAAAGTGAAAATAACTGATAATTCTACTAAAGGATAAAGATGGCTTGAATTAGCTTCCTATCATTCCTTGTGATACAAAAAAAAAACATTACTATATTCATTTGGCAAAAGGAAAAAAACAGAGTACACGAACAAATCAAATCAAATCAAACACATAATATATATACGAATCAGGATTTCGATTTTGGCTACATGCTTAAATGCAAGATGCAATATGCATCCTATATCCATAGTTGTTAATAGCAAACAGGGTACGATAGCGACAAGCTACCTATACGCTACGTAGTGATAGCGATGAAATAGCGGGCGCTGTTCTATGTTTAGCGACACACTAGAAGAAAATGTTAGAAACATTATATATGTATTTCATATCCAAATACGCTGTTTTATATGTATATTTAACAAAAAAACCTAAAATCCCGCTTTTTATACCTATAAAATCCCGCTATTATAATAAAATAGGGAAAAAACAAAAAAAAAACCTAAAATCCCGCCATGGAGGCGCCAAAATCAGATAGCAACACATGACGCTTCGCTATAGAACAATCAAAATTATATATATATTTTTGAACGGCTAAGTCACACACCCTCTAAAGTTACTCCTAAATCTACATCATTGTCCACCATGGGACTAGAACCCTCAATCACTCGTGAAGATACACCTTTCCAACACACCTTGGTACCACTAGGCTACAAGCCCTTTGCTATGAAAATTAGACAAATACATGTAGTCAAGCATGATGTACGAGATATTGTTTGAACATGCTTATGATGCTCGAAGTTGTAATAATCACTTTCACTGGTATCGATTCTTTCTAATTATTAAGTAATTATACTTTCGGTAACCATTTTTGTTGCAGCTATTATGGCACTGATAATTCAATAACACATCCGAGCCCTAAATAACCATATAACCATAGGCAAGAATAGATTACCTAAACCCTAAAACCGAATTCTTTACGTTACCTTTTGCCGCTTTGCCCTTGACTCATGGTCAAGTTTAGACTTTGGACCTTTAGAGGCCATTGTTTCCTCAAGATTCAAGACATCACTTCAAAAACTCTGCACAAAACAAACATCCAATTAAAGTCCTAAGTTTCAGAAGAACAAAATCTACACACAAACAAACAGCTGAAAACAGGGGCGGAACCATAGTATTATGAGCCGTAGCACGTGCTACGGCTCAACCCTGTATTTGTAGTGCTTTTTTCCGGTTTTATATAAAGGATACCCCTAAAAAAATACGAGGAGTCGAGGATACCTCTAACCAAAAAATAGGATACTTGATATTACTTAAATCCCATTTTTTTATAAGCTCCAACATTTTCAACCCGAAAAATTGTAGAATAATTATACCCGAATGATAAAATAAGCCCAAATTAACAATAATAAAATTGAAAGGAGTCCCTAAATATAATTAATAAAGTTAACCCAAGACGCAGAACGATATTAGAGTTGAATAAGTGATCTTGTTCGTCTTATGGTGGAAACCGGAACGCATAGTTCTTGTCCTTTGGTTTATCGGGTAGTGAAGCTAGCTTTGGTTTTAGCGGTCGCAACCGCAACCGTTGAAATATATACTTTTTTTCTAAATTGAAGCATGTCAAGACGGATTTACGCAATCGAATGGGCCCAGAATATTTGAACAATGCTATGGTTTGTGCTGTCGAAAAATAAACATTTGATAAAGTAAAAGACAGCGATCTGATGGAACGATTTCAAGCTATGAAAAAGAAAGAGGACACATCTATTAGGTATTTGTTTTACTTTATTTATTATCGTTTTTATAATTGCCCGGTAAATTTTTTTTTTCCGGATACCCCTAAATTAATGGGCTAGTTCCACCACAGGCTGAAAATATAACCAATGCAGTGAATTAGAGTCCTAAGTTTCAGAAGAACAAAAATGTATACAAAATCTTTCAGTAAATGTAACCAATGCATCCAACATATAGCTGAACATATAACACATGTAATGAATTAAGGTCCAAAGTTACAGAAAACCAAAAGTCAACAAAAAATGCATAAAAAAATCTTTCAAGAAATGCATTAAACCTTCAAACATCAAATTTTCCATTCTAACAACATATGGGAAACCACAATTCCATGCATACATACACACACAACACACACATACATATATATATATATACACACACACACATATGAACAGATTCAAGAACTCACCAGCTGTAGAACAAGAACAAGAACGATAAAGATTGAAACTTTTTCGATCTTTAAAGAAAACCCAACTCAACGAGCAATCAATTTGGTTTTCCGATGAATCTTTAAGGATTCCGGTGACGGGTTTAAGCGCCGACGAGTGGTTCAGATCCGGTGAATTTTATAAAATTTAAAATAATTTATAAAAAATTAAAGAAAAAGATATTTGGGAAAAGCGAAGAGGTTTGATGAGGTTAGGGCAAAAGAAAAGAAGCATCGATGGATTTAACGAGTGATAGTAATCTTGACGGCTGAAAACAATATTGAGTTTCTGATCCATTTACTAAAGACTTCTAATCAATGGGTCAATTTACGTAAATACCCTTGTATCCATCAAATCAAAAATAAAATAAAAATAAAAATAAAAAAGAAATAATAAAAAAAAAACAGATTATAAGAGTAAATTGTTATTTTAGTATATGAGGTTTGACCAAAATTGGAGTAAACTGCCATTTTGGTCCCTAAGGTTTGGTTACATTTGCCACTTTAGTTCAAAACTCAAATCTTTTGCATCTGGATCCCAGTGAGGCTTAACGAGTGTGAGAGGGGTTCCGCTCTGTTGTTTGATGTGAACTCTGTAGTCTGTAAAAGTCATTAGGAGGTTTGAATCCTACCTTATTTCGACTCGTAACCTTTTCCCTCTTCTCCTAATAGAATCATGAGCGGACGAGGCCATGGACGCGGTCACATTGCTATGACTCAGGCAGAATTAACCAACTTGATCAACACTCGTGTAGCTGAAGCCCTAGCGGCTTACCAGGCTGGTACGATATTTGCCAATTACTTTCTATCCTTGTGTCGTATACTCGAATCTTACCTGTGCGTTGTACGATCTTTCATTTTAGGTCAACCTGCGAATCAAAACAATCCACCTGCCCCACCTGCTTGTACGTACAAGATGTTCATGGATTGTAAGCCACAGACCTTCAGTGGGACTGAAGGGGCAGTAGGACTCCTGCGATGGTTCGAGAAGGCAGAATCGGTATTTGCAATGTGTAACTGTCCTGCTGGGGACAGAGTGAAGTATGCTACGGGCACACTCGAGGATGGCGCCCTGACATGGTGGAATGCCCAGGTTCAGATGTTGGGTATTGAGATGGCGAATGCCACTACTTGGGATGATTTCAAGGAGTTGATGCGAGAGGAGTATTGTCCTCGTGATGAGGTTCAGAAACTGGAGAATGAGTACTACAATCTGAAAATGGAGGGATCTGAGATTGAAGCATTCACTAGGAGGTCTAATGATTTAGCAACTTTGTGCCCTAACATGTCTCGACCCCCACATCGGCGAATTGAGTTGTACCTCAAGGGCTTAGCACCAGCTGTAAAGGGGTACGTTACTGCTGCAAACCTAGACAATCTGCCCCGTATCGTCCGTTTGGCACATAAGATTACTGACCAAGAGGTCAAACGTGGCAACTTGCCGCCACGTGTTTCTGCTACTACCTCGACTGCTACAGCTACCACACCTGCCAGTGATAACAAGCGCAAATGGAACGATACTGACAAAGCAATCAGTGCCAGCCAATCTCTGAAAAGGGCAGACAACAGCATCCACCGTAGTTTTAGCCAGTCATCTTCTGTGAACCAGAACCAGAGCAACAATTCAAATCAGGGTTCTTACGCGGGAAAGCTACCAAAGTGTGATAAGTGTATGTTCCACCATCGCGGGCCATGCACCCGGGTATGTCATAGGTGCAACAAGGTGGGCCATATGGCCAAAGATTGTAGGGTCTGGCTCCCAAAGCAGCCGCAGCAGCAGCCACAGCAACAGGAGAGGCAACAGCCTCAACAGAATCGGGGAAATCAAAAGGGGTGCTTTCAGTGTGGTGAAGTGGGTCATTTTAAACGGGATTGCCCTCAGCTTAATCAGAATGCTGGCAACAACAACAATAATGGGAATAACAACAATGGGAACCATGGTGGGAACGGGGCAAGTGGAAGAGTATTTACTATAGGTGCTGGGGAAAGCTCGCAATGATGGCAATGTTGAGACCGGTACGTCTTCTTTGAATGATCTTTTGGTTTTGTTTTATTCGACTCTGGTGCCGATTGGAGTTATGTGTCTTTGGGGTTCAGTCGTCAGTTAGGACTGACTCCCACCCCTCTTGTAAATAAGCGTGTAGTAGCATTAGCTGATAGTAAATCGATAGAAGCTTCTCATGTTCTTTTTGGTTGTAAACTTGATCTCATGGGTCAAGTGTTCGACATTGACCTACTTCCCGATACTCTTGTAAGTTTTGACATGGTCGTTGGCATGGATTTGGTTATCTATGCATCAAGCGGAAATTCTCTGTAAAGAGAAAATCGTGCGTATCCCTCTCCCTAGTGGGGAATCCTTATCAGTTCAAGATCATCGTAGGGGTGCCATGGTTGGCATCACCTCAGCCATGAAAGCCCAGAAGTGTCTACGGAAGGGCTACCCTGCTATACTATCTCTCGTCACCGATTCGCAACCTGAAGAAAGGGGGATCGAGTATCTTCCAGTTGTTCGTGAATTCTCTGACATGTTTTCTGAAGAGTTACCTGGTTTACCTACACCTCGTCAGGTGGAATTTCAGATTGATCTTATGCAATTTCGGATTCCTTCTGGGATACAGCAATCCCTTGGGTTCGCTGGATACTATCACAGATTCATCATGGGATTCTCGAAGATTGCGCAACCTCAACCTCTTTAACACAGAGGGGAGCTGTGAATTCATGGGAAATAAAACAGGAGGACGTCTTTTCAGCTTTTGAAACCCAACCCTGCAACGCACTGAGCATTACTTCTATCTGAGGGTACTGATGATCTAGCGGCATACCATGATGCTCTGAATCAGAGTCCCAGTTACACGCCGATGCAACACGAGAGAGCGATGACTTACGTAATGGAATTACGAAGAGGAGCTGCACGACATTTAATCTACGGTGGAAACCGTGGTCTTTGGATTTAAGTGGGAGGCATTACTTGGACGGTACCGAATGCACTACTTAGACCGATCACAAGGGCCTCCCGTGTACCCTGGTTACGAAAGAGCTAAATCAGTTAATGGCATCGCTGGATGGAACTTTTGGATGATTATGACTGTGAAACTTGAATGTGCACGAGCTTTGCAGCTCGCTATCCACTCTAACATACCTGATCAGACTTGCCTTGTTCAAACTGAAGAACTGAAGGAAGAGAGTTCTCAAGATAGACCCATGCGGGGCATGGAGAAGCAACCTTTGGCAGGTCGGACGATGTTTGCTACTTCATGGATCGAATATGGACCTCACTATACAGCAACCTTTGGGAACTAGTGCAGGCAAAGCACGCGGGTTTCGATATCCCATTCATTTGAGTTTTGATAGGATGAATTAAAACCTGAAGACCCTGTATGGATGACCAGGCCTGAAGGCCCACATAGCAACATATGAGAACGATGTTTGACTTGTGGAAAAGTCAAGGTGGGATTTTAGCAACCAGAAACACATGTATGGAAATGAGAACAGACTGCCATGGATTTGGTTACTAGTCTACTTACAACTCGAAACGGAAACATTATCACCTGGGTGATCACAGCTGTGAATCAAGATAACTGACAAGTCTTCACAGCTGTGAATGTTCCTCTGAGAGAGGCGGCTTTTAGGCACGAGGTGCCAACTCCTGTTATCTCTGAATTTGATCTATGCATGATCTATATCAGACAATACGCAACACCCTTGGCTCACGTCAGGACCAGAGCATTGCTTACTGCCGTTGGAGAAACGGTCAGAGTAAATGAACTCTCCTGTCACTCGAAGACATGCTGCGAGCATGTGTGTGACTGGCTTTGGTGCAAACTGGAAGGACTTTTACCTATGGTTGAGTATTACTACGGCAGTTATCATCTTGGTGACCAGACAGCTCTGTTGGGATATTACCTAGACACTAATGTCAACCTTCTTGTTAGATTGAGGGGGTGGACAACTTAATTACTGGTCCAGGACTGGTACTCAAACCTCTTGGGAATGTTGTTTGGATCGGGAGTCGATTGACGGCAACGCGTGACCGTCAGGAAAGCTGATAAACTTGGGAAACGCTGGAAGATCGTTGTAGGCGATCGTATCGTGTTGAAAGTCTCACCCTGGGAGGGTGTGGGATGTTTGGGAAGCGTGGCGAGCTTAACTGACGTCTGATGAAACACGTGCGATACCTTCACTGGAGAAATTTGTCGAACACATGGACCAGGAAGTCAAGGTTCGATTAACATAGTCGTATTCTGATTGTGAGAGGTTGGAACTCAAGACATAGACCGGAGTTCACGTAGGGGCGCAATGGTTGGAGTAAACTCTAGGATCCGCAGTTATCTAAACGATTGTGTCAACGTCTGTTATCATTGGCGAATTTCGGGACAAAATTTCTTTCAAGTTGGGGATGATGTGACAACCTGAACTTTCAAAGTTTGTGACGTTTAAACCTCGTGATCTTAACTCCTCGTCATTTCTCTTCTATGCGTTACACGTTTCGTGCTAGTAAATTCTGTTAATCGTATAATAACTTCGTTAATTAAGCACGTTAATATTTTTGGGCCACACCTTAGTGTTTCAAATAAACGGTTGTTTTAGCGGCCCGCATTTACGCACCTAGACCCACACCCGTACCCCTTTTTGCATTATATCTCGGCCCGGGATGTTCATTCCTTGTACAGGATGGCAAGACCCAAACGAAGTCCAATTAAAAAGGAAGTTGCTGTACTTGGGGCCCGTTTTGATACATGATGCACGCACATGCACACCACATTCCAAGCCACTCGGCCCACACTTTAGATCAGGCAGAGGCCCATCTAGTATGTATACGTATAATATGAGGATTAGGGGTGTGGTTACGTGAGAATTGGAAAGTTAGCAAACCCTATTTCTTCCCTTCAATATTACGGACGACAACAAGGAGACATCCCCTCCCCTCCCGGTTGCGACTCCCTCCTCTCGTTGTTCTCTTCTTGCTCGCACATCTCTCACGGTTAGTACGAGATTCTTGTTTAGTCCGAACAGTTGGCGTTGTTGTGATGACTTGTTGTATTGTTTCTTTGAATAAGTATATGGTTGTGATTTATGATTCCTGTTGCTTGCTGTGTATCCCATGTTTGTAAAAGTTTCGGCAAACCGTTCTTATATAGTAGATTAGGATTACATGATGTCCGTATGCTAATATTTTCGTTGATATAAACCTGGTTATGATGTTCATTATGTTGAACTAGGGATAAAAATCGGATGATGATGTTTATGATTCTAATCGGATTGATGTTAAAGGCCTAATGATGCTTGATAAACTGATTCCTAGATGTAGGAGATATACATGCAATAATTAGGATTTTGGTAGAAAATCACAACGGCAGTGAAGGGTTTGGGGCTAAGAGATTTAATCATGTAATTGGATCTCTTAATTGATTGGGCCACTCAGGTAATTGGCCGACAAACTTTTGTTGTTGCTTCACATGCAATAAAGAATTGATAATGTACATTGATAAATGGAATGATATATGTTATACACTGATCATGCAACCACCCACTAGCAATATGCTATACACTCATTGGACCGATTACTTCACATGGGCTGTCAAAATGAAATATACATTATTGGACCTCAAATGATAGTGGGTATTGTATAATTGTGGGCTAAGTTTCGATGGATCACCCACACATACATAGACAGTTAGGGGAAAACATGTCACCTTAGGCCTAATATAATAAACTGGTAATATACAACTTGTGTGGGCCTGATGTTAGTAGTTGGGCTGCAGTAAGAGACGAAATATGGGATCCATCATACATGGGGGCGGTGGTACTGGGCCGCAATCTTTGATTAACTCACAACAGTGGGCCGGGTAATCAAGGGGGTTGCACGGGGCCCAAATGTCTAATACATATTAGGATATGATATGTGAATAAACAAACTAATCGGTCGGGTGACGTATTGAAACATGAACATGATACGAAAATAGTTAAAGGATTTGAATGAACCAATACGTGTGTACTTACATGTGAACTGAATTACTTGTAATAATGCATGATATGAACTTGTATTGTGGTTGTAAGTGGGACTAGATACTTGCCAAGACTTGCGTAATGATATGCGTTCTACTTATTTGTAACTTGTGTAATAAATGTGAAGAACACATGTTTCACGTGTACACGAAACTAACTATTATTGATAACCGCAATAGGGATTAATTGACCAACTGGGAACACGTACTTTAATCTTACTGAGCAAACCAAAGGTGAGTTCATCTCTTGAGCATGCGTCCCGGTGGTTGGGACAGTCAGTGGGTATCCCGGGGAGGGATAAGTCTTTTGGGTAAAAACAAGAATGTTGGATAATATACTCTTCCTATCACCTTTAAAGTCCCTCCGTGTTGTTTGGTTACCGGGGAGGTAACATGGTATTAGTTAGTAGCGCTACTTAGGTTTGGAAACCTCACCCCGTTCCTGGGAGGACGGGTGTTGAACTAATGACCTAGTCATGACCAATGCTTTGATAGGAGCATTGGAGAAAGGGCAAAATAATCAGAAGCCGTCTTGTATTCGGGTTATTATCAACATTACTTTTGGAATTAATTTCAATGGATTAACTAAACACTTGGTAACCAACGTTTTCGTAAAACTATGAACTCACCAGCGTTGTCTGATACACTTGTTGCATGCTCGCAGGTCGTTAGATATCTTGGATTTGGGAACTTGCTGTCTGGAGTAGCTGGAGTGGTCATGGGTCGACAGGAAGGATTTATGTGATTGATTTCTTGGTACTATACTTTGGTTTTGAAACAGTTTAACTTGGTTTACTATTTGCTTCTGCTGAGCATATTGGTTTTCATTCAAACTTGTTGATGGTGTTTTATTAATGATTGTGAACGTTATTTAGAAACTTGTATGGGTTCAATGTGATTAGTGGCTCATTGTTGGTACGTCACACGCCTAACAGGGACACTCCCTAGGTGGTATTTTGGGGGTGTGACAAAACACAAATCAATCAACAACATCAAACCAGCATTATTGAGGCCAAAGAACAAGATACTAGATCTTCTCTTCCTTCTACCATAAACCGAGTGACAAGCAGTTATATTTATGAGAGAACTGAACGCTTTTGTTCACCAATTTAGAGTTGCACAAGCGGTTATGCTTATGGATCTGAATGGCGGCGGCATTGGGGTTTCAGAGTAGAGAGAGAAAGAGGAGATCGAAGTTGAGGGTGGAAATGAGGAGGTATTAGTGGTGGTGGTGGTGGTTTATTTTGGTGTTCTAGTTGACGATCGGAGATGGTAATGGTCTTAACGGCCGGAGTTGTGGTAATGGTTTATGGTGGTGGTAGCGGTGGTGTATTATAGTGGTGGTGGTAAATGGTGGTTTATGGTTGTAGGTGATGTGGTTGTGGTGGCTACGAGGGAGTGGTGTATGGTAGCTGTGGGTGGTCTTTAGAGAGAGATATATATGGCGGTGAGTGTGAGAGAGATATGAAGAAGAAAGAGGCACGGGAAGGAGGTAGAGGGTGAGGGGTTAGTGGGGCCCACTTAATTAAATATATTCTTTAACTTTTTATATAAAAATTAAAATGGTCATTTTGCCCCTGAGGAAAAGGACAAAATAGCAGAATTTTATAAGACAAATATAACCTGATTTCACTTTTGGACCAAAATGACAATAAAAATGAAACCACAGGGACCCAGATACAAAATGTTTGAGTTTTTGGACTAAAGTGACCAAACCTCAAGGACCAAAATGGCAGTTTACTCTCAAAATTGTCACTTTAGTCAAAATAATTTTTTCTTATCATTTTAGTCAAATAGTTTTTTCCTACCATTTTAGTCCCTGACTTTTGTTACTTTTTTGCCATTTTCATCCGGCCCCCTAACTTCATTCAAAAAATTATGTTAACTTAGATTAATTTTGGTCAACCCATATTTTTCTTTCTCTTTTTGCAGGTGCGATGGTATGGGGATGGTGGTATGCCGGTTTATAGTGAAAATGATGGCGGTGGTGTTGGTTGATGTCGTGGGTGGCGGAAAAGTGGCCGGTGGTGGTGGAAATGATGGGTGGTGGGGTGGGTGGGCGGGTGGTGACGGTGCAGGCAGGTGGTGGCGATGATAGAAGGTTGTGATGGGGTGGGTGGTGGGAGATGCTGGTGGTGGTAGATGTAAATGGTAAAAGATGACAAAAGTCAGGGACTAAAATGGCAGAAAAAAACTATTTGGACGAAAATGGCAAGAAAAAAACTATTTGCACTAAAGTGACAATTTTGGTCAAACCTCAGGGACTAAAATGACAATTTACTCATATAGTTACTATATGTATAGAGAGGAGATCCTGTACAAAACAAAATTTGTGTACGAAGTGTAGGACACAATCTCAGCTATTGATCTCCGAAGATCAATGGCTGAAAATTAGGCGGTGACATTTTCTTAAATATGAGACCGAAACAATTGAAAAAATAAATAGAGAAAGGGTACTTTAGTCCTTTATCACTTTAACTTCTTCCCCCCTTGATTTTTAAACGGCTATAACCTTTTCATACGTTAATATTTTTTTTTTAAAATACACTGTATTAACGAACATTTTATTCTCTTTAATATGAGCAGCTTATTGCTATAGTTTTCTTGAAAAAATACTACATGATTTTGAATACCTTTACGTGATTACGTGATTTTGAATACCCAATACATGACTACGTGATTACGTGATTTTGAATACCCATTACGTGATTTCATTATTGTATTTTTGTGAAACCCCACTAAGTGATTACGTAATTACGTAGCAATAGTTGACTATGTATTATTACGTACAACAACAACAACAACCATACCCAGTATATCCCATAAATAGCAAAGCTACTTATAGGGTCTGGGGAGGGTGGGATGTAGACAGACCTTGCCTCCATCCCTAAGGATAGAGAGGCTGCTTCCAGAGAGACCCCCGGCTCTAAAATCATCAACATACCAACACACCAAGTCAAAAAAATATATAAATAAGAAGTCAGAGAGTATACCAACACACAACATACCAACATACCAAGAAAGTGATCAGAGAGTGACACAATATAGTGTAAAACATGTATGATAGCATACAAAATCATATGGGTAAAACATGTATGATAGCATACAAAATCATATGGGTACAAAATCATAGTGTAAAACATGTATGATCAGAGAGTATTATTACGTGACTACGTGATTTTAAATACCCATTTCGTGATTACGTGATTTCATTAAAGTATTTTATGTGAAATCACACTGAGTGTTTACGTAATCACGTAAATACAAAAACATGTAATATATAATATTTCATATGCAATACCTAATTTTTCAGGTCTAATCATCTATTAAGGATAAATTATATACAAAACATAGTCAAAAATCAACCTTTAATAACCACATAATGTCGTATATTAGAAATTTAATCACGTAATAAGGCATAAACAATCAAGTTCTTATTATTTGAATGTGTAATCACGTAATAAGCATAATTGTAATAACATTAGTTAAAACAAATCATATAGAATTAGTAATCACGTAACTGATTTATAATGTGTAATCACGTAATGGTTTATGTTGAATATGTAATCACGTAATTAGTATTCAAAAATCACATAGTCATCATTTGGGTATTCAAAATCACGTAATAGACTAATGAGTATTCAAAATCCTGTAGTTTTTTTAAGAAAACTATAACAATAGGTTGCTCGAATTAAAGAGAATGAAATGCACGTTAATAGGGTGTAATTTAAAAAAAACATTAACATATGAAAATGTTATAGTCGTTTGAAAATCAATGGGGAAGTTGTTTCAGATAAGAAAGGACGAAATTACCCCTCAAGGCAATGCCACTTGTCCTCTTCTCCATGTCACGTACACTTCGTATGAAACTTTTGTCATGTACATGATCCAGACTCTCTCTCTCTATATATATATATGTTATTTATCAATTTTTATGGTTTTGGTCTTTTATAACTTTGTGACAAACTATATTTTCATCTTTTGCTATAACACTTCTCGACTTTCAACTTTGGTTTCATATATTTTTCATCTTTTACGAATTTGTCGTTTTATGTTTCGGTCTAAATTTTGTGAGTTAACACGCTGTAACACACATTTGTGGTTCAACGTTTTTACATTTTTTTCGCGGTTTGATGGCTATGTCGCTATGCATGGGTCCTAAGTCAACTTAGTTATTCTTTTTTATCTTATTCATTTCGGTTTAATTTTGGCAAGTTAACACATCGCTCGTAGTTCAACGTTTGTAGGTCTACTTTTTGTTCGGTTTAATTGTCCGCAAACTGCAGGTCCTCAATACTAGTGTGAAATAAATCACGTTTATCATACATGTTTTCTAGAACGACTCATAATCCTAAAGAGCTAAACTACTCCATTAGCCACCTATACTGTTATACACGCACTTTACAAGAGTGAACCCTGAGCACCTTACTACAAGGATACGTTGTAAGTATGTGTGTTTATTGGTGTTACTCACGGGTGATGATGTAAATAATCTCATGTTTTTTTATATGGGCTCGTATTCCAAAGAAAAGTGAAGACGGGTGTTGTATTGGCATAAATGATAAAAGTAAAAGGCTATACGTTACCGGGTAACGCTTCGACCAAGTCATTGGCCTTCTAGCTTTAAACACCACCCACAGGGCGTTACCTAACGGTGAAAGGGGGTAGGTTAGGCTGCTAACGAGCGTGAATGGGGAAGAAATGTGGGCTCGTCCCTTAAACAAATACACGCACCTTGCAGGATGGGAAGAAGGATGCCAATCGTGGTCGATGCCACATGCAACGCCGGAGCTAGAGGTTGGAAAATAGGCAAATCTGAGATAAGGAAGACACATATTTGATTTAATTAAAAATATCTCAAAATATCTCCCTTAATTACAAGCAATTTACAGATCAAACCCTTACAATATGTTTTAAGCTTTATTCATTAAATTCTAGTTACGATTACAAGTAATTTTATCATTTGCTAACTTTTTTATCTAATAAAAAAATACAATATTGCTAAATAATATTTACTAAAATTAAGATTTAGATATATATGTTATAATTAAAGAATCCGGTTGAAACCAGTGAAATCATTATAGGGTGCAGTGGAAAAAAAAGTGAAAGAAAGTAGTTTGGTGATGTGTCAATGATTTGACATATATATTTTATAACATGATGGTTAAAAATTGTGAGCCCACAACACATGATCTAATAAACAAAACAAAACTAACATGATATCAAACGGTTTTGTTTTAGTTTCACCTCTTATACTTTATAGAATATACACTTTTAACACACTTATTTGTTTTTTTTTCTAATAATTTGCGTTTACTAACTTAAATAAAAAACATGCAAGTGTGTTTAATTTTTTTTCTCGACATTCGGGCATAAGTTTGGTGAAAATGGAGTTGTATTAAAAAAGAGTATTTTTTGGTGTCCTAATCTACATCAAGTGTCGACACTGTAACAAATCGAATCACTACCGACATTGGTACTGGTGTTGGTATTACTGGAACCGGACAACCGGTAGTGATATGTGTTTTTTTTCGATGAATGTAAAACATGTGTCAGTATTCCTTTGGGCATATCACGCCATTATGTTTTGGTTTCTCACAAAGTGCCGGTACCGTAACGTATTGAGCTGACTAAATACCAACATTGGTACTAGTATCAATATTATTGGAACCGGTACCCATATTTGTTTCTATGGTTTTTGATCGATGTAAACACGTGTAGATATTATTTTGGGTATATCATGACTTTTTGTTTTGGTTTCACCGAGTGTTGGCAACTTGGCATCATAACTAGCCGAACATATACCAACCAAATTCCCACCCCGTTTTGTGAACACTGATTTCACCGAGTGTTGGCAATTTGGTTTAGGTTAATTGGTGTGGGTAGCTCCCCATGCACATGTGCATGATGGTGCCCCTATTCCACCAAAGGAGGGGCGCTAAAGCCCACTTCGTCAGTTGCTTGGCGAGCACCAAAGCTTTAAAGTTGGTGAGTTTGAGGTTAATTGTAACGTTCGCCAAAAATGGACCTCCGAAACCCGACTTGTATTGTAAAGCCGGACCCTTTTTTTAAATTAAATAAAAATAAGAATTTTAATAATTGTTACTATTTTTAATATTTTATTATTTAATTAACGTCACATATCGCGTTGGATTAAAACTGGAATAAAAAACGTTAATTTTATAAAGCAACTCAGTTAGTTCAGTTAGATTTATATAATAGAAACATAAGTGGAGTAAATTTTGTGGGTTAAATAAAGTTATAAACTAAGGGGGATGCTTTGTAATAATGGAAACTATAAAACAAAACAAATCATCTAACTAGGTTACTAAACCCAATTAACATCAGTTAGTTATTCTTATAAGAAATTAGCTAACTAGCTCAGTTTGTTAGTTAGTCTTATAAAAAGAAAGATACTAACTAGGTTAGTGTATTAAGTTTTGTTAGTTTAGTTAGTATTAGAAAAGGAATATTTAACTAGGTTTATTAATGTGGTAAAACCAGGTTATCAAGATGTTTAAACATGAGGGGCCTAATATGATATAACTTGAAAATGATTAAAAGGAAATAAAGAGGAAAAAGAACGGTAGGGGTTGTCACACCCAAACCGATGGCGGAAACATCAGAGTGAGACGAAAACAAGATTGCTCGAGACTTTATAACACTAAATGTGACAAGTATTTAATAAACACATTTCATTTCATTGCTAACATCAAGTACATTGTTTGAAATAGAATTACAACAAGTTTTAAACAAAATAAAATACAAGTATTAAAGATTAAGGTGCGTTTCTAGGCATCCTACTAGATTCGTGCATCATCATCATCAAAATCCTGCAATACGTATTAAAGTATAGTTCAATACAAAAGTATTGACGAGCATACAAGTTTGAATACTAGCATATGTATATAAAAGTTTGAACAATCCACATGACAAAATTGTTATCAAGAATTAACATATAACTGGCATGCGATTAGACAAGTCAATCCTCTGATTACCGCAAGTATTAAAGAGACTTAATATGACCACAAGACTATGGGCGGTGCATTACTCCTATAACGCTATACATGTGGGGGGGGGGGGTCTCGTACGAAGTTAATGACAAGTTTATCACATAAGAATGTTCCAATGTATACGAACTCAAGTAAAACGTATTAAGCATGTATGTTGGATTGTATGTTTGTGATTTAAGCATAAAGTATAAGTGATTGAGTGTGTTTAATAGTATAATCGTATTGTACCCAAAAGTGTAAAAAGTAAAAAGGGTCATGTATACTCACGGTTTGCGAAGAAATTTCCACTTAGTGAGTTTGACAAGTCTTGAGTTGTTGGAACACCAGTTACCAATTTTGGTTCTTAAACTTTTTGCCCAAAGTTGAAAATCTTGGAGATTTGAAAGAATTTGGAAGTAATTTTGGAGGTGGTGTAAGTGTTTGGAAGGTTTTAGAGTTGATATTTATAAGAGGGTTAGGTGGTTGAGGTTTAAATGAAGATGGTTGGGGTTTAAAAATGAAGGTGGTTGGGATTTAGGAGGGGTATTAAATGAGTTGGTTGGAGGTTAGGACATTAAAGAAAGTGGTTGGGGAGATTAAAATTTTCATTTTTAGTCCTTGCACTTGTATTGTTGGTTATTTTAGGCTATAAAGGTGTATGCAGGTATACTATAAGTATGATACATGTATGAATGTGATTCTGAGAAAATATAATCTCGATGTATGTCTAGGTTTTAAATTAAAACGTGTATTTCACGACTGATTACATATTATGCATGTATGATTAAACAAGGTTGATATAAAAATACGATTTCCATTATGATCAAAGTCTCGAGATTACAAGGATTGAAATGTAGTAAGAATAAAAGTTTCTAAAAATAAAAATGTGAATACAACTTTCTAAATATGGAAAGTACAGAAAATGCAGAGCGTTACAGAGGTGGGACTCGAACCCGGACCCCGCATTAAACATACCACACGCACAACCACTGTATCCAGTTGTTGTGATAAACCTACATATGTTTGTTATAAATAGGCAACCCGAACTCAGATTCCTCATCATCTCTTTCTCCTGCAAATCTGAATCGCGACCCGAAAGATCCACGTTAACCGACCTGATTTTATTTCTTGGTTCAAACGACATCATGGCCCTGATTAAATCCTAAACGACACGGGGAAAGGAGGAAGCTGTTATCACTCACCATAAATGATATATTTAAGTCCAAATTAAATTTCAATAACTCTCCATTAAAGTTTTTCAAGGACCTAAAGGATTTAAGACGAATTCACTAATCTTAACCCATCATATTGATATCATACGACTCCTCATATCAATCTCTATCATTCCCCATGCTCAAACCTCGATCATAGTCCCCCAAACTCACGGATTAAAGCAAAGGAAGGAATCTAGGGCTCGTATCTTGTTTCTACGACATCTCTTTCAATTCTTAACCTTTTTAGGTAATCCCAAAACCCATTGTGTTTAATTTTTCATTCTTTACAAAGACCTCTTTCAGTGATAAAGGGCAAATAAATTAGAATATAATTTTAGTTGAAATTAGGGTTTTTCATACATAGAATTTGGGGCTTTAGATTCTAGACTAGTGAATTGGTGAAATTGATCGTACCTGTTATTGATCATGGTAGAATACTTTGTGTAATTTTTGGGAATTTTTAGATATTATTTGAATTTATTGTGAATTATAAACGTTGATATCATTTAGAAAATCTAGTAAAAATGCAAAATTATCAAATTTAAATTCTATAAATATTATTTCTGACTAGTATATATCATGAAAATGTTATGGAATTTTTATAGAATTTTTCTATAATTTTTGAGAATCTTTAAATTTAAATTGGATTTATTATGGTTTATACATGTTTTAATCAGTTAAAAGTACAAGATTACCATAAATAAATTTTTAAATATTTGTATTAATTTTTTTACAGATTCTATAAGTGTTTTAGGATTTTTATGGAATTTTTCCATAATTTTTGATAATTATTTTATAATTAAAGAATTTAATAAAATTGTTAAACAAATAAATTCTTTTATAAAATTTATTATTTAGATAAAAATATGAGATAATTGTTAAATCTGACTTATAAAACTTTTAAATGAATTTAATTAATATATCTAATTTTTGTCATGTACGAAATATGATTACCTATTAAACTGGTAATTTCTAAGAATTAATCATGTTTAATTATTCTAGAAGTATATACTTACTAATTTGGTTATTACATTATTTTATATAATTTAAGTCTCCAAATATGAGAACCCAACTTCCTAAATTTAATACATTGTTCATTCATTTAGTACTTTATTTATTTATATTTTTAGGGCAAATGGTATTTTTAGATTCTATTCATTCCTTTTCGTGCGATAATTCTCGTGGATCAATTCTTCGCAACCCGTGAGTAATTCTATTCTTTTTCCCCTGTTTATAATCAATGTTGTTGGGGTGTATCGTGTTATAAATAATTGCGTTTTATTCATTTTACTTTTAGCATGCAAACTTCAATGTGACTATATGGATGTATACTTGTGTTCTATTTTAGTTGCTATGTGATGTCAGTCTATTGTATTCTAGCATGTCATTGTGGATCCACGGTTGACTAGGTTCCCCATGGACATGGGTTGTAGCCTAGTATCACCATCGGTATTTGATTCGCTCTTCGGAGCTTGAGTCTCATACACGCTTTGTAACACCCCGTGTTTCGAAAGTCAAGTACAAGTCAAAGTCAAAGTCAAAGTCAAAGGTAGAAAAGATTGCTAATTGCGATCTGTCACTCCTTGCTTAACTATGGATTGTATACTTTGACTTGTAATCGAATCTTTTATTTTATTTGCTTTAGTTGTATTATGTGGGGTATCTGTTAATAATCGAGGTTTAATCGCATGTTTTATCGCTTATTCGCTAATCGCATCGTAATCGCATTCGCAACTCGAATTGTGCGTTCTGAATATTGTTTTATGTGTGTGTGCTACTTATGTGTTATTTGTGCATGATTACTTTATGATTTGTGGTGATTAAACGAAACGCAATCGCAATTCTATCGCAACGCAATCGCAAACGCTAAACGCAATTTACTTAGGATGATTGTATGTTAGATATAGCGGGTTTTTTTATTAAGCTAATCGTAGTTATTGTATAATACTATCGCATCGCATACTCGCTTAAACGCATCACAAAGTCCAACACACGAAACGAAACATCGAAACGCAACTAGTCGGACCACTCGATCGAGTGACCACTCAATCGAATGGCCATCCGATCGGATAATGGCCATCCGATCGGTGCCATCCTATCCGACACTTGTGCACTTTCCCTTTTTGGCAACCTATAAATACCCCTCTGTTACATCACAAGTGATGTGTGACAGCTCCCTCACTCGACCAGCAGCGTTCTAGACCATCTTTCCCTCGATTTCTCGCGATTCTTGTAAGTTCTCAACTAAAATCTTGTACTTCTATAATCTACACACACTTCTTCATCATTTTCTCTTTTGAATCTTAACTTTTAACCGTGAAATCAACGAATTTGAGGTGTTCTAGTGTTGGTGCATAAATGTCTGTTAATTTCGTCTTGTATCGAGTCGTGTGTCTAGATAGGATAAACCAGTGCACAGCAGGTTAGAAATTAGGTTTTACATGTAAAAGGGGTATTTCGCATGAAATAGCAAGTGCTATTTCGCACGAAATCACAACCCCTATATATAGCTGTGTTGCTAGTTCATTTGTAACAGTCTTGATTTCAGAGCCGAGGTGCTGCTAGTTTGTCAAACGATCAGGATTGCTTTAAAATCTTTAATAAAAGGATAATTAAGAGGAATTAAGCTGTTTCACGTCTATATCATTGATTCCGCCTTTGATATGGATCATAAACTCTTCTGATTGACTCGTTCGGGTCACACGACGATCCAATAAGTGGTATAAGAGCTCAGGAAAAAGAGTTTATACCAATTCAGCTTATTTTCATCACTTCTACTCATTCTTTTCAAAATTAAACGAGATTTAACGGATAAAATGGATTGAATTTCACATATATCACATAAAACACAGTTTTAATGAATCCTTGAAAGAATTGGACCAAAATTCGAACAAAATCTGGATCAATTTGACAAAATGGTGGCCGAAATGATGATGTCATCATTATTTCGCATGAAATAGTCAGCTGGTATTTCATACGAAATTAACTTTGAGTGTCTTATTTCGTACGAAATTAGTGTATTTCGCACGAAATTAGCATACAGTTCCTTATTTCATACGAAATCAAGTTTGTGAACCTAATTTCGCACGAAATTAGACCTTATTTCACACGAAATCAACTTGGAACCTCTATTTCGCACCAAACTGGTTATTTCGTGTGAAGGGTATTTCGTGTGAAGGGTATTTCAGGTGAAGAGTATTTCGTGTGAAAGCTTATTTCGCTTGAAATCTGTTTTCGTTTGAAGGCTGTTCATTTCGTTTGAGTTCTAATTTCGTTTGAAACTGTTTTTGTTAAAATCCAAAAAAAATTTCTAAGTGTTTGTTGATTGTTTCAGTACTTGAAGATGGATGATTTTCTGAATCCGTTTAGTGATGCCTTTGCTTTCACGGGAAACACCGGAGATGATATATCAAACAACACAAAAGAAAATGCTACTAATCCGAGTGCAAAGAAAACCCTGTCTGATGCTTTGAGTGTGGAGAGTGCATATGGCACATACAACAAACCTCCCAAACTAATGGCGATTGAAGAATACAATAGATGGGCTAAAAGGTTTGAAGAGTGGTTAAAAGCGTTTGCGTATCCAAGTTGGAAGAGCTTGAAGAATGGTTTCAATATGGGCAGATCGGATTATGAAAATATAACAGATACTGATGATGTAGATAGTTTTGTTGCTGAACAAAAGTGCATTGCATTGCTTCATCAGTCTGTGAGAGACGACATAATATCGTTGATTGAGTACACAAATGCGAAAGATCTATGGGAGCAATTGAGAGTGAAATGTGTGGGTAGTGCTGAGATAGTAAAAAACAAAAAGAAGTTGTTAAGAAAAGAATTTGATTTGTTTGGATGTTTGAAAAACGAATCTGTATCTAAGATGATTGAAAGATTTGGGCATTTGAAGATGGAGCTGGCAAGACATGGAATCATTTATACTCAAGAAGAATTAGTTGACAAATTGTTTGACTCGCTGCCGGATGAGAAAGACTGGCAATACTTTGCTTTGATGCTGAAGAACACAATAAAGTCGGAGGATCTGACGGTTGATCTGTTAATTGAAAGACTGGAGAGTCATGAGCTGGAGATCAAGAAATCAAACAAAGTCAATCATTCCTCATATCAGCAGAATGTTAAGCTATATTACCGAGGAAGTATGATCCCGAAGAATGTGTCTCCTAAGACAGCTTTCTCAGCTGAAAGTTCTAACACGTCAAATCAAGAAAATCCAAGCAGTGGTTTTCATAGTGGTTCATCGTCAACTACTTCAAGTTAATCAGTTCCAAAGAATCTGTTCCAATGTAATATTGCTGTGGATCTGAAGAATGCACAAAACTTTAGTGAGGAATCCGTAAAGCAGCAAATGGTGTTTTTAGCATCTGTCCTAGAATCATACGAGAGCCTTGTTGCGGGCAAGATTGGAAACACTAACCTCACCAAGGAGGACTATGATCAGATCGACCCAGAAGAAATGGAGTTGATAGATATAAGGTGGTGTATGGCTAGTGCAGTCAGACGAGTACAAAGGTTCATGGAGATTACAGGCAGACATTCAATTGGAGGACCGTCCACAAAACTTGGTTTTGATAAATCAAAAGTCACGTGCTTCAGATGTAAACAAAAAGGACATTTTAAACGTGAATGTCGAAACGCACCTGCTGATGATGCTGCAAATCCATTCAGAGAGGATTATTATAAAAGAGCAATATATCATCAGAACAAATCTGAACCTCCCAGAATGAAGCAGCTTGAAGATACCCCCAAAGAAAAATCAAGAGCTCTTGCTGTTATTCATGATGACGAAGGTTTTGATTGGAGTGAACTGCTACCAGAAGAGGATGCAGTGGGCTATGCGTTTGTGACAAAAATTGTTCCTTTCAAAGATAGCAGAACAGAAGAAGTGAAATACATCAACAGAAAAATGAAAGCCCAAAACATGAAGAGTAGAATCTATCATACATACAAAGAAGCAAAAAAGGCGAATAGATGGGATGCTAATAGAGAATGTTACCTTGATCCCAAAGGAAAAATTGTTGTTGATCCAGATTCTATTAGTGTTGAAGCTCTCACCCAGCAAATTGCTGAAGAAGAAGAAGCAAATCAGAGATTGTGGTGGGGAGGAGGTGAAGAAAAAGAAAAAGAAAAAGAAAAAGAAAAAGAGAAGGAGCCGCAACCAAAGAAAGTTGATGATGGGATTATTGACAAGTCAAAAGAATTTACTGCTGAAAATTTGAAGAAGATGGCTGACAAAGTACTTGCTGCAAAAGAGCTAGAGGTAGTTTCTGGTTCTGGAACTGAGTCTAAACGCAAGGTCAGTCAGAATGATGCAATCAATGAGTCAGGTAAGAAAGCTAAAACTGAGAGCGACTGCAAAAATTGCATGAAAGACTGCAAGGTTTGTAGTACAATGGCTTACCTCAGCGGTAAAAAGACCGAAGAACTGATAAAAAGAATCAGAGACGTTGAAGATCAGATCTTAAACCGTGACAAAATGTTAAAAGCTTCAAATGAACGATTAAAAGAATTAACTGAGAAAATCGAAAAAGATAAAAATGACGTAGAAAGAATTAGGAAAGAAAACGAAAAGCTAATTCATGAAAATCGTCAAATCTCAGAAAATTTTAAGAAGCTAAAACGAACGGTAAAAGATTCTGATGAAAGAAATGGTAAGACAACCAAAGAAAATCTTCAACTGTCAGGAGTTCTTAGAGTAAAAGAAGAGCAAATCAATCAACAACAGGATGAAATGGCTAAGGTGAAGCTTCAGTTTCAAGAAGCTATAATTGAAAATGAACGCATCCAGTTGAAACTGAACAGTTACAACTCCGCAAGTTTTGTTCTTCAACATATCGTTCCTAAACCAATTGGGAAGAACAAAGCAGGCGAAGATGTATACTCTGATGGAACCGGGGTTGGGTATCATCAGGTTCCACCACCAGTTTTAAACAATTTTTCAAAGAAAAAATCAGGGTTGGTAACTGATGAAGAAGAAAGTGAAGTTAAGCTTCCAGACACGTGTAACACCCCAAAACCCGAATGTTTATATTCGTTAAATGATATGATATGGTGCATCAAGAAATGAATGACTAGGTTATTTAACCAAGTTAACAAAATGGTAAAAACAATTAAAAGAAAGAAAGTTGTGCCCCTTTATAATTAGTGGCAACTTGAGGGGTTAAAGTGGGTTAAGTTGAATTGATAAATAAAAATTTACAGACACAAACACACACACGATCGTGTGTTCTAGAGGGAGCAGGAGCTCTCATGAAGTCAAAACCCTAACTCCATCTAATCTATCAAATTGGAAGGATAAATGAAGCTCAAATTCAGAACCGAACACGAATTTGTGATCACCTACACTAGGGAATCATAAGGTATGTCTTAGATTCTAGATTGGTGATTACCCACGAAGTGGGTTATGTTGTAAATCATGAATTGGTATGAAATTGGGCATGAGGATATGTTAGAATCATCATATAGAACATGGATTATGCATGGTTTAGGTTAATTTGATGTTTAGAGGCAAAACCCATTAGTTATGGTAAGAATAATGACTTGAATCATCATCCATGTCTAATTCTTGTTGCATGTTGTTTGTATTATGTGGGTATGATGAATTCTTGTTACATGAATTGAAAGAAATATGGTGTTGATATGCTTGATGTTATGTATGAATGATAAATGCTAATTAGTGGGAGGATTGGATGAATTATGCATAAGATTAGAAGAATATGCATATATTAGTTGTACATTGTGCTAAGATAGTGGTACGCACACCAAGCGTTTGATGAAACGCCTAGGTGAGCTTAATCGATGAAATTGTATGTAAGTAAAAGATGATATGTATATAGTGTTGTCTGTATAGGCTATTATGATGTTACGGGTATATAATGATAAGTCGAAAGTTAAACTAAATGAACCGTTGACTTCTAAAAGTCAACCGTGTATAAGAAGGATGGTTAGACGTGTTGTCATAATTGTAAGATTAAGGTAAGTTATATGGAGCGTGTTTGACGAATGTGTGTTTAATGCGATGACATGATGGTTTACATGAGTTTGAAATGATATGAATTTGGTCACATGTATTATGCTTGCTAGAAGTAACTAATGAAAGTCAAATAGGAATTATGCGATCGATATGATCGTTAACATGTACAATTATGTATGCTAATAAGAATGTGATTTCGATGACATGGAAGTATAGGAATCATGTCGAGAGGAATCAAGCACGGAAGGCTAACGGGTCAAAAAGTGGCGAGGAAACGAGTATGAACATGGACGCACGAGGTAAGTGATTTTTGTAATCACTTCTTAGTTGTTTATGTAAAGTTATGTGCAATTTAATTAAGTATGATGATCGAGGTCAGGTAGGAAAGAATTATATGAGACCGATGAAGTATTAAACGGATCTTAGCTTTGATCCGAGCAAGGTACGTGTGATTAAGAATTGTAGCTAAGTAGTAGGATTGGTTACTTATGCAAGGGAGTCCTTTGTTGTTAAGGATAGAGCAAAGTTGACAAAAACGCCCTTGATGGGTAAAACGAGCAAATGGTCTTAAAAGTTGATTACAAACAAGCTATTTGATTAAATGAATGTTTTGAAAAAGCAAGAAAGCGAGAAGTATGGTTTTCGTAAGCTAAGGACCTTAAAATGCGCAAATACCCTTAACGGGTCAAAATAAGCTCTTGAGCGAAAATGGGTCAAGAGGATGCAAGACATCCGAGAACTTAATCTTGTATGATATACAATGTTGAAATTATTAGGTTCATAAGAAGTTATGGTCAAACAAACAAGTTTTGTGGATGAATGCATGAACGGGTCGAATAAATCAAAAATGAATAATAAGATGATAGCGTGTAAGTTAAGAATTTCCTTAATCTGGATGTGGGATTTTAAGTTCACATGATAGAATGTGAATTTACAAGCATGTAGGAAGAAACGGGAGGTTAAACGGGTAAACGGTTCAAAAGTTATGCGCGTTTTAGTGCGTACGGACGACGAAACGGAACTGCAGAAAAGTGCCATTTCTAGAGGTAGTCGCCGACGGGTTAAGGGGTAGTCGCCGACGGGCTTTAGAAAGTTAGTTTTTTTGCTGATGGGTTATTTACCTGTCTACAGGGTTTTTGGCTATTGGAAGAACCACGGGTCGTCGCCGACGGGCCCTAGGGCCGTCGCCGACGCCCTCCCCAAGTCCAAAAACATGAAATTTGTTATTTAAGTTGATTCATGTATCGTAGGCTTCGGTTTGTTATCCGTGGACTACGGCGGGCTTCCTAAACATGATTTTGATCGATCCTTAGATGTTTATGGGCTATAAATCAAAGTCTAAGTCCCATGTAATCAACGCATGAGTATGTAAGAAGTATGCAAGATCTTGTACGCGTATGTAGATGTGTATGTATGTATGTATGTATAAAGATATATATGAGTGTATACATGTATGTAAAGATGTAGGAAAGGTATGTACGTATGTAGATGTGTATGTAGGTATGTGTAAAGATATGTACGAGTGTATGCATGTATGTAAAGATGTAGGAAAGGTATGTACGCATGTAGATGTGTATGTATGTATGTATGTATAAAGATATGTATGAGTGTATACATGTATGTAAAGATGTAGGAAAGGTATGTACGTATGTAGATGTGTATGTATGTATGTATAAAGATATGTATGAGTGTATACATGTATGTAAAGGTGTAGGAAATGTATGTACGTATGTAGTTGTGTATGTATGTATGTATGAATAAAGACATGTATGAGCGTATGCACGTATGTAAAGTTGTAGGAAAGGTATGTACGTATGTAGATGTGTAAGTATGTATGTATGTATGTATGTAAGTACGTATGTATGCATGATTTAGACACGTTGAGTGTTAACGTTATTAATGGTGTACCTTGAGAATGAAAAGTAATGCAGGTACGTTATTGAAGCCTCACCAGGAAATGGATAAGCAGATGAAATGCTTAAAGTTTGAAAAGGACGAAATGTGAAGTGTACGTGAAAGAATCTTGTTTATATAATGTGTGCTAATGTTAGGAATGTATGTGGTGAGTGCAGGTTGTACGGATCACGGGTGATTATCACAAGGAATAGAGATCGAAGACCGCGTCACAAGATAGATTGTACGGGAATAATCGAGTATGTACTTTAGTAAACGGGAGTTATGCTTTTGTTTTGTAAAAGAGATATTTTTAAAATAAACCTTCAAGTAAGTCAAGACGTTTGAAATGAAAGAAATTTTATGGCACAAATTTCCGCTGCGACTTTTGTCAAATACGTGTTAGGGTCTTACAACACGATTGATGTCACATTCACTACATCTTCCGATGAAGATAGTGTCCAATCTGAAGTTGTTAAAAATATGGTTGAAAATGTTTTAAAATCTGAAAGTGACATTACTGAGGATGATGAATGCTTTTTGGACAAATATATTCCAAAATCAAAACCCAAAAACAACTTAAGTGAAAAACCTAATCTTGTAATGTACAAGATGGCGGGATCTGATAAGTTGTATTCGAATCGTGATTTTCCATTGGAGAATGTGAATGTTGGCAAATTGAGAAATGTGTTCAACTTGATTGAGATTGATGTGTCTGAAATTGAAGGTTTGAAACATTCGGAAAGACAACTGAATTTTGAAAAAGATAAATCTTACTATAAAAAACCTGTTGTACCACCACGTTTTTCTAACAACAATAAAAACAAATGGTCGAGTGGATATCCGGGTGGTAAGAATTATCAAAGAAGGAATTTTCAAAACAAAAAGTTTGCTGAGAAAAAGGTGTTTGTAAAAAGCTCGAGTTCTCATTCAGAGCAAGAATCTGAAAATTTTTCAAAATCAAATGAAGAATTTTTTGAAAAGAAGGCCTCACAGCCTCAGACCGAAGGTACAAGTCGGGTAGTTGACACCCGTACATGCTTTAAGTGCAACAAAGTTGGACACATTGCACGAAAGTGCACCAACTTAAAGCCTAAGTCTGAAGTTGTTGAGAGTCCGAAAAAGAAAGCTGATACAAAGGCAAAGCTCCAATGGTTGTTGAGAAGAAAGTTTTGAAAAATGAAAACAACAAGTTGAAAACTGAATCCGTAAAGAATGTGGTAACTAAAACTGACAAATTTTACAAATGGGTTGCTTCGTCTCAACAAGCATGGAAACCAAAATCAGTTGAAAAGAAACCAAGTTCTCCAAAACCAAAGGTTTCTGAGAAGGGAAAACAATCGTCTTCTACCATTCCGGTAAAGATGAATGTTCCTTTGGATTACTATGAGAAACTTGAAAAACATGAGTCTATCACTTCTGAGAAGAAAGATGTTTCAAAGAAAGACCAATCATTTGGTCAACCTTCTAAAAATGATTTCTTTTTATACAAAAAGGTTGAGATTGGGTCTGAAGAAAGCTTAAAGATGAATAACAAAAAATTTCCGCCACTTTACACTGCTAAAACTCACCTAAATGTCAAGCTACCTGAGTCAAAAGAGTCTTGGGTGGCATCAAAATCTAACTAAAATGTTTGTGATATGTGCAGGAGCTTCCAAGATCCGTTTCACGTTGGATTGTGGATAGTGGAGCTTCTAGGCACATGACGGGGAAGAAAACCCTACTGTACGATGTTCGAGGGTTTAATGGAGGTTATGTGGGATTTGCAGGCAATCAAGGTGGACGAATAGTTGGTGAAGGAACTTTATCAAATGGAATTGTCACGTTTGAAAGAGTAAACTACATCGCCGAGCTTGAAAACAATCTTCTGAGCATTTCTCAGATATGTGATCGTATGTATACAACGCACTTTACAGATAAGGAATGTTTGATCTTGAAACCAGGATTTGTTGTTCCCGAAGAATGGGTTATCATGAGAGCGCCTAGAGTCAATGATCTGTATGTGTTGGACATGAGTGTAGCAACTACTACCACGGGCCAGGCTCATTGCTTTATGTCAAGAGCAACGGAAAAAGAGTCACAGTTATGGCATCGAAAGATGGGCCATATTCACCTGCGAAAAATGAATCACCTGGTGCATAATGACTTAGTAACTGGTGTTCTTGTGAAAGGTTTTCATCTTGAGGGGGAGTGCATTAGTTGCATCAAAGGGAAGCAAAAGAAGAAATCACATCCTCAAAAGAAAGTTAACTCAGTTTCGAGACCATTAGAGAGACTTCATATGGATCTTTTTGGTCCAGTGAACGCCAGAAGCATAACTGGTGATCTCTACTGTCTTGTAGTGACAGATGATTATTCGAGATTTTCATCGGTATCATTTTTGAAGACAAAGGATGAGACATTTGAAAGTTTGATGACGTTGTTCAGAAAAATTGAAAACTTGTACCAAACCCGTATCAGAAGAATCAGGAGTGACAACGGTACAAAGTTCAAGAACAACAAGATGGAAGAATATTGTGATGAGAGAGGTATATTGCAAGAATTTAGTGCTCCTTACACTCCGCAACAAAATGGAGTAGCTGAAAGAAAGAACATGACGCTAATTGAAACGGTCAGGACGATGCTTGCTGATTCGAAATTACCAGTCAATTTTTGGGCAGAAGCAGTGTCAGCCGCTTGCTATACACTCAACCGGGTTCTCACAGTGAAGAAATTCAACAAGACGTGTTTTGAGCTGATCAACAACCGCAAACCTAACCTGAAGTATCTTGAACCGTTTGGGTCTCCCTGTACAGTTCTAGAACCTCGTGGTAAATTTGGTCCAAAGAGCATTGAAGGAATTTTTGTGGGATATGCAAGTCCAATGAAACGAGTCTTTGTTCCAAGCTTGAAGCGAATCATCGAAGCACATAATGTTGAGTGTCAAGGTTATACCATGCCACCTCAGAATCCAGGGGACTCATGGCGTTTTAACTACGATACTTTGTGGGATTCGTTTGACATGGAGGAAGAACCAGATTTCTTTGACGAGCTGGATATTCTAAGAGAGTATGAAGAATCACAAGAAAGTTTCCCAGAAGAACCTTATAGACGTCAACGGCAAACTTCAAATGACGATGAAGCCGGTCCTAGTAATGCTGGAGAACATGATGATATTCAACAAACTCTTGACAATCAGACGGCAGTTAATGATAATCTAGAATCTAATAATAGACCAATATTCGATCATGGTGATTCAGATTCTAAGGGGGAGCAGATCCAGATATCAAGTCAAACAATTCCAGTCAGTGAACAAGGTGCAAATCAGAATGTCACAAATTTGGAAGGCGAGGTAGATGTTCCAGGCGAGGTGATGCCGAGAACTCTTTCATACCATCCAGAAGAGTTGATTATTGGATAATTACAATCAGGCGTTCGCACTAGACGACAAATTGACCAAGGCCTTACTTGTTTTTATTCTATAGTTACTCCGTTACAAACTGAGTTTTCACTTAGTTGTTTTATTTCGTAGATTGACCCGCGAACATATAAGGAAGCACTAACTGAAGATTCTTGGGTCAACGCGATGCAAGAGGAGCTAAGTCAGTTTGAGAAGTTAGGAGTGTGGAAATTGGTAGACTTGCCTGATGGTCACAGGAAGATAAACACCAAATGGGTGTTCAAGTGTAAGAGAGACGATAGAGGGGTTATTATTCGTAACAAAGCTCGACTCGTAGTCCAGGGCTTTAGTCAGCAGGAAGGTATAGATTTCACTGAAGTATATGCTCCGGTTGCTTGACTTGAAGCGATCAGAATCTTCCTAGCATTTGCATCTTGGAAAGGTTTTAAAGTTTATCAGCTAGATGTTAAATCGACGTTTCTCTACGGGAAGGTAAAAGAGGAGGTATATGTCGGACAGCCACCGGGCTTTACCGATCCAATCCACAAAGACAAGGTTTATTTACTGGATAAAGCGCTGTATGGTTTACACCAGGCACCGAGATCCTGGTACGAGACATTGTCTCAACATTTGCTAGCCAACAGCTTCATCCGTGGAAACGTAGATGCCACTCTCTTCACCAGAAAGGTCGACGGTCATCTTCTGATAGTTCAGATATACGTGGACGACATCATATTTGGGTCAACGAATGAAACTCTGTGCAAAGATTTCGAAAGAGTTATGAAGCAAAAATTTGAAATGTCATCGATGGGTGAGATGAAATTCTTCTTGGGACTTCAGGTTGATCAACTACCCATGGGAATATTCATACATCAGACAAAGTATGTTCATGATATCTTAGAGAAATTTGGGATGTCAGGATCTGCTCCAGCTTCCACCCCATTAGCGACGAACCATGGGATAAACCCTGATCTCACCGGAGAGAAGGTAGATGAAACGATGTATCGTTCCATGATTGGATCGCTGATGTACTTGACAGCTTCAAGACCCGATATCATGTATCCAACCTGCCTCATAGCGCGGTTTCAGTCAAACCCCAGAGCTTCGCATATGGTGATTGTGAAACGGATATTACGCTACCTGAAAGGAACTTCATCATTGGGGTTGTGGTATCCAAGAGAAGGCGATTTTATGCTCGAAGGGTATTCTGATTCTGATTTCGGATGCTGCAAAGTCAATGCTAAATCAACAACAGCAGGGTGCCAGTTTTTCGGACCACGATTGGTCACCTGGCAATGCAAGAAGCAAACCTCTGTAGCTTTATCCACTTGTGAAGCTGAATATGTATCTGCTAGCAGTTGCTGCTCTCAGATCTTGTGGATCCAACAACAGATGCGAGACTACGGTTTGCAAATTCTTAACACCCCTATCTTTGTTGATAATGAGGCAGCGATAAACATTACTAAAAATCCTGTTCATCACGCTAAAACGAAACACATTGAAATTCGTCATCACTTCATCCAAGATTGTTTCGAGAAGAAGTTGACACGAATTGAGAAAATCCACACTGACGAACAAAAAGCTGATTTACATACCAAAGCGTTTGATAAAACTCGTTTTCAATATCTTTTAAAATTGAACGGTATGAAGCTTTTATCGGTGTTGGAGGAGATTCTTGGCGTAGATGAAGGTACCATTGTAGATGATGTTGAGAAGCAATCTGCAATGGTTTGTCGATTTTTTACTTGTTTTGGTATTTAGGGGGAGTATAGGGTAATATTTTCAGAAAATACAAAAACAATAAAAAATTCAAAAAATCCAAAAACATGAGATATTTCAAAATCCAAAAACAATAGAAAATGAAAAAGAGCTTGTGTAAAAAGGAAAAATGATAGTACATCAACTTGACAGTTACGGTATGCTAAAGATATGTAAAGTTTAAAAGTCTTAAGCAGTCTCGCTGATGATGTACCGATAGGTTTTTACACATTTAGTAGGTTTGTTCGGGATATAAACCTAAATCATTACTTGCTTATTTCGTGGGGAACACTACTTGGATATATAGGTAACCCCTGAAATCTTTTTTGAAAGATCCATCTTTCTGAGATACTAGGTCTTTATACTCAGTGACATCTGGGGTATTATCCCGGGACTTCTGATTTTGCGGAAGCAATGGCCTAGTCCCCGTATAATACTTTCTGCTTGCTTGAAATATAGCACCGCCCTCAGCATAAAAAATGATGAAACATTGAAAAATGCTAATCATGTGCTGTTAAAAAAAGATTCTCTAAAGGGAACACACCTTAAGTCGAAGCCGTCATCTCTCTGATTTTGCGGAAGAAATAGCCTAAGCTCTCACGGCCCTCGCATTTAACCCTTTACAGATATCATCTGTGGTATACTCACCTGTAAGACTGAATATTGGGATCTGGATACGGGAGTATATTCAAGAGGTGGGACACATGAATGAGTTTAAGTTCTTAATACACCTAATTCGTATCCTGGACAGATTGAAATTTGTGTGAGAATTTAAATGGATCAGTATATCGACAATCTAAGCGAATTGTTTAATTCTGAGTATGTAATCAAAGCTTAACGGTACTTGTGACTTGTTGACATCCGATATGATTCTCTAACACGCTCACCAAAAATATGTTTGTAAATAGTTTATATTTACTGCATTTTATTTCTGTTTAGCATTCTAGTCTAGAAACTTTATTCTAAATCCAAAAAGATTTTACATTTCTGCTTTATTTTTCGACAAACCAAAGTGGAAAGCTGATCTTCAGACTCGCAGTTTGAAGAAGATGTAGGAAGTTTCTGAGCTGGAATATGAGTTGGGAGCTTATCATGTTAAACTTGTGAAAATGAAAAGTCAAAACAAGTTCATTAAGTTGAAACTTGTAATTTTCTCTAAATAATATTTTTATTGAACAAAAGTCAGTTTTGTTTTGTCTCGAGTCAACCAAGGTCATTAAGTTGGACTTGGTAGATAAATTGAGTAATCAGGGTCATTAACTTGGACCTGAATACTTAAGTGGATTATTAAAACTGATAGAAACAAGAAAAGATGACTAAAAGTCAATAGATTGTAATGTCAAATTTCTGAGAAGTAGGAAACAGTTTTGAACCTGTGAAGACTAAAATCCCAGATTGTTGAGAGGGGGAGTCTACATTATGGATAAACATTCAAGGGGGAGTTTGAAGAATGTCAAAGTCAGGTTCGAGCGCTAGCTGCTGATGCTGTTAAAGTCAAAAGAATCAAGAGATCTGATCAAGAGTATTAGAAGATAAAGAGATTGAAAGATGCTTTCAGTGTCAAATCAATTTGAAAGAGAGACAAGACTGATCAAGACTGAAGATTCGATCCAGAAGACTTCGTCAACATCCAAGGGGGAGTCTGTTGGTGCATAAATGTCTGTTAACTTCGTCTTGTATCGAGTCGTGCGTCTAGATAGGATAAACCAGTGCACAGCAGGTTAGAAATTAGGTTTTACATGTAAAAGGGGTATTTCGCACGAAATAGCCTTAGCTATTTCATACGAAATAACACCAAGGTATTTCGCACGAAATAGCAAGTGCTATTTCGCATGAAATCACAACCCCTATATATACCTGTGTTGCTAGTTCATTTGTAACAGTCTTGATTTCAGAGCCGAGGTGCTGCCAGTTTGTCAAATGATCAGGATTGCTTTGAAATCTTTAATAAAAGGATAATTAAGAGGAATTAAGCTGTTTCACGTCTATATCATTGATTCCGCCTTTGAGATGGATCATAAACTCTTCTGATTGACTCGTTCGGGTCACACGACGATCCAACATCTAGGGTGATGTCATCATGGAGTTTTTATGAACTTTAAGTTTTGACCTCATTCCACCAAGAATAACTCAGATCTGAAGGATTTCCACATGATTTCACAACAATTTCGCATAGATCTAAACATTATCAAAATTAAAAGGATTGAAAGAAACTTTTCCAACTTTCTGTCAACTCTTTTACACTCAATGCACTCAAAACCGATAGGATCGGAGCTCATTCAGGCCTTCTACTCTTCTCTAGTGATGTGTCGGTCTGAGATCTGGTTTCTATCAAAGAGACAACCGATTTCGGATGTAAACATGAACAACCGTCACGCACCAATAAAATGATAGGATTTGGGTGATTCCTGTTCGATCGGACGACTTGGGACTTGACGAGGTTCCGTTGTTTAGTACGTTGTCATACCGTATCGAGAAAACCGCAAAACTTTTCAAATTAATCAAGTTCAAAACGATCAGATTCGTTGCCATCTGATCGGACTGCCATCCGATCGGATTGCACTTGAGTTTCCATACTTAGTCAATTTTTCAAGTTTTCAAGCAAACTGCATGTCGAACGGATTGCCGTCCGATCGGATTGCCATCCGATCGAACGACCAACCGATCAACTAACATTTGGAACTCCGACACTTAATCATTTTCATAATTTTCAAAGATCATCAGTTTCTAACGGATTGCCATCCGATCGGATTGCTATCCGATCTATTGACAATCCTGGTGTGAACTTGTTCTCACTAAGTGTTCTGCCAATCGGATCGCTATCCAATCGAACGACCGTTCGATCGACGACCTGAAGAGTAGAGATACTTCTCTGTTTTCAAAATGCTACAATGAAAACTTCAAAGCCATCATACACAAACACATCCTTACCAAACGAATGTCAATCTGACCGAATGGCCATCCGATCAGATGACCATCCGAACGGATTGACATCCGATTGAATGACCATCTTCCATCCGATCGGATTACCGTTCGACACTTGGTTCTTTGCACCGTTTAACGCGCCGTTCTTCGCTTATGCTATCGTTACTGTTCAGGCTAATCTCCCTCAGCGCTCCCTTCAATCCAAGAGAGTGTTTACTTGCTAAACACTATCTGTGAGTATACTCGATCCCTTTTTGCTTTACGCACTTTTGGGTGTTACATACGTTACATATTCAAATCACATCGATCACACAACGCAAACACTATTTATATGCTGGCTGTTATTGCATGTTACGTGTTATTCGATGAATGCTTGTATGTTATGTTAACACAGTGATTGTTGCCTGACACCTTAGCAACGATAGTACTATAGTTTGGACTCAGCACCTGTCGTGGACAGGGGTTGTTAAGGGCTTTACTTCACGTGTCCCAGTGGGGATATGTGTTGTGCATTCTACAACTTGCAGTCACGTCTGTGCATATTTCTCTATCGATAACCTACTAGCTTTCACTTTGCTACATGTTACATGCTGGTTATGCGTAAAGGATTTCGAACTCTATTATAATATCAAACTTGTATGCTCACCTTTACACTATATGTATTGACCTCTATTTTAACGTATGTGACAGGTGCTTAGGATGCTTGCTTGCTAATTGGATGGAATCGAGTTAGGATGGAGTCTAGAAACGAACAAAAACAATTTATTTATTTTGAATCTGAGTTGTTTGAACATGTTATTTGTCTTTGAGATAAACTATGTCTGTAATAAGTGATTTGCTTAATGGGTTATGGTATGGGACATAATATTAACTATCTGGTAATTTAGTGGTTATGGAATTTCTCTTGGACAATCTGTTTCGCTCAGTGCCGCGCCCCGATGTTTCCGTCATCGGTTGGGGTGTGACACGCTTACCATCGTTGAGTCATATTTTCGCTTGTTTCGTTTATTCACTTGTTTGTGTATTCTCGTTGGTATATTTGGTTTCGTTGTTTGTGTTGCGGATATATCATGATCTTTATATTAACCTTTGAAAAGCATGTTAAATTTTTCTTAAATATAATATAAGAAATCATTTTATAAAAATATGATTACTCACCAACTTTTGTTGACCCAAAACTATTTTTCTAACATGATAAGGTATACGAGTATGAGGATTTAAAGTTGAAGACACCTAGGATGGCCTTAGTCATAAAATTGACATATGTTCATGATTAATCTTGTTTTGGATATTGTATGACTTTTGTTGAACATTCTCATGATCATGTGTGACAATTAATTTGGTGACTTTAAATATTTAAACTTATAATAGTGTCATAAGCTATGGACAATCATCATGCCATGTACCATATCCTTACGGGTTGGGTGTGACACTAATGATTGTTGCCTGTTGGGTCAAAATGGAGAATGATGTTATCAATTGCGCCGACGTTATTTAGCATATTATTGTATTGTAAAAGATGGCGTATTTAGTTATTTTAGTCGGGCATTTTAGTGAATTTAGTAGGTTTCCAAGCAAGAGGCGGCTTGCTTGGAGGACAAGGCTCAGGGGCTATATATAGTGGACTAAACCTCACTTGTGAGGTGTGCATTTTGTGAGCCACCACCCCGGGGGAGCTCACCCGGGGTGAATGATTATCTTTTGTATTGTGTTATCAAATTCAATGAAATTTATCTTTATTCTTATCTTTCTATTGTTTGTTCTTGGCTCGAATCACCCGTCTCACTATTTTTCACCAAACGGAAGCTGAAACCGGATCGTTACGGGACTATCATTGCCAACACTCATAATTAAAATAAAACTATTCCTTTTACACATAAACACAAATCATTCCACGAAATCTCATTTAATAAAACCACAACTCACAAAGCATTTTAAACACTCAAACACTTTAAATTCTCTCTATTTTTTTCTTCTAAAAATGTCTTCTGACTCATCATCCGACACATCACGTGAAAACATGGGAGTGCTCAACAACTTGATTATCCAAGCCGAAAAGGAGGCAGTTCAACTTTTAAGAGACAAAGTTGAATCGTCCGAACCACATACAAGACAAGGACCCATTGGACGAGATCGATGAAGACGGTTAGAAATAATTTTTTTCATTGTTTAATTGTGGTGTGTCGTGGTTGAATTTTAATATTTATATGGTCAGTTTATTTGTTGTTTAATTTTAATAAAAATGTAAATTAAAAAAAATAACTGAGTACTGATGAAAAAGGCTTTATGGGGTTTTATCTCACTGCAAACCAGTTAATAATGGAGCCCCTTTTATAGTTGGTGTTGACGTGTCACTAATGTGGGGTGATCCCACACCATATAGCCTTATCTTTAATCGTTTGATTTAGTTAATTAAATTTTGATTACACTTTTTGTTCATGTTTAGTCATTTTTGTGTTTCAGAGTTTCATTAAAGGTGAGAAAGGAAAAGAAAATAAGGGAAACGAGAGGTTTTTGTTTGGCCTAAAATCCATCCTTCCAATTTGGAAGGAAATGAAGAGAAAAAAAAGGAGAGATTCCTTTCTTTTATTTGGTTAAATGGCTACATATATGAATTATCGATCGAGATCGACATGTGAATCCGTTAGTTCATGTTACTAATTCATACTTTCATTACTTGATTTATAACATCTACTTCAATTTCGATGCACATTTTGATTTCAATTCCAATTATTCATTGCAGGTTCTATGAATAAAAAAACACCTAGGGTTTCCACTACTTAATATACTATGTTACAATGTTTGTAACAACAGGTGGTAGTGATAAAGTTATAGCATAAACTTAGATATTAGCTTGGTAAAGCTCTTGAGTAGGCGGATGATGGCGATGAAGACGATGTTGGCCCAGACGAATCAAATAATTAGATCGAACACACGAACACGAGATTTGGGGGGGGGGGAACTCGTGACTCTTTCTATTCAATCAAACGAACATAACGAATTTACAAGGAAAAAAGGACAAATAAAAATAATAACCTAGATCCCTATATATACTAAAATAACTATACTAATCCTACTCGAATACTTCTAATTGATAAAAACTAAAGAGAAAAATAGAGATAAACTTAATTCAATCCTTCACAATATTCAGCATTACAATATATAAAGATAAACATAACCATAAACCCTAAAGCCCATAAGTAATGAGTTGGGCCTAAAATGTCTGGTTTATAACACTCCCCCTCAGACATTTAGAATTATACATAGTTTAACAACATACTTCAGGATGATGTTAAATAGGTACTTCAGGACCTGAATAAACCTGAATAAATAAACTGATACTACTGGATCAGCTATGCTGCCTCATTAAAAACCTTACTAAGAAAACCCTTTGGGACAAAACTTAGTTAAGGGAAAAAGAGTACAACGTGTATAAGTCTCCCCCTGAATTCAACAAACATCTTTCAATCTACGAAGACCGATCTTGTGTGATAACTGCTCGAAACTGCTTCTAGGTAAAGATTTTGTGAACAGGTCTGCTAGATTTTCACTTGACTTGATCTGACGAACATCGATTTCCCCTTCTTTCTGCAAGTCATATGTTGAGAATAACTTTGGTGAGATGTGCTTTGTTCGATCACCCTTGATGTAACCTTCTCTGATCTGAGCTATGCAAGCAGCATTGTCTTCGTAAATAATTGTCGGCTCCTTCTTGATCTGTTCTAATCCGCATGCTTCCTGTATGTGATTAATCATTGATCTCAACCACACACATTCTCGACCAGCATCATATAGTGCTATCAATTCAGCATGATTTGATGATGTTGCTGTAAGTGTTTGCTTAGTTGACTTCCAAGAAATTGCTGTGCCGCCGTATGTGAATACATAACCTGTCTGAGATTTTGCTTTGTGAGGATCTGATAGATATCCGACATCAGCATACCCAACAAGCTGGGACTTTTGATCTTTCTGGTAGAAAAGACCTAAGTCTTGTGTCCCGCAAATATACCGGAATATATGTTTTACACCATTCCAGTGTCTACGTGTTGGATTCGAACTGTATCTCGCTAGTACATGTACTGCAAATGCAATGTCAGGTCTTGTGTTGTTTGCGAGATACATAAGGGCACCGATCGCGCTTAAGTACGGTACTTCTGGACCAAGTACTTCTTCGTCTTCTTCTTGAGGGCGATAAGGATCCTTGTGTGGATCTAGCGGTCGGACAACCATAGGTACGCTAAACAGGTGTGCTTTATCCATATTGAAACGTACTAACATCTTCTGGATGTAGTTTGATTGATGGACAAATGTGCCATTGCACAGATACTCAAATTGTAGTCCGATGCATAATTTCGTCATACCATGATCTTTCATTTCAAATTCCTTCTTTAACAACTGAGCAACTTTCTCTATCTCTTCAGGAGATCCGATGATGTTGATATCATCAACATAGACTGCTATTATAGTGAAATTTGAGAGTGATAGTTTTATAAAGACACATGGACTGATTACATTAGACTTGTATCCTTCCTTTTCGAGATATTCACTAAGTCGATTGTACCACATACGACCAGATTGTTTGAGACCATATAAAGATCTCTGGAGCTTTATAGAACACATATCTCGAGGTGTTGATTTTAATGCTTCAGGCAATTTTAATCCTTTAGGGATTTTCATGTAGATGTCATTTTTAAGTGTCCCGTATAAGTATGCGGTGACGACATCCATTAGTCTCATATGAAGTCCTTCAGAGATTGTGAGGCCGATTAGGAACCTAAGGGTTATCGCATCCACTACAGGGGAATACGTTTCCTCATAATCAACTCCTAGGATTTGGGAAAACCCTTGTGCTACAAGTCGAGCCTTATATCGTACAATCTCATTCTTTTCATTTCTTTTTATTGCAAACACCCATTTATAACCTACTGGTTTGACGTCTATGGGCGTTCGGACTACAGGTCCGAAAACATGTCGCTTTTCGAGCGAATTCAATTCGGCGTTTATGGCTTCTTGCCATCTTGGTCAATCATTTCTGTGCATGCACTCTTCTAAAGTTTTTGGTACGTAATCATTTTCATTAATTACATCTGTTGCTATAGCATATGCGAATATATCATCAACACGTGTTTTATTCCGGTTCCACATTGTACTATCTTGTACATAATTAATAGAGATCTCATTTTCGTTCGGTACCGGTGTCTCTTCCGAAACTTCATTTTCCTCTGGATTCATAGTTGTCTCTTCTGGGACATTTACCTCTACCGGGGTTTCACTTATAATCTTTTGTGAGTTTTCACCAACTGCATTACTTTGCTCTTTTCGTTTCCGTGGGTTTTTGTCTTTGGAACCGATTGGTCTCCCACGCTTTCGTTGTATAGTAATCGCTCTTGGGATTACTTCAATTCGAGCAGGTGCATTTGATGCTGGTACATGTGACTTTGTCACTCTATTAGTGTCTGTGAATGCATCTGGTAATTCATTCGCTATTCTTTGCAAATGTATGATCTTTTGGACTTCATATTGACATTGACCACTTCGGGGGTCATGATTTGATAGCAATGATGCATTCCACGTTATTTCTTGTGTTACCAGTCTTTCTTTGTCCTTATCTCCCCCTAAGACTGGGAACATCGTTTCATCAAAATGACAGTCAACATACCGTGCTGTAAACATGTCTCCCGTCATTGGTTCTAAATATTTAATTATGGACGGGGAGTTAAAACCAATATATATACCCAGTCTTCTTTGGGGTCCCATTGTAGTACGTTGTGGTGGCGGTATTGGTACATATACCGCACAACCAAAAATTCTAAGGTGGGACAAACTTGGTTCTCGTCCGGAGACCAGTTGCAATGGGGAGTATTCGTGATCAGCAGTTGTTCTCAATCTAATCAGTGCAGTGGCATGCAAAATAGCATGACCCCATGCAGAAGATGGTAATTTACATCTCATTAAGAGTGGTCTAGCGATTATTTGTAATCGTTTAATCAGAGATTCAGCTAAACCGTTTTGTGTGTGAACATGAGGTACTGAATGTTCAACATTGATCCCAATTGACATACAATAGTCATTAAAAGCTTGAGATGTGAACTCTCCCGCATTATCCATCCGGATGTTTTTAATTTGATTATCGGGGAAATTGGCTCTCAATTGTATGATTTGAGCTAAAAGTCGGGCAAATGCTACATTTCGAGTAGCTAAAAGGCTCACATGTGACCACCTTGAGGATGCGTCTATTAAGACCAAGAAATAGCGGAATGGTCCACACGGAGGATGAATAGGCCCACAACTATCCCCTTGGATTCTTTCTAAAAATGATGGGGTTTCATGTATCAATTTAGTTTGTGAGGGCCGAGTTATAAGTTTGCCCAGAGAGCATGCTGCACATGATAAGTCTTGTGGTAGCAAAACTTTTAAGTTTTTGAGAGGGTGCCCGGTTGCACTTTTGATTATTCGTCTCATCATTATGCTACCAGGGTGACCTAGACGGTCATGCCATATATTGAATGTGTCTTTATCTAATAGCTTTTGGTTACTCACCATGTATGATTCGATAGGATTGATATTAGTACAATATAATCCAGAGGATAAGGCTTCTAATTGTTCAACAATTGTTTCTTGGCCATTTTTGTTTGAAGTAATTTGAAGTTATTCAATTTTATTTTCAGCTATTGTTTTTAGGTGGTAACCGTTTTTTCGAATATCTTTAAAGCTAAGTAAATTTCTTCTGGATTTACTAGAATATAATGCATTATCAATAGTTAATTTGGTACCCGAAGTTAATGTTATGTGTGCTCTGCCGGAGCCTTCGATAAGGTTACTGACGCCAGATATAGTACTAATCGGTGTCTCTGCCGGAGACAACTCAGAGAAAAATTTCATATCTTTGAGAATAGTGTTAGTACTACCGCTATCTACCAGACATTCATCGCCAATAATAGCTCTACTGGAGCTAGTATACATATTTCTTCAGGAAATAAAAATAAATAAAAGTTAATGCAAAGAAGTAAAATGAAACATTGCAAGAGTTTCAAAATACAAAGGTCACACTATGAAAAGTAAAGCATAAAAGGTACATTATCCTCAATCAGATTAGTTTCATTTTTTTAGTGTTCTGGGACTCTCGATGCCATGTATATCCTCGTTCTCGACCACGACCACGACCTCTGCTGGGGCCGCGGCCTCTACCTCTACCTCGTCTGCTTTGATAATTGGCCACATTCGCTTCAGGGAATGGGCTTGCACCAGCGGGTCGCGATTGATGGTTTTGTAGTAGGAGCTTGTTGTTTTGCACCGCGACCAGAAGACGTGATATCAATCCAGAATATTTAGTAAATTTACGTTCCCGGTATTGCTGCGACATGAGCATGTTTGAGGCATGGAACGTTGAGAAAGTTGTTTTCAAGCATGTCTTCATCGGTTATTTTTTCACCACATAATTTTAACTCAGAGGTAATGCGGAACAAGGCAAAATTATATTCACTGACAGTCGTAAATGAAGCCATTTATAGTGGGCTTTGGTGAGTAAGACCAACTTCTGGTGGTCAAAACGTTCTTTGATGTTTGTCCATAATTCAATAGGGTCCTCAACAGTTAGATATTCCCGCTTTAGATCTTCGTGAAGATGATGGCGGAAAAATATCATAACTTTCGCTTTGATAATTGTCTCCCCCAAATTATTTGCTGTCAAATGAATTTTAGCATCAAGAGTCATGGGAGGTAGTTGTTACCCGAGATGTCAACTGCGGTGAATTCAAGCTTTAATAAATTCGAGGTTTTATCCACAAATGAAAGAAAAAAAAATCAAGGATTTAAAATTGAGCCGCAATATAAAATATATTCATTGTAGGAGAACTTTAGGTTCTCTATAGGTAGAACTTCGGGTTCTATATGTTGGGCCATTGTAATATAATAAGAAAAAGAATTTAAAAATATTAAGTAATGGTTGGACGACTCAATAAGAGTTTAATTATAATTTTTTTTTTCTGTTGAAACTAAGTAATTCGAGAAGCTGAGGCAAAGAATATTATCTATCCTTGTAAATGTTTATATATTTTGTATTAGTTACCATTACCATATTATAAATTACCAACATCTTAGTGTTTAGTGGACTTGTACTTTATAAGCTTTGGGGGGTTTCCAAAAAAAAAATGGTTCTCCAAAAAAAACCATACATATTGTATAAATTACCAACATGTTAGTGTTTAGTGGACTTGTACTTTAAGCTTTGGAGGGTTTCCAAAAAAAAAAATGGTTTTCCAAAAAAAAAATGGTTTTCCAAAAAAAAAGTTAATATTATTATATATTATCAATTTGTAATATATGCTTTATCTTTATTTCATGCATTCATCACTTGTACAACATGTTTTTTTCTCTATTAGACCCTCACTATTAAAAAACTGTTTTGTTTATATTAATAAGTTGCATGCATCCATTTATATACTATTAATTGGTAACATTGTTAGGCATTAAAACTTGTATTTTTAGCTTATAAAGTTGGACATTGCTTTATGATGAAACCATGTACTATGGTATTTATTTATATACATACTATTAATTGGTAACATTGTTAGGTATTAAAACTTGTATTTTTAGCTTATAAAGTTGGAAATTGCTTTATGATAAAACCATGTACTGTAGTATTTATTTATTTATATACTATTAATTGGTAACATTGTTAGGTAGGAATGAGCACGGTACCCGTTCGGTACAGTTACTGAAAAATGAGAAAAGTGGGTATCGGTACCGAATACACCGGCCGTAACATGGAGATCATGTATAATGTTTAGGGGCTGTTTGGTAACTTTTGAATGGTTAAGTGATAAATCAGTAAGAGATCTGAACTATTAAATAATTAAGCAGTATGAGGTCTGAATTATTAAGAGACAGTATAATGCTTAACCGTTCAAAGGCAAATGTCTGACCAATTCAGATTAGAGGTCTTAACCATTGAGACTCAGTATAATAATTAATCATTCAGATGCAAATGTCTGAATCATTCAGATGCAAATGTCTGAAACATTCAGACATTTAGTCACGAAACAAACAGTATGAATCATTAGTGTTGAACCAGTAAGAGGTCTGAACCATTCAGACACTCATTAAGAGGTAAATAAACAACCCCTTAATAATTAACTAACCCATGCCGGCTGAATTTGTAAGCCCCGGCCGCAACGCGGCGGGGTCTTATATCTAGTTTATATCAAAGTTGAAGACATGTGCTGAATATAAGTTTTGTAATTGGATCGATACACAATCCACTAACCGGCCCTTTTAGTAAATCACCATCCAGTAGGTGGGTCAGCCTTGCTTATCCTTAATCGGCCCAATACAAGTAAAATAAAGCATATTATGGAATATAGATGGATAACAGTTGTCACCCACAACTTGCTTTTAATATATGCAGAACTAGCTTTTATTGTTATTATTATTATTATTATTATTATTATTATTATTATTATTATTATTATTATTATTATTATTATTATTATTATTTATTATAATGTTTGGTTCCAAATTCCAAACACTCTCATATCCTAAACGGTTCCTCTTCAAGATCCAGCAAGATGCCGGGGATGATTGTTTGACGGGATCCGGCAAGATCGAGTACATCTTTGAAGATCGCTAAAACATCAAGCAAACCGTCGGAGTTTCTCTCTCTTTTCACCGATTTCCAATCCGACCGCCGGCCCCCGGTCTGGCTGGCCGCTTATAAATCGCCACCAATTGAAAACTCTCGTAAATGGTTCTGAAACCGTCACCAAAGAGAACGTCGCTACATGGGTTGAAGATCGAGTTGAACATCGGTGTTGCGTATTCGCCGGTTTACCGTTGAGTGTGTTCGCCGGAGGAAAGTTTTCAATAAGTTTTTTTTTCTTTTTTTTCTTTTGTGTGTGGTGGTAGTGACCGCGTTCGTGTTTGGAAAAGAAAAAAAACCCGGTGGAGTTGTATATCGATTCTTTACCGATTCTTAATATTGTTGTGTAAGTAGGAATCAATGGAATGTCCTATTGTGTTCTAAAATGCAAAAAGGAAAACATACTTCTTATCGAAATTGCAGAAAAAAATTTGTTGCATATGTACACTATAATAAAAAAAACATATTCAATGTAGTGCGAGATATAGATGGTGTACCTGGATTTGATGAACGACAATTGTCGAATTTGCAGAAAAATTGTTGGAGATCAAGGTGGATTCCCGTGCAAGAGAAGAGAGCAATCGTGCTGATAACGTGATAAAAAACTAAGGAGAAAAATAGAGATAAACTTAATTCAATCCTTCACAATATTCAACGTTACAATATATAAAGATAAACATAACCATAAACCCTAAAGCCCATAAGTAATGGGTTGGGCCTAAAATGTCTGGTTTATAACACTAATCAATTATAATCTAATACTAACTCACCTCATTATCTCTACTAATTAAACGAATCTAGATAATTCTAAACATTCAAATACTTAATTAAATTCTAATTAAATAAAACTAGATGTAAGCTCCCGCTGCGTTGCAGCCGGGGCTTACAAATTCAGCCGCTATGGGTTAGTTAATAATTAAGGGGCTGTTTGTTTACCTCTTAATGAAGGTCTGAATGGATCAGACCTCTAACTGGTTCAACACTTAATGATTCATACTGTTTGTTTCGTGAGTAAATGTCTGAATGTTTCAGACATTTGCATCTGAATGATTAATTATTATACCAAGTCTCAATGGTTAAGACCTCTAATTTAAATTTGTCAGACATTTGTCTCTGAACGGTTAAGTATTATACTGCCTCTTAATAGTTCAGACCTCATACTGCTTAAGCATTTAATAGTTCAGACATCTTACTGATTCAGCACTTAACCATTCAAAAGTTACCAAACAGCCCCCTAAACATTATACATGAGCACCATATTATGGCCGGTGTATTCGGTATCGGTACCCACTTTTCTCGTTTTTCAGTACAGGTACCGAACGGGTACCGTGCTCATCCCTACCTAACAATGTTACCAATTAATAGTATATAAATAAATACTATATTACATGGTTTTATCATAAAGCAATGCCCAACTTTATAAGCTAAAAATACAAGTTTTAATGTCTAACAATATTACCAATTATCATAAAGCAATGTCCAACTTTATAAGCTAAAAATACAAGTTTTAATGCCTAACAATGTTACCAACTAATAGTCTATAAATAATAATAATAATATCTAGGATTTAATAAATATTGTATTTGAAATAAATACAAATATGATATGGATACTTAAATTTCTCCGAAATTTTTATTTGTATTAACTATTTAAGAGTTAAGAATTATACATTTGTCTTAGGAAAAAAAGGTGTAATTAACTAACACTTTGTGATAAATGAAAACTCAAAAACTTTTTTTTGGAAAACTCCCAATCCTTAGAGTACAACTTCATTAAGCACAAACATGTTTGTAATTTATAATATGGTAATTTTCACTTTCGTTCTTCAACTTTCAACTAATACAAGTTTTAGGATTAACTTTCAACATCCCCCCTTAATCCTAAAATCGAATTAAACTTTCTTGACTTTGTATTGCTAAGGTCATGAATCCTCAACTCTTTAATTTCAATCATTGGTTCGTCTTTACTCTTTCTTTTCAGTTGTTTGTAACAAACCTGTTTAACAAGTTCTTCACGCTCATTATTCAACCCATCCACATTCATCTCATATTCAGATTCATTATTCACTTTCTTCTCTTGAATTTTTCTATATTCAAATATTTGTTGCATCACTTGTACAATAGACCAAGTTCTTTTTCATCACTTTTTTTCTTTCTTTGCACATCCAAACATTCTTGGCAATCCAACTTTAACCCAAAACTCATAAATGGGCCATTCTTTCTATCTTTATCAAACCTTGTTGGGCTTTTCTTTCTGACTATTCTTCAAAACTTTTCATTTGGTTCTGATTTTTTAATAGATGCTCGACTATTGACTTACACATACAATTCTAAAGTGCAGATTTCTCAGTTGCATCTTTCCTTTCATTCAATACTATACCTTTCTCTCATCCTCTTTCTTGCTGCTTACTGATCTTAAGGGTCTGTTTGGTATGGGGTAATAGAATGGACGGGGGAATGGATGAGGTAATGGAATTGATCATTACCATTCCATGTCTTGTTTGGTTACCATGTGTGAATGGAAGGAACAATTACTTTTTGTTGTTTGGTATACGATAAAAGACGAAGGAATAAAATCAGATGGCAGTGGTCAGTGATGGGCAATGATGGGGCGTGGTGCTAGGTGTCAGTTGTAGCGGCGGCGATAGTTGGCGGTGGTGGTGGGTGAAGACGACGACAGATCGTGACAACGGTGGTAGTGGTGGATGACGGTGGAGGTATGTGGCAGTGGTTAGGGGTGATCAAAACTATCAGTATCCGAAATTCTGATCCGAAATATCCGATATCCGAAATATCCAAAAATTCAGATATCCGAATTTTTCAGATTCTGAATTTTTCGGATTCGGATAGTGATTTAAATTTTTTTCGGATATTTCGGATATCCGAAAAATCCGAAAATTTAATTTTTATTTTTTTCGGATATCCGAATATCCGAAAATATTTGAAGTATCCGAAAATATCCGAAAAATAACGAAAAACTTATATTCGAATATCTGAAACTATCCGAAATATCCGGTTCTAAATATGAAAAAATAATAAAAAAATAAAAATTAAATAAAAAGTTGGATTTTCGGATATCCGATCGTATGAAATTTCGGATACGGATTCGGATAATAATCTGGTATCCGAAAATTTCGGATATCCGATTTTGAACACCCCTAGCAGTGGTGGCAATGGTGGTGGCAAGGGTGGTCGGAGGTGGTAGCAGCGGCGACGGTGGTCGGAGGTGGTAGCGGTGGTGGCGGTTGGTGGTGGCGGTGATCGGAGGTGCTAGTGGCAAAGGTGGCGGCGATGATCGAAGGTGGGTGGTGGTGATGATCGGAGGTGGCAGTGGCGACGGTGGGTGGCGGCGACGGCGGTAGCGGTGGCGAGGACGGAGGTGGGTGGCGGCGGTAGGTGGTGGCAGCGGCGGTGGCAGGTGGCGACGGAGGTGGGTGACGACAGCGGATGACAGTGGTGGTGGTGGTGGTGTGTGGTAGCAACGGTGGTGGGTTGTGGTGTTTTTAATGAAGGGGGAAGAGGGAATGGAATGGAATGGAAAAAAAACAAGGGGGGACAGATGGAGTGATTTTGAGAGAATGGAATGCATTTTGTAAAGGACGATTCCATTCCATTGACCAACAAAATACTCTTTTCTTCATTCCTTCACAATGGTCCATTCCACCTCTCATTCCTGCATACCAAACACTATCTAAGAGTTTCATCTTCAAGGTTGTTTGAGTCAGGAAAACATACCTGAAGATTCACCCTCTTCTCTTCTTCTTCCAAAGCAAGTCTTTCCTTTTCTTCACTTTCCAATCTTCAAGTTTCCCAACTTTGGGCAAATTGTTCAAGCTTCAAACCAATGAATTTTGAGCTTTGTTTTAGCCTTTTTCTTCTTCCCTACACTTAGATAACTTCTAGGAGTATTACCACATGTTTACGAAGGTAAACACAAAGATGGTATACCACCATTTTTGAGGTTTAAGTTAGGATTTTTATTAAACTTTATGAACTTGTTTATCTTTGCTTTGTTTTTTGAGCATTTTCAAGTTACCAACAAATCTCTATGTTGAATGACTTGTATTGAGGTTTTGTTCTAGAAACTTTGAGGTATAACTGCCTCCATTTCATACTTCCCAAGTCTTTAAGAATTTTCCAAGCAATAAAGTGAGCAAAAGTACTCCAAGTATCCAACCATACAATGTTGTAAGCACTCGTCTAGGTATACCTCACTTGGTTACTTAGCGAAGTAGATAGGTTAATCATGTAGTCCATTTCTTACATTCATGACCATCCGAATCATCAACCATGTTGGTGATTTTGTGTATTGGTGAAATCTTGAGGTTAATGGATTTATCCTACCTCTAATGCTTGACAAGTGCTTGACATACTTGACTATATACATATATACTCCAAAAACCAAACCATGATATCAACCAAACCATGGTTGAATATGATATGGTAAGGCGGAGAAATATATGGGTCTTAGATTTCCTTATTTTGGACTTCTAATGAGTGTTTAACACTCATGAAAAACACAAACTAAAAATAGTGTCCAAATAAGTGTCTAAAGTAAGATATGTTTTATCTAATTTAATACTCGTAAGTTTCGTTTATATTCCAACCTCCAAATCCTCATACTTATACACATTTGTTTACCTTTTTAGGGTAACTTTGGTGATTCCATCCTTCAAAACCGCGCATTTGCTTTTGTGGAAATTCTTTGCAAACTGTGACTTCATACTTGACCCTTTTACACTTTAAACACTATTTGGGTTGCAACATGTATCCGTATTAAACACACTTTCACACACATAGAATCAAACTTATGCAAACACTCAATCCTTTAACATGCTTATTTGTTATGCTAATATGTTATGCATGCTAGAACATTCTTATGCTTTGCTATATATCATTAACCTTGCAAGCCTCCCTTAACATGTACAGCGCTATTGGATTTGCACACCACCCTTTTGTGGGTCATTGTTAAGTATTCTTTACAGTCTTATTATTTCGCTGATAAGGTTACACTAGTGGCAACTTTAGATTGATATTTAGTCTTTGCATGCTAGTATGATACACAATTTAGCAAACTTTAAACATGTGTATTTGAGATTTATTTTTACTTGTGCTATGTACACAAACTAGTATGCTCACCGACATAATTTGTGTTGACGGATACTTTATACATGTTGTAGGAAATATTTGTTGATGATATCCCAAGAAAGGACTTAGGGTGGATTTAGATACTCACCTAGTTAAAATTATACATTTTGATATCTTTAGTCTTGAAATTTCAATTGTTGTACTTCTCTCTTTGAACAATGTAATACTTGATTTGATGAAATGAAATGAAAATTTATAATTATTAATATATTGTAGCAAATTTAGTGTTATGTTGTCTTTGAGCAATTTATTACGTCTCGCCTTGATGTTTCCGCCATCGGTTGGGGTGTGACAGTTTATATAAGGTCTTGAGGAAGAACCTCAGACCTGTTACCTGCCGACGCTGATTCATCCATTACCCACCTCACTGCTGCAACGCCACCGAACCCCCATCGACGGTCACTTCGCTGTCGCCATTGATAGTGGCGTTATCATTGCCTATGGCGGCAGTTGCGGCTGCCTTCCCTTTCTCTGGTCCGCTACCTTCCGTTTGTGGCCATCATTTAACCAATCCAGGTATCCAATGAGTCTAAAGCATTGGTCTTTTGTGTGCTCCATCATCCACAGTGGGTACACTTCAGGTTTGTCTTATCTTCCTTTGGTGGTTGTGGTCGGCGATAACTTTTCATTACTGGACCAGCCCCATTCGAATTTACTGGTTGATCAGTCCAGCCGTCACTTGCACATCTTTTGGGGCTATTCCCAGAATATATATTTTGGCAGGCTTCTTCTTTTCGAATAACAACATATGCCTCTTCTTCCGAGGGAAATGGATTTAATCGGAATATCTCCCGTTTTATGGGATTATTCTGATTCAAAGCATTTAAAAATTGAAACAGATTTTGTTTTTGGTCTGACCTGATTTTAGTTTAGGCTTTAATGTCATCCGGACACTTAATCAGGTTTGGATCAACTCTTTCAATTTCTCCCCATAATATCCCTATTCCCTTGCAAAGTAATCCATAGATTTTCAAGAGAAATGTCATTCTGCTTCATCTCATTGGCTTTCACATGAAGATTAAATATTCACAGTTTATCTTTTCAACTACTATAAGTAGTTACCAGAGCATCCCATAATGTTTTTGCGGTGAGGAATTCGGTTAGGTTGCTGGCGAGTACTGGTTCGATGTTCTGAATGAGCCATGAAAAAAAAAAAATCAGGCCATCTTGTTCCCATTGCTTATAGTTTGCATTGCTTTGATCTGGAGGATTCGAAGTCAAGTGTTTTTAATAAAGCCTTTGATTTTCCACCTATGGCGACTCGAATCATTCGGGTCCATATAGTTTAGTTTTAACTGTTGAGTTTGAGATTACTTTGCAGATTGTCGGACAATTTTGGGTTTTGGGGCTAGGAATTAAAACCATTTTTGATCAGATTTGCAAGTTGGATTGATAGGTTTGAATCCGAGTTGTCGTCGATCATGGTGGCTGGGGTCTTGAGAAAAAAAGAAGGTTGTGTTTATAGTACTTGGTGAGCAGGTTTGGTCCTAGAACCAAGAACACTGCTATCATACCTTGACAACAAGTATGAGAGGATTAAATTGGGTTTTCTGTACATCAAAATATTAAAGGAATCGAGAGAGGATTTTCTTGCAATTGTAATAATTTCCTTTTTCTAACAATTTATACTTAAATAATTACTAATCCTATTCAAATACTTCTAATCAATTATAATCAACTACTAAGGTACTCACATCATTATCTCTAATAATTTATAAATCAATCCAGTTAATTCCAAACATTCAAAAAATTAATCAAATCCTAGTTAAATAAAACTTTCAGACGTCGATATACGAATGGCGAGATCGGTTGCATTGGAAAAAACTTTTACTAGTAGGGAGGATTGTGATATTGTAGATGATCTGAGGCTGCGTCGTGTGGCGGAGAATAGGTTAGATAATAAGGAAGAAGTTAGGGCGGATCATCGGAGAATTCGACAAGCAAAGATTATTTCACCGGAAGAGTTGCTTCAGAGGGAGCAAGAGGAAGCGGCGATGACTGATGAAGAGGATTCGTAGGAATACGAAACTGATTAAGATGTAGAAATGATGGCATGGTTGTAAAAATCGCTAGGCACTGGTCGGCTGGTGGGGTACCGACTAGCGATTAATTGGGATTCATAGGCATTAATCGGATTGGAATGTATATGTAATTTTTCAAAATTATATATACACAAAAAAATTCAGAATTTTATATATTACTTTACAAACTTATTAATCAGATTGGATTATAATTTTTCAAACATTGGGTTTGGTTATGGTGAAGCTTGTGTTTGTACTGAAATCGGAAAGGGTTATGATTGCTGAACCGGAGAGGATTGAATCGGACGAACGTGCGATTGAGGATTGAGGAGTTGGTGAAGAGACGTGTAGAGGAGAGGAAAACGGAGACGAAGCAGATTGTTGTTGAGGAGATATGTAAAGATATGGATATTCAAAAGAATTTGGAATTAAGGCTGATATTGATGATGTGGAAACCGATGATGAGATAAACGAGGCTGAACAAAATAAAGTGAGGAAGGCTCGTGAGATTGCGAGGATTAAACGAGATAGAGATGACCGGGATGCGATGGTGAAGGAGAGAGAAGAGATTGAGAGAGTTAGAAACATGACCGAAGAAGAGAGGAGAGAATGGGAGAGAAGGAACCCGAAACCTACTCGTGCACAAAAGCAGAAATGGCGGCTTATGCAGAAATATTATCATAAGGGTGCTTTCTTCCAAGATGATCCCGATGATAAGGCTGGAACTGTTTGTTGAATATCAAACACATGTGCAGCGGAAGTGGATAGTGTATGTGGGTTCATAGTGTTCGTAATGTGAAAGTGCAGGAAACAAGAGAATGCAGACGTAAGTTTGAGAGGACAAATCAAGTGTGAAATGTCTTGGTGCCAGTTATCTTTACCGGCAAATCTTATTTATACTTGGCGGTTATTAGCGGTTGGATTTGGAGGGAATAACTACCGTTTAAAACGGTGCCAACCAAACCAACACAACCGTTCAGAAATATCATCGTTACATATACATATAGACATAATATTCGAATATTAACTACATACATGATATAAATTAAGTTTATATACTCTAATACTGTTGGTGCTGATGATCTTTTCGTGCGCTGACTGGAGAAGATAAAACAGACAAGTCTATTTTGCCAAAAGTTATGCAGGTTAAGCACTTTGGTCGTAGTGGAAGAACAAAATGGACTCATCATCTTGTTAATGAAGATACTAGTGACTCTGTGACTGGTATAATCCGTAAGTGCATTTGTCTTTATACACATTGCATCTTGAGTTTATTATTTAGCCTTACCTGCCCAATTATTTGTCTTTAAACTACTTTTTTATGTTTTCCATGACCATTTTAGTATTTTATATGATTATTTTGTGTATGGAACGGTTCTAGAACAATTTCTTTTCATGTTTTGTAGATTGGACAGCAAGATTGTAATAGGTTTACTATTCTTGGATAGATCATCTCTTAGCAAAAACATTTCAACGTCTGAATGAAATGGTAAGCTAACCTATTACGTTTAAATCGATTAATCAATCTTTCTGTCTAGCTTTGTGCTACTTTTGGAGTTATCTAAATGAAATCTTATAGCAAGTATTAGCAATTTTAGACAGCCCTCTTCATAGAAGCTTTTGTTCTGTTAATAGTAGGCTTAAGCTTATTACCTTAGCCGCATATATTATAGGTCAAGATCAAAATCCATCTTTCTATAATAAGTTTTGCTTATCTTTATTTCATTTATATTATCTGCAAGTTAATAGGTAGTTCATTAATATGCCATAAGTTGATTAGCAGTTGATGAATGAAGCAAGATACTGAACTACTGATATAAAGGTTATTAATTTAATTTAAGGATGTCAAAGAGCTTAAACATTGCTGTTGGGATAAGCACTCTGAATTACTATCCTTTAACATGCTTTCAGCATGAAAACCTAGGGTTTTTAAGTTTTAACAAAGAAATACAAAAGAATCTTGTGTGCCCAAATAAATGTATCAGTTTTCTTGAAAAAGAAGTGATAATGGGCAAATCGGTAATTTTAATACAATGATTCTACAAAGAAGGTTGTATATTTAATAGAATAAGCCAACAAGTTTGTTTTCTAATCCACCACTTCTGGCCTAGTGGTAAGAGGGCTTGGATTCTTCAATAGAGACCCAAGTTCAATTCTCATTTGTCACTTTGGTGGATTAGACAATAATGGATAGAGCCTAGCCTCCTTGCAGAGGTGTCAGGTTCTATCATGAGCCCACCCGGGTTTTCGTCCTACCGTGTGTTACGCCAGAGAGTTCTGTTCTTGTGGTGGCACAACGACTGTCAAGTGACAGCCGGCAGTATGATTTTCCGGGGGAACGCCCAAGCCAAACTCTGAAGCCAACGTGGGCACAGTTAAGAAAACATAGTCTGGCCGAAGTGAAGCAATGAGGCTCTCCAATTTGGGGAGTGTGGTAGCATAATACAAGAAAGTTGTCATTAAAAAAAAAAGATTGTTTCTATATTTTCAAAAATTAAATGTAGGTACATCATTGTATCTGCAAACATTTAGAAACTGAAACTCATGTGCTATATGACCTTTAAGATGCATACTTCATAAAATCCCTTTAACATGCTTTTCAAGTGGTGATACAATGGCACCCTTCAGGCAAAATACAACACTAAAATGGCGGGTATGAATGTGCCTATAGCTAAACCTAAAGGAAAAAAAGGTTTATGGATTGGGAATCTCGTTAAATTTGTGAGCGCGTATCTAAGCATTTTTCACTTGAATATCGGTATTTAATCTGTGTTGTTATACTTTTTTAGAAGTTAGGATATAACTAGGATGAGCCGATGAGGGACTTTGCCTATTTACTGTTGTTCTGTTGCCGGTTTCACCTTATGTATGATTTATCTCTGTTAAAGGTGAAGATGGTCAGGTTAGATTACGAGTCAAAACATGTTAATATATAGGTATGTGTTCATTATTATTCCAGTTACAATATTGTTGCAACATTGTTACAATGGTGATATGATATTTAACTCTTATTAATACTTTAGTTATCATTTAATTTGAATTTTCTATAGTTTGTACTTGTTAACTTTTATAAAAACACAAATACAAAGTTTTGTTTAAGTAGCATTCGAGAGCATCCACAACAATAAACATGGTCCAAAATCTAGGCTGTCTAGTCAGATGCCACATCATTCTAAACTACCACCATTCTAAAACTCACTTTTTCCCACAACAATAAACCATTCCATACCTATGACATCACACCTCACTTTTTACGCTAAAAACGAAAAAAAGTTTTGTGAGTAGGTGGTCTCCACAATTGTCACAAATGCTCGTCCGCTCAAGCAAAACACCAACCGAACCACCTCCTCTAATGGTGTGGTCCGTTTCACTAAGGGGCCGCTCTGCCAAACCACTCCAAACCTCCCTTGTTGGAGATGCTCTGATACAAATTTTAATTGAGTTGCCCTCAAAACACTATTTTTTTTTCTCGCAAGGGGGCTTTGTCACATGTGCTTGGATTGTAACTTGGTGTATGATAGTTTGGCTACCCGATGACGACCTAGACTATATATTTTTCTTTTTGTATTTTATGTTTATGTTTTTTTCATTTAAAGTGATATATTATCTTTTATTTGTTACGTAACTGTCTAAAATTAGTAAATATTGTTTATTATATTAAATAAAAAAGCTAAAAAAGGAAGAATGATAAGATGATGGGTATTTTTGTGATTGAAAGATAACGAATATAAGAATATGGGGTGTGGATGAGTTTGGGTTGGGGACTTGCTCAATACGTGGCGAGTGTGGGATTCACAAGGTAATACTAAAAAACAAGGGGTGTGGTGTAGCGTGGCTTCGGCTGGCCAGCCATGTGGTTTTTGTTTTTTTTTTAAACTATTTTAAATTTCATTTAATTGGACCAACCAAACAAAGCCAGCTATATCACCTTCTCCCCCCACGCCAGCCTCAATCCACACGCCAGCGGGGCAACGCCATGGCCAATACTAGCCCGGTGTGGTCTAGCCATCGTTGCTTGACAACTGCCGCCCCAACACACGCCCCACACCCCACGGTCTAAAATGGTAGAATGAATATCTATTAGGCTATAAGGTGTGGTTATAACCCTTATGGTCGTCATGACCCTCCACATGAGCGTCATGTCACGTACTTCTAATCCATTATCTTAAACTACTACCCTAAGGGTGTGGTCATGACCCAAATCACTATTCTTTTATTTTAATTTACTTTTATGAAAAGGAAATATTAAAAAAAGGAGACTCATGGTTCTCATGGTTTAAACCATGTCAACCATGGTGGATGAGGCAAGAGGATGATGTAGCAATCCATTAATGGTCCTACGCAACAATTGTTTTTTTTGAACGGTAGATCAACTGGATTTCCAGCTTACTCTAAAGGGTCAGCATATGCTGTTTAAACCCCTCACCCCAAGTTCGAATCCCTCCCAGAGGTGTTCTCCCATATTTACATAATTTTGCACTTAGTAGGAATCGAACCTGAGACCTCTCCAGGAGGAAACCACTTAGTGGAAAACCCCCGACCAACTGGGCTATACCATATTGACACGCAGCAATTGATGAACCAACCCATATCCCCACACCATTTAGCCTTAAGATGGTCTAAATAACTATGGAAACTTATGGATATGAATTAAGTGGACACAGTTTTATTTCGGTTTAATTTCTGTGTACCTTCGTTTCTGACCCAGTCAATAGAGATGGCGTTCTTTCTATGATCATTCAACACCTGTAATTTCTCACGATCTCTTCTACTCTCTCTTCAGTATTCAATCACAGAAAAACATGTTCGTCTTTGCAGGAAAACTGCTCTTATGGTTACTATCTTTTATTTTCATATATTTAATCAATACCCCAACCTTAGCTCAACGTGTTTTTATCAATACCTCAACCTTAACTCATCCACATTATCTTGACGCTTCCTGCGAAGTAGATATCTATAGTGTAAACAGTACGTATCAAAAAAATCTCAACGCTACCCTCTCCGCCCTCCCCACCACCAACAACGGTTTTGGTTTCTACAATCTCTCCACCGGCCTAGGCATTGATAGAGTCAACTCGGTCGCCCTTTGTCGAGGCGATGTCAACCACGATGCGTGTCGGAGTTGTCTAAATCGCTCCATAGTTGAGTTACCACAGTCCTGCTCTAACGATAAGAAAGCAATAGTGTACTATGACATCTGTTTTCTGGTATACTCCAACTCGAGCATATTGGGAACCACGCAAATGGATTTTGCGTATACGACTATCTACAGTGAAGAAAATGTTAAGGCTGATATTGACCAGTTCAATGTTGTTTTGGGATCATTACTAAACGACTTGATAAGTGAGACCGCAGCTGGAGGTTCCCTACTGAAATTTAGCAGCGGGGAAAGGAAAGGCCCAGGTTCCTACACAATCTACGCGCTAATGCAGTGTCTTCCAAGCCTATCGGAGCAACTATGTCTTAATTGCTTAGAGAATTCAATCACTAGTAATCCACGCTTGTTTGAAGGGAGTGATGGAGCAAGTGTTCTTCAACCTACATGTAATTTTAGATATGACACATATCGCTTTTTTAACGAGAGTCCTCAAGTCGTCAACCCACCACCACCAGGTATGAATTTTATCTTCTTTTAACAGTAACAAAAGGAATTAACCCGTGCGTTGCCGCGAAACCTGACGGGAATTCAATCGGTATCGATGGGATGGGTCGATAAAGTTGATAAAAGTAAATATGTCGCAAAGTTATATCTAGAACATGGAAAGTCAGTTAAAAACAAAACGTAAATGGAAACATAGACACAATTTTAAAAATAACATTTCAATCGGTACCTAATTATTAGTTAGTGGTCTTTTAACGTTTTATTATAACAAGTAAAAAAAATCTGACCATTTTGGCCTTCTTTAAAAGAGAGGGAAAAGATAAAAAACGTCGGATGTTAACTGAAAAATCTAATCAGATTTTGCTTTTGGATGAAAATGACAATAAAATTGAAACCACATGGATACAGATTCAAAAGGTTTTAATTTTTTTTATTAAAGTAACAAAAGTAACCAAACCTTAGGGACCATTTTGACAATTTACTCTTTTTAATATAATTATAGAGATTGAGATAGAGAATCCATTGAGGTCCTGAGTTGCTTCTCTTGGAGGTCCTGAGTTCAAGTCCAGGCAAGGGGGTTTTATACTAACTTGGTGATACTAACTACTAACCCGGTTAGCGATATCAAGTAAAAAAAACTGACCATTTTGGCCTTCTTTAAAAGAGAGGAAAAAGATAAAAAACGTCGGATGTTAACTGAAAAATCTAATCAGATTTTGCTTTTGGATGAAAATGACAATAAAATTGAAACCACATGGATATAGATTCAAAAGGTTTTAATTTTTTTTTATTAAAGTAACAAAAGTAACCAAACCTTAGGGACCATTTTGACAATTTACTCTTTTTAATATAATTATAGAGATTGAGATAGAGAATCCATTGAGGTCCTGAGTTGCTTCTCTTGGAGGTCCTGAGTTCAAGTCCAGGCAAGAGGGTTTTATACTAACTTGGTGATACTAACTACTAACCCGGTTAGCGATATCCTAACTGTATGCCGTTCAAAAAAAAAAAAAAAATCCATTGAAAACACCTGTCACATCATTGTTACATTCATTCTTTAAAAAACTAAAAACTCACTCAATTGCAAAAACATTGCCACATCATCATGGAAACTCCACCTTTTTATATAATTGTTTTTTTATATATTATACCAACCCTCCTCGTGTCACACCCCAAAAACGTCGCAGCAGAAATATAAACGTGGTAGTGACGGAGGTTGATACCCATAAAAGTCTTTGTGGATGATGCTATAATTATTTTGGACATTTGGCTTATTTTAAAAACATAGTTTTTAATTTACCACATTTATCACAATCAAGTCATGATCGTTTGACCCTTATAGGTCTTATTACACACTGTCCCAAAGTAGTTTAAAAGTGTCCAAACATTATTTAATTACATTAACATCACACAACCACATGACAACACAAGCCAAAATTCTCTGAATCCGAACTCATGTACCTGAAGAACACGTAAAAATCAAGTGTCAACAAAAACGATGGTGAGTTCACATATCAAATTCATAACAATTTCGTTTAAGGAAAAACTTTCTTGTTACAACACTTTAATGATTTAAAACATCCATATATGTTTAAGATATTTCCTTAGTAAAATGTCATGGTAGAAATCATTCAAATGACCTCGTAAGCATATTTCTGATGAAAACTTATACCCATGTTTTTATTTTGATATTAAACTTGGTTATAGTTTCAGTTTTGTAAGTTTGCAAGACGTTACGAGCTATATATCAAGATTGAGGTTTTAATCCATATTAGACAATTAAAGAATTCAATTCGCCGCTATGTAGACCGGAGCTACCGGTCACGACGGGGTAGTCAACCCAATAAATCTATCAACAATTCCACGTGTACTTTACTTAAATGATTATTCCTTGTGGCAGGATATCTCCTTTGTGCCTCCCCAATTCATTAACATATATAACCTACTGAACAACATAATTTAATATCTATTATTGTACAAGTTTCTGTTGTCCCCTTCTGACGTAAGCCTATTCTTGTTATTACGCTCACGAGACTTGGTGAACTTGTCCCAACCAAATTTAATTTATTCCACGATCATTTTACCCAAAACACCGTAACATTTTCCCGTTTCTCCCCGTAACATATTTATTGCAATCAAACCCGTTTCTCCCCAAAACATATTTATTTCCATCAAAAACCTGTTTCTCCCCGAAACATAATAAAAACTCGTTTTCCTAGAAAACAATTTAAGTCATACACTTTCCCAAATCCATGTTTTCCATAAAAGACATTATATTATTCCAAAAATCATATTTTCCATGAAAATACATTTTATATAATTCAAAAGCATATTTTATAGAAAAACATATACTTTTCTTTCATAACGACGCATTCTTCCCCCAAAATAGTATATAAAACAGTAAAAAGTGGGGCGTAGTGATACTCACCATTGGGTGAGTTTTTAATATTTCAATCCCTCAGATCGAATCTACATATCCTAATTTAAATATGAATAATTTAGTAATTAATCGTTCTACAAACAATCAAGTTTCTCTAATACTTAGAATTTTCACATATCTTTGAGGTTTTTATGAAAAGTCTTAGTTTTGATTATGTCGGCATATATATATATACACACACACATATTAAGATTTTTGCGATTTAAACGATTTTATTGGTGACTCTTTATTTGTTTATATGTCTACTTATTCACAATATATCTACGATTTGCGCTTTGTAATATATATGCATAAGTATGGACATATTCGACATATATCTTAATTCACGTATTACTTCATTTCACACATATATTATACTTAAACATTTAATATGTCAAATAACTTATCAAGTTAACTCAAGCATTAATTTTCACGTTTATTATGATTCACATAACATGAATTTTGATCTAGTTTACCTTTTTTACCGTACAAACGCTTAAACATAGCTTCAATTCATATCATTATGTAATCTCTTAACAAATCACATTACACATACTCATATTCACATATCAATTTATAACACATAAAGTTCACTCTTGAACGTTCCGTTTTTACGTACGTTGAAATATGCGTATTTTACCGTTTTGGTAGCGTTTTCGGGCGTCAGAAGTCACATATGACTAACCAATCACCAAAGATACTTAATATAAGTTAAAATACTTATATTTATTATAAAAATATCAATATATAATCAGATTTAAAAAAGTTTCACGAAAATCACTTTAAAAGCCGATTTTTACCGTTTTTAACGCATAGTCTTGTACCGAACATTACCGTAACCATCCCAAATCATCATGACTTTATATTTTAACATAACACATGTTATCTACTGTTAAAATGGTAATTATACCCATGATAGTGCAGGTCTTATGTATGACACATAAATCATGCAATTTCACCCAATTTACTACTTTTTAAGCTACATGTACAACATGCAAAGCTAACAAGTTTATGACATAATTTTTATGACATTAAAACACATCATATAACATCATTTTATAGTTTATATTCTGATTTGCATGAATCTTTATCATATCATAACATTTTCACTTATGATTATTTAATCATCATACAAGCTTATATACAATCATCTAATCTACATTTACTTCTTCATCATCATCATCCAAGATTAAATACCCTTATTCTTACATTTATTATGATCCTTTAACTTATCCACAATTAAATTCTCTTTCGATCATTCATCAATCATTGAAATCATCAAGTACATGTATCATACTTTAACATTTATGAACATGCAAACAACCTACAATTTCTATATAGATATACATACATTTTGGCCATATATACATATATATATATATATATATATATAGGGAGAAGATCATGCGAGAACCACCTCTTATTGCGAGAACCGCGGGAACCAATGTGAACACAACCAAAAATGCCTAAAAATAGCTAAAAATCACACAAAAAAAATGGTTTTTTTTTAATATTTTTTATAAAAAAATCGCTACTTTTCGAAGGAAAAATAAAAAAAAAATTAAATTTAAAAAAAAAAATAAAAAATTTTGGCTTCTAAAAGTAGAGATTTTAACATAAAAATATTAAAAAAAAAATTTTAGATTTTTTTTTATTTTTTTAGATTTTTTTTAGGTTTTTTGAGGGTTTAGTTTTTAGCATTTTAGCTTTGGGGGTGGGGGGGGGGGGTTAGGTTTTTGGGGGGTGGCGGAGGGGGGTTTAGGTTTTGGGGGGGGGGGGGGGTGGGGGGTTAGGTTTTTTTTAGGTTTTTTGGTGGTTTTAGTTTTTAGCATTTAGCTTGGGGGGGGGGGGGGGGGTTAGGTTTTTTTTTGGGGGGGGGGGGGGTGGGGGTTAAGTTTTTTTAGCTATTTTAGGTTGTGTTTACATTGGTTCTCGCGGTTCTCACAATAAGGGTGGTTCTCGCATGAGCTCCTCCCTATATAAATATATATATATATATAACCTCCAAAATTCCACTTTACTTGTATTTATTTCAAATCACAAGACTTTATTATGACACCTTTTATGATAATCCTTTTTTGATTTGAACATGCATACTTTTCAAAATCAAAATCAAAATCAATGATCAATCAAAACACAAACTTTAACATATGTGCATGTATATAATCGGCCATATACATACATATTTTAACATCATCCTCTCAAATAAAATCCAAGATTCAATAATCACTTCAATCATTCACACTTTAACACACATCATTTGATCATTCAAACAATCACCTTTCAAGAAACTTTTAACCAAAATTCAAAACACAAACTCTAAACATATATACATACCTACGGCCATACATATACATACATTTCTTCACATTTTCATTTTTATAAAAAATCATTTGTTAGTTTGATTTCAAGAGTTGTGAGAATCCAAGTAGGGCTGTAAACGAACCGAACGAACACGAACAAGGCCTTGTTCATGTTCCTTCATTAAGGATATAATTTGTTCACGAACGGTTCATGAACACTTACCAAACGAGATTTGTTGTTCCTGTTCGTTCATTAAGGAAAGGAACGTGTTCACGAACGGTTAACAAACACAAACTGACACATATAAAATCGGTGAAGACGATGATGGTTAGAGGTGGATAGTAAGAGGGAGCGGCGCTAGACCTTGAAACTTTAATTGTTAAACTAAGGCCTATAGTATTTTTTTGATATAAATAAAGAGACGAAAAGTGGAATGGTGGATATACAAGGTGGAGATAGAGTTTCCTATTTTATTTATTTGGCTAATGAGATAAATAAGAATTAAGGGATATAAAAAGTTTGCATAAAATAAATAAATGCTAAAAAAAACCTTTAATGAATAGCATAAACAAACGAACATGAACCAATGTTCACGAACACATTATCGAACGTTCACGAACGCTATTGAACGAAAGAGACATTTGTTCATGTTCGTTCATTTAACTAACCGAACGAAATTTCTTGTTCACGTTTGTTTATTAATTAAACGAACGAACGTAAACAAACTTCCCGCCAAACGGTTCACGAACTGTTCGCTGAATGTTCAGTTCGTTTACAGCCCTAAATCCAAGTATATGAGAATCATGCTCATCACCATCACCATCATCATCATCAAATGAGTTTTAAACGAAATAAAACTTTATACCTTTCAAGAACAAAATGGATTTTTATGATGAGAATCTTGATGAAAACAAGCATGTTCCTCTTTGAAATCACCTTGAAATCAACTTTAAATCTTCAAACCGATTTGAAACTAACTTGAAATGGTCATGATCTTCAAGAATAAGTTTGAAAATGTTGAATGTGTGTGTTCTTGTGGGTGTTCGGCCGAATGGTTTCCAAGAGAAGAAGAAGATGGTTTTTAAAAAAGTTAAATCTTGGAATTGTATATTAAGTGAAGTGCTAGAAAAGTTTAATGATTAGGTTTTACACATTTGCAACACTTGGCAAAATGAGAATGTTGGTGTGCACCTAGTGCCGCCACCTTGCCCTGTCACTCACATTCTCTCTCTTAATTATCCATATGCATACACATATATATAAGATAAACAGGTAATTAACTAGTTACCGGTTATTTTATTTCGCGTTTTATCTGTGTTTTAAGGCGTTTAAAATTATTTTTAACGTTCTATAAAAATTAACACACCATAATATTGCTAAACAATATTGCGTTCACCTAGACTGGTTGCGTCGTCTGCGTTTTACAGTATACGCGCTGTATTGCGCAGTACGTGCTTAAATTCGCAAAACAAGAATTTTAAGCGTTTTAATTAATTTTTCTTTACGAATATGATTAAAATTAGGGTTTTTTAGGATTTTAACATTATCCGGACAGTCACCGACATTCGTTTCGCATTTTGTTCGTTACGCGATAAGCGTTTATCTTATTGTTGCCAACGTAATTTTTAACAAAGTTTGGGTTTATCAATATTTCAAATACCTCATATTAATACCATATTTTGTAATTTAGTGCCTTTATATAATCATAAAACGTGTCACACTAGTACAGTACAAGCTGAGAATAGCCGGGTGTCACAGTCTCCCCTGTTTAGGAAATTTCGTCCTTAAAATTTTACCTTACAGGTTGCGTTTTCGCACTTTGTGGAAGAATTAAGAATAATTTCGTTAATTCTGGTCCTGTAGTTTCCGTGGAAACTCTGATTCTTACTAGGAATCCTCTTGGACCTTTATTAACTAGCTCCTATTCTCCAGAAGTTTTCATCTCATCGCTCCACACCTTCTACAAGGTTTATCGTTTACTTGCACCTAATTAGAAAGGGTAAGGTTAGCATTTTACCTTGTCAGGTTAGACATATGTTGTACCACATGTAAGTTGTCCTATACCTGAGGTAGCCTGAGCATACAAGCGATTGATCCAACTTGAGATAAGCTCTTGAAAGTATCTAAATCTTACGGGCTAGGTTTCTTTCCCTTTCGTAACTAATTCAAACCTCTGCTCTCCATAATGGTACTATCAACAGATCGTATATACCGTTTGGAATCTGTAATCGTCTTCCTGATTATCAACATAACTCTTCTAGTCATTCTATGATTTTTCTTTCTGAATGTTTTCAGATTCTATCAATTGGTTTCTTGCCGTTCTTCCATCTTAAAATAAATAGACGTTCGACGCCTTTTCTTATTTTTAACTTTAAACAAAGCAGTTTCTTGAACTTTCATGATAGCTATAATCGTAAGATAAATTTAACCGATGGTAGTTAGGTATCTCATTTTCTATCGTACTTCGTCACTCACGCTCAATGCATGCTCTATAAGTCTCCAAGGTATTGTACTACATTTCCTTTCCTGGACCATAAATTGTATAGTCCTTCCTATGCACTTTTAGTTGTCTGGATGCATAGGCTGTCACTTTGTCTTTTTTGAACAACGTGCAATTACGACATAAACATGACGCATCGCAGTATACAGCTAAATTTTTCATTTCCCTTAGGCAGAGATTGAATATGTGCACCATACAATTTTTCCTTAGCAATCGCAAAACTTCGTCTTACGTCTTCGTCCAAGCATATCTTCTATTCTTCTGAATTGTCAACGTCATTGGTCACGAAAAGTAAGCTTTTGACTCCAAAGTCTATATTTAAGGAAATTTGTTTTCAAATTCCTCGTCTTTAATTATTTTCAGGCATCCTTTTCCGAATTAAGGTGTATCAAATCTACTTGTATAATTCTAACGATAGCATTTATCAATGATATTCTTAGAGAAATTCTAGGATATCCTGTCAGAAATCTTAATCAAATCATAATTTACTCGCACACTAAACTCTGAGTAATAGCTAGATTTCTTCAAGCGGTCACCGCTCGTTACCATGGAGTCACAACTACCATCTTTAGTAGCAATCGCCGCATTTTGTGTATGCTGCGTAAAACACTCATTTTCATACACAAGATGAGATGCCGGCTGATTTTAGCCAAGCGCATGCCCGCGCGGGACTTGAGCATGTTTTTAGCCGAGTGGCAAAGTAAACTGGGTGATGGTCACTTGCGCCTAAGCCTTGTGCAAGATCTGGGACCATACCACTTCACCTAGTCAGCATACCACATCATTTCAAACCACCACCATTCCAAACCCCACTTTTTCGTTCAACACTAAGGGGGGTGGAGGTGCTATACTTTTCATCACTCACCACACCTAACCAGCTTCCGCCACGTCATCGAATTTCATTCCATCACTAGTGACGGAGTTTAGTGGGGGTGCCCATCACTAGTGATGGATTTTTTTAAAATAATAAATTAACAATTTCATTTAAATAAATATTAAATTAAAAAAAAACCTAAATTACAAAGTAAAAAAAAAAAACTAAAAATTCTACGGCGTCTCCCAACCTCACTTTTCACATATTTCGCGTTTGCGTTGAAGTAGGATCGACCTAAAGGGCTCGTTAAGAGTGTCGTGCGGTTGTAACATGACGTTTAAATCACTATTTTTTTTATTTTAGGTTAAGTGTTTAATATACGCCTCGCCAAGATTAGCTCGAACCTTTGGTCGTGTGGGTGTTTTCTTCGAACCCGAACCGCGTTTGCTTGACCTTCCATTTTTCGATTTAGAATGTAGAGTGTAGATATGGTATTTTTGTGGGTTGTGGGTTTAAAGGTTAAGGTGGATGTTATATATATATAGTGTTAATTTTTATTTTATTTTTAAACACCCCCAACGGTCCCCTCCTCAACGGTAACTTTCAAAATTTCACGCGTGGTCACCACAACGCGTGGTCACCAACACGCGTTGTCACAAGGACCGGCGGCGGTGTTCCACGCGTGGTCACCCATGAACCACGCTTCATCACGGGGCACCCCCACTCCTCTAAACCATTCCGAACATCCACATTACATACTACTTTTTACATTAAAAAAAAAAGGTTTGTGAGTGTGTGGGACCTACCATGTCGACGGGACTAGTCTGATGAAACAAACCGGACGAGGTGGGTCAAACTCCCATAACAAGGTGGTCTGGAATTTGTTGGTCCGGTGAGTGGATGGGGTTATTAGACGACCCAGCTTTTGATGCTCTTATTAACATCATTCTTATTGTCACTGGTCACTACTTAGTGATCGCGGTTTACGATAGAAATCATAAAGGTCCCAAAGTTAGTGACATGCCAAGATCTGGTCGGAAAGCAACTGCAAATTTCGGTCGCAAAAATCATATAACATATATTTATTCTTGTAAGTCTTAAAAGAGAAAGTCGGTGCTTTCTCTCACCTAGCACCCTTCAAATGTAAAATCTTTTAATTTTAACACTTGTAATATTGTTTTGTATTTACACCTTTCACTTTTTGAAAGTTACAATTTTAACCTCTGTGCTATTGCTTAGTTTTACAATTTTTACAACTACTTTTAAAATTTACATTTTTAACCTATGCGTTATTAATTTATTTTACACCCCTCTCAAGTTTTAAACTTTGCGTTTTTTCCTTTCACTATTACTCCATTTTTACCACCCCACTCAATTTTTAAACTTTGCGTTTTTTATCCTTTCACTATTACTTCATTTTTACCACCACCACACCGTCAAGTTTAAACTTTACGTTTTTGCTTCTTGTACTATTACTCTTTTTTTACACTTGCTCAACTTTGAAAATTTCATATGGTTACTGTATCACATAATGTTTAGACTAATTCATTCAATGTTTGCAATGTACCCGTACGGATATAATTGCTAGTATACTCTTAAAACTAAATGTCGGTGGACATCACACCAGTCCACCGACTTTGCATTACTTAAATGTTGAAAATTGAAAGACTCATGGTAAAAGTAAATAGTATTGTAGTGGTTTGTAGCTTTGTGTGCCATCTTGGGTGAGTCTATCCATCCAGTTTCGATTCTAACCGTCTCCGTTTCATGGTTTTTTTTTGTTTTTTTTTTTTTTTGTATATAGTAATTGTAGTACTTCTATAACTATATATTATAGGATCGTTTTTGTTATTTATATTTACATAGAGTAATAATAATTGTAGTGATAGATTTTGTAACACGGGGTCGATTTAGTTGTTCTTTTCTATGTCTTACGTTTATATCTAAACTTACGTGTTAATACGATACAACGAGCGTGGTTCAACGTTTTTACGTCTACTTATTGTTTGGTTTGATGGTTTAGCCACCGGAACATCTTTCCCATGGTTTTATGTTATATCATTCGGTTGCTATACCGGGTGCCGGTATTGTAATAATACTTTAAATAACTTACGTTTCTACCCCCTTGAACTTTAATAGATTTATCATATGGAAGTCAACTTAGTTATTCTAATCTATCTCGTTTCGAACTAATTTTTGCGTGTTAACGCGTGCGTGGTTCTAACGTTTTTAAATATACTTTTCGTTCGTTTTAATAGTTTAGCCGCGGCAACATTTTTCGGTTGCAATATATATTTTTGTGAATAATAATATAATCGGGGGAAGCGGTTAGGGTAATCTTTCCACCGCCTTTTAATTTGCACTATATAATACATACATATTTTTTTGAATAATAATAGTTTATTTTATTTATTTGGTAAGATCATTGATTGATAACTCTTCGTTATATTAGAGGTAACGTGCTATTGCACTCGTGATTTTTGGTGAAGACAATGGAGGCTAATATTTTTGACACTGAACTTCATGAGAACAACCAATTTCAGAATTATGACATAGATATTCCAACTAGTATTAAGCAAAATTACACTATGACTACGTACGTCCTTCAAATGTGGATAGCAAGAGTTCCAAAGTAGTTTTTATAAGTAGTCATGAAAAGCCTAACATCCTTTTTCGTGAGCTTTACTTTATTTTTAACTGTCTACTTATCTTATCGTAACACTTTCTATTTTTCCAGGGAAAAAAAATGACTCGACTCGAACAGCGATAATAATTCTTGTTGTGATAGTCATCGCTATTATAATAATAATTGCTTCATTTAGTATCTTTATAAGATTGAGGAAGAAGAAGGAAAATCAAACCACGCCACCTAACGCAGAAAGTCTTGACGGTAAGTGCTAGATTTCAGCTTAGAATTTATACATGATTTTTTTTTTAAACTGTAAATGTTACTTCTACCCTAATTTACTTAATAATCACAAAATGCTAGTCATTGCCCAAGTCTCACAAAATGCTAGTCATTGCCCAAGTCATATAAGAGTTATGTTTATCTATTAAGTGGACTAGCCCCATTTTAACACTTGAAATTTATAGAGGATTGTTATTATTAGATTTTTAGAATGGAACACACACCCTTTAAGGCTACTCCTAATTCTACTCCAATGCCAAAACTTTTATAAACAAGTATATTACCAAAATCTTTATAAACAAGTATATTAAATGTTACCTTTTCTTATAATTCGAACCGTTAAATGTGAAACTGAAGGAAAATTCCTTGTTTGATTATAAAAAATACTTGGCTATAAATAAGCTTTCTACAATGAGGAAAGTCAAACAAATCGTAAAAGCATCCACAATAATAAAAGCATCCATAATATAATATAGAAGTTTTTTTTTTAATGTTTTTAAAGAGAGAGAAAGTGATATGAAAGAGAGAGGGTGTGATGTGAAGGAGAGGGGGTGTAGTGATGTATGTGAGAAAAAAATGAGAAAAAAAAAGGAGGGTAGAATGTTATGTGAGTGTGATGTAGGAGAGAGGAAAGAGAAGATATAATATATGTTTTTGTGTTGTGTGAGTAGGACAAGAGAGAGAAAGATGAGTATTGGTTGAGCAAGTGCCAACTAGGCATTAGAAAAAACATGAAAAAACACCCTTTATTGGGGATGCTCTAACCATTAAAAACACCTAAAAACATGTCCAGTCAGCTCCCACATCAGAAAATTGGGGATGCTCTAACCATTAAAAACACCTAAAAACATGTCCAGTCAACTCCCACATCAGAAAAACACTCACCCTTCAAAAACATCAAAAACCCACCAAATAACAAAATCTAAAAACACCAAAAACCAATCAACTCATCATTATTTCTAATAAAAAGAATTATTTTTTTTTAACATTACCACCCAACCCTCCCACCCGGACCCACCCTCTGACACAATCCTCATCACTTCTCATTTTTTCTCATTTGTGTACAAAAATATTCAGAAATATGAGTGGTAAAAATAAAGCCCACAATAACTAAAAACAACATACATGTCCACGTAGGCTTAAAAAATGGGTAAAAATCTCCGGAGATGCTCTAACAAACTTACGAGATGTACATCAAATTTATTTACACAAAATATTGACAAAATAAATACAATATATTCAAATAAACAATTAATAATATCCAAAGTATATTATTGGTTAACATCCCCCCCCCCCCCCCCGGTTGTAGCGGTAGTAGACCGAAGGCACAAACTGTCACGAAACCGGGTGAATAGTTGCTTTGGTAGTCCTTTCGTGAATATATGTGCATTATGATAATCGGCGGGAATGTGAAGAACACGAATGTCTCCAATGTGGATCTTTTCTCGAACAAAGGGTATGTCCATCTCTACGTGTTTGGCTTGTTGCTGCTGCAAGGGGTTCTCACTTAAATAAACCGCAGAGATGTTGTTACAATAGATCAAAGTTGCATGTCGTGTAGGGACTTGAAGTTCAAGAAGAAGGTTGCGAATCCAAGTAGCTTCAGCAACTGTATTGGCGACTCCATTATACTCGGCTTCGGCGCTAGACCGCGCGATGGTTGGTTGATTGGCGCTTTGATGACCATGCGATTAAGTTGCTACCTATATAAACACAATAGCCCGACGTTGTTCGACGTGACCCAATCCGCGTCCGAGTGAGTAGTTAATCTATCGGATTTGGATGGTGAGATTTGTAGGCCGAGGTGTAATGTACCTTTTAAGTGGCGAAGAATACGTTTCAATACCTGTAAATATAGTCCCTTTGGTACCTACGTGCATGAAAATACAAACTTGTTGCACCGCATAAGAAATATCAGGTCTCGTAATCGTGAGGTATGTAGAGCCCCCGCTAAGCTCCGGTATAGAGTTCCGACGACTAGAGAATCGCCGTTGTGAGCACTAAGTTTAGAGCCGACTTCAACTGGGGTGGTGACTGGTTTGCAATTTGTCATATTGGCTCTTGCCAAAATGTCCTTTGCATAAGATGATTAAGATAAAAAGAGCCCTCCATTATTCTTTTTCTGAACATTGATTCCAAGAAAATGGTGCAGGTCCCCTAGATCTGTCAGTCTAAACTCAGTGGACAATGCATGCATTAATTGTTGTAGAAGGGAATCCGATGACACGGTGGGAATTATATCATCTACGTATAGGAGTAGATATGCTATATGATTGCCATGTTTATAAATAAACAAAGAAGTGTCAGTGATGCTACTTTTCAAACCACACTTGATTAAGCAACTTGCAAAACGTTGGTACTACGCTCTTGGACCTTGCTTCAAACCGTATACAGATTTTTCAGTTTGCATACGTGTTTCGTAAGGGCGAATTGGCGAATCCGGGGGTTGAAACATATAAACTGTTTCCTTTAAGTTATTGTGTAAGAATGCATTCTTTACGTCAAGTTGATGTATCGGTCATGCACGAGAGACGACGAGACTAAGAACCATTCTGTTGGAATTTACACGAATTTGGTTAGGGTTTTGACTGGATCTTCTTTGTTCATAAAATGAATTGATTAAATCTCTTCTGTGCGATACAGGAAATATATATATGAATACATAACCCGGCTATAACCGCCGTGACATATGACTAATAATAATAATAATAATGTGCATTATATCTAGCTTATATAATTAACTATACTTGTCTAACACCCTCCCGTAAGCTAGATCATCGTAGCATCATGAGTAGTAGAGTCTTTAAACATAGAAAATTCTTCGGTTGCAGTGCCTTGGTCATGATATCAGCCAATTGATCCTTGGTTGCACAGAACAACACTGCTACATCTTCCCTTTTGATCAGATCTCTAATGAAGTGATACTTGACCCGTATGTGCTTGCTCTTTCCATGATATACAGGATTTCTTGCTAGACAGATGGTAGACTTGTTATCACAATATATGGGTATTGGATAATCATTCTTTCCCTGCAATTCATCTAGGATCCCTTTTAACCATATTGCTTGACAGCCAGCTAGGGTTAGAGCCATATATTCTGCTTCTGTTGAAGATAGTGCTACTACCTTTTGTTCTATGATTGCCAAGATATGGGTCCAGATCCTAGGTGAAAAATATACCCGGATGTACTTTTACTGTCATCTACATTTCCTACATAGTCACTATCACTAAAACCCACTAGTTTCCGTTTTCCTCCCTTAGAATATGTGATTTCTTGATCCAGGGTGCCTTTGATGTATTTGAGTATGCATTTAGCTCCCTCCCAGTGACTTCTTTTAGGGTTTTCCATAAACCTACTTATCTTACTTACTGCAAACATGATATCCGGTCTCGTGTTTGTCAAGTACATTAGACTACCTACAAGACTTCTATACACACCTTCGTCTATGAACTCTTCCGGATCATCCTTTGATAATTTGATCCCATATTCCATTGGTGTCGAGACTGTATTGCACTGAGTCATTCAATTCTGTATTTTTCAAGTAAATTCCTCATGTACTTTCTTTGAGACAGAATTATGTTACCATTCTCATATAATACTTCCATGCCGAGAAAATAATGTAATTTTGCCATATCAGTCATCTCAAATTCCCTTTTCATTTCATCCTTGAACTCAGAAATTAACTTCATGGAATTGCTAGCTATAATCAAATCATCTACATATAAACATATTACCAACTTTCCTTCCTTGGTGTCTTTAATGTATAAAGTATGCTCATATGTGCATTTCTTAAACTCGTGGTGTACGAAATATGTATCTATTCTGCTATACCAAGCTCTTGGTGCCTGTTTTAAACCGTATAGTTCTCGTTTGAGATGACATACCTTTGTTTCCTCTCCTTGTTTGATGTATCCTTGTGGTTGGTCTATATAGACTTGTTCCTTTAGTTTTCCATTCAAAAACGCAGTTTTTACATCCATTTGATGAAGATACCAGTCATTTTGAGCCGCAAGAGCCAATACTAAACGTACTGTCTCAAATCTGATCACCGGTGCAAATACTTCTTGATAATCTATTCCGAATTTTTGTTTATACCCTTTTACCACCAATCTTGCCTTGTATTTATCTACATTCCCCTTTTCATCGTATTTTGTCTTGTAGACACAGTTAACCCCTATAGTTTTCTGGTTTCTTGGAGGATCAACCAGATCCCAAGTTTGATTTTTGTAAATTGATTCCATTTCCTTGTCCATTGCATCGATCCATTTCACATCTTTACTGGCTTCCTCATAGGTAGTTGGATTAGCACTAGCATAAAGTACGAAATTAATCACTTGATTCTCATTATACTTTCGTAATACTTCTTCATCGGTTAGAGCCCTTGTGTCTCTATAGACACTGTTAATACTTCTTGTATTGATCGTTTCATTTTCTGAGTCTGTGGAGGAGGTCTCATCATCACGTTGATGCTGTTGTTGATTTTGACTTGATGTAGAGCTTGATTCACCGTTGCTTTGATTCTGCTGTGTCTGTGGAGAATGACTTAACTCGGGATTCACTTCTGCATCATCTGTCATATTTTCATTTGGAGCAGAGTCCGATTCATGATGATCATTCGAAGGTTCCTGATCAGTTATACTTTGACCTGTATGTTCTGCATTATCCTCTATTATCATATATGGAACTTGGGTTGTTTCAGTGTTGATGACCCATCTTTTATTTTCATCGAAGATTACATCTCGGCTTATTGTAATCTTGTTGGTTAGAGGATTGTATAGCTTATATCCTTTGCTGTTTTCACTGTACCCAACAAATATCATCTTCTCCGTTTTATCATCCAGCTTGTTCCACTGTTGTTTGGGTATGTGGACATAGGCTACGCTGCCGAAAACTTTAAAATGTTCTACATTAGGTTTTCTCCCATTCCATGCTTCAAAAGGAGTTGTGTTCGGTCTAGTCTTGGTGACCGTTCGATTCAGAATGTATGTGGTACAAGCTATTGCCTCTGCCCAGTATTTATTTGGCAATTTCTTTATGCTTAACATACTTCTACTTAACTCCATTAGCGTTCTGTTTTTCCTTTCCGCTACCCCATTTTGTTGGGGCGTATAACTATTGGTGAGTTGATGATGAATCCCGTTTACCTTCAGATATTCTTGAAATAATTTTCCATAATATTCTCCTCCACGATCAGTCCTTAACGTTTTTATCATATGATCTGATTGCTTCTCAGTTAGTGCTTTGAATAATTTAAAATAATTCAAGGCCTCGGACTTAAGTTTAAGAAAATAAACCCAAGTCTTTCTTGAATAGTCGTCAATGAAGGTGATGAAGTATCTACAACCACCGATGGACTATGTTCTCATCGGACCACATATATCCGAGTGAATAAGTTGAAGTGGCTTAGTTGCATGCCACTTGGTTTTATTCGGAAAAACTTTCCTTGCTTGTTTGCCTGATACACACCCTTCACATATACTAATATCTCTCGAAATCTTAGGCAACCCAAATACTAGTTCTTTATTTCCCATGTCTACTAGAGTATCTAGATTTACATGTCCATACCGTTTGTGCCAGAGTATAAAGGTATCCTTCGCTGTCATGGTCATTGCTAGTGTTAGATCTCTTTCGGGGTTGAGTGGAAACATCTTGTTGTTTGTCATTCTTACGATACCCAGAGTTTTATTTATAGTATCCTTGATTGTGCATTGTTCTCCTCCAGGTGTATTCTGGCTACCTTGTGCCCAGCTATTATGGCTGAAATGTTGAGGGGGAGACGCTGTACCTTGTTCTCCTCCAGGTGTGGCATCAAGATGGGAGCTTTCATGTGGTCTGGGGAGCCCAGGACTCTAGCCTTTATACTACTGGTGGTATTAAATTCATCCCTTCTCCGAATCATATCTACATCTGCCCTTCCGGGCTCCCTCACATCTTTCCCTTTACGGTCCCCTCCTCCTTCCTTAATTTCCTTAACCAAATGAGCCAGTTTACCCGTTTTCACCGCGGCCTCTATTTCCCTCTTTAGATACATACAATCATCAGTTTTATGACCGAATCCCCTGTGGAAGTCACAGTATTCGTTTGGTTGTGCCTTTAGCCCTGGTTTTATGGTGGGTGGTCTTGGAAAGGAATTATTCACCCTCCCAGGGGGCCAATATTTCGCTTGGGGTTTTAGTGAGAGGGGTGAAGCTGTCAGAGTAAGGGAATGGGCCTCTTCCCCGAGGTCTATAGGGGGAATATGAGGGTCTCGTCCTATCATGCGTCATTCTATCAAGGGCAGGTTTACGTGAGTAAGGTGTACCTTTTTCAGGTGGTTTTGTAGCTGGGTTGACCCTTCGGAGTGGGGTGTCCATTTCTTTAGCTTTGCTGACTGTGTCTTTGCCCCTGACGAAGGCCCTGACCCTGTCCATGAGATTATCGAATGAATGTGGGAACTCCTCACCTAGCTTTTCACATAGTTGTGCGTGCTTCAGTCCATTAATGAAACTGCTGATCTTCATGACCTCCGGGACATCCTTGATATTCATACTTTCTTTGACGAACCTCTCCATGTACTGATCTATCCGTTCATTGTCCCTTTGCCTTATATGCATGATTTCGTTTGGGTTTTTGATCACTTTTCTTTGCTGGCCAAAGTTCCTCAGAAACTTCTCACTTAGCTTTTCATAGCTGTCAATTCCTCCTGGGGGAAGCCTGTCAAACCAGAGCCTGGCTCCCTCCGTTAGAGTTTGCACAAACATGTGGCACCAAACTGGCATAGGCCACCGTCCCAGCTGTCCTGCACCTTTGAAAGCATGGAGATGGTCCTCAGGGTCTCTTGTCCCGTCGTACCTGTCGAAGTTCAGGGGTAGCTTTGTCTTGGGGGGCATGGGTGCCTCAGCGATCCGCATAGTGAACTTTGAAATCTCTGCCAAATCCCGAGGGATGTAAGGCTGATCTAGGCCATCATCGCTTTGATTCTCCTTTTCCTTTTCTTTTCCTTTCTGTTTCTTTCCTGTAATGAGATTTTCCCTTTCCTCTGAGGACATCTGCCTGAGGGCTGTCATGAAGGTTTCTAGAGGGTCCGTGCCACCGCTTTTGCTTTGTGGATCCACCCCTTCCTGGTTGGATGGTGTGTCAAAGGATAGTCTGGCCCTGAGGCTGTCAAGTCTCTCCTATCTTTCTAGATCCTCGAGATGTTTTTTCAACTTTTCCCTGTGCATGGCCACAAAATCTGGAGTGATGGCTTCCTCCCTTTCTAGGGTTTCCACCTGGTTTTCATTCTCTTCTTCGTGGGTGATGTCTTCCACGGTGACCTTATCACGATCGTTCTGCACCGTTTGGATGGTTCGTGAGCTTGGTGGTGTTGCCATGTTGTTTCTCGTGAAATGGGTTATTACAACGTCGGAGTTTTGGAGTGAAAATACCAGCTAGACTGAATAGTCCCACGGATGGCGCCAATGTCGAATACCCAAATCCCTGATAACATTCAAAGGGTCTTCGCTGACGTCGGAATACCCCAGTCTTCGTTGCTACAAAAAAGTAAACCATTAGCCTCGTCACGGAGGGGCCCCGGGGGGGGGGGGGGGGGGTCCGTGACCAAGCTCCGGCATGAGAATAAGTAAACTTGCCGGAGAGTATGAGAAGCTTATTCCGATGAGTGTGATCACCAGAATATTTCCCTATGGTGTGAATCAAATTAATGTGTGTGTATTTAATGTAGAGGAATTATGGTCGGAATAAATGAGAGAGTATTTAGTGTGATACCTTGGACCTGCCTTTAAGATTAACCCATACCTTCCTTATATAGCCGAAAGCTATTATCTCTCTAATGGGATCATACCGAGATGATCCAAAAGATTCTGTTGGTCTTCGGGGGGCTCAGACACGTGTCTGACCCCCAACGGTAAGATTATCTTCTCATTTAATGATTCCGGCTTAGAAGTAGGATGCCAGCCAAAGATCCTCTTTCTGTCATGCATTAAATGCACCCTGTGTTTTCTGATCCTTTCCTTCCCGCTCATTTTTATATAAGAGAAACCTTAGTGGGCAAGTATCACCGCTTCTGGGCCTTATCTATTGGGCCTTCATGACGATAGCCAAAGACGGGTAAATGGGGTACTGTAACACCCCGAAAATTCACGTCCTATAATGTAGTGACACGTGTCATAAGTTTGAACACTGTGACACCTGTGTCACTGCAACCATCAAACAAATGCCAAACCAATGAAATATTGTATTTCAGACTTTGGACTTGTATAAATATATGTATCTTTTGCACATATCAACTCTTGTTCGATTTCAAACTCTAAATCGCTTTCTGGAAGGTTATACGCGCAATGATGCGTAAATATAACCAGTTTAATGCAACGAACACTCAGGGATAGTGAAATAGGCTTAACATACCTTAAATAACCTTTACATAACTTAGATATAAGTTTTGGAAGGCTTGGGGTGGTGAAATCAAAGTTTAATCGCTTACAGGGACTAAAGTTGACAAACTGCGAAAGTATGCCAATTTGAACTGTAACAGACATTCCGGAACATGACCATAAGATTAAACATACCCTAAATATCCTTTACATAGCTTAGAAATAGGCTTTGAGGGGTTCGGTGTGCTAAAATAAACTTTAGGGTCATCCAGGGACTAAAAGTGTCAAAAAGTGCACAAGTTTGCATTTTCGGGCATAACTCACGTTCTGAATATATCCGGACATCCAAAAATTTATGTAAGCACTAAAACATTTTATTTTAGTGTTCGCCATAAGAAAAATCCATTCGTCGCGTCGTTTGGTTCGTTTTTCGCGCTTATGCGCATTCCGTCGTAATTAAGCGAACATCGCGACCGTACGGCCAAACGAACCGACATCCGAGATATTTTTGAACATGTTTTAAGTTCCCTATACTTTAACTTCATTTTTGAGCTTTGAAATGGGGTTAACGGGCCTTAAACGCGTCGAAAATGGGCTGATCGCAATGCAGGGACCAAAAGTGCAAATCTGCCAAACTAGGGCCTAGCGGTGCGCTACACTTTTAGCGTAGCGGTGCGCTAGGGGTCTCCTGACCAGATGCAATGTTTCTAACAGCCTGTTTTCAGCTGAATTAACCACAACCACATGTTCTAATTTGTCTTGTCATCAAGATAAGGAGCATATGTAGCCACCATAACCTTCCGACACTTGTACGGATAAGATTCGGGCACGATATTCGATAAACGATCCTAACGGTGGTGCATATCCTATAAATACCCAAACCCTCACAACTCAAAAACCCACAAATCTGATCCTAGAGCTCTAAGTTGAAGCCATTGCTTCATACCTGAGCTATTCGATCAAGATTTACTAGCGGGGACCCTTCGTAAGTATTCTTTCGTTCTTTTATCGCTTTTCGGGTCCGAAAGTCAAACTTTGTTTGACTTTCTGCATTGACCAGTTTATGGTCGATGCGAAGTTCGTTTGAACTTCATAACGTGAGCGTGATCACGATGGTTATAGTCCCTAGTGACTATACCTACTGATTACCACGTTATCTAGGCTCAGTGACGAGCCGTAGTTTCGGCCAGAATACGTATTCTTGCGTATTTTGTAACCAAACTACTTATGGGTATCAAAACTGTTTGTTTTGATACCAAACTTGTTTTCTAACTTAGTTAAGCATGTTTTAACATGCTTAGCTCGTCACTTTTAGTTTAGTGCTTATATAGGGTCGTGAAGGTAAGCGATCTAAACAATCGCTTATACTTTCAAACCCGACCCGTTTGGTCGATCATTAGGATCCGACCAAACACATTAAGTGACCTTATGGTCACATCGTTCGAGTAGTTGTATGACAGGTAGTATATATGCCTTAGGTAAATGACCAAAATACCCCTACGGGGCTTAAATTGAGATTAAACTCGTTTTGGGCATAATGGAAGGTATCCTACTGATATCACAACATATTTAAGGCATATTAACTTAGGAAACCTGTTCGCGACCTATTCGGTTACCCGTTATGCGTTATTCGCGTTCGGATCGGTTTATATAACTAGTTTATATAAGTTAGCCGAAACAGGTCAAACATTATCGGTTTTATCTCAAAATATAGAATGTGAATAACGAACCCATATTAAACAAGTCTTCAAACTTGTCGGGTCAGAATCACATTCTATCCGGTCTTCGCTTAATCGTGCGTACGAACCGTATCTATAAGACTAATCGGTCTAAGCTTAGGCTTAATTAAAGACCCGTTAGCATTCTAATTAATTGTTTATACCATCATTCCAGACTAGAGCACTTCCGGTAAATTGTACCTACGCTTACTTAAGCGACTACGGCTGAGTTATTAGATTCTTGCTATTTAAGACAGGAGCTAGCTCAGGTAAATACTCTTAACCTATTTTCCCAATACGGGCTTGAAATACGGTATAATGATACCGTAAATACTCTTAACTTATTTTCCCTATACGGGCTTGGAATACGGTATAATGATACCGCTTGGTCGGGTATTGAATATTTAATCTTAATGAAGGTTAAATTATTGAGGTAACCCGGTTTAATCTGTATTGTTTGAAATAAAGACCTTTAGGGGTTAATGACCATGTCCCGGATATCCCTGACATCATTGTATTATAAAATGGCCACGTCTTAGGTACGGGGTGTAGGCATACACCTGACAGTTACTAAGTAATAACGGTATCTCACTCTCTTGTGGGCCTATACTTGTGGCGTGTCTGTTAATCTTGACTCGGTTTCTACATCGGGCCCTGAACGTACAACGAACATGTAAATCTGTATACAAGATTATATACAAATAATTTTCCCAAGTTATAAAAGATTAATTTTGCCTCTGTGCATTTTAATCAAGTGTCAAAAGGTTTTGTGCCTGGTGCATCTAAATCAATTTTCTTAAACTCTTTTCAAATGAGTCGGTTGAGTGTATTTACCAGTGAAAACTGACGTATTTTCCAAAAGGGTTAAGTGACAGGTACTGAACGTAATTGGCTGGGAGCTCAGGGCGCTAATAAGGAATCTTGCAAGTTCTAGGCGTCTAAAGTCTGTTGAACAAATGATATGTTTTAAGATCCGCCTGTGGATCCTTTACTTCCGTTGTAATACTGAATATTACTTCATATTCGGAATGTAATAATAAATATCCTTTGCTTCCGCTGTGCATTCATATATATTGTGTTGTTTGACTATTATGTTGCCAACCACGTCACGATACTCCCCCACCGGGCCCACCGGTGACACGTGGAAAATTGGGGTGTGACAGGTTGGTATCAGAGCCAACACTGAGTGAATTAAACACTAGTCTTTTGTGTTTAATCTCAGTTACACAATTGCACATTCTTGAGTCTAGACAAGAACATAGGAAAAATCCAAAATTGTTTCGTTTTACCTTATTTGGTTCCTTTATTATTTTTCTGATTAGCCCTTGCATGGGCAAGTCAATTGCTATAGAAGTCTCGTTTAGGGCAACCATATATTTGTTAAATTTTAAAGGAACGATTATATTTAAAGTATCATTCCTATATTATAAGATCTACCATTATAATAAAAATGGAAAAATTTAAAAAGGACAAAACCTAGCCATATGTCACATTAAGACAGGGCCAAGATGGTAGTTCCATAATTAGATTCAGATCCTTGTTAACAGTTCAATTTAGGATTTCTCTGCGTTAATTATTAAAAAGAATCTTAAAGGTAAAACCTAGCCTAAATGTCACGGCATACAAGACCAAGATGGTAGAACCTATTCTAGAGATTCAAATCCTTATTAAACATATGAAAGCATATTAGCATGCTCGACAAAATGTGATATGATAAAATCACATAAGTCATTTTGGGATATACTAAATTTCCTTATTTATATAATCATCCCTTATGGATGAAGTGCCCACGGGCTATAACTAACGTCCTCTGGGACTAAAGACAGAGGTAGCCTACAACTCCCTGTCAAGAAAAGGTAATGAACTTTGATTCAAACCTTGAAGCCTCGATTCTATAAAATCAAGGCCTATAAATTGAACTTGTCTAAATGACTAGGCCTTTTGTGCTATTATTAACTTATAATTTAGGAGTATAATAAATATCCTGAATAATTATATATTTATCAAAATTAACCAATATGTGTATTAAAAACATGGTCAATAAATAGTTCAAAAAGATAAAACTGTTTAAACTTCCGTAAAAACCTTGTCCTTGTTTAATTTTTATGTAGCAATTAAGACTACATGGCGGGGTCGGAAGAAGGGAATAGTCACCCTCTGGAAAATCGCGATGATGAAAGGATTAATATAACCAGAGGAGAACTTCGTACATTGATTGACTCAGCTGTATCTAAAGCTGTGAAGGAGAAATTCCAGGAGTATAGTGAGACATATAGTGAAGCCTCATCTGTACCCCACTCTAAATCTGTTCCTAAGAAAGAGGAACCAAAGAAAGATGATGACGACCATCACCCCTCCAATCAAAACAGTGTCCCATCCAAAAGGATAGTGTTCGATAATGAACCGCGTACCAAGTCCTGTACCTATAAGTACTTCGTTTCCTGCAAACCCCGGGATTTCACTGGGGAGAAAGGGGCGATTGATTGTATGACTTGGCTAGATGAAATGGACACAATTGTTGACATCAGCGGTTGTGCTGGGGAGGATATTGTGAAGTATGTATCCCAATCGTTCAAGGGAGAGGCACTGGCATGGTGGAAGTCTCTCATTCAAGCTGATGGGAAGATCCCACTCTACGGCCTGTCGTGGGAACAGTTTGCTGCTCTCATTAGAGAGAATTATTGCCCGCAACATGAGGTGGAAAGGATTGAATCAGATTTCTTAGCATTGGTGATGAAGGATCTAGATTGTCCAGCTTATCTCACCACTTTCAATACCCTATCCAGGCTAGTTCCGTATCTGATAACACCGGAACCTAAGCGAATTGCTCGCTTCATTGGGGGTTTAGCCCCAGAGATAAAAGCCAGTGTTAAGGCTTCAAGACCTACTACATTTAGGTCAGTAGCTGACCTCTCTCTGTCCCTTACTTTAGATGCGGTCAGGCTAAGGTCGCTAAAGAAATCTGAAGAAAGTAAGAAGAAGCGTGAGGGTGATAACTCACGAGGATCAGAGAAGAAACACAAGGGAAACACTGACTCTGAGAGGTCTGGGTCTGGAAAGAATGGTCAGCGGACAGAGGAAAAGCCAAGGTGCTCGACTTGCCAAAAACGCCACTTTGGAAAATGCAGAATGGAGTCCAATTCTAGTTCAGGACCACCTGCATGTGGGATATGCAAGTCTAGGGAGCACAAGACTGTTGATTGCGGGAAGATTAAAGATGCTACCTGCTACAACTGCAACGAGAAAGGGCACATAAAGACCAACTGCCCTAAGTACGCGAAGGAGCCCGAGTAGGCCGAGAGAACAAACGCACGAATTGTCAGGATGAACGCCCAAGAAATGATGCAGAATAATAATAGTATAATATGTACCTTTCCTTATCAAACAGTTTATGCAGAAACTTATTTGATATTGGCACATATAAATATGTTATGAATGATAAAGGTTGAGAACTGTTGTCTCCACCTGATTAAGACTCCGGTCATTTAATGCCTGGTAGAAAGTGACGATATTACGTCGAAAATGCTCCAACAAATCCTATATTGATATTAATATCTATTAGAAATCACTTCTCTAATATCCTTATAGCAAACTTTTGGTTGCATACTTAAGGACTCAATATAGTGATAAAAATCGAAGAGTACTCTTTCTTCGCATAGAGTACGACAACCTATGTTATTTTTAACTATTTTCTCATTGTTTTCTGTCGCCTGCGAATGCCAAACTATGTTTGATAAAAGTGCCATATGAGGAATTGGCGTATCGTAGGGTGTCCCATAGATTATTTCCATGCCTGATCAGTATGGAGGTTTAATACATGGAACCCCTAAGATATCCCAATGGTCGTATTGTGCTAAAGTCGACTAGTAGTATTCAAAGAAGATATCCAATATAAAATGTCCTTATAAGTATCCCTACTTAAGACAACTTTGCTATTGTAAAGAGAATGTGTCATGTATTTGACATCGACATCGATAGATGAATCAAAGCCTGAGAACACGGACAACTATGACATCTCTATGTGTGTCACGATTATTTTCTTCATAGGAATTACCATGTTTACCTTTTGAGAGGCAAGAGGATGTTAGGACAAACATCCCGCTTAGGGCTGCAATTATTGTAAGGGCCTTATATCAGTTAGTACCAAGGGAGTAGGAAGAACTAAGAGCCAAATTGATAAGTTTCTAGAGAAGATTTCATAAAGCCAAAATCCAAAGTTCTAAGAACTCCGATTTATATAAACAAGAAAGACGGTTCCTTTTGCGTATGCATTATCACCGCAACCTTATTTAGGCAACAATTAAGAATCGCTATTACCTACCCAGGATCGTCGATCTGTTCGACTAATGGCAAGGATTAGCTATTCCCTAAACATTAGCTAAGCAGTGGTTGGAATAACCATCTCACCTTAAAAATAAGCTTTTCTATAATAATTAATATGTAAGTATTAAGGCTACTCCTTTGGAGACCTAGTATAGATGGAATGTTAAACATCTATTGTTAGATAGAGAATTGGTAAGTCCAATTATCAAGATCTGAAAGTTGCCTGGGGGACAACAAATAAGATTATACAAATCCATAATTGATTTTAGGTTGCCAGTATTCGGCAAGAAATCAAGGACATATGAAAATAGCATACTTCCTAAGTTCTTGTTAAGGAATATAGTTTAACAAAAGATATCACCCAGGAAGGGTGTACCAAATTTGTGAAATTATCAGACTAGTTAAGCTCTGAATTTATAAAAATCATTCGAAGGAAATCGAATGTATCAAGATCAAGTAGCTTGTAAGCTAAAACCCACTTAAGGAGTTTGACGGAGCTCGCAATACATTGCATACTAGTGACTGGAGGAAGTGTTCCGCCAATAAGTCAAAAAGCACTATCACATAATGATATACAGATTTATAATATGATGAGCAACCTGTGTCGATGGAGGATCGACAGGATTAGAAACTCCAAAAAGATACATGTACCTATTATAAAGGTCAATAGGAGTGCCTTAGAGGCTCAAAAGTACTAGGGAAGTTTAAGCCCAAGTTAAGGCAGAAAAATACTTCCTTTAATTCAGTAAATCTCGGGTCGAGATTTATTTTAAGGGGGTGAGGATGTAACACCCCGAAAATTCACGTCCTATAATGTAGTGACACGTGTCATAAGTTTGAACACTGTGACACCTGTGTCACTGCAACCATCAAACAAATGCCAAACCAATGAAATATTGTATTTCAGACTTTGGACTTGTATAAATATATGTATCTTTTGCACATATCAACTCTTGTTCGATTTCAAACTCTAAATCGCTTTCTGGAAGGTTATACGCGCAATGATGCGTAAATATAACCAGTTTAATGCAACGAACACTCAGGGATAGTGAAATAGGCTTAACATACCTTAAATAACCTTTACATAACTTAGATATAAGTTTTGGAAGGCTTGGGGTGGTGAAATCAAAGTTTAATCGCTTACAGGGACTAAAGTTGACAAACTGCGAAAGTATGCCAATTTGAACTGTAACAGACATTCCGGAACATGACCATAAGATTAAACATACCCTAAATATCCTTTACATAGCTTAGAAATAGGCTTTGAGGGGTTCGGTGTGCTAAAATAAACTTTAGGGTCATCCAGGGACTAAAAGTGTCAAAAAGTGCACAAGTTTGCATTTTCGGGCATAACTCACGTTCTGAATACATCCGGACATCCAAAAATTTATGTAAGCACTAAAACATTTTATTTTAGTGTTCGCCATAAGAAAAATCCATTCGTCGCGTCGTTTGGTTCGTTTTTCGCGCTTATGCGCATTCCGTCGTAATTAAGCGAACATCGCGACCGTACGGCCAAACGAACCGACATCCGAGATATTTTTGAACATGTTTTAAGTTCCCTATACTTTAACTTCATTTTTGAGCTTTGAAATGGGGTTAACGGGCCTTAAACGCGTCGAAAATGGGCTGATCGCAATGCAGGGACCAAAAGTGCAAATCTGCCAAACTAGGGCCTAGCGGTGCGCTACACTTTTAGCGTAGCGGTGCGCTAGGGGTCTCCTGACCAGATGCAATGTTTCTAACAGCCTGTTTTCAGCTGAATTAACCACAACCACATGTTCTAATTTGTCTTGTCATCAAGATAAGGAGCATATGTAGCCACCATAACCTTCCGACACTTGTACGGATAAGATTCGGGCACGATATTCGATAAACGATCCTAACGGTGGTGCATATCCTATAAATACCCAAACCCTCACAACTCAAAAACCCACAAATCTGATCCTAGAGCTCTAAGTTGAAGCCATTGCTTCATACCTGAGCTATTCGATCAAGATTTACTAGCGGGGACCCTTCGTAAGTATTCTTTCGTTCTTTTATCGCTTTTCGGGTCCGAAAGTCAAACTTTGTTTGACTTTCTGCATTGACCAGTTTATGGTCGATGCGAAGTTCGTTTGAACTTCATAACGTGAGCGTGATCACGATGGTTATAGTCCCTAGTGACTATACCTACTGATTACCACGTTATCTAGGCTCAGTGACGAGCCGTAGTTTCGGCCAGAATACGTATTCTTGCGTATTTTGTAACCAAACTACTTATGGGTATCAAAACTGTTTGTTTTGATACCAAACTTGTTTTCTAACTTAGTTAAGCATGTTTTAACATGCTTAGCTCGTCACTTTTAGTTTAGTGCTTATATAGGGTCGTGAAGGTAAGCGATCTAAACAATCGCTTATACTTTCAAACCCGACCCGTTTGGTCGATCATTAGGATCCGACCAAACACATTAAGTGACCTTATGGTCACATCGTTCGAGTAGTTGTATGACAGGTAGTATATATGCCTTAGGTAAATGACCAAAATACCCCTACGGGGCTTAAATTGAGATTAAACTCGTTTTGGGCATAATGGAAGGTATCCTACTGATATCACAACATATTTAAGGCATATTAACTTAGGAAACCTGTTCGCGACCTATTCGGTTACCCGTTATGCGTTATTCGCGTTCGGATCGGTTTATATAACTAGTTTATATAAGTTAGCCGAAACAGGTCAAACATTATCGGTTTTATCTCAAAATATAGAATGTGAATAACGAACCCATATTAAACAAGTCTTCAAACTTGTCGGGTCAGAATCACATTCTATCCGGTCTTCGCTTAATCGTGCGTACGAACCGTATCTATAAGACTAATCGGTCTAAGCTTAGGCTTAATTAAAGACCCGTTAGCATTCTAATTAATTGTTTATACCATCATTCCAGACTAGAGCACTTCCGGTAAATTGTACCTACGCTTACTTAAGCGACTACGGCTGAGTTATTAGATTCTTGCTATTTAAGACAGGAGCTAGCTCAGGTAAATACTCTTAACCTATTTTCCCAATACGGGCTTGAAATACGGTATAATGATACCGTAAATACTCTTAACTTATTTTCCCTATACGGGCTTGGAATACGGTATAATGATACCGCTTGGTCGGGTATTGAATATTTAATCTTAATGAAGGTTAAATTATTGAGGTAACCCGGTTTAATCTGTATTGTTTGAAATAAAGACCTTTAGGGGTTAATGACCATGTCCCGGATATCCCTGACATCATTGTATTATAAAATGGCCACGTCTTAGGTACGGGGTGTAGGCATACACCTGACAGTTACTAAGTAATAACGGTATCTCACTCTCTTGTGGGCCTATACTTGTGGCGTGTCTGTTAATCTTGACTCGGTTTCTACATCGGGCCCTGAACGTACAACGAACATGTAAATCTGTATACAAGATTATATACAAATAATTTTCCCAAGTTATAAAAGATTAATTTTGCCTCTGTGCATTTTAATCAAGTGTCAAAAGGTTTTGTGCCTGGTGCATCTAAATCAATTTTCTTAAACTCTTTTCAAATGAGTCGGTTGAGTGTATTTACCAGTGAAAACTGACGTATTTTCCAAAAGGGTTAAGTGACAGGTACTGAACGTAATTGGCTGGGAGCTCAGGGCGCTAATAAGGAATCTTGCAAGTTCTAGGCGTCTAAAGTCTGTTGAACAAATGATATGTTTTAAGATCCGCCTGTGGATCCTTTACTTCCGTTGTAATACTGAATATTACTTCATATTCGGAATGTAATAATAAATATCCTTTGCTTCCGCTGTGCATTCATATATATTGTGTTGTTTGACTATTATGTTGCCAACCACGTCACGATACTCCCCCACCGGGCCCACCGGTGACACGTGGAAAATTGGGGTGTGACAGGTACCCTATTGGCCCGTCGTCAAAGTATATTAAATGTTACCTTTTCTTATAATTCGAACCGTTAAATGTGAAACTGTGAAAGTGAAGGAAAATTCCTTGTTTGATTAGGGGGTGGTCATCACTCATTACTCACTAATCACTCACAACATCCAATCAAGTTCCTCCATATCATTAACCATTATTTCATCACTCACAAGCTTTTTTTTTAGTAGGGGTGGTCATCACTAGTGATGGAATTCCATCACTCACAATTTTTTTTTATTTTTTTTTAAATTATAAATTAACAATAAAACACTAAAATTATAAATTGTAAATTTATTTAAATAAAACCTAAATTACATAGTAAAATAAAAAAAAACTAAACATTGTAAAAAAAAAACTTAAATTAAACGGATGGCATCTCTCACCCCCACCTTTTCTTCGAATCCGAACCTCTCTTGCTTGAACCTTTCATCTTTGTGTTGAATTTGAATTTGAAGGAAGTAATGAATTTTATTGATTTTGGAAGAGTGTTTGAATTTTTGTAGAATTTTTGGGGGAATATTTGGATTTTATAAAACCCCCTCACCTCTCAAACGGTCATATTTCAAGCCCAACGTTCCTTTTTTTTTTTTTTTGGAAACTCAATGCGTGGAAAACTCCACAAGTGCTAAAGTTCACGCGTGAATTAAAGAGGAGGCGGTGGTGTTTTGATGTTTATAACGCGTGATGGAAGCCCATCTCGGCTCCACCCCGCCTCCCTTATAAAAAAATATTTGGCTATAAATAAGCTTTCTATAATGAGGAAAGTTAAACAAATCGTAACAAACTTACGAGATGTACATCAAACTTATTTACACAAAATATTGACAAAATAAATACAATATATTCAAATAAACAATTAATAATATCCAAAGGATATTATCGGTTAACATCCCCCTGCCGTTGTAGCCGTAGTAGACCGAAGGCACAAACTGTCACAAAACCGGGTAAATAGTTGCTTTGGTAGTCCTTTCGTGAATATATCTGCATTATGATAATCTGCGGGAATGTGAAGAACACGAATGTCTCCGATGCGGATCTTTTCTCGAACAAAGTATATGTCCATCTCTACGTGTTTGGCTTGTTGCTGCTGCACGGGGTTCTCACTTAAATAAACCGCAGAGATGTTGTTACAATAGATCAAAGTTGCGGGTCGTGTAAGGACTTGAAGTTCAAGAAGAAGGTTGCGAATCCAAGTAGCTTCAGCAACTGTATTGGCGACTCCCTTATACTCGGCTTCGGCACTGGACCGAGTGATGGTTGGTTGGTTGGTTGGCGCTTTGATGACCATGAGATTAAGTTGCTACCTATATAAACACAATAGCCCGGCGTTGTTCGACGTGACCCAATCCACGTCCGAGTGAGCAGTTAATTTATCGGATTTGGATGGCGAGATTTGTAGGCCGAGGTGTAATGTACCTTTTAAGTAGCGAAGAATACGTGCATGAAAAGAAAAACTTGTTGCACCGCATAGGAAATATCGTGTCTCGTATGAGGTATTGTAGAGCCCCCGCTAAGCTCCGGTATAGAGTTCCATAGACTAGAGAATCGCGTTGTGAGCACTAAGTTTAGAGCCGACTTCAACTGGGGTGGTGACTGGTTTGCAATTTGTCATATTGGCCCATGCCAAAATGTCCTTTGCATAATATGATTAAGATAAAAAGAGCCCTCCATTATTCTTTTTTCTGAACATTGATTCCAAGAAAATGGTGCATGTCCCCTAGATCTGTGATTCTAAACTCAGTGGACAATGCATGCATTAATCGTTGTAGAAGGGCATCCGACGACACGGTGGGAATTATATCATCTACGTATAGGAGTAGATATGCTATATGATTGCCATGTTTATAAATAAACAAAAAAGTGTCACTAATGCTACTTTTGAAACCACACTTGATTAAGCAACTTGCAAAGCGTTGGTACCACGCTCTTTGAATTTGCTTCAATCCATATACAGATTTTTCAGTTTGCATAAGTGTTTCGGTAAGGACGAATTGGCGAATCCGGGGGTTGAAACATATAAACCGTTTCCTTTAAGTTACTTTGTAAGAATGCATTCTTTACGTCGAGTTGATGTATCGGTAATGCACGAGAGACGACGAGACTAAGAACCATTCTAATTGTAGTCAGGTTAACCACCAGATTGAAAGTGTCATCACAGTCAATACCGACCATTTGACTTTTGCCATTAGCAACAAGGCGAGCCTTGTGTCTTTCTAGTGTGCCTTTTGAATGAAATTTGTGTTTGTATAACCACATGCAATGAATGTTGGTATCACAACTTACGGGTTCCCAGGACCAACCGGACCGAGAGGAACGATGATCGCACATATACGTAAAATCACCACAAACATCACACCACTTCATATTGAATCGAAAATAACAAAACGAAATTGCAAACTAACCGAAAATAAACAATCAGGAACTTGAACTTGCAAACTGTACCAAATAAACTTTCTGGATTACAAAGTCTGGAAGTTGCAGCCCTATTTATACTTCATGAATCGGTGCGACTTGGAGAGAGACGTCGTACAGAGATGACGTTCCAAGATAACCGTTGTGCATTTATACCACACACACTGTTTCATGAAGCCCATAACATAACCTAACCTATTGGACTTAAAATATTCAACCCATACTAATTGTTTATGGCCTGAAGCCCAATGCAAACAGTAAACATAAAACCAGTAACTTGTTCGACCCATTAACAACTAATAAACAAAATAAAAACAAACAACCCAAATCGGATCCGAAGATTCTTGATTATCGGCCTTCATTCTCCCTCCTAAGCATGAAACTCCGCGATCCGTATGCTTTCTTCAGCCATCATCGTTGCCGGCGACCTCGATGGTTATCACCAAGTCCGCCTCATCCTCGCTCTCAACCGCTTCCGCTTGTGCATCCCTCGTGTTTGCTCCATCTGCTGCCAATGCATTTGTGTCACCGTTCTTTTTCATCAACTCGTAATACCATTCAATCAATTCGTTGGAGTACACTTAAGCAACCTTGACCACATGTGCGTCATCCGCTTCGAAACCATACTCGACCGCTACCTCAGCCCAAAGATCATCCTTGATCACTTTCTTTACACCACCCTTGACGGTCACAAGTCGATGTAGCAATATCAAACTAACTTCTCTTCCGTCAATTAGTGTCGGTGGCATAGTATCTTCTTTGAAGATTCCAAGGAATCTTGGAATAAACCAAAATAGGACTTCTTCGAAAGAGCCACTATAAAACTTGCCATACCCGGCTAGTTCTTCGTGTAGCAAAATTAAATCCAAGGCCTCCAGACAACTTTCGATAATCATGTCATCTTCAATGACATCTTCTTCTTCTTGGGAACAGACAACCGCCCTTTGACGTAATTCTTGTTTAGATTGTAGCGGATTGTCTTTCAAGCCCTCATAATAAAACACGAAACCAACCTTTTGCTTTTTCGAGTAGACAACCTCTGTTTTCTTCACACCCAACGTGCCTTCACCATTTAACTTCTTGTTTTTCTCTCTTTCTATCTCAAACTCCCTCTCGTAAAAATCCTCAACATACTCTTTGAATTTTTCTTAATCATTTTCGTGCCCGTTATCAACATCTAGACCATCGTAAAATTTGTCTAGGTACTCCTCCTCTAGTTCGATTTCTGACTTGTTCTCAAATACATCAAAACCTTTCGCTCGACCACCGAACATTTTCTTTAGAATGCACGTATCACCGACGGTAATTGTTTCAATTCCTTGAAACAGCAGTTGCTCTAGGCTTAACACGTTTCTGTTGAGTCTCGGCACATAACTGACACACGGTATTGTTTTATTCTTACCATCCACCGGTACTCACTTTACCAATCCCGTGAACAAATGAGAATTCCCTTCTCAGATCATCCGTCATCACTCCAAAGTGCCTCTTAAACCGCTTAAACACACTCCTATTCCCGGTCATGTGTGTTTTGAAATTTGGGTCTACCACCCAAATTGAATCAAAACTTCCTACGCAAGTGCCATCAACTAAATAATCACTTTCTACGGGTAACGGGGTTAAGTTGATGTTCTTACTTGGACAGATTCAAGCGATGTGACCAAATTGCTTACACAAAACACAACTATTTCCGGCCTTTCTAGGTCTTCTGACCGGTGTACTCCTTTTTTGGCCGAACATCTTCACGAACCCTTTCGGAACCATCTTTTTAGGAAAATTCTTAATCGGTGATTTCCACTAACACGTGGATGGCTTCCCCGGCGCAACATTCTTCCCCTTATTGCAACCCCGGCCGCACTTTCCACCGTTCACCCTTCGATCACTGAAACCGGCACCAACCGATTTTCCTTTTTTCCTCATACGATCTCCTGAACCACCATCATTCTTCTCGATTTCAACCGAACCTTTGGCTCTGATACCAATTACAATATTCAATTACAACCAATATAGATCCCAGGAGACCATGAATTCAACCCATCAATCAAGAACAAAATAACAATCGAACAAGAACAAGAAGAAAGGGATAAACCCTAATACACAATCGTATTAATAAACTGAACAATTGAATCTGATTGTTTCAAGGTACAATACAAATTGAAAACCTAATCTATTTATAGACTTCAATGGGTGTGAATGTAGAGACGTGTCCTTTCACGAATAGTCACGTCTCTAGGATCTTGTGGTTGTAATTAAATATGAAGAGGTATGTTGATTCTTGTCCAGAAGTTCAAACCGACGTGTCTCTTCCTTTTTCCTTTGAAGCTGACGATCCAATAGGTGCGACCCAAGGGGTTTCGCAATCCTTGGGGTGGTGGCTATCATTTTCTGGTTTGCCACCTTTAGTCCCTGTATTTTGTAACCATCATCTAAACTAACTTTAAACTATTTACACTTTTGACCTGTATATTGTAATCAAACTTTGATCAAACAATTAAGGCCAACATTCACCCCCTAATTGTTGATCCAAGTTTGAGTCTTGAACATTGAATACTTCTTCCTGGGCAAACTATAATCCTGGTGTCTTCAACGTTCGTCATACAGTACACCAAAAACTTTGCGGCATCATCCATGTCTACATATGACTGTGCAAACCATTATGTTCCCGCTATGATTCCATCAACAATCTTCAACCCTGCAAGTCCTTAGGCGATTCCGATGCGAACGCCGTCTCTTGTGATTGACCTTTGTGATGTTATCCTTCCTTCCTTCCTTCTCTGTATCTTTTTCTCCTTCTTGGGCAATCTCTGAACCCAATGTCTTTAACTGTATGCGAATCTAGGATCAACTTCTTGGGAGACTTGTTAACTGTTGATTTCCATGAACGAAGGATGGCTTCCCCTGCGCGTACTGTTTACCTTTTCCGGCGCCCGGCGGCTCTTTCCTCCATTCAAACCTGCACCAATATGCTCGGTTCTCCTGATGATTTCCTGCCTTCCATCAGATGATTCTTCCGAACCGCGAAACCCTTGACTTGATTGAGGAATTGAACCCATGATCTTGATTCTTTAAGCCTTGGCTCTGATACCAATATAGATCCAGGATACCATGAATTCAACCCATCAATCAAGAACAAAATAACAATTGAACAAGAACAAGAAGAAAAGGATAAACCCGAATACACAATCGTATTAATAAACTGAACAATTGAATCTGATTGTTTCAAGGTATAATACAAACTGAAAACCTAATCTATTTATAGACTTCAATGGGTGTGAGTGTAGAGACGTGTCCTTTCACGAATAGTCGCGTCTCTAGGATCTTGTGGTTGTAATTAAATATGAAGAGGTATGTCGATTCTTGTCCACAAGTTCAAACCGATGTGTCTCTTTCTTTTTCCCTTGAAGCCGACGATCCAATAGGTGCGACCCAAGGGGTTTCGCAATCCTTCGGGTGGTGGTTATCATTTTCTGGTTTGCCACCTTTAGTCCCTGTATTCTGTAACCGCCATCTAAACTAACTTTAAACTATTTACACTTTTGACCCGTATATTCTGATCAAACTTTGATCAAATAATTAAGGCCAACAATAAATAATCGGAGCATCAGAAGGTCTTGGAACTAAATCCCAAGTATTTTTTTTCAAATAGAACTTTATATTCATTACGCATGGCAATTATCCAGTTTGAATCACTAACGGCAGAAAAATGGGACTTGGGTAATGGTGAGATAGAAGGTGAGGTGACAGTGTTTAAGTTAAGTGGTACTCTTGGTTTAGTATTTCCAGTTTGAGACCGTGTTACAATACGATGGGTGCGAATAGGTGGAGGTAGTGGAGTATGAAAGTCGTCTTTGATGTGTGGTCAAGGTTGGGCTGCAGATCAGAAGGTGGACTTGGAGGTTGGGAGGAGTTGTGAGTGGGCTGAAGTTGGGCAGTAGAGGGTTCGACTGTAGTAGAGCTGGATGGCTTGAAGTGAGATGGGTGGGTGGCAGGATGACTAGAAGTGGGTTGTGGAGGGATTGGGTGGGCTTGGGCCGTGGAGTGATGTGGTGTAGTTGGGCTGCGGGTTGGGTGGTTGGAATGAGGTGTGTTATGGGTGGTAATGGGCTCAGTAGATGGGCCGGTAGGGTGGGATGATGTGCGGTTGATAGGTGGCGAGATGGGCTGGGTAAATATTAAAGGTGATGGGTCTAAGAAGGAGTGGAGACCAGACGAGAAAAAAAATGTTTTTCCGGTTGAGATTTCTAAGCAACGGTATCCACATTCGTTTGCCGTGTAACCGAGGAAGATACATGGGGTAGACCGAGGTTCGAGTTTGTGAGGTCGTTTGGCCAAGGTGTTGGGATAACATACGCAACCGAACATACGAAGGTGGTCTTAGGTAGGGTGTTGTTGATATAATATGGAAGTTGGGGTGAGATTTTGAAGTAGTTTGGTTGGAAGATGTTATGAAGGTAGGAGGCGGTGTAAAGGACCTCTACCCAAAACGTTGAGGGTAGATGAGCATGGGTCAAAGAGGTGAACATAATTTCATTTATGTGTCTTATCATACATTCAGCTTTCCCGTTTTGTTGGGACGTATGGGGACATGAAAAGGATTCCATGTTTGGAGGCAAAAATTTTAAAATTATGATTATCAAATTCGCCTCCCATGTCCCATTGAAAAGCTTGAGTAGGCATTTTGAATTGGGTTGCAACATATGAATAAAAGTGTGTAAATTTTGTGAATGTTCCAGATTTAAATTTCAATAGATAAAACCATGTGTAATTTGTAAAATCATTGATGAGTACCATATAATATTTGTAACACGCATGACTAATAACCGGAAACATCCATAAGTCACAATGTAAAATAGCAAATGGCATTAAAAGTACAAGAAAGCGAATCCGAAAACGGTAAGCGCCTGTGTTTTGACAATTTACATGAACGACAAACAAAAGAACAACTTAATTTATTGCTAGAAATAAAATTCTTGGAACTTAGAAAGTCCATGACATGTTGACCGGGGTGACCAAGCCGTTGATGCCAAGGAAGCGCTCCTTTATTCAAAGCAAATCAAGTGGTGGCGGAAGCATCATTGGTGAGCATGTAGAGGTGACTCGAACTACTGTGGTGGCTCATTATCGTACCATCCTTGAAATCCTTCATAGAAAAACCAAACGGGTCAAAATCGATCGAAGTGTGATTATCGATATTAAATTGACGAACAAAGACTAGGTTTTTAATAATATTTGGATTAAAAAGAACATTTTTTAGTTGGTATGTTTTGGAGGGTGTGGGAATGGTAGAGTTGCCTGATCCAAGTACCGAAATTTTATTATCATTTCCAACAAATATGGACGCTATGGAGAACACTTAGAAAAAGTAGAAAATTTACTTGATTCGTAGGTGAGATGAGATGGTGCGCCCGAGTCAAAGTGCCACTGATCATCATGTTGTTCCATGGTCATAGCTTGTATAACATCAGACAACTGAGTGGGCTCCAAAGGATCAAAGACTGTGATGTGGGCCTGGGCTGCATTTCCACCGTTACGGGCTGGGCCTGGAGTAGGGTTGTAGCGATAAGGTTGTCTGGCTGCTCCTATTGGGTAACCTTGAGTTGTAGGCCTAACCTTGAGTTGGGTAAGGACAAGGTAGGGGAGCCCAAAGATGGAGGAGCCCAATAAGGATATGATGGTGGATGACCAGTAGACGGGCCAGGTTGACTCTGATTTAAGCTAGAGGGCACGGGGCCAGACCCGCGATTTGGGCTGGGCCTTTGGTTTCTGTTGGGCTGGTTGCCAGGAGGGCGACGGGCAATAAACAGACATTATGTGATGTACGTGAACATAATAAACTTACCAACTAAGCCCATTATCTCCTACAAAAGAGTTAACAAGCCCATGTTTTTTACCCACTACCTGCATAACTAAATCTGATCCATGATCTAATTAAATCACTAAAAACATGTGACCAAATATTAACATATTGCTGACCCGTTCTAACTCTTGGACCCGTATCCAGAGACCCAGTTTAAAACCCATCTAGATTAACCTACAGAGGGAAGAGATTGGTTCAAGATGGAACCAATAGTGTCGTGTTCGGATGGTAGTCCCCAGACGAGTAAGAAAGCTTCACACCGTGGAGACACGAACTTTGTGTTGGATATTGTTTACGGTGTAAACTGGGTGTAGGGGTTGAGGCTGGGTTTTGGTGGCATCAGTTTTGTCTCCCATTGAGAAGAATAGACTTATTTACACAAAATATTGAAAATATTGACAAAATAAATACAATATTTTCAAATAAACAACCAATAATATCCAAAGGATATTATGGTTAGCATTATATTCTTATAAAATATAAAAAAGAATTCTATTATGGCCTCAGTTAAAAAAGTTCGGATTTGGTAGCTGGACCAGTGGTTTGTACCGTGAACAATAATTTTGTGTTGTAGCTAAAACTCCAAGTTGCATTTTGCTAATAAACATCAAATAGCTTAGTGAGACTCGTCTTTTGCTTAACTAAAGCTACATACTATTGGCGCAGCGGAATCTTTTCACTACAGCTTTCGTATGGTGAAAGCAGCAACAAATAACTTTTCCGAAGAAAATAAGCTCGGACAAGGAGGATTTGGAGCCGTTTACAAGGTATGAACCAATATATATATATTTGATAATTATTTAAACAAATAAATTATCACACACTTTTAGTGAAGGTAAAATGTATAAAGTTCTTCACACGTTTTAATATCCACAAATTGTTATCATCATTTACAAATTCCAAGAATACAAAAAAGTCCGCAGTTATAATGCTGTGTACTAACATAAAATTGTCCGCACTTAAAAGTGTGAAGATAAATTTGTTACAATAGACGCCAGGGTGTGGGCTCGGTAAAGGAATCGGGGGCTGACGTGGTGGGGGAACCCGTCGGGGAAACACAACAATAGTGTAAAAATATAATATATCTTGTAGTGTATGTGCAAAAATGAAACATTGATATAACTTAAGCGTTGATTAATTAATTATTAGGGTACCCTTGATGACGGGCGCCAAGTAGCAGTAAAAAGGCTAGCATGGAATTCTGGGCAAGGGGACCAAGAATTTAAAAATGAGGTTTCGCTATTGGCGAAACTCCAACATCGTAATTTGGTTAGGCTATTAGGTTTCAGCATAAAAGGAAGTGAACGACTTCTCATTTACGAGTTGCTACCAAATGGAAGTCTTGATCAATTTATATTTGGTAAGTATTTAAAAGCACATGTTCTTTGAATACCACAAATTACATTGTGTAAGAGTTAACGAAATAAGAATAAAACAATACACATATTTATAAATTTGGCCATATGCAAGCATTGATATAAAAGTACCAACACTTGTTAAATAAGAACAAAATGACTAATTTATCTCCTCGACAAATCCAGCTTAAATAGTAGACACCTTGTAAAAATGTTTTATCTCATTTCTAAAATTCATTCAAGTCACTAGAGATAAGCATTTGGTAGGTAGATGATTTTCGGTACCAGTACCGGTACCAATATTTTCTGTTTTTCAGGACCGGCACCGGTTTGGCACGGTACAAGTATTTTGGTTGATTTACCCGTACTGTACCGGTTAATTTCGGTATCGATACCTGTTTTCCCTGTTTTTCTGTACCGGTCCGGTACCATGCTTATCTCTACAAGGCACTACTAAACAAATGAATACTAAATAAATGAGTATCACCGAAAGCCAATTCCGTTGCTGATACTCCGATGGGAAAATGATCGTACATGGCTAATTTGATTTCTGACAAATTACCAACTTAGGGTGAGGGGGGCACTCCCCTCTTAGGGGAGTCCCCTCTCTTACGCACACCCAATCAGGTTATGCCACGTCAACTCCCCTCTTAAACTCCCATCGCACCCCAATTTGATGGCGGCACCCCCCTATTAGTTGACTTATTTTTTTATTCAAAAAAAAAAAAGTAAAAGTTTTGATTGGTTGAAAATGAGGCTGGCCCCACCATGTCATCTCTCCCTCTTCGGTGAACAAGCCCCGAACAAACCCACCGATTTGGGTCCCCGCACCGACGGCGCCGGTGTTCCCGAGCGGTGAATTGGGTCACCGCACCCACTCCCCGCGAGTGCCCCGATCACCCTTACAGATTTAAGATTGCCAACAACTTTTTTGTGGTGGCACTTAAAACAAAATTACTGACAAATTAGTGTCAGGTAATCTTTCAAATAATTACCAACGTAGCTTTGAAAGGTTGCCGACGACTATCCCCTCGGTAATTTTATTTTATTACTATAAATAAGCAACAAATTTAGGCATAAAGAGTTGTACACCAAGCATTGGGTGAATTTCAGAAAAAAAAAAAAAAAAAAAAAGTTTTTCCACTTTAAACCTAAAGGTTTTCATCTTTTACATTAAAACCCTTTTGATTTTTTCACTTTTAACCTAAAACTTTTTATCTTTTTCAATTTAACCTTTACATTTTCTATTTTCAACTTTGTTCCTCCATACTTTTCACCTTTTGCAAGTTTTTCGTTTTACGTTTCGTTCTAAATTTTGCGAGTTCACACCCTGCAACGTGTGTGTGGAGTTCAACGTTTTTTCGTCTATTTTTCCCGTTTGACAGACCATCGCAACGCGTCTATTTTCCATGTTTGACAGGTTCGTCGCAATGTGGCGTTCCTAGATCGACTTCGTTATTCTTTTCTATATTTTACCTTTCGGTTTAATTTATTTGCATTAACATGTCGCAACAGGCGTGCATGGCTCAACGATTTTACTTCTGTTTTTTCGTTCGGTGTTATTTTTTCCTTTTTTTTTATTTATTTTGTTTTTGCGAGAATTTCCGTTGTTGGTGGTCGCGAGCGGTGGTGTGGCATTGGTGTTATTTGATACGGGACGCAATGTGCGTGTGTGGGAAAACGTTTTTAAATCGTCTATTTTCTTCCCGTTTCACAGGTTCAACATAACGTGCGGGTTCTAGACTTCTAGATCTACTTAGTTATAACTAAAGAATCCCCGCCGCATTGCGGCCGGTCGCAATGCTAGTTCGCTTTAATTAAAAAAGTTACTTTTATTTCCTGCTTTAATTAAAAAAGCTACTTTTATTTCCTGGAAATTAATAAAAATAATTAAATTAAAAATTGATTTATTTTTGTAAATTCAAATATATGTAAAAATAATAATATATAACCACAAAACAAAGAAAATATAATTATAAGAAAACTAATACAATACATGTTTAACATACACAGAAGAAAAAATTAGCTAAGTGGATGTGAGAGTGATAATTATTTGTCCAAGTAAACTTTTTGTGTTTAACTTCTTCAAGTCTTTATATTCCATCTTAGTTTGATAACCTGCGTTCCGGTTTATTCATACCCTCCTGTCATTCCAACTACGTATCTGTTATAATGTAAATACTTTTCCTTCAAGGGTAGATCCACTAGTTCACCCATTTCTAAATGGGCCCAAGGGTTTCTTAGGGTCATGTGGTTACTATCTATATAATCTCATTGTATGTATCATTTTTGTTCAAATAGATTTTTGTTAGTGGATATTAATACTAATGCCGATGTATGTAGATGCAACTAAGCGTACACTCCTTGACTGGGAAAAACGATACAATATCATTAAAGGTATTGCAAAGGGACTATTATACCTTCATGAAGATTCTCGTTTAAGGATAATTCATCGTGATATGAAGGCAAGTAATGTATTACTAGATGCACAAATGAACCCCAAAATTGCTGATTTTGGCATGGCAAGATTGTTTAACACTGATGAAACTCAAGGAGACACAAGTCGAATTGTTGGAACTTAGTAAGTACATTTTTTAGATGAAACTACTATGGGGACATTACTAGAGTTGTATTTGTTATTCAAAACAAATACACTTCTTTTATGAATTTATCTATTGCGGTCAAATTGTTTCTAAATTCGATTTTAGGCATTCCCTTTTTTTGTGATTAAGTGTATACCGCATGATTAAAGTTTTAATGTGGCTTCTCTTAAAACATTGTGTTAACATGAACTTGTGAGTTTGCATTACATCACGAATATGAAACATCCATTTTAGAAACCAGTAACTTGTCACTAAATGTGTTAGAAAACAAGGTGAGGGTCACAACAGACAAGCTTTCATAGCATGTATTTATATTACGTTTAGGCATACCAATACCAAATGTTGAGAAATAAAACGGCCTAATAACTAATTCTGACATTTCGAGAGGCTTTTCATGACTTGTTAAGTTTCTTGTACTAAAGACTAATTTTAAAATAATCAAGACGTGTGTGTGAGTATGTGTTCGTATGTGCTCGTATGCATGAATGTGCTAACTTTTCTCCGTGTATCTTATAGCGGTTATATGGCACCAGAATATGCCCTGCATGGCCAATTCTCAATGAAGTCTGATGTCTTTAGCTTTGGAGTGTTAGTACTAGAGATGGTAGCAGGTCAAAAGAACAAACGTTTTCAAAATGGAGAGAACATTGAATATCTTCTTGGCTTCGTAAGTGTCCACCCTTTCAACCAACAGGATCATATTGGTTTTATGCACATATGCTCTTTTTGGAAAAGTATTCTTGTAGTGTATGAATCCTGAATATTGAATTGCTAATAAATGTTTAGGCATGGAGTAGTTGGAGGAATGGGACAGGAACAGACATAATAGATCCTACATTGAAGACGGAATCAAGTTCATTGGATGATATCATTAGAATTATTCAAATTGGGTTATTGTGTGTTCAAGAAAATGTTAGTGATAGGCCGACCATGGCTTCCGTTATTCATATGCTTAATAGCTTTACTACTATTACGCTTCCCGTACCAGCAGAACCTGCATTTTTCATGCATACCAACAATGATCCTGAAATGCCACTCCTACAAGAGTACAGTTCTCCTAGTGGGTCACAATCACAATCAAGAGTATCTCGACATTCTATAAATGACGTTTCAGTATCTACTTTTGTTCCTAGATAGGTAATAGAATGCTCTTGATTTGTCACCCATACATTAAACGACTATTTGATTTTACCATTTAAAATTGTTAAGCATAAAGATGTATTTCTGGATTTTCTTTTCTATCATAAATGTGTGTTCTGTTGTTTTTCTTACATTTGTCATAATTATGTTGCTTGCATGTGTTTGACACATTCATATCCTCATTAACAGCTTGTGTAAGTAATCAGAACTGTATGGATGCCAAAATAAGCAATGTTCAGATCAATTCCTTAACTAATCGTTTCCTGTCATTCCAAAAAAAAAAAAAAAAAAAAAAAAAATTCCCTAATCGCTTCCTCACCTGGATCTGTGCTAGTTAATTATAAGATTTTATATTATAATACTAGTTTAATTATTTTGCACAAGTAATGCTCGACAGAAAATATATTTTTAATACCAAGCTACTATATCTAAATGTTACCCGGCATCCTTAACAACAATTGTATTGTAATATTCAAATTTAAGTTGATAAGTTTATAATCCGTAAATGATAGACTGGACTCCTTAACAACAAATGTATTGTAATATTCAATTGTACTGGCCGAGCCTGAGAATCCTAAAAAATTTCAAGACCAATAAAAATTCCGACTTCCATTTGCGTAATGCGTTGACGCCCCTTTGATTTGGTTTAAAATTACAATTTAAATAGACTAAAACATAATTAGGCAAATGATCAATCAATATAGTTAAAAGATGGTTTATACGTTTAGCGGGGCTAAAATATAGTTAAAGATGGTTTATGTGTTTAGCGGGCTTAAAATAATTCAAATGTTAACGAGAGAGTGGGTCTAAACTAAAAAGATTTTTTTTTTTTTTTTTTTTTTTTTTTTTTTTTTTAAATTAGTCATCACGCATGTTGAGGCTGAGCCAAGGTGATATTTTTTGTAAACTCCATTTTGGCATTTAGCTAACCACCGGAGAAAATCGATTTTGTTGTCAAAGTTTGTTTCATGTAGTATTATATATATACACTAGGTTATATACCAGTGAGTTTCACGGGTTATGGGTTGTGTTAAAAAACTCTATATCTATGAAAGTATTTTTTTATATGATTTATAACCTGATATCTCTTCATGCTAAGACTCATGTTTGGCAAACCTTACCAAAAAGAAAAAAACAGAAATTGAATTACTTAGGGCATTTACTTCAAAAGCGGCTCTTAACGCGTACACAAGACTGATGTCAAGAAAGTTTCAAAATATTCTTGTGAATGCCAAAAGAAAACATGCATCGTATATGATGCTAAAAAACTCGATTATACCGGTTTTATGACTTATTCAAAGTACCCTTACATGAACCCACCACGTTCTTGTATGATGCTAAAAAACTCCATCCCTATCACCCGGGAACTTTCCGGGCTAGGAAAATTTAATTTAAAATAAACAAAAGTACATAAATAACACTTTAAACCTCTTAAATATCCTCTTTCCCTTCTCCACCACAAATTTTAGTTTGGTTTCATAAGTATCTCAACTTTGCTTCTATATGTATTCAAAGTTTTCATGTAAAGCTAATTCCTTTTTAATTGATAATGAAATCACAATATAAGAATGTTTTCTAAACCCATACAAAATGTTTTATTGATTTATGTTTTTTTAATTATATTAAAATATATTGTTATTTTAAGTTGCAACGAATGACATTAATAAAGAAATTATAATCAACATCTTTTGTGAAATCATAAAATGACATAAAATATGTTTTTTCAAATATTTTATTGAATTGTGTTATTTTTAATTTAATTGACATGTGTAGATGAGATACTTTGCAACGAAGGACGGTAATAACCAAACTATAACCCATGTCTTTTTATGACATCTTATTTTGGATCAGGTTTTTAATTAGCAACAAAAGAAAGAAATAGAAAGAAGCCAGTTTCATAAGTCTTAAGTAAAAAAAATCACTATGAATGCACATTCCTTCCTTACAGTCCATATTTTCAAAAGAAAGAAGCGAGTTTCAAAAGAAAGAAATAGAAAGAAGCCAGTTTCATAAGTCTTAAGTAAAAAAAAATCACTATGAATGCACATTCCTTCCTTACAGTCCATATTTTCAAAAGAAAGAAGCGAGTTTCAAAAGAAAGAAATAGAAAGAAGCCAGTTTCATAAGAAATAGAAAGAAGCCAGTTTCAAAAGAAAGAAATAGAAAGAAGCCAGTTTCAACTACCAATTATCATCACAACATTCCTTCCTTACAGTCCATATTTTCTATATATAATTTCAAACTGTAACCATCATGCAATCCTTCCATATTCGTTTACACCATGTGAAGATGGGAGAATATTGGTCGCTATCGGATGGTTGCCCCTACGCCCTACAACAAAGAACAGAAACTTCAAATCAGACAGTTTTGACTCTTGTAAGTAGGTCCACCTGGGTTACGTTTTATCTCAAACGGGTCATAAGTAGCTTAAAAGAAACAGGTCATATGGGTAAAACCTCTACATCATTTTATTCTATAAATTATCCAAGAGAACTGGGTAAAAAAGAAAAAAAAAAGAAACTTACCTAGAAGGTAAAACATGTTAAATGGGCCAAAAGTCTGGATTATCTATATATAATCTAAAATTTAGTTGCATGTTCTATTTTAAAACCAACATTTATGAAGTTTTAAATGCAATACTTAAAATAATATTGATTAAAATAAATACTTAGAAATTTAGTTAATAAAATTAATATTATAATTCTAACAAATTAAGCTTAAAATAAAATTAAAGATAAACGTAACTGAATTAATGGAATTAAAGAATAGAATTAAAGGAATTTTAAGAACAACTCTTCATCTCCTTCCATTAACTCTAAATTAATGGAATTAAAGGAGAAATTAGAATTATAAACATAACTAATATCATGAGTTTTTGTTAAGTAAATATTAAAAAAAACGTATATGAATTTACACAAAAATAAATACATGAATCCTTGCATAATTTAAGAGTTTTCAGTTACATAGTCTTTTAATTGGCATTTGATAGAATGGTAATATTGACCTCCACATTCATTGCGCATGTGTTTATACCGTAAATTATTGTTCTATTTTAAAATCAACATTTATGAAGTTTTAAATGCAATACTTAAAATAATATTGATTAAAATAAAACTATATCTATCTATATCTATACTACTTTATTAAGTAAACTAGGTTTTTTACCCTTATGGTAATTTTACATTGTTTACACATTTTTAAGCAACATGTACAAGAGAGCCAAACTATTTTAGAGGGGGTAAACTTGCACATTGTCCAAAAATTTAAGACACTTTAGGGGTATTTTAGGGATTTCGACACCTTTGTTTAAGGATAAATTTGTCTTTTTAGCATTATAGAATATGAGTATAAAGTCTTAAATTAATGATCCCAATAAACCATTTAAAGTCTTTGTTATTATCCTATTATACAATTAGCAAAAAAAAAAAAAAAAACTGACGGCTACCCAACCATTACGTCAACAAAAATATATGGTCACCAAAGAATTATAATGTACCGTTTCAAATATTTACAATGGCCACCACGGCGAACGTAACTGTCGCGTCTATCCAAGCCACCCTGTTTCAATTGACATCAAAACTTCAACCGTTTTCCATCTTTTCGTTTCACAGAATTAAAATACATCACCGCAACGATTCTTCTGACACCCGCTATATCACCGCCACCACCACTAATTCTACCATTGCAACATTACACTCACAGATCACCACATTTCAAAATTAACGGTTGAACGTTTTCTTCTCCATTTTCACCACAGTCAATCATGCCATTCCGTAACCGTCTTCCACGTCGTCGTCTACAGGATCTTCACCACGACTGTTGTCATGTAAGTTTTCTACTTCTTTTTTATTTCTTGAAAAAAAAACTTCCTAATCCTTTCTAATTTTCACAAATTTTGGCACCGATTCTTTGATTGCTTTATTTTTGGTGTGATTTACATAAAAAATATGAATTTAATGATGCGTTGCAAATGGTTACGGTGACACCCTTTGCCGGAATTGGAATCTTGGAACGGAGTGGAGACATGGTTGTTGACGGTGAATAGGTTTATGACGGTACGTGGATGTGGGTCAAGGTTAGATGTCGCCTGCAATTTTTATGGTGTAGACAAAGAAACTGGTTGTTATTTTTTATGGTTTGATACTTTGATGAATATGTAAACAGTTATACCAATGGTTTCGATAATAAAAGATTTAATGGTTTATGGCATCAATCGGATGACCACTAATGCGTTTTTTTTTATTTCACTTATATTGTATGAAGTGTGCAGAGTTCTTGAAACTTGGATTTCAGGTGAATTTTAATTTCATAGATATTGAATTATAGATTCGTTTTCTGCAAAATTAGCCATCGGGATTTATTCTCCAAAGATAAGGATCCTTTGTAATTGTATATTTCGGGCTCTCTCATGTGTGTGAGATTCCTATTAGAATCATAGAGACATTCATAATCAACACAAGTGCGCCTCTATCTACCACCATGGTTGATACGAATTCGTTCCTTGCGTCTTCTCGGTTCTTCCTCCTCTCTGCTATCTGGGAATCTGAAATGTAATTTGTTTCCATAATTAGTTTCGAAATGTATGTTTGTTTCAATTAATTGTTCGTATTTTGTGATTTTGAGGTTCAAGTTTAGTCGATATATGTTGTTCTTAAATGTTTTGTTTAACATAGTTCTCGCTACAACGCGCGGGTTGACATCTCATTACGAAAGCAGCGGCACAAAGTCTGCTAGGAAAGCAGCAGATTGAGAGCTGTCCTATTAGGTCGTGTAGATGTTTGTCAACTACTCAAATCAGGGCATAGTTGTTCGTGGAATTCGTCGAATCAGACACGGTCATTGTATCATCATCGATCTAGGAGGTGTTCAAGGTCTAACATAGGTGGAGTTGTATGGCCGGATGTTTTATGTTCAGTTTTGGTTAAGTTTGGAGTTGGGCAGTCGTTATCAAGAAAAAAACGCATGAAAGAAACGTTGATTCATTAAATAGGTTCACTCATATATTAGTTTTTTTTTTTTTTTTTTTTTTTGAAAGATAACTTTTATAAACACCCGACCTGGCTAAAAACATCACAGAACCGGAAAACCACTACAGCATATACAAAGGACTATTACACCAATCACCCCATGCTAAACCAGTAAACCTGGACCTATTTTTGAGCCAAAAAAAGCTAAGAGACTTAACCTCCCTAAAGATCTCTTCCCTATTAACATTTACGCATTAGAAAAAAAAAAACTAATATAAAAATATATTAGTTTTTTTTATTTTCCTTGATCGCATTAAAAATAAATAAGTTTTGTTGGAACCATAAGTGACGTCCATTCCTTTCACAATTTGCTAAATGAAATAATCCACTATAAATTTTATAATCAATCACTATAAATGTAACATAAATCCGTTAATGAAGTTAAGTTAGTTACAGTGCTAAATGAAATAATCCACTTACTTCCTTTCACCACATTTATATTAATTTATTGTTCATATATAAATTAGAAATAAATATTATTGTTTTTGGTTAATTATTATTTTCTACAACAATATTTTTACGTTGCGATCCGCTATGCGTATGCATGATTCAATATTTTAACTTTTAACGTTTATTTTTTGTTTGGTTTAACGGTCCCGTCACAAGATTTAAAACTTTGTTTATGGCCAAAGAACAATCCTAATTCTTTTTTATTTTATATTCAATCTGATCCAACAATGGGGCAACAAGATCTAAAACTTTGTTTATGGCCAAATTTAAGTTTCTCTTTCAAAGAAAGTGATTTGTATGTTTAGTCTATTTATAAGTTTTGCAAGTTGACTTCACTGTGTTTGACTGTTTCTCATAAATTGTTAGATAAATTGTCAATCCCACATCACTAAGTTAAATAAAATTCCAAATGTCCATTGTCTTATAAAATGGAGGCTCAAGCTAAATTGTTAGATAAATTGTCAAACCCACATCACCAAGTTAAATAAAATTCCGAATGTCCATCATCTTGGGTTTAATAATTTGAAGGGTGTCCACAAGTTGTTGTTCGGTTCAGTTCGGTTTAAGCCATAATCATAACCAAAAACAGTGTTGTTCTCCCCGCCGCAATATTATTGTAATAGATACAATTTTGTTTATGATATGATTTGAATTTGGTATAGGCGAGATGCACATTGAGAGCTTTGAAGGGAGTGGTGCGGGTGCAAACATTAGTCCGAGGGTGGAAGGTCATGAAACAAGTGGCTGTGACACCGACTCTGGTGCATGCAGATGCTGGTCTAAGTAACACACCACATGCTTTAACGTCAACATTTGAAATGAACATTATAATTGAATCTGATATAAGTTGGGACACCCGCCGCAACGCGCGGGCATTCCCACTATACCTTTATTAAGAGAACTGGGTTTTCTACCCTTTTAGTAATTTTGCTATACGTACACATCTTCAAGCAACATGTACAAAAGAGTCAAGCCATTTTAGAGGGGGTAAATTTGCCAATTGTTCAAAAATTTAAGACACTTTAGGGGTATTTTAGTGATTTTGGCACATCATTAATTGATTTTTTTTCATGAATATTATTAATGTAATCTTCTAGAACACAAACTGTCCAAATTCTAAACCGACTTTGATAGTTATTGAGGATTTATGATGAAAATTAGATGTTCAAGCTATTAAACGGTTCTTATACAATCGTTCAATTGTCTCCGCAAGCCACAACACCCTCCCACTGTGGCTCCACGAATACAAATCGATTGTCACCGTTGCCGCCGCTGTCACCACCGTCCAACCAGACTCACCATCACCTCTGTTCCCGGCGTCACAGGCTACCGACGCCATGAAATTATTCTATATATACATTTTGCGTAGGATGTTAGAAACAGTACCAACACGTGTCATCCATCGCTCATACTGCATCCATATTTAGGCCATCGACACCACTTCTCCACTTAATACCACTAATCACCAGCGCTCTGCCGGCAACCACACCGCTACTCCACACGCGCTGGCTCAAACCAACGTTGCCTCACCCTCGATCTTCCCCAAATCGAAGTCGGCGAGATTAGGGCTCCACAACCCAAGCGACGGTTTCGTCAGAGATTAGGGCTCCAACAGGTAGGAACAAGCTTTCTAATTTCAGTTATCTTTAGGTTAATGTTCTTATATTTGAGTGTTTTTTTGGGCTCATGCTTGAGTGGAGATGAATTTCAATAGGTATGATTTTTTTTTCTAATTATGTGGCGATAAAGAAAGAAAAGTCTGAGTTTTTTTTTTTTATTTTTATTTTTTTTTATTTTTTTATTATAGTTTGCAGAGCAATGCTGATTTGTTGTTTGGAGGAATTACAATTGTGGGGGTAGTAGCCATGTGAATTTATCCTAGATCGCATGAAATCCACTATCCCTAATGCTTTTAAGGTGAATGTTTATATTTTTCATGTTCATTGTGGCTCTGAAATTTGTTTATTAATTAAACATTTTAATAAATGTTTTATAGCGTCTCTCGCCGGCAACCTTTTTGGGTGCATTATTTTGCTTCAGTGTGTTTTGTTTCAACAACCCATATGCGTGCATCTATAGTTTTCTTTCTGATTAGAATTTGTGATGCAATGCTATTTTTTTTTTGTTCAGGAAACAGGTAAGCTGCCTTGGGAAGTATAGTGTGAGGGTGTAGAGCCAGAGTAATAGCCGATCATCACTCGATTCGCAAGTTTAGGTACACACTCCTATTTTAATCATTTGTTTTACGAATATAATAATTTGTCGATGATCATGCTTCATATTGCTTATTATTCGTAAAGATGAACTTAAACGGGAATTGCCAAGACAAGCTGACACGATTGATAGGTTCATGAAAATTCAGGTATATTTATGCTAAAAGCCTCCAATTATGTATATACTTCATTAATTAATTGTTTAAATGGACATGTTTGGTATATGCTTTATATCAAATTGGCCAAATATGAGATGTTTTTGCAAATGGCTAATCATATGTGCTTTGCGCATTCTTGACTTGCATATTTTTTTGTCGATATAGGATAGATGCTGATTAAGAGTTACTTTAATTGGGTTTTCTATTATTGTTGCACGACGGAGGGTTTTGTTTTATCAACGGATTTGACCCGATAAACAAAACAATCTGATAAAAGACTAAAGATAACCAGATTGACCAGCAGATCTTGAAGAGGTAACTGCCACTTTTGTTGGGTTGTTGATTAATCACCGCATCCAAATAACTATAAGGCAAAATTTTCACTGCAAGTAAGTTATATAAAAATCCACCATAGTTGCTTAATGTTGAACGTTTCCTATAATATTCCCATATGCAACTTAAACATTGATCGTTTGTTGTATCTTGGCTCGAGCTTAATATTTTGTTACTAATATAGTATGCTGAAAGTATGCTGAAATGTTTTCCCATGACCGTGAGGCGTATGAGGTTGCCTGTGAGCATGTACACTCATGTTGTGTTCTTCTAGCAAAAGTGGATTAAGTTTAAGATTAATGGCCAATGGCACACATGGATAGACTATGGAAATTTATGACTTGATTTGTATTTTTTATCTTTTCTTTTATAAGTTAGTAATCTTTGTATTTTTATATTTATCTAATTTTATTTTTTAGATATTAAACCAGGTGGCTTGGGAAAAGCCTTATGCCTAGGAGAAAATGGTTTCTTTGTGCCTGGTAAAATATGGTTTGCTATTTTGAGAAAAGAGTGTAATGACTGTATCTATATAATGCTGCAATTGTTGTTGATGTCATAGAGGAAAGCCCTCAACTGAAATTGTGAGAAAATTCAGAATTATTAAGCACATGTGATAGATTTTACCCCATCACATGCTCTCTTTGATAAAATCAATTGTGCTATAGAAGATGAGGTTAGATGATATTAATTTTTTGTGGAAATAAAAGATACTCTGCTACAACTGCAAGAATGCCCTGCTAGATGGGGATGGTTGTAAGCCCTTTGGTTCTTCCACACCTCCATCGATCCCAGCTAAAGACAAGGGGGTGCTACCCATACCGACACCAGTTAAGCGCGTTGAAGCGATCGTAAGGTATATATCGGCTTACACTTTATTCGTGCCCTGTTTAATAAACCATTTTAATTAAAGATGTGCTATTTACCTTTCTACTCGATCTGAAATGTTATTTACATACCTGGTATATGTTTACTCTATTTTAAAATTAGGAGGCTACAACAGTCGGAAACTTGAGTTCATAAATATAAAAGTGCATTACTCTACATTAAAAAAATAGGAATAAAAAAACTTGGTAACGCATCACTTCGAATGTGTAAAGACATATAAGGGGAGAAGTTGGCTTTTGAAAAAAATAAACTTGGTATCGTTATAAATGGAAAGGCAACAAAAAAACTTTCAACTGTAATTGATTGATTTCTATAAACAATGTAATTGTGCATATTTATTTTTAGATAACCGTCTACATAAATGTTTCGTGCTTTTCCTTCGCAGGCCTGCTTATGCAGATTCGGATTCAGAAGAAACAGTTGACAGTGACCCACATGAAAGGTATGCCGTCTGCACTTAGTGTTAGTAATGAAAACCTGTACTACTTTTCGATGCATATATACGTAAACATAGTATACCATTTTTAATAGTTTTCTTTTCGGTATTTCACTGTAGTCAGTTGGCTGGTGATGGGATTGGGGATGACGTTATCCAATAAGATAGGAAGGCGTGCGAGAGTTTATCCGTTTTCCCTTTTTCTGTTTCATGTTTTTTCCCTTGGAAGACATCTTTTTTCACTTCTTTTTGGCCGGCAAGTTTTGCCAAGGAAACAACTTATGGCCCATGGTTTAATAAACTTTAATCACTTCCCATTGTAGGCATATTGTCTCACATGTTATGCACCGGCCGTGTCAGACATCTTACCACGAACAAACAATAGCTATTATGCATGCCGTGCATCGCACGGGCTTTTTCCCTAGTATTTTTAATGCACAAGTGTTTCCACATAAATTTAATAAGGAAAATTATTGCCAAATTAGAGTAAAGTACACGGATGGTCCCTGTGGTTAACCAAAATTTTAGACACGGTCCCTAGTTTTTCAAAAGTACACTGATGGTCACTGTGTTTTGCATTTTGTAACACATTTGGTCTCTAACTAACAAATATACCAGTTTTAGCATGTCTAAGTAAGGGCCTAAATGTGTTACAAAGTTCTCGTGTAGGTACTAAATGTGTTACATCGTGCAAACCACAGGGACCGTTCGTGTGCTTTTGAGAAGTTAGGGACCAAATCCAAAATTCTGGTCAACCACAGGGACCATCCTGTGCTTTACTAATATGATAAAGTTGATAAAAAATATATAATACATAAACCCTCATAATTTTTTTTCGTTACCATCAAGATAATTCAATTTTTGTAATCACATTTGAGACGTAATTATTTACAAATCAAATGACCCGGACAAAAAGTGTTCCAGGTCAATCAGACCCAAACCAGGGTACCAAAGAGTGCCAATTTTGACCCGTTACTCAATTCATCCATTTTCTACTCACCTTAACATTGGCATGAATCCAAACACAATTAAAAAAAGAAATAAGGAAGGTTGTTTAATGTACCCCATGGCGAATTGTTGTTGCTTCCGTGGGAACGTTGACCCGCTGAGTTGTAATTGGAAAGTGGGGGCTGGACCTTGACATGATTCCATTCGTCACCACGAGCACCCATTGACCGCCCGTGACTGAATCGCTGTTGTTGACCCAACTGGCTGGATGCAAATTGAGAGAAATGGGGCATTAAATGGGAAGAACGCATCATAGGGTGAACATACACATCGGGAGATCCATCTGCATGTGGGAATGCTTGAATAGGCCCGTTTGGCCTATAAGGAATAAAACACCAATGAAACAAAATAAAACCGCTTGAATAGGCTCGTTTGGCCTATAAGGAATAAAACACCAATGAAACAGAATAAAGCAAATAAAATAAGTATAACGGAAATCTATTAAACCAATATGTAACTTACTTTCACCTTTTTGTCATTGTATGTAAGAAAAAATATTTTGTTTGTTTTTTTTTTCACCCAACACATTTTCTTGAGTAAAATGCCATTTTCGTCCCTGAGGTTTGGCCACTTTCGCGACTTTCGTCCAAATGTTTGTTTTTTCGCATCTAGATCCAAATGGTTTGAAATCTTGTCATTTTCACCTGGCTCGTTAACTCCATCCAATTTTTTCTGTTAAGTCAGGGATTTTCGTACATAGTGAAAAAGACCGAATTGCCCTTTAAGTGAATAATTGTACATTATGCTAATCCATGTACATAAAGTGAAAAAGGCCAAATTGCCCTTTAAGTGAATACTTGTACATTATACTAAATGCTTGTAGACAAAAATGAAAAAGACCGAATCGCCCTTTAAGTTAACAAAAAAGACGGGATTACCCTGACTTAATAGAGAAAATTGGATGAAGTTAATGAGCTGGATGAAATGGCAAGATTTCGAACAATTTGGATCCAGATGCGGAAAAACAAACCTTTGGACGAAAGTCGCAAAACTGGCCAAACCTCAGGGGACGAAAACGAAAATGGCACTTTACCCTAGATCTTTTTCTTTACCACTGTATGTACCATTCTATAGCAGGGAAAATAATGACATGACACAAATCCACATCATTATAAAACGATGTATGGAACATACCTCTGTATTGACATATTTGAGTTTGATATTTGATTAAATCGCCCAACTCCAACAAAAGATTCTGTAGGAGTAAAAGCTTGACTAATTTGCATACTCCCATTGTCATGTTGTTTAATTCTGAAGAATCATCTTGCAAAAGCAGTTCATCACTGAAAGAAAAAAAGTTAATAAAACTTTTCAGCATACCATCTAACAACTTAAATAGTTAAAATACAATAAATATGACGAAAAAACTAAAAAAGTAATAATTTATGGCATCAATGATTACCTATAATTAGGATCCCAGACCCCAGGATCAGGCGATGAACTGCTACTCTCGGGTTTGTCATGAACGACACTTTTTGGATGCAATAAAGGTTTACCACAAAAGCACGATAAACACATAACACTTCTTGGATAAGAACATAACTTGTAGAATGCATATCACACGGACACTTTTCGGATGCAATAAAGGTTTACGACAAAAGCACGATAAACACATAACACTTGTAGGATAAGAACATAACTTGTAGAATGCATATCACACGGTATAATCAAACAGCAGGGCAAAAGCAACAGAACAGGTCGTACACTTAAATGGAGGTATAAAGGATGCCGATCCACATACAAAATCGAGTAAACAAACATGTAAAAAGAGATTGAGTAACTGAAAAGTTGAACAATATCAAAGATACCTGATCACTTTGAAGAGATTGATCCAAAATTTGGAGTAAAATCTTTTTAGGGTTTTGATATGATTTGAAGAGGTTCACTTACACTACCGTCACAACAGTCGATCACCACTACCCCTGTCATTAACCAAGGACAATCTAACGCCATACGCATTATCTACACGGCCTGTCACAAAAAAACAACCAAAACCCGTTTTTAATAATGCCAAAATACAAAAATCAAAAGAACTTTTTTTCTCAAAAAGATAACAGAGTGAGGAACAGACGTGGTTGGCCAGAACTTAGCGGCACGAAGCCATGAAGCAGGGTAGGCTGCATATTCCTACGACTTCGTCCACTTATCAGCCATGAGCACTTGAAGAGGATGATGAGCTCCATGTAAATGCCATTTCATGTACAAAAGGTTAAAATCATAATATTCTGTCATATAAATGTAAGATTAAATATTTATTTATTTATATTTAATCTAGTAGCCATCATTATCATTTATATAATATAGATCAAAATATATTAATAACTTATTAATAATTAGTTGGTAATTGTTGATGGACCATATTACCCTTATTAACTAATTGGGTTTCCTCTTGGGTGTATATATAAGGAGATTATTAGAGAGGTTAAAGGTCAGACACACAACCTAATAACATAACATCACAATTCGTCCCTCTCTCTCCATAACCGAAACCTCCCTACTTTCGGTTCATCACCATCATCACTTTACACCCTAAGGAGGAACCAGATCATCCTGACAAGTATGTCGAACTCAATGGTTGCATCTCTGACTGGATTCTCTACTGGCCTGCCTGCTGTAACAGGTATGTTATTCATGTTTTCCATTATGTTTAAACAGAACTGATCAACATGTGGTATCAGAGCATATGTTGATAAATCAGTTCTGTTTTCGTATCCATTATTCTGGGATAAAAAATATGGAAAACAGAAAAAAATTTTAAACCTTCATGATCACGGCTGTTTTCGAGTTTTGTTTGCCGAAATCCCTATTTTCGGAAGTTGATGTTTAATGAATTTGACTCGAAATTATAATGGGTAAACTAATATTCGAAATCCATTAAAGAAAGTCTTAAAATTTAGATTTCGGAACCCAGAATTATGTTTTTTATTTTTTTAGGGTTCATCTTTTGTTCTAAATAAAACTCGAAAAAATTCCCTTATTTTGGAATATAATTTGGATTAGTGGATGTTTTTCAAATGTTTGATCTAAATTTTATCCATTAAAATTTCGAAAACTGTTAATAGATTTTCAGTTATTATTTTCGAAATATTTGATAAGTTTAGATCATAAATAAAATAGGAAACACTATCCCACAATCCCTTAAATTTCGAGTTTTAGTTATTATCACAAGAAACAGCTATTAACAGTGGGTTTCGAAATCATCAATGTACTAATCGCACAAGTCCCTTTAGTCGCACAAGATCAGATCAGATATGATCCGATCGCACAAGACATTCGCACAAGATCAGATCACATAAAATGTCATCTGATCGCACAAGGGAAATCGCACAAGAACTTATGGATCGCACAAGACCTGTGGATCACACAAGATAGTGCTGATCGCACAAAACTTGGGCCTGACTAATCGTACAAGTTTTGGGCCTCACTGATCGCACAAATTTTGGGCCTCACTGATCGCACAAGACTTGGGCTTTATTTACATCGCACAAGTTTTGGGCCTTATCGATCGCACAAGGCATTACCGATCGCACAAGGCATTACCGATCGCACAAGGCATTACTGATCGCACAAGACGCGCTAACAGGTGGTTTGCTATTAAATACTTGGTTTTGTTAATTAACCAGGATCAAATAATGTTTTACAAAACCAAACTAGCTTAACTTGAATGAGCTTCTGATGTATCATTTCTGGCCAAAGCTGATTTAATACATCTATTTATTGTTCAAGTATTATAAAAAGCTATGTTGAGTATGCATTACACACGTGAAATGTCTTAATTCTGGCCAAAGCTGATTTAATTCATTTATGTTTAGCATGCTTGACAAGTGCATAACTAAAGTGATTGTCTCATTTCTGGCCAAAGCTGATTTGTCACGATTACTTTGCACACATACTTAAATGATTACACTTCTGGCCAAAGCTGATTTGTCTTTGTTTAAGTAGAATTTTACTAAGTCTATTATTTTGATGTTAGTAACAGACATACCACAATCTCTTCACATAATGATCCTTATATTAATGATCCTTAATTAATTTTATGATCATTTCGTCTGTCTTATTCTTAGTACCCATAATTTTACTCACTATAATTTACTTCTACATATATCTCATCCACTCTAATTCCTAAACCTAAAATGTTTGCTTTATTTAAAGTTTCTATTAGAATTAGCTCTTAAATTAAATCCTTGATTATTTCTTAAGACACGATAATCCTATTGCTCTCTTCTGATCAAGATTATAAAGAAGAAAATTAGAGCATGATGATTAGGACAAATCGAACATGATGTCTCTTATGATAATCAAGAACTCTCTAACATAATGCTATCACTAAAGTTATTTCAGATAAAGTCTTTCCTAAGGCTAATCTCTTATATATGGAATAATCACTAGAACTCCTAAGATGCATGCCTTCTTTTAAAATTCTAAACTGTAAAGTTAAGTGGTATATGTGAATACATCATAATGTACAATACCATGACCCATAAAGTTAAGGGCTTACGCATGGAAATAAGTACATTTTCCAGTACATTACATATTAAGATTTTCACTTGTACAATTTGATGCCTTATAAATCAACTATAACACTCAAAAATACCAAAGTATAATGAGTGTGTTGATAAGCAACATATGTACAAAGAAATAAATGTTTGAAGCTGGAAAATAAGTTGTTACTCACCTTACAACCACTTAAAACCTTAAAAAAGGGATTGTTCTAGGTCCATAGACAAATTACAAGTGTTAATTCCACCTCTAAGGTTCTTCAACGGAAAATCTCACTGCATAATTATGTCATTAGACTAGACATAAGCAACGAGACTATCTTTTATTCTAAAGAACAGTTGGTTGAATTAATTAGATAGTCACTTATTAAAGATATTTAAGTCTACTAATTATAATATTCCTATGAACACATGATTAGTTGACTCTAGTTTTAAACGTTTCCTTACCAGAAGTTAACAAATAACTAACATGAGAGTTAGTGACAAAATTAAATGTTAAGGGTATAAGAACAACAATAAGCAGTCTTCTAACAACGTTTTCGATACCGTACATATATTCTGAGTATTAATCAGAATATAGTATCATAATTAAGCAATGTTATGAAGGTTGTGAGGTTTGCATAGTCAACATAAAGTCACACTTATCTTAAACTCTCATCTTATTTGTTCTAAATATCTGGATTGAAACATTATTAAGATAAAACTAGATGATACCTTACACTTTCACAACTTTTGTCATCATGCAAATAAAAAATTTGACAAAAGGAAAATGAGACTTACAAATTTCATCCATTATAACCAAAATTCATGAGAAATCATGACATGGTTAATGAGGATGATTTCTTATCTAATCTCATTCTAAGTGATTTTAAATCATGACGTTATAGCCCTAAATATTACTTGGCTCAAGGAATAAGTATGGGTCCATCATAAGTCATTCATTGACATTCGTGGAACTTATTCCAAATGGAATATTCAGACATAATTCATTTCTCATTTAAAGACTATCTACTTGCATCTAAATTTTGTCGTATATGGCCCACGGTCTTATAAGAAATCTATTCATGTATGTACTTAATAAGATTTCTATTAAATATGTCCCTAAGTTTCTTATGATATTTTGACATTAAAGAAATCAAATAAAGTCTAACGTATATGTGATAGGTTCCCACATCACGTAGCTCACTGAAACTTCTCTTGTAGCATTCTAGAGATATTAAAGATCAGTAGGGGCATTAAGTGTCTTAATAATAACTTGTAAGAGTTGCAAGAGGTGGGGAGTGAAAACTTTATATTACTTCAATTTACACCTCTTGTACAAGACACTGCTCCATCTTGACACTGTTCTATCAAAACTTATCTCCTTAAATCTAATGCTATTCTTACAAAAGTTTCATTGTTGCTTAATTGTGGGCACACTTAGATTTCTTACCTAAACTAGCATAATCCTCAACAAGAGAAATCACGACTAACGTCATTAACTTGTTTCTCTATTAGAATTTGTTGGTCGTTAAGTATTGACCCTAAGCATGCCGAGTTCCTAAAGTTTTCTAAGGTCAGTGGGAGCAGTCAAAGTCCTTATAATGACTCGCAAGGAATACAAGAGGCGGGGGGAAGTGTGTCATTAAATTTCACTCCAAATTTAACTCCGATTACACCTCTTGTACACCATACTGCACCAACTCTTACAAACTTAGAATCCTGAAAATGATAGCAACCTAATCAAGAGCTAATCCATAAAACTGAAACTTCTAACAAACCCAATAATCAACTCAGGAGGTCATCTAGGTTTAAAAGCCTACTAACTTTGATGATTACATAACCTCCCTAACTGAAGTTGAAATGGATTTTGGAAACGTTTACTGATCCTATCTCTTCTAATTAAGTCATTAGTGTCAATTAATCTTCTAAATAGAATAAAATTGTTTTCTAGTAAAACTGTTTTATGTGTTCGCATAACGTTTGGGATTTGATTGAATAACCTAAGAGTGTTCATAACTAAACCAAATCCTGATATAAACGTTAAGACACAAAGAAGCATGATTGATTGTCAAAGGTTATACTCAGGAAGAGATAAATTATTAAAGAATCTTTATTACATATCTAACAAAAGATTTCTTTTAGGATCATCACTATTCTAGTAGCTTATAATAGTTTTGAGCTACATTACATGAACATTAAAACAACTTTCCCTAACAACTGGCTGACATATTTACATGTTCATAAAACAACCTGAAAGTTCTAAACTTAAGGTTAAAGAACACTTTATTTGTAAGCCAATAAAATCCATGTATGGGTTAATGCAAACGTCATAATGTGATGAAATCTTAACGAAATTATTTTCATCAACAACCAAGTGGATTAATGTACCTACCTCAAGAAGAGTGGGAGCAACTAAGATAAACTTGTCTATATAGATGATATTCTTTTGACAAGTAGATGTTACATAAGTCAAAGCATTGTTAACACAAACTTTGATATAATAGATCTCAGAGATATCTCTTACATAATAGATATCATAACATGTTGAGATAGACCAAATGGGACATTACTTCCGTTCCATAAGTTTAACATTAAATTGGTCCTTACATATGTAACAAACAATATTGCTCTCCTTTAGAGGATAATAGGATAAATGAGATTATTTCTTACGCTTCATTAATTTGAAGCCTTATGTAAGTTTAAGTCTATACTCGTTTAGATATTACTCACATTGCAACACACTAGATATGTCTAGATTAATGTGAAGCATCTAATAGAGTATTACAATATCTTTAAAAGAAACGAGAGGCTATAATTTAAAGAAGAAGTGAGAACTCAAACCGGTTTATTACTCTAACTTTGTAATATTCAAAGATGACAAAATGTAATTTTGGGTATATCTTTATGTCAGCAGACAAAACCTATCTCATGGAGGAGTCATAATGGACTGATATCAACAACCTAAGTTATAACGACATAATATAGTCACTAAATGTTGTTGGAAATTTATCAGTGGACTCATAAGTTTATTAACTCAATATAATTGATATTTTGAAGACTTATTGTGATAAAGTCAGCTACCATGTCTCCTTGAACAGTAACAGTTCGAGAGGTGCTGCATTAAATTTCGATACGCAATTAATTATTCGTTTATGAACGAATTGAGGAAACTAAATCTTTGTATCGAATGCATTCGTGATATGCTTAAGGATCCTATAACTAAAGGTCTATTACCCATAAGTCTTATTAAGAGTGCTCATAAAAGGAGACGGGTTTTAATTGATGACCATGTACAACTGCATATCGTACTATGAATGACTAACTATTAATTAATTTTCCTCATCAGTTTGATTTTGTATGTCTCTTACATATGTTCTGCCGGTGTAATGACATATAGACAACTATAAATACAAATCAAACGTTAAAGGGCTTACTTATTTTGATCATAACTGTTAGGTTTTAAATTAAGGCTATAGTATGACTAATGGGGGTCCTGAGTCGCATAATGATTCAACGGCTGTATTTCTCTGCTATAGTACTTGTTTAAGGCTAAAATGAGTATTAACTTCTGATCAGACTTATGTAATACTCATGATAAATGATTATTCGGCTAAGTGGGAGAATGTAAGAATAAATATTTATTTATTTATATTTAATCTAGTAGCCAACATTATCATTTATATAATATAGATCAAAATATATTAATAACCTATTAATAATTAGTTGGTGATTGTTGATGGACCATATTACCCTTATTAACTAATTGGGTTTTCTCTTGGGTGTATATATAAGGAGATTATTAGAGAGGTTAAAGGTCAGACACACAACCTAATAACATAACATCACAATTCGTCCCTCTCTCTCCATAACCGAAACCTCCCTACTTTCGGTTCATCACCATCATCACTTTACACCCTAAGGAGGAACCAGATCATCCTGACAAGTATGTCGAACTCAATGGTTGCATCTCTGACTGGATTCTCTGCTGGCCTGCCTGCTGTAACAGGTATGTTATTCATGTTTTCCATTATGTTTAAACAAAACTGATCAACAATAAACAGTTATTAAACAGTCATTTGTCATTAAACAGTCGTTTGTAGCTTCTTTTTCTCCATTCAACGATCAAGTTTAGGTTGAATCACCACATTATATTGTTTAATAAATCATCCTTTAACTAACTTAGTGATATTCATCCTAAACATAATTTCATACAAGGATATCATTCTTCTCCAAATATCATTTCAAACATATTAAGCAACATACAAACAATAAATAAACTAAAACTGGAAATGCAATTAAAGTTAGATCACCTTCATAAGGAGACTGCGTTGGACCAAGGATCATAACATTAAAATAACGCATATTATCTTCGAACGGCGATGCGCTTATCCCCGGAGCTACACCAACCAAAATAAAAAACAATAAACAAAAACACACTTCCAAATAACAACACAGACTCACATTGATCTAGATCCACATGCAAATTCAGTCACTAAAATTCCAAAACACACAAAAAAATTACAAAAACAAAAACTTCACCTGGTTCGCTGAGTAATCGCTGAGTTTCCTGAATCACAACAAAGTCAAAACCTAAGTTAGGGTTTCAGATGCACAAATACTACGGCGATCGATCGAATAATATGAAACAAACAATATATACAAATAACATCGAGGAAATGAAATAGGAATCAGAAGAGTGAGATGTTGGTCCTTACCTTCTTCGCCGGAAACCCTAGCTGATAAGAATCACGGCTATAGTTCCAACCACCATCTCTGTCATCTGAGCACCCCACAAGTTGTCGATCGTCGGAACCCTAACAGGAACAAAACATCGTTGACATCTCGCTTGAAACCCTAGCCGTCGTTGCTAACACCGAGGACCAGAGACCATAAACCACCATCACTACCACCAACAATAATCCAATAATCGACACTGAAGATAGAAACATATGAGATCGGAACAAAATTTTAGAGAGAGAAAGGGTTTTAGTGATGGATCGGAAAAAAATCAGATGGGGTGAGAGATTACGAACGTGAATTGGGAAAAGAGCAGAGATCCAGGAAGAAGGAGAATGAAGAAAGAGAAAAGATGAATTTGAAATTTGAAATGAGATTTGGTTTTATTTGCAAACTCACGTGATGAGGAGTTACAGAGCAGAGCAGGTCAAAAGAGCAAAGATCCAGGAAGATGGCTACCCTATGACGACCTAGGGTGTGTTTGTTTTTTCTTCAAACATCTTCAGGAGAGCTAATGTCTGCAGGCGCGCAGACGTTATCATTGAAGACAGTTTGTTTTTTTTTTAAAACAGATCTGAACTTATCTTTTTTCATCTTAAAAAATAAGTTATAAACCCCTTTCTTAAAACATCTTCATAAAAGCCTATTGACTCCTCCCTCAAACATCTTCAACACCTCCTGCTTCAATGAAGACCAGTTGCCAACCAACAAGACCACCGACTTCCTCTGACTTCCTCCTTCTCCGACGACCGGAAACGACACCCCTCCGACTTCCTCCTTCTCCGACGACCGCCGGAAACGACACCTCCCGGAAACGACACCCCTCCACTTCCTCCTTCTCCGACGATCGCCGCACCCCCACACCCTCATTCTTACCCCTTTCGTTTCTCCGGTGAGTGCCAAGCACAGAAATCAGAAGAGAGGGAGGAGAAATCAGAAGAGAGAGAGGAGAAATCAGGAGAGAGAGAGAGGAGAAATCAACACTGCTTCAACACTTGTTCATACAGGTACTGTAACCGTTGAATCTGATACGAAACAGGAACCTGTTTTAATTGATTTGATTGAAGAGTTTGAGGAACGAATTGGTTCGGTCGGTATAGATTTTATGTTTCAGGTTGCATAATTCTGAAGCGGATTGATGCGATTTTGGAAGCTGTGTTGCACGATTTGCAGTGCAGTTGGAGATTGGTGAAGGGTTGAGGCAGAGGGAGAAGAGAGAGTTGAAGCAGGAGGTGTTTTCGATTTGATTAGATGAGGTTAATTGAAGCAGAAGTAGTTTATTTGGAATAATTTGGTTATAAATTGATTAGTTTATGAGTTATATGATGTATTGATATTGTTTATATTCGTGTTGTTTTATCTAAACAGTCGTGATTCGGTTTATGCAGATAGTATCAACTTATAAAAACAAACAGTCTTATATTTTTAGCTTACAGAGCTTCAGACCACATCTTCAGTTGCAGACATTAAAATAGATGAAATCAGCTTGCAGACAGTTTATGTCTGCAAAAACAAACAGCACCCTAGACTATATAATTTTCTTTTTGTATTTTATGTTTATTTTTTTTTCATTTAAAGTGATATATTATCTTTTATTTGTTACGTAACTGTCTAAAATTAGTAAATATTGTTTATTATTAAATTAAAAAGCTAAAAAATAAGAATGATAAGATGATGGGTATTTTTGTGGTTGAAAGATAACGAATATAAGACTATGGGGTGTGGAGGAGTTTAGGTTGGGGGCTTGCTCAATACGTGGCGAGTGTGAGATTCACAAAGTAATATTCAAAAACAAGGGGTGTGGTGTGGCGTGGCCAGCCATGTGGATTTTTTAAAAACTATTTTAAATTTCATTTAATTGGACCAACCAAACAAATCCAGCCATATCACCTTCTCCATGCCAGGCTCAATCCACACGCTAGTGGGGCAATGCCATGGCCAACGCTAGCCCGGTGTGATCTAGCCATCGATGCTTGACAACCGCCACCCCAACACACGCCCCACACCCAACGGTCTAAAATGATGTAGAATGAATATCTATTAGGCTATAGGGTGTGGTCATAACCCTTATGGTCACCATGACCCTCCACATCAGTGTCATGTCCATCATCTAAAACTACTACCCTAAGGGTGTGGTCATGACCCAAATCATTATTCTTTTATTTTAATTTATTTTTTATGAAAATGAAATATTAAAAAAAAGGAGACTCATGGTTCTCATGGTATAATCCATGTCAATCATGGTGAATGAGACAAGAGGGTGATGTAGCAATCCACTAATGGTCCTACGTAGCGATTGATGAACCAACCCATGTACCCGCGCTCCTTAGATGGTCTAAATAACTATGGAAACTTATGGATATGAATTAAGTGGACAGTTTTATTTCGTTTTAATTTCTGGGTACCTTCATTTCTGACCCAGTCAATAGAGATGGCGTTCTTTCTATGATCATTCAACTCCTGTAATTTCTCACGATCTCTTCTACTCTCTCTTCAGTATTCAATCACAGAAAAACATGTTCGTCTTTGCAGGAAAACTGCTCTTATGGTTACTATCTTTTATTTTCATATATTTAATCAATACCCCAACCTTAGCTCAACGTGTTTTTATCAATACCTCAACCTTAACTCATCCACATAATCTTGGCGCTTCCTGCGAAGTAGAAGATATCTATAGTGTAAACAGTACGTATCAAAAAAATCTCAACGCTACCCTCTCCGCCCTCCCCACCACCAACAACGGTTTTGGTTTCTACAATCTCTCCACCGGCCTAGGCATTGATAGAGTCAACTCGGTCGCCCTTTGTCGAGGCGATGTCAACCACGATGCGTGTCGGAGTTGTCTAAATCGCTCCATAGTTGAGTTACCACAGTTCTGCTCTAACGATAAGAAAGCAATAGTGTACTATGACATCTGTTTTCTGGTATACTCCAACTCGAGCATATTGGGAACCACGCAAATGGATTTTGCGTATACGACTATCTACAGTGAAGAAAATGTTAAGGCTGATTGAAGACTCAAAGACCAGTTGGTACGACCTGGTCAGAGTGAAGCTTCAGATGACCTAGCAAGGAACCTGCAAGATCACAAGAGAACAAACACACCGTTAGCCTCGTCACAGGGAGGGGGGCCTCTCTGGGACCAAGCTCGGGCGTGAGAATAAGTATTTGTGAGGAGGAAATAGGTCAGGGAGAGAGAGAGAGAGGAGAGTTAGAGAGAGAAAGTAGCGATTACCCCTTTTTGGAGGTCCAAGTATGGTATTTATAGTCTTTGGGTGTGCTGACGTGGAAAGTTAGTTTGGGCCGGACCAGTCGCTATCATGGCGGTTATGGAAATGGGGCCCAGTTAGTTACGCCGCACCGGGGTGTCTAAACGATTCGTCCTATGGTGCAAGGTTCGGTCCGACCTTGGTGTGCCATGATTCGGTCCGGTCAAGGACGTATCCTCATCAAGTCCCCCTAGTTCGTAGCGTTTCTTAGATAACGGTTTCGAACTATGACGGCGCAATTTTGGCGGTTTAAATCTCTGATTTGTCGCTTTGTGGAGTTTTTTGAATTTTAAATTTCTAGGCGGTGACCTTAGTTAGGTAACCGACAGTCACTTTATGTTTCCCGCCTGATGTGACGGTTGGATTGCGTCAGCCGTCATGACGTGTCACCATCTAATTGGTGCTTTAAGTCGGTTTCCACACCCCATAAAAAGGGAAAAAATAAACTTCCGATTTTACTTTTTATCTTTTCACTTTTCATCTTCTTCATCTTCTTCTCCTTCTTTTCTGAAAATAGGCGATCTGCAAGACAGGTTAGTTTCTTCCTTGCATAATGGCGAAAAACAATTTGTCCGCTTGCTTTAACGTTTTGAATAAAAACGGCTTAGCTTGGTATGTTGAAAGATATGCGATCCCTGCATCTTTGCACCCTGTTCTCCCCAAAAAGGATACACCTATTTATCCGTTTCCTCCGGGGAAGATAGGGCTTTACACCCGTTTATTCGATTATTGTAACTATCGTCTTCCTTTGACGAAGTTCTTGATCGGAGTTCTTACGTTTCACGAGGTTCACATTTCTCAGATGAACCCCTTCGGCCTTGCCAAGGTGTGTCATTTTGAGTTGGCTTGTCGTAGCTTGGGGTCCGACCCGGACTTGGATGTGTTCCGGGCTTTTTATAAACTGAATCGGTCCGGCAACTGGTATACTTTCGAGGTCAGAGATAAGAATTCCTGCTGCTATACATGGATTACTACTAGCATAAAGGACTGGAAATAGCGATTTTTCTATGTTGATGATCGGTGCGTTCCGGAGTTTATGGTATGGAGGACCAAAAAGATGAAGTTTCCACCTCCTCTTCCTAAAGATTTTGAATTTGATATGGACTTATACGCAAATCTGATTAAGGAAGCAGGCCGCATACAAAGTTATCCGGAACACATTCTTGTCATGGGACGGATCAGCACGATTTGGGCCGAACCAGAGTGGTATCCTACCCTTAAGTGGAACGGAGAGGGTTAGTCATGCCTTTTACTTTTGACACGGTGCTCGTCGTGTCACTTGTGTAATTATTTTATTTTTACTTTTATCCTTTCCTTTATTATACCGGACTTTGGATACTACTTGTTTGCTTTTTTGCAGCTATGGGTTTGAGAGAAGCTTTGAGGTTGAAGTCCTTCGACTCTAAGGAGCTTGAGATCCGAGCCACAAGGACACCGAAAAGTGACCCTCCGTATCTAAACGTGGTGCAGGAGAATCTTTATCAAATCCGGGAGCCGGAAGCTCCGGACGTTCATGGAGGATCAGCTGGGCAGGGAGGTTCGGGCTCGAATCCTGCAGCGCAAACAGCAAATGTTGCCCCGGTTCAAGCAGTGGTGGTGTCCGGTAGTGGTAAAGGTAAGGGTAAAGAAACTGGTTCGATCGGGTCAAAAGGATCTGGTTCCAAGTTTGTGATTGACGATGAAGGTGTCCATCTGTCTGTGGGAGATGAAGAAGAGCGTGCTGAAAATTTACAAGAGGGTGGTGATGATGACGCGGAAGAGGAGGACGAAGAGGAGCAGCCTCAGATTAATTTGAAGAGAAAGAGGGCTCCGTCTAAGTCAGGTCCGAAACCTAGGCCAAAGAAGACGAAGACGGATCTTAAAACTATTACCCTGGACGACGATGATGACCAAGTTACGGAGTTTTCTGCTGCTGGAGGCGTGTTAGCGAATTTAGACGCCCATCTTCATGGGGGTCGCACCCCAAGGGATCATCCATTTAGCATTCCCACAAGCCCATTGTCCTTCGGGGGAGGTGCCACCAAGGTTGTTACTGATATTCGCACGTCCGACCCCAAGAAGATCGAGCCTTCTCCTTCGGGTAAGTTTACCACGGGGGTCGCTTCTAATGTGTCGAGGCCGAGCCCCAAGCCTGTTGATGGTGGGGACAGTGCCTCCTCGTCCCCTTTGTGGTTTAATACTGAAGCTGTTTTCTTATCACGGGAGTTAGGTTCGGGTGTCATTGAAGATATGGATTCAGCTCGAGCGTTGGAAAAGTATGTTCCGGATTGGTCACTGATGAATAAGGATCGGATAGTGGATGCTCTGTCGGCGAAGATGGCATTGTTTCATTTGGGAACTCCTGCTGAACATTCTTATTATCGAAAGATGAGCGGACCGGAGCTTGGGAACGCCCTTATGATAAACCAAGCTCAATCTAATTCATTGGTGGTGGAGTCGTACAAACGTTGGATCGAGGCAGAGTCAACTTGTAACAAGCTTCGACGCGAAGTTGCCAACTTGAAGAATGAAGATAATGTTCGGTCGAAGACGAAACAAGAGCTATTTTCTCTCCGAACTCAAGTTGAACGCTTGAGGGAGCAAAATTTGGAAGCAAAGGAAGTTAATAAATCTACCCAAGCTGCGGCTGCTTATGAAGCGCGAGACAAGGCCCTTCAAGACTTAGAGACTTTTAAGTCAAAATTCATGGACTTGGAGAAAAAACTGTCTGGTGTGGAGAAAAAGCATGCGGCCGAGCTGAAGGAGATGCAAACATCTCACGATCAGCTTCTGGCCGACTATCATCGCCTTGTTGATGGTACGTTCATAATCCATTTAACTTTTATTGCTTCCCCTTCTGGCTAATTGAAACTTGTCTCCCTATAGCTAAAGACGAATTGGAGAGAGCTCGTGACAGGGAGGTGGAATCGCATAAAACAACGATTGATGAGGCGAAGGGAATGTTGATTCGTTCTGAACGTGATATGATCGAATCGTATGCCCAGCTGTCGGAGCTCAAACTTACCAAGGAATGGTTTTTAACAGACGGGGTTGCGTGGGTTGTCAAGCTAGTGCATCAGAGCCCGGAACTGGAGAAAGTTGTTGCGGATTTAGTTAACAGTGTTAATGCAGTTGGAGCAAATGAAGGTATTAAGTACGGTTTTGAGGCCGCTAAAGGCTCTGCTCAATCTTTCGAAGAAGTTCCAGGGTATGATGGAGATGCTCAAGACAAATTAGATGCTGCGGTGAAAGCTTTTGAAGATTTCAACATCTCTGTTCTTGGGAAAATTGCTGATTTGGTGAACGCACCCTTATCTGTTATCAAACAGCAGAGTGAGCTTCCCATAGTGAAAGAAGACTCTGAAATTTGAAATTCAGTTTTTCTTGTCGTATGACTGTTGTGTTATCGTAACCGTACAATTTTCAAACACCTGATTATCTTGGCATGTAATTAGTGCAACTTTTGCTTAGAATATATGGTCAACGTATTTGGTATGATATTGCGACTTTAGTAATGGTTATTCGTTCCTGGTTACTTGGTTCTTAGTTTGCGTCCAAACTTCACCATTCGTCCAGGTTTCATTCGGTCATCTTTGGTGACCGAGTCGTAAAGAAATTTCTTAACTTCTTTTATTTTATCAAGTTGCTTTGTAGTCGGATCACGTTAAATATGGATCACTTGCTTAATAGGTTTTTATTATTTTTAAACTATTTAAGCCTTCTCGATCGGCGCGAGGCATGGGTCGAGGCCCGATTGTGCACATTTATGGTGTTGTTCGAACTTATACGCATGCTATAGTTTATACTTATAAAAGTACAGATCGCTTTATTGATTTTCTGATCATAGTTCCGGGGAAAAACCCTCCCGGTTACAAAAGGAAATAAAAACTTGCCGGGGCATTACCCTCCCGGCTTGTACATGGAAATTGGAAATAGAACGATAAATAGCGATCTTTTTAGCCGTAGCAGGCTATTCACATGAAACACTTTTTTAAATGTACCCCGTTCCACGTCCGGGGTACTGGGGTTCCGTCAATCTTCTCCAACACATACGAGCCCTTATCGCTGGCTTCTTTAACTCGGTACGGCCCTTCCCACTTAGGGGTTAGCTTGCCGGGGGCTTCGATGCGACTTGCATCATTGTTTCGGAGCACATAATCTCCGACTTTGAACTTGTATAGTTTGGCCCGGGCATTATAATATTTTTCAATTTTCTTCTTGTATCGGGCTTCCTTGATCGCCGCGATGTTCCGGCGTTCTTCTAACAAGTCAAGGTTGGACCGGAGTTCAATCTCATTTTCTTCCCAACTCTTGCACCTCTGGTTCGGGAGTCCGATCTCGGCGGGAATCACTGCCTCTGTACCGTAAGTTAGACTAAACGGTGTTTCTCCGTTGCTAGTTTTGTGCAGTGTTCGGTGCGCCCATAAAACGTTCGGCAACTCATCCGCCCAGCCTTTTCCCTCATAACCAAGCCTCCTCTTAATCCCATCGACGATTCGTCGATTAATCTGTTCCACCTGCCCGTTACCCTGAGGGTGGGCTACTGAGGAAAAGACTTGGTTAATTTTTAGATTTTCACACCAGTGCTTGAATGGGTTTTCAGCGAATTGCTTTGCATTGTCGCTTATGATGTAGAGCGGAAGACCGAATCGGCATACTATTTGTTCCCAAAAGAACCGCGTCACGTTGTAGCCGGAGATGACTGTAAACGGCCGAGCTTCCACCCATTTCGTGAAATAGTCCACCGCGACTAACAGGTACTGCGCACTTCCGCTTGACCTTGGAAAAGGTCCAACAATATCCACGCCCCACTTTTGGAAGGGCCATGCTGCAGTTACCGGTATCATTTCATTCTTAGCTCGGAGACTGATTGGTGCGTGCTTTTGGCACTCGTCACACTGTTGGAGCTCCTTCACAGCACTTTCATGCATCCCGGGCCAGTAATACCCTGCATTCTTGACCTTTGTCACAATCATCTTAGGTCCGGCATGGATGCCGCAGATACCATAATGTATCTCCCTGATGATATAACTGGCTTGCTCCGGGTCTAGGCATTTCAACAGAGGTCCCAAAAAGGTCTTTCGGTATAAACCGCCTTCTTGCATCTGGTATTGAAGAGAATTGATTTGGACTTTTCTTGCTTCCGCTTTATCGGTCGGCAGAACGTCATGCACCAAGTAGTTAACAATAGGCGTCATCCATGTTTGCGGTGGTGCTTCGACCTGCATAACCTGCGGAGTTGCAATTGATGGTGCGGTCAAAACTTCCACTCTTACTTCTTTGGCTAGGTGACTGAATGACACCGATGCCAACTTGCTTAAGGCATCAGCCTTCTTGTTCTTGCTACGGGGAATATGCTCGACCTTGCATGCTTCAAAAGATGCCATAGCTTGCTTCACTTGTTCGAGATACTCGATCATGCTTGCTTCCCTTGCCTCGTACTCCCCGTTTACTTGGTTTGCTACGAGCAGTGAATCTACATGGGCAACGACATTTTTTGCTCCGACTTTTAACGCTAGACGCAGACCAGCCAAGAGAGCCTCGTATTCTGCTTCGTTGTTTGAGCTTTTAAACTCCAGCCGGAGCGCGTATGTTATATCCGTTCCCTCTGGATCGGTGAGAATTAGACCTGCCCCTGCTCCTTCGGAACTAGAGGCTCCGTCGGTATACAAGGACCAAGGTTTCTCTGGAGCATTTTCAACATCTTCCCGTCCTTTGTCTTCCGGGATTTCTACTAGGAAATCAGCTATTACTTGCCCCTTCAATGGTCCTTTGGTTCGGAAAGTGATATTGAACGCGCCCAACTCTATCGCCCATTTTGCCATTCGATCTGAAACTTCAGGTCGACGGAGAACATGCTGGATTCTTTGGTCCGTCCGTACTTCAATTGGGTGGGCTTGAAAGTATCGGCGAAGCCTTCTCGAAGCGTGGACTAGTGCCAAAGCCAATTTCTCCAAGTTTGAATACCTTGTTTCATAGTCTTTTAATGTTCGGCTAACGTAATAAATGGGGATTTGCTTCCCGGTACGGTGAGCGACTAGCACCGCACTGATAGCTCCAAACGACGCGGCTAATTACACTGTTAGCACCTCATCTTCTTCTGGTACGGTGAGAGTTGGCAAGGTGCCCAAACAAGCTTTAAGCTCTTCGAAAGCTCGTGCGGCTTCTTCCGTCCATTTAAACTCCGATCGGAAGCTTTTTCTGAGAACATCCATGAACGGGAGCGATCTATCTGCTGCTTTTGACAAGAACCGATGGAGAGCAGCTAATCGTCCGTTTAAGGACTGGATTTCCTTAACCGTCGTCGGAGGTTTCATTGTAAGAACAACGTCAACCTTGTCTGGGTTGGCTCGCAAACCTTTTGACCCAACCATAACCCCCAGAAACTTACCTTCTTCTACCCCGAACGTACATTTTTTGGGGTTTAGCTTCATGTTGATGCTTCGGAGTCGGGTGAACGTTTCCAGTATATCTTTTAGCATGGTGGCCTCATCATGACTTTTGATCACAATATCATCAACGTACATTTCTACGTTTCGCTCGATCTGATCTTTAAAGGCTTTGCTCATCAGACGCTGGTACGTAGCACCGGCGTTTTTCAAACCGAACGGCATCTTAGTAAAACATTAGACTCCTTCATTGGTGACAAAGGCTGTCTTATCCTCATCTTCGACCGCCATTTGTATTTGATGGTATCCTTTGTAAGTATCCAAAAACACTTCAATCTGAACGTGGCGACGGAATCAATTTTTTCATCGATTTCCGGTAGAGGAAAACAATCTTTCGGACACGCATCATTTAAATCGGTGAAATCAATGCACATTCTCCATGAATTATCTTTTTTCCGCACCAGAATGGGATTTGACACCCATGTTTGATACCGGACCTCTCGAATGATTCCGGCATCTAAAAGGCTTTTAACATCTTTTGCAATTGCTTTGGCTCGATCCGGCGCCATGTGCCTTTTCCGTTGTGCAATTGGTTTGATCGATTCTTTCATGTTTAGGTGATGTTGTGCCATAGATCTGGGGACTCCCTGCATATCGGAGTGCTTCCATGCAAAAACATCTATCGAATTACTTAACAATTCCCATAGGAGCTTCTTTGTTCGTTTTGGGAGCTGGGCACCAATAGCTACTTGTTGTTCGGGAAAATCTGGGTTGATTGCCCAAAGTTCCGTAGGTACCTTAGACTTTTTGGAGCTCGTTTCTGCTGCATGTCTTACTTCGGCGACAAACGAGCTTGATTCTGAGAAGATAGTGGCAACTCCAGCCTCAGTAGGGAATTTAATAGCTCCATGTATTGTTGAACTGATCGCCCCAAGAGCTCTTAACCCGGGTCGTCCGAGTATTATGTTGTGTGATGAATGAGTGCCAACAACCAAGTAGGTTAGTTGGACTGTCCGGCTTTTGTCACCTTCTTTGAATGTGGTCGGAAGGGTGATATGTCCTATCGGACGAACCACCTCTCCGGAGAAACTGATTAAAGGGGTGGAGACTTCAATTAACCTCTTCTTCACTTGGGGGTTCAGCTGCTGGAAACATTGCAGATACATGATCTCAAAGGCGCTTCCTCCGTCCACGTAAATTCGTCGGACCAGATGTTCGGCGATGACGGCCGAAATTGTAATTGGTCCGTCTCGAGCATCATCCGGATCAATTGGAGGGAAGTACGTTGGTTGGTGCATCCATGCTGCCATATGTTGGTTCGATCGCTTTACCCCTCTTGGCTCGGCTGACCGGATCATGTTGATTCCGGGTTCGGTGTTCGGATTATCAATTGCCGCTGTTGTCTTCTTCCTATCTTTCACTTCTTTGACAAGGTGCGAGAGTTTACCGGACCGTACGGCCTTTTTGATTTCCTGCTTTAGAGCCCAACACTCATCAGTTGTATGACCCTTGTCTCGGTGGTATTCACAATACTTCTTGGAATGCCTGTCCGAGGTGGGTCGTTGCTTCGACGGCGTGGGGAAACGAGTAGTCTCCGTGCTGAGGATTTCACTTGGTGATTTGGTGAGCTCGGAAAAAGTGTTGAAGCGCACATTTCCTGTTCGGAAACTGCCTCGATCCGACTTCTGATACGGGCCACGGTTTCTGTTCCAGCTGCTGCTTCTATCTTTTGGTGGCGACGTATTGCGTTTCCATGAAGTGGTTCGAGCCTTGGCATTTCTTGCCGAAACTTCGCTCGGTTGACCGCAGGCACTTTTTCCCCGAACAAAAGCTCGAGCTCTCTCCATAAGCGTCTCCATAGTTTTTGGGAGATCTTCATGGAGTTTCTCCACAAGTTGATTGTTCCGAACTCCGTGGCAGAACCCAGAGACTCGGAGTTGGTCCACCGCACCACTTATCTGCATGCTTTCTCGATTGAAGCGGTCAATGAAATCTTCTACAGACTCTCCGTCTCGGCGCTTTATATGGTGAACCTCAGTAATGTCTTTTTTGCAACGTCGCTGCTGACAGAAATTTTGCAAGAAAATACGTCGGAAATCTTCAAAGTGGTCGATCGACCCTTCCGGCAACCCATCAAACCAAACCCTCGCCGATCCGGTGAGAGTTTGGGCAAACATAAGACACCAAGCCTGCATAGGCCACTGCTCGACCTTAGCCGCTCCGGCAAATGCGAACATATGGTCGTCTGGGTCAGACGTTCCATCGTAAAATTTCAACGTGGGAGGCATCTTCAGCTTTGCTGGGAGTGGGGCATTGACGATCCGCAACGTAAACTTCGATTGGGAAGTCATTGACGTGGGGTGGTACGGCATAAGCAGCTCTTGATCTTGGGGGTTTAAACCCATAGATCCCTGGAGAAATGGGTCGTTTAGCCCGTTATTCATTGGAGCACTTGTAACCGAAGAAAATTGTGTAACATGAGTTATAGGAGTGGAGATCATAGAACTTACCATAGAACCAGAAGCAAAGGTGCCAACAGAGGCGGGATTTCCCCCTGGATAAACGTTGTTAAACAAATTTGCTCGGAGACTTTGCAGCATCTCATCTCGTTGTTGTTGCTGCTGTAACTGACGTAACAGATCCGCATTCCTTAAAAGGAAAGCATTGTCGAAGGCAGGTAATGGCGTGACAACTGGGGCAGTAACAGACAGCGTGGTGACAGAACTTCCGCCTACAGGATTTGCAGCTGGAGGAGCCGATGCAGATCCTATTGAAACTGCTGAGGCAACAACTGCTGTTGAAGCAGTTGTGGAGTTGGTGTTTCCTTCCCATATATCATTGTAAGATGGGAAAGTGCTGGTGGAGACTGCTGTCGTCGATTCTGCCATGATTTCAAATTAACGAGAACACAGTAACGAATTATGTGAATTCGAGGGGATGGCACCACTGAAGACTCAAAGACCAGTTGGTACGACCTGGTCAGAGTGAAGCTTCAGATGACCTAGCAAGGAACCTGCAAGATCACAAGAGAACAAACACACCGTTAGCCTCATCACAGGGAGGGGGGCCTCTCTGTGACCAAGCTCGGGCGTGAGAATAAGTATTTGTGAGGAGGAAATAGGTCAGGGAGAGAGAGAGAGGAGAGTTAGAGAGAGAAAGTAGCGATTACCCCTTTTTGGAGGTCCAAGTATGGTATTTATAGTCTTTGGGTGTGCTGACGTGGAAAGTTAGTTAGGGCCGGACCAGTCGCTATCATGGCGGTTATGGAAATGGGGCCCAGTTAGTTACGCCGCACCAGGGTGTCTAAACGATTCGTCCTATGGTGCAAGGTTCGGTCCGACCTTGGTGTGCCATGATTCGGTCCGGTCAAGGACGTATCCTCATCACTGATATTGACCAGTTCAATGATGTTTTGGGATCATTACTAAACGACTTGATAAGTGAGACAGCAGCTGGAGGTTCCCTACTGAAATTTCGCAGCGGGGAAAGGAAAGGCCCAGGTTCCTACACAATCTACGCGCTAATGCTGTGTCTTCCAAGCCTATCGGAGCAACTATGTCTTAATTGCTTAGAGAATTCAATCACTAGTAATCCACGCTTGTTTGAAGGGAGTGATGGAGCAAGTATTCTTCAACCTACATGTAATTTTAGATATGATACATATCGCTTTTTTAACGAGAGTCCTCAAGTCGTCAACCCACCACCACCAGGTATGAATTTTATCTTCTTTTAACAGTAACAAAAGGAATTAACCCGTGCGTTGCCGCGAAACCTGACGGGAATTCAATCGGTGTCGATGGGATGGGTCGATAAAGTTGATAAAAGTAAATATGTCGCAAAGTTATATCTAGAACATGGAAAGTCAGTTAAAAACAAAACGTAAATGGAAACATAGACACAATTTTAAAAATAACATTTCAATCGGTACCTAATTATTAGTTAGTGGGTCTTTTAACGTTTTATTATAACAAGTAAAAAAAATCTGACCATTTTGGCCTTCTTTAAAAGAGAGGGAAAAGATAAAAAACGTCGTATGTTAACTGAAAAATCTAATCAGATTTTGCTTTTGGATGAAAATGACAATAAAATTGAAACCACATGGATACAGATTCAAAAGGTTTTAATTTTTTTTATTAAAGTAACAAAAGTAACCAAACCTTAGGGACCATTTTGACAATTTACTCTTTTTAATATAATTATAGAGATTGAGATAGAGAATCCATTGAGGTCCTGAGTTGCTTCTCTTGGAGGTCCTGAGTTCAAGTCCAGGCAAGGGGGTTTTATACTAACTTGGTGATACTAACTACTAACCCGGTTAGCGATATCCTAACTGTATGCCGTTCAAAAAAAAAAAAATCCATTGAAAACACCTGTCACATCATTGTTACATTCATTCTTTAAAAAACTAAAAACTCACTCAATTGCAAAAACATTGCCACATCATCATGGAAACTCCACCTTTTTATATAATTGTTTTTTTATATATTATACCAACCCTCCTCGTGTCACACCCCAAAAACGTCGCAGCAGAAATATAAACGTGGTAGTGACGGAGGTTGATACCCATAAAAGTCTTTGTGGATGATGCTATAATTATTTTGGACATTTGGCTTATTTTAAAAACATAGTTTTTAATTTACCACATTTATCACAATCAAGTCATGGTCGTTTGACCCTTATAGGTCTTATTACACACTGTCCCAAAGTAGTTTAAAAGTGTCCAAACATTATTTAATTACATTAACATCACACAACCACATGACAACACAAGCCAAAATTCTCTGAATCCGAACTCATGTACCTGAAGAACACGTAAAAATCAAGTGTCAACAAAAACGATGGTGAGTTCACATATCAAATTCATAACAATTTCGTTTAAGGAAAAACTTTCTTGTTACAACACTTTAATGATTTAAAACATCCATATATGTTTAAGATATTTCCTTAGTAAAATGTCATGGTAGAAATCATTCAAATGACCTCGTAAGCATATTTCTGATGAAAACTTATACCCATGTTTTTATTTTGATATTAAACTTGGTTATAGTTTCAGTTTTGTAAGTTTGCAAGACGTTACGAGCTATATATCAAGATTGAGGTTTTAATCCATATTAGACAATTAAAGAATTCAATTCGCCGCTATGTAGACCGGAGCTACCGGTCACGACGGGGTAGTCAACCCAATAAATCTATCAACAATTCCACGTGTACTTTACTTAAATGATTATTCCTTGTGGCAGGATATCTCCTTTGTGCCTCCCCAATTCATTAACATATATAACCTACTGAACAACATAATTTAATATCTATTATTGTACAAGTTTGTAGGATCGTTTTCAGACCCGATTGAGTCGATCAGAAGAGTTTATCTCTAAACGAAAGGCGGAAACAGACGTGTAGAGTTCAATTCAGCAAGATTCACGCTTAAAACTGTTGTAATATTGATTTTACACTGTTTTACAACCTGATAACACTTCGGCAGCACTTCGTTGCTATGGCCGGAAAGTTACAAATGAACTAGACATGAGGGTATTTATAGGGGAAGACCCTTCCGTTTGAAATGACATGTAACTTTCAAACGGAACCCTTTCAAACTTTACATTCAAACTTTACATTCAAACTTTACATTCAAACGGAACCTATTTCAAACTTGTATCTTCAAACGGTTGACTTCAAATTTCATATTTCATGTGCTGATGTCACTATGTGATGTCATATAAGTGATGTCATCATCAATGATGATGACCTCATGCTAGATCTGAACTGCAACCTACCAGAGACTCGACGAAAGACGAAGACGACAGATGAATGCACCAACAGACTCCCCCTCAGATGTTGACGAGTCTTCAGTGTCGAGTCTTCAACATCTTCAGTCTTTATCAATCTTTTCGAACTCTTTGAAGTATCTGACGCTGTAAGTATCCTCAAATCTCTTCTCTTCTCTTCTTCAATATCAACAGACTCCTCACAATCAATCTCTACTCAGATGTCTTCAGACTCCCCCTTTTGATATGCTGGGATCGCAGTCTGGCTTGTTGAAATCACACAATCCTCAGGTATCAGAACCTGGCATTCTATCTTCAGGTTCAAGATCGAAACCTGGCTACACCTGCACATTCTTAACCCAGAAATAAATTTCACAAATTTAACATTTAACAAATTTATCAATCCAAATTCTCTTCTCAAATTAAACCAGAATGATTTATCAATGATAAATTCTGATGAACCATTTGCAAAAAATTAATCATTTTTGTTTCAAAACACATTCTCCCAAACCATTTGTTCATCATGTCTAGCACTTAGGATTTTGAAAATCAGCTCTCCAACATCAGTTGTCGAAAATCTTTTTGAATTTTTCAAAAAATTTATGCTAAAACACACTGAGAATCTTTTTGGATTTTTGAAATATTAAGAAATACAGTAAAGAAATATTTACAAACAATATTTTTGTGAGTTCGTGTAAGAGGATCATATCAGTTTTTGAGACAAGTCACCAACACCGTTAAGCTTCATTTCATTTTAAGTTCTAAACAATTCACCTAGATTGTCAGTATATTTGTCCACTTAAATTTTCACACAAAGTTCAATTGATCCGAGATATGATGTTAATGTTTTAAAAGACTTGAACTTATCTGTGTGTCCCACTACTTGAATATACTCCCGTATCCAGATCCCAATATTCAGTCTTACAGGTGAGTATACCACCGATGATATCTGTAAGGGGTTAATAACTTATGAAGCATCATGAGAGCTCAGGTCAGAACTACCGTTCAGCAGAGAGATCATGACTCTTTTGGGTATGTCCCCTTTAGAGGATCTTTTGCATTACAACAGCAATGACTATCAATTTTATTGTTTCATCAATTTGCTGAGGGCGATGCTATGTTTCAAGCATTTGCGGAAAGTATTATCCGAGGACTAGGTCAGAACTTCCATTCAGCAGAAGTCCCGGGATAATACCCCAGATATCACTGAGCATAAAGACCTAGTATCTCAGAATAAGGGACCTTTCAAACAAGATTTCAGGGGTTACCTATATATCCAAGCAGTTTTGTTAACCCACATAATAAGCAAGTTTGATTTATAGGTTTATATCTCGTCACAATCTACTAAATGTGCAAAAACCTACTGGCATATCCTCAGTGAGATTGTTTATCACATTTTAACTTTCCAATTCTTTAGCATGTTGTGACAGCCCACTGATGTACTATCATTTCCTCTTTTCTCAACGAAACTCATTTTTGAATTTTATCATGTTTTTGTCTTTTTTTCAAATTTTCAAATGTTTTTGGATTTTCTGAAATTTTCTACTACTCCCCCTAAAATGCAAACACATTTTAGAAAATTTGAAAACAAACTGTACAATAAAATTGACAACCGATATCGAATTGCTTCAATTCGCCATTCACTTGGCATAAACAATCAGAACTCCCCCTCAAACTATTTTCCCATTTAGATTTCAAAACACTTAAGTTTGTTTTAATCAAATGGTTGTTCCGGAAAATAAGTTTTGTTAAGTTTACCACTTGTAAATTAGGGGTATGGTTCATCATATTGTCCATTCAATCTCTTGTATCAGGATTACATCAAGTTCAAACTAATGACCTTGAGTAATCACTTTGTCAGAATCAACCTCTTACCACTTGTAAGTATATCCAAAACATACAACCACATGTAGGAATAAACATCTACACAAATACATTGTTACCAATCAAGATGCCGATTCCTGCTTCACACTTACCAACCTGGAAGCTCCGGCGTAGTCATTCAACCTTTAAAATTTTAACAATTTCAAGCATTTTCAAGACAACTTAATTAAACATGAAAGATGCCGATTCCTGATCCACAATTACAAACTTGGGATCTCCGGCAAGTCAGGTTTTTCAAGCAAAGAAAATGTCCACCCAAGCCTGACCAGCCTTGGGTGTTTTCAATTCAGAAGCAGTTGGAGTGTAAGTTGCTTTCTTTTTAGCATAAAATTCCTTTACCCCTTTTACTTTTCCATCGACCATCTTTCCGAAAATTTTCTTTACATTCCCATTAAAAGCTTTCTCAACATCAAAGTTATCCTTTTCAGAATAACCCTGATTTGAGATTTCACCCTTTCCAACTTTTCGTTTAAAATTCTCAGTCCTCAATGGTGGAAAGTTCTCATCATCCATTGAAGGAACTGAGTTTTCATCACTCTCATCAAACTTTAGCTCCTCTGATTTTGTGGAATCAGATTCATCGCCAGATTTTACTTCAGATTTCTTAACAACCCATTTTTGGTTGTCAAGTTTCACACTTCGTTTGTAAAATCTCTTCGAACATTCACCAACTTCAAATATTGAATTTTTGAAAACTTTAAATTTTTCAGTTGATGGTTCGGTTTTATCAACAACAACTTCTTTCAGTTTTCCAGAAACTCCCTGTTTTGTGTTTGTCGCTTTCGGACAGTTCCATGCAATGTGACCAACTTCATTGCATCGGAAACAGGTTCTTGTTTCTTTCCATTGATAAGCTCCATTCTTCATCTTTTCAGTAAGAAACTCCTGGTTTGACTGTTTCCAGAATGAGCTCTTTGCTTCTTCTTCATGGCTAGTTCCTGCAACATATGTCATTTTTGATTTATAATCTCGAACATATTTTTCATTTTTATAGTTTTCAGGTGGAATAAAACCAAGTCCTTTCTTTTTGTAACTACGATTGTGGTTTGGTTTCTTTTGAAAACCAGAACCAAAATTGTAACCCTTTTTCTTGTTCAAACGTTGTTGTACTATTGAAGTGTAATTTTTAGGTTTTCCAGTAAGATTTAAATCTTTTATTTTAGAAATATTAATTTCTGCCATTTTGAAAACCTTTTTGATCATTTCAAATCGAACACTTCTTATTGGAAACTCTTTATCAAAATATAATTTGTCAGAATCATTCAAAGTATACACAACTTCAAATGTTTCATCATCCAAATTAGATTTTGACAATAAAAACTCTTTACTATAAACCCGTTTTCCCGACGATTTTGAACTTCTTTCGGACGAACTCGAACTCCCAACTGACTGACACGAACTTTTGGACTCGGACTTTGACTCTGACTCCTCATCCTTATCCAACACCTGATCAACCACTCTTTTTATCAGTTCTGACTCATGATCTGTATCGGACGCTGTGAACGTGACGTCAATATTGTCCGGTAAAACATCTGTTATCTCGGATTCTAACTTAATATTGACCGCCTGTTTTAGTTCTTCCTCATTAGGTTTCCTAGATGAGTACCCTTCCCAAATCGGAGGCGGACACTTATTATAACAGACACTCTGTTTCTTACCAGTATCCTTTTTCTTCTTTGGCTTTATTTCTTCGTCTTTAAACGCTTTAAATCCTTCAACTGTTGGATAAATTCTATCGATTATATAATCACAACCTTTGTAACTTTGCAGCAATCTTCTGATTCTTTCATTTTCAGCTGCTTCACTATCCAACTCTTTTTTCCACTTTGCACATTCTTCTATGTACATATTGATCTCTTTTTGCTTTGTCATCATGGTAGCATTCATCATCTTCAAAGCTTTTTCTCTTTCAGAGTTAGACTTTTCCAGACTATTCACAGTTCTGTTCAATACATCATATGACTTTTTCAAATTTTTTACATCAAACAACAACTTTTCTTTCAACTTTTCTAACTCACTAAACCTCTCATCTTTCTCTATACATTGTTTACAAGACTCTAAACATTTAAGACAAGGTTTTGTGATTTCAACGATCTTCTCAACTTCAATTATCTTTTCAACTTCCACCATCTTCTCAACCACTTTGACCTTTTTCAAATCTTTTGCAGCTTTCTCCTCTTTCAGTTTCTTCAATTTTTCTGCAAAATAAAATTCAAAACTATCAGAAGATAAGTGAGTTTTTCCAATATTAATCTGTTCAATTTCTTCATCACTATCACTTGTCTCTGACGAACTGTTTTCAGATGAAACAGATCCTTCATCTTCATTTTTCTCTTCATCAGATAACACTTCCATCCATTCCTTCAGCATTTCCGGCTTTCGAATAATATGAGCAATAAACGCTCCAACATTTGAATCAGCTGGAATGTACTTGTCCCAGCTAAATCCTTCAGCCATTTTCTCATCATCTTGATCAACGATACCGTGGTAAGCTTTCCTGTTTGCATCTTCGATCATTCTTCCATGAGCTGTTTGTGGCTCTTTTTGTTGATGTGGTTGATGAGTGATTTGCTGATATATAGACTTCCGATAGTAATCATCTTTCCCAGACGACTCCTTTGCTCCTCTCGGCTCCTGATTCTTGCATTCTCTTTTAAAGTGACCTTTCTCCCTGCAACGAAAACAGACAACTTTAGATTTATCAAATCCAAGATTAGAAAGATTTGCATCCAAGAAATCATTTCTTCCTGTAACCAATCTAAACTTTTCTGCTCTCCTCAACACACTAGCTAAGGCCCATTTAATATCCATCAATTCCAGCTCTTCTGCATCAATTTGGTCATAATCTTCCTTTGTGAGCATTGGATTGCCAATTTTTCCGGCAATCAACCCTTCATAAGACTCTAATGCAGTGACCAATAATCCCATATGATGCTTTACAACTTCTTCAGAATAATTTTGACCGTTTTGAAGATGTAGAGCTACATTACACTGAATTGAATGCCCATTTCCAGCAGATGCACTTTGAACACTTGGAGGATTCACCGTTGAGAACCCACTAGTGTTGACTGATCCTTGACTGCTTGGTGTAGATTGATTTCCAGCACTAAATGCAGTTTGTATCTTTGGACTTGCTTCAGCAGTTTGAACATTTCCTTTATAGTACAATTTAATATCTTGTTGATGAGTTGAACTATTCATTCTAGCAATTTTCTGCTGCTCAAGATCTTGTGCCTCCAGCTTTTCTATAAACTGTGCAATCGATAACTTTTTAAACTGTCCGGAATTCTTTAATATCATCAGATATGTACCCCATTCCTTTTGCGGTAATGCATCAGCAAGCTTTTCAACCCATTCTGTTGGAGTTTTTGTAATCTTCAATTGTGACATGGTGCGTACAAGATGACAATATCTTTCAATAAGACTCTTTGTTGTTTCACCAGGCATGCACGTAAACAATTCAAACTCTTTTTTCAACAAAGCTGCTTTACTTTGTAACATTTCAGTGCTTCCCTCAAATTTCTTTTGAAGAGCTTCCCATATAGAATAAGAATTTTCATCATGTTGAAGCAACACAAATATATCTTCTTTTACCGCTTGTTGTAACAAATTGATCATCATTTTCTCTCCTTTATAACTTTCCCTCTCTTGTTCAGTAAATTCAGAAATGATTTTATCAGCTCCCAATGTATTCTTTGGCCTCTCATACTCAGTTTCGATGCTCTCCCAAGCTTTTAGATGATTCGCCTGAACCCAATTCTCAAACCGTTTCTTCCATCCGTGATAATCTTCAATTCCCATAAGCTTCGGGGGTTTTTGCATTGTTCCGGTTTCGTTTTCTGAATTCATGTTTTGAGCAATTGAAGCTGGAGTAGTCGAGGGTGTAGCAAATGCGTTGTAGAACTCGGAATCCATTCCTTTTTAGCAACTTGAATCTCTTGTAGAAACCGACAAGTACCTGATAACACAATAAACAAAAACACAATCAGTTTAAAGACTTATCAATTAACAGAATAAGACTGGTACTCGAACTGATGAATAATCTGTGCGGACTGAAGGTTGACACACTGTGCAGACTGCTATGACCCGGATCAAATTCGAATGACTTGATCCTTTTACGTGCAAACTGACTGACTTTCAATCGGCTTGATGAACCTTTAAACACTTTGAACTTCAAACCGTGTGACCTGTAGACTTGATGTAAACTAAACAATTTGATTAACTATGAATGGGCCGAAACAATATGTTTTATCAATTCATTTAATTGTGCCGACAATATCTACTGATTGGGTCGCAATGTCTGTAGTGGGCTGATGTAATTGCTTTATCACATGTACTCACATGAATACCGATTATTTTTTAAATTGGCTGACACATGATCACATGGACTGATGATAATCACGTGGCTGACACCTAAATCTTTTCAACATAGTATGATTGGACCACTAAACATAAGATAACCAACTAGCACATTAGTAAACCATGTTCACATGCATATCAAACAAACTAGTTGTCATTCTAATACACAAATCGATAAACCAACTCAAAGACTGAATCAAACATTCACGTGACTCTATGACATACTTGTTTTTGATTTGACCGTATTATCACCTTTTTAACAGTTCATATGCCAATTAACTAATATCACATGCAACCGACATTCTCATTTAACGATGAATAATCACATGACAATCTGAACAACCGATACATCCTCATGCAAACTGACACAATACACGTGATATTCTTTTCCAATTACTGACAACAAATTATTTTCCCATAATGATTTCAAAACACTTAAGTTTGTTTTAATCAAAATGGTTTTTCCGGAAAATAAGTTTTGTGTGTCTTTTCACTAATTCGGGGATCTTTCATCACTTTGTTTTCTTCAATCATTTATAAAAACTAACATTTTTAAGATCAATCCACAAACATCACTTGTAGAAAATCAAAATTGAGACATATTTTCCCATTTTAACAAATCACTTGTAAAAATTAATACTTGATTTAAATTGATTTACACTTGTAAAAATCATTTGTAGAAAATCAAAATTGATTTACAAGTTAACACATTGCTGTTAACTTGAACATCACTTGAAAATCATGGCAAGTATTAATTTTTAATACTTGTTTCTCATTCACTAATCACTTGAAAATCCGGCAGAGTAACAGTACATGGAAGAGCTGACCGTTTGAAATGAGAAACATACAAGCCTATTTATAGGCAACACCCTTCCGTTTGAAACTGATATGATCTAGTTCAAACGGAACCCTTTCATACCCTTCCGTTTGAAAGAGACATACTACATTTCAAACGGAACCCCTAGAAAACATCCTAAAATTACATTTCAGTCCCCTAAACTATACATACATGACATAATTAGACCCCTAGACTTAAGACGTAGGCTTTAGACATCATGCACTAACAAACTCCCCCTTGGATACAGCCGGAGTCTTCAGTCTTGGTCTTCACAGGGACTTGAATGTTTCTTCTCTTGGCTTAGACTTTTTCAGCAACAACTTACTAAACTTCTTATTCTCATCAATTCTTTTCTTCTGTTCAGCAGCTTCCTAAGCTTATCATTCTCTTCCTTTATGCTCCCCCTTTCATCAATCTTCCAAGCATTTGGGATCGACACCTGGATTACCAGCAACAAGCTTCCTTTTGTATCAAGCTCGTCTTCAGACTCCCCCTAAGACTCTGCTATAGGGATCTTAATCTGGGACTTTCACCTGCAAATCTCAAACATTTATAAGAATAGACATTTTAAATGTCCAGAATTGATGATCTGGTTCTTTCACAATCCTATAAAGATTTGACTATATAAAGAATCCAAACAACTAAACTTTTCACTTTACAATTAAATTTTAAACCTTTTAATTTTCAAAATTATTTTCTTAATGACACATGAGCAAAATCATGGTGTTGTTTTCAAAAATTTTACATTTTGACACTTTTCAGATTAAACACCGTCACATCTAGTTAACCAAGTCCAAGTTAATGACCTTAGTAAACTTGCTTAGTCCACCAAGTCCAAGTTAATGACCTTGGTTGACCGAATTATGAAGTTTGCTGACTTTTCTTTCTGAAAGCAGTTCAAATGAATGAACTTTTGAACATTTTGAACTTTCAAACACTTTTCAACTTTCAAACAATGTATCAATCACTGTTTAGCAATCTCCAGCTTACCCAGCCCTCATCAAACTCAGACATGTTCTGCACAAGGCTTTGATCATCTGATTCCCAACATCGGTTGTCGGAAAAAAAAATAAGAAAATAAAATCTTTTTGGATTTTTTTAACTGAATAAAACTGAAAACTGTACACACAATCTTTTTGCGAGTGTGTTAAGGGATCATATCAGCTACCGACAAGATACAAGTACCGTTAAGCTGTTATATCATATTAAGCATTAAACAATTCACGTAGATTGCCGATATACTGATCCACTTAAATTCTCACAAAACTTTCAATCTGTTCGGGATACAGAATTAGTGTTTTAGGACTTAAACATCTACATGTGTCCCACCTCAGTATATACTCCCGTATCCAGACCCCAGTATTCAGTCTTACAGGTGAGTATACCTAGATGATATCTGTAAGGGGTTAATTGCGAGGGCCGTGAGAGCTCAGGTCGATCTTTCGATACGCAGAGAGATGACGGCTTCGACTTTTGGTGGGTCCCCTTTGGGGATCTTCTTTTCAACAGCACATGATTAACCATTTTGCAACGTGTTATCATTTTTTATGCTGAGGGGAGGCTTATATTTCAAAGCAGCGTAAAGTATTCTCCGGGGACTAGGCCATTGCTTCCGCAAAATCAGAAGTCCTGGGATAATACCCCAGATATCACTAAGCATAAAGACCTAGTATCTCAGAATACGGGACCCTTCAAACAAGATTTCAGGGGTTACTTATATATCCTGGAGGTGTTCCCCACGTAGACGCAAGTAAATTTTATGTTTATATCCCAAACTAATCTACTAATTTTGTGAAAACCTATCGGCACATCTTTAGTGAGACTGCTTAAATTGCATTTTATACATTCCAATTCTTTAGCGTACTGCACCTGTCTAGCTGATGTACTATCATTTCCCTTTTATACACAAACTCATTTTTACTTTTTCAAATGTTTTTGGTTTTTATAGATTTTATCATGTTTTTGTATTTTTCTGCAAACTTTCTCCCCCTAAAAAGAAAAACATATTTTTGTGTTTTTGTTTTTATCGAAAAGCAAAAAATAAACTGTACAAACAAATTTGACAACACGATATGGTTCACGTCAGATCGCCGCCCAACTCGGCTTCACATTCAATAACCCTCCCAGATTGCAGATTTTTCATCCCGTTCAATTTCAAAAGATAATAAAATCTCTTTTTGTCAAATGGTTTAGTATAGAAATCCGCTTTCTGATCATCGGTGTGCACGTGTTCAATCCGAATTAACTTTTTCTCGTGACAATCACGAATAAAATGGTGATGGATCTCAATGTGTTTTGTTTTAGAATGGTGAACCGGATTTTTAGTGATGTTAATGGCCGCTTCATTGTCCACATAGATCGGAGTATCTAAGAATTGCAAACCGAAGTCTCGCATCTGCTGTTGAATCCAAAGGATCTGCAAACAACAGCTGGAGGCTGAAACGTATTCAGCCTCGCAAGTAGAGAGCGCGACTGCGGTTTGTTTCTTACACTGCCAAGTAACGAGTCGAGTTCCGAAGAACTGACACCCAGCAGTGGTGGACTTTGCATTTTGCTTGCAGCTCCCAAAATCAGAATCAGCAAAACCAGATAAAGTAAAGTCACCCGATCGAGGATACCACAAGCCGATGCTTGGGCAACCTTTCAAATACCGTAAGATACGTTTTACTATGGTCAGATGTGACTGCTTTGGATTTGACTGATATCTGGCGCAGAGACACGTCGGGTACATGATGTCTGGACGGGAAGCCGTGAGATACATCAGAGATCCAATGATTGATCGGTACAATGTCTCGTCCATCTTCACACCATTCTCGTCTGGACATATCCCATGATTCTGTGCAAGAGGGGTTGATGCAGGACTGCAATCTGTCATGTCGAACTTGTCGAGCACGTCCTTCACATACTTTGATTGATGAATGAAGATTCCGTCGGGCATTTGTTCCACCTGCAGCCCAAGGAAGAACTTCATCTCCCCCATTGAGCTCATTTCAAACTTTTTCTTCATCACCTTTTCAAATTCTTTGCACATATCGTCGTTGGTGGATCCAAAAATGATATCGTCAACATATATTTGCACGATCAACAAGTGGCCTGCGTCTTCCTTGGTGAACAAAGTGCTATCTACTGTACCTCTTGTGAACCCGTTGTCCAACAAGTATGTCGAAAGCGTCTCATACCAGGCTCTCGGGGCCTGGTGAAGACCGTACAGTGCTTTGTCCAGTAGAAACACCTTGTTTTTGTGTTGTGGGTCTGTGAATCCCGGCGGTTGCCCCACATACACTTCTTCTCTGATTGTTCCGTAAAGAAAGGCAGATTTGACGTCAAGTTGATATACTTTAAAGTCTTTCCATGATGCGAAGGCTAGAAAGATCCGAATTGCCTCAAGTCTGGCAACCGGTGCGTAAACTTCATCATAATCTATTCCTTCCTGTTGACTGAAGCCTTGAACCACAAGTCGTGCTTTATTTCTCACCACTACACCTCTGCCATCTCGTTTGCACTTAAAAACCCATTTCGTTTTGATCAACTTTTGATTCTCAGGTAGATCAACAAGTCTCCAGACGCCCAGCTTTTCGAACTGTTGCAGCTCCTCCTGCATTGCATTCACCCAACTATCCTCAGTCAATGCCTCTTTGTAGGTTCTGGGCTCTATCTGCTAAATAAAACATTTCAATGAGATTTCTTTTTGCATATCAGCAATAGATGAATAGAAACATGTAAGAGCTTGGTCTATTTGATGTCGGGTTTTAACACCACTTTGCAGGTCACCGATAATCTGTTCTGAGGGGTGATAAGACAAATTCCGTGGCATAACATTTTCAGGCACATTCACTTCCGATTCCAAACTCGATATGTTAAGATCAACGATAAGATCAATGGATTGATCCTCAGTTTCCGTTGTATCCTCGTCAAAAGTCGGAGCGGGTTCCGCTTCTGAGTCGTCAGATTCGTCAAACGATGGAGCTGGTTCCTCTGGTGGTTCGTGAGCTGTTCCACTCGGTCCTGCTTCATCATCGTGAGTACCCACGGTGGGTTGAGAAACTTCTAGCGGTCTAGATACTTGCTCCTGTGACACAGTTTGCTGATACAAGTACATAAGAGCTATTTCCTCCTCACTCGGCTCGACCGGCAAATGAAACGACTCCCAGAGCTTATCGTAGTCGAACAGGAATCTTTGTCCGGGAAGTTGTGGTGATGCAGTGTGCTTCTGACAATCCACGTGTTGGACTTGAATCACCTTACTCAAGCATGGTACGAACACCCTCTTGAGTGGGCTAGCGTAACCTACAAAGAAACCCTCATTAGCTTTAGCGCCAAATTTACCATTTTCATCAATAAAAGTGCAAGGAGACCCAAATGGCTCCAAAAACACAAGATTCGGCTTATAACGGTGCAGCAGCTCAAAACAAGTCTTTTTATACTTCTTGACAGCGAGAACTCTATTCAAAGTGTAACAAGCTGCTGATATGGCTTCACTCCAGAAAAAGATTGGTAGCTTGGAATCAGCTAACATTGTACGAGCTGTTTCAATCAGGGTTCGATTCTTTCGTTCAGCTACGCCGTTTTGCTGTGGTGTGTACGGGGCACTGAATTCATGAAGAATTCCCTTCTCGTTGCAAAATTCGTACATCTTGTTGTTCTTAAATTCCGTTCCGTTGTCGCTCCTAATCCTCCGAATTGGCAGTTTATACACTGTTTCCATCTTCTTGAAAAGCACCATCAAAGACTCAAAAGTTTGATCTTTTCGTTCCAAGCACACTACCCAAGAAAATCTTGTAAAGTCATCAGTCACCACCAAGCAATATAAGTCTCCGCTGATGCTCTTTACGTTGACAGGCTCGAAAAGATCCATGTGCAATCTCTCAAGAGGTAACCTGATTGTATTCATCATCTTCAATGGATGTGACTTCCGAGTTTGCTTTCCTTTCTTACATGCTACACAATCATCATTTAAGTGAAAATTCTTCAAATTAACACCATCAACCAAATCATTATGTACCAAAAAGTTCATTTTGCGAACATGAATGTGACCCATCTTACGATGCCACATTATTGAATCTTTTTCTGTCGCTTTAGTCTTTGACACAAAACACTGTTTCTGATGAGTTGTTGGTGTTGCGATGTTCATATCAAGATAATAAAGATCATACTCCCATGGAGCACGCAACAACACCATCTCATCAGGGATTTTAAACCCTGGTTTTAAAACCACACATTCAGTTTTTGTAAAATGTACACTAAACTCTTTATCACAGATTTGTGAAATACTGAGTAAATTGTTTGTTAACTCTATTATGTAGTTCACTTTGTCGAAAGAAATCACGCCATTTGACAGCGTTCCTTGACCAACGATCCTTCCACCTTGGTTACCGGCAAATCCAACATAGCTTCCATTTACAGATTTGACATCATATAACAAAGCAAGCGTCCCAGTCATATGTGGTGAAGCGCCACTATCCATAATCCACTTTGACAGTATAGACTTGGGCAGCCCCTGCAATCATTATATCAAATTTATTCAAACAATGAACTCCATGACTTCTTAACTGTTGAAACACTCCCAAACACTATATCACACTTCTCATCAGTTTTAGGAAAGTTAAACATGACATTTTGAACAACAGGTTCCACTTTTGATTTTAACATATTTTCTTTGATTGGAGGAAACTCTGCAAGAAACTTATCAAGCTCAGATTCAAATTCTTGTTTATCATTAGCACTCACTTTTGATGCATAAAATTCCTTTGTCCCTTTAACCTTTCTGTCAACCATTTTTCCAAAAATATTTTGAATTTTGGGATTAAAGGCTTTTGAATCAAACTTTAACTCATTCTCCACTTTCTTCACCTCACCTGATTTTGATTGAGTTTCAAAAACTTTTGTTTCATTCTTCAAAATGTTTTCCATCTTTTTCTCCTCTACCGATGGTTTTGACTTAGCAACCCATGATTGATTTTCAAAAATTTTTGTTTTTGGATAAATCTTTGAAGTCTTTTGAGACTTTGAAGATTCGCCAATCTCAAATGTCGATTTCGGCTTATCTTCCGACTTCAAGGATTCTCCTCTTTTCAAAATGCGAATTGGAGAAACCATCGGCTTTTTGCCCTTTGTGTTAACTGGTGACTTAGGTTGAGATTTTTGAACAAATGGTTTAATGGCAGGTTTTTCAAAAACTTTCCTGCATTGTTTTGCCATGTGTCCGATTTCATTACAGCGATAGCAAACTCTTTTGTCATACTCGACAAAAGTTGACTTAAACGACTCTTCTTTTAGTTTCTTCGCCGCATTGAAATGTTCAATGGCTTTTTGACTAAAAATGTATTCTTTTTCTTCATCAACACTTGGACCAGCAAGAAATACAGGTTTGTCACTTTTTTTAGCCATCCCTTTTTCAAAACCAATTCCTTTTTTCTTCAAATTGTTACCATTTTTCTTGTTACCATTTCCTTCCCACTTATTTTTTCCCAAGTTGTTGGAACATGACGTAACAAATGATTTTTTAGGTTTCGAAAAGAATTCTTTGTTGTTTATCACATCAATGTCAATTTCAATCAATTTGAAAACCTTTTCAACATTTTCAATTTTAACGTTCTGAAGAGGATACTCGAAATCTGAGTAAAGTTTGTTTGTTCCAATCATAGTGTATACTACCATGATTGGATCATCATTCGCACTCTTGTCCGATTTCGGTATGAACCGTTCCAAAAAATTACCCTCATCTTCACATTCAGAACTGGAACTTTCCAAATGTGTTTTCACAGTTTCAAAATCTGAGTTATCACTCTCTTCATCTAACACTTTGTCAACAACGGTCTTTATAACCTGTGACTCATTATCAGTGTCGGACGGAGAGAATGTAACATCAATGCTCTCAGGCAATTCATCCTCAATTGTTTTCAACTTGAGATTCAATGCAGCTTCCACCCCATCTGGATACTTTTGAGTGTAATGATTCCACATTGGGGGTGGAACACTGTTAAAGACCGGATCAGCATATGGCTGCTGTGGAACAATCTGTTCAAGGACATATGATGAAGCCACATAACTCATCAATTTTTTATCAATTCGATCATTTTCAATTTTAGCTAATTCCAATTCTTTCTTTAATGATGCGATTGTGTCAATATGAAAATTAACTTCCACTTGTTTATCAAAGATTGTTGCTTTTGCTAATTTTGTGGCTTTATCATTTTCAACACTTTCTTCTTTAATCATTTTAACTGATCTGGCTAGTGTATCATATGCTTCTTTAACTTGTCCTAGATCAAATTTTAACATATCAGCATGTTCTTTCAATTCCTGAAACTTAGTGTCTTTTTCAAGACACTCCATGCACGGTTGTAAACACTTTTGGCATGGTGTTTCAGATATTGAATCCAATATCTCATCACATTCTGCTTCATGAACAGTTTCTACTTCTTGTTTACCGACATTTTTCGACTCTGACTCAGACAGTTTGACTGATTCTTTTTCTTGAACTCCAGATTCCTCTCGTTTAACAGACTCACTACTGACAGACTTAGACTCCTTGGATTCTGAGTCTACCTCTCTCAGTTTCGCCATGAGAGCCTTGTCAGCAATTTCTTTCAAAGTGTCTTCGGTCATTTCCTTTGTCACATCGATCATTTCTTCAACAAATTCTTTCTTCTCATCATATCTTGGACACAATCCGGTCCTTGGTTCTTCAAAGAAATCTGCAAAAGATTCAAAAATTTTAGGAGGCATGATAGATCTCAAAGAACTAGCTAATACCTCCTGCTCAGATTGAGATTGATGAACTTCAGCAGCTATTTCTTCAAAATTGTCTGCTTTTTCAGCAGAAACCTCTTCAACAACTAGAGAAACATCTTCAGTAACTGTTTTCGGTTCAGACACTATCTCAGAAATTTCAACAACTTCAGCCATCATTGCCTGTCCATCGCTACCAGGAATATATTTATCCCAGCTGAACCCTGCAGCTACCTTCTCATCGTCTTGATTCACGATCATTGCTTTTTCCGGTTTATTCTCAATTTGTGGTCTTTGAATAACAGGTTGTTGGTTAGGTCGATGATAGATTGCCTGCTTGTAATAATCTTTTGTGAAAGGGTTCTGATGGTTGTTCACTTCACGATTCGGGCATTCTCTCTTGAAATGACCACGTTCTTTACACTTGAAACACGTAACTTTCGATTTATCGAACCCTAACTTCTGATCGGGACCTGAGAGACTGTTTCTACCTGTGATCTCCATAAACCGTTGTGCTCTTCTAACCAAACTTGCCATGCCCCATTTTATATCAATCAGTTCAAGCTCCTCCGGGTCGATCTGATCGTAATCCTCTTTGGTCATATCAGGATTACCAATTCTACCCGCCACTAATCCTTCATAAGCCTCTAGAACGGAAGCAAGCATTGCTATGTGCTATTTTGAGGCTTTTTCTGTGATCTCGTTTCCATTCTTTATATTCACCGCGATGTTGCAATGCACCCCAGAAACATAAGCCTGATTATTTGAACTTGTAGAGCTTTGAGGTGAAGACTGCTCTTGAACTTTGAAATTTGGATCATATTTCGCGAATGGTGAAAAATTTTCAGATTGAGGAGTGTTTGAAGAAACACTTGAGGTGTTATCAGCAATGAACCCTGTCTGTATTTTTGGACTTTGATTTGTTGAAATTGAAGGATTGCCTTTGTAATACAAAGATACATCTTGTTGAACATTTATTGAGTTCATCTTTCTGATTTTTAGTAACTCCAACTCTTGAGCTTCAATCTTTTCTATGAATGCACTAAGATTTAGATTCCCAAAATCTGAATGACTTTTCAACATCATCAAATATGTGCCCCACTCTTCATATGGTAATGCATCACACAACTTATCAACCAATTCATCATTTTTCTTTTCAATTTCTAATCTTTTCATTTCAAGTACTAAATGGCAATATCTATCGAGCAATTGCTTTGTTGTTTCACCCTTCACCATTTCAAGGACACATTGCTGTTAACTTGAAAATCCGGCAGAGTAACAGTATTAATTTTTACAAGTGATTTTTAATATGTCTCAATTTTGATTTTCTACACATTGCTGTAGAAATGGGAAAATGGGAACTTCACTATTAATTCATTGATTCGGTCTTCGTTTAGCTTGGATTCACTATTAATTGTCTTGTTTATTGATCTTGAACAATATACAGTACAGAGACACTTCGACAGCACCTCGGCGTCGGAAATGAGAAAGTTACAAATGAACTCGTTTGAAGGCTATTTATAGGGAAGACCCTTCCGTTTGAAAGTGGCATAACCATTTCAAACGGAACCCTTCAAACGGAACCCTACAAACTATTACAATTTCAAACGGTTACATGTAAACGACAAACTTCACACTTTTCATACAATCCAAGGTTGTGATGTCATCAATGATGTCACCTATGTGATGTCATTTATGATGTCACATATGTGATGTCATGCTATTTCAGATCCGCAACGAACCCGAGACTCGACATAAGACGAAGACGACAGATGAATGCACCAACAAAGTTTCTGTTGTCCCCTTCTGACGTAAGCCTATTCTTGTTATTACGCTCATGAGACTTGGTGAACTTGTCCTAACCAAATTTAATTTATTCCACGATCATTTTACCCAAAACACCGTAACATTTTCCCGTTTCTCCCCGTAACATATTTATTGCAATCAAACCCGTTTCTCCCCAAAACATATTTATTTCCATCAAAAACCTGTTTCTCCCCGAAACATAATAAAAACTCGTTTTCCTAGAAAACAATTTAAGTCATACACTTTCCCAAATCCATGTTTTCCATAAAAGACATTATATTATTCCAAAAATCATATTTTCCATGAAAATACATTTTATATAATTCAAAAGCATATTTTATAGAAAAACATATACTTTTCTTTCATAACAACGCATTCTTCCCCCAAAATAGTATATAAAACAGTAAAAAGTGGGGCGTAGTGATACTCACCATTGGGTGAGTTTTTAATATCGCAATCCCTCATATCGAATCTACATATCCTAATTTAAATATGAATAATTTAGTAATTAATCGTTCTACAAACAATCAAGTTTCTCTAATACTTAGAATTTTCACATATCTTTGAGGTTTTTATGAAAAGTCTTAGTTTTGATTATGTCGGCATATATATATATATACACACACACATATTAAGATTTTTGCGATTTAAACGATTTTATTGGTGACTCTTTATTTGTTTATATGTCTACTTATTCACAATATATCTACGATTTGCGCTTTGTAATATATATGCATAAGTATGGACATATTCGACATATATCTTAATTCACGTATTACTTCATTTCACACATATATTATACTTAAACATTTAATACGTCAAATAACTTATCAAGTTAACTCAAGCATTAATTTTCACGTTTATTATGATTCACATAACATGAATTTTGATCTAGTTTACCTTTTTTACCTTACAAACGCTTAAACATAGCTTCAATTCATATCATTATGTAATCTCTTAACAAATCACATTACACATACTCATATTCACATATCAATTTATAACACATAAAGTTCACTCTTGAACGTTCCGTTTTCACGTACGTTGAAATATGCGTATTTTACCGTTTTGGTAGCGTTTTCGGGCGTCAGAAGTCACATATGACTAACCAATCACCAAAGATACTTAATATAAGTTAAAATACTTATATTTATTATAAAAATATCAATTTATAATCAGATTTAAAAAAGTTTCACGAAAATCACTTTAAAAGCCGATTTTTACCGTTTTTAACGCATAGTCTTGTACCGAACATTACCGTAACCATCCCAAATCATCATGACTTTATATTTGAACATAACACATGTTATCTACTGTTAAAATGGTAATTATACCCATGATAGTGCAGGTCTTATGTATGACACATAAATCATGCAATTTCACCCAATTTACTACTTTTTAAGCTACATGTACAACATGCAAAGCTAACAAGTTTATGACATAATTTTTATGACATCAAAACACAACATATAACATCATTTTATAGTTTATATTCTGATTTGCATGAATCTTTATCATATCATAACATTTTCACTTACTTATGATTATTTAATCATCATACAAGCTTATATACAATCATCTAATCTACATTTACTTTTTCATCATCATCATCCAAGATTAAATACCCTTATTCTTACATTTATTATGATCCTTTAACTTATCCACAATTAAATTCTCTTTCGATCATTCATCAATCATTGAAATCATCAAGTACATGTATCATACTTTAACATTTATGAACATGCAAACAACCTACAATTTCTATATAGATATACATACATTTTGGCCATATATACATATATATATATATATATAGGGAGAAGATCATGCGAGAACCACCTCTTATTGCGAGAATCGCGAGAACCAATGTGAACACAACCAAAAATGCCTAAAAATAGCTAAAAATCACACAAAAAAATTGTTTTTTTTTAATATTTTTTATAAAAAAATCGCTACTTTTCGAAGAAAAAATAAAAAAAAAAATTTAATTTTTTAAAAAAAAAAAAAAAAATTTTTTGGCTTCTAAAAGTAGAGATTTTAACATAAAAATATTAAAAAAAAAATTTTAGATTTTTTTTAGGTTTTTTGAGGGTTTAGTTTTTAGCATTTTAGCTTGGGGGGGGGGTTAGGTTTTTGGGGGGTGGGGGAGGGGGGTTTAGGTTTGGGGGGGGGGGTTAGGTTTTGGGGGGGGGGGTGGGGGGTTAGGGTTTTTTTAGGTTTTTTGGGGGTTTTAGTTTTTAGCATTTAGCTTGGGGGGGGGGGGGTGGGGGTTAAGTTTTTTTAGCTATTTTAGGTTGTGTTTACATTGGTTCTCGCGGTTCTCACAATAAGGGTGGTTCTCGCATGAGCTCCTCCCTATATAAATATATATATATAACCTCCAAAATTCCACTTTACTTGTATTTATTTCAAATCACAAGACTTTATTATGACACCTTTTATGATAATCCTTTTTTGATTTGAACATGCATACTTTTCAAAATCAAAATCAATGATCAAGCAAAACACAAACTTTAACATATGTGCATGTATATAATCGGCCATATACATACATATTTTAACATCATCCTCTCAAATAAAATCCAAGATTCGATAATCACTTCAATCATTCACACTTTAACACACATCATTTGATCATTCAAACAATCACCTTTCAAGAAACTTTTTAACCAAAATTCAAAACACAAACTCTAAACATATATACATACCTACGGCCATACATATACATACATTTCTTCACATTTTCATTTTTATAAAAAATCATTTGTTAGTTTGATTTCAAGAGTTGTGAGAATCCAAGTAGGGCTGTAAACGAACCGAACGAACACGAACAAGGCCTTGTTCATGTTCCTTCATTAAGGATATAATTTGTTCACGAACGGTTCATGAACACTTACCAAACGAGATTTGTTGTTCCTGTTCGTTCATTAAGGAAAGGAACGTGTTCACGAACGGTTAACGAACACAAACTGACACATATAAAATCGGTGAAGACAATGATGGTCTGAGGTGGATAGTAAGAGGGAGCGGCGCTAGACCTTGAAACTTTAATTGTTAAACTAAGGCCTACAGTATTTTTTTGATATAAATAAAGAGACGAAAAGTGGAATGGTGGATATACAAGATGGAGATAGAGTTTCCTATTTTATTTATTTGGCTAATGAGATAAATAAGAATTAAGGGATATAAAAAGTTTGCATAAAATAAATAAATGCTAAAAAAAACCTTTAATGAATAGCATAAACAAACGAACATGAACCAATGTTCACGAACACATTATCGAACGTTCACGAACGCTATTGAACGAACGAGACATTTGTTCATGTTCGTTCATTTAACTAACCGAACGAAATTTCTTGTTCACGTTTGTTCATTAATTAAATGAACGAACGTAAACAAACTTCCCGCCAAACGGTTCACGAACTGTTCGCTGAATGTTCAGTTCGTTTACAGCCCTAAATCCAAGTATATGAGAATCATGCTCATCACCATCACCATCATCATCATCAAATGAGTTTTAAACGAAATAAAACTTTATACCTTTCAAGAACAAAATGGATTTTTATGATGAGAATCTTGATGAAAACAAGCATGTTCCCCTTTGAAATCACCTTGAAATCAACTTTAAATCTTCAAACCGATTTGAAACTAACTTGAAATGGTCATGATCTTCAAGAATAAGTTTGAAAATGTTGAATGTGTGTGTTCTTGTGGGTGTTCGGCCGAATGGTTTCCAAGAGAAGAAGAAGATGGTTTTTAAAAAAGTTAAATCTTGGAATTGTATATTAAGTGAAGTGCTAGAAAAGTTTAATGATTAGGTTTTACACATTTGCAACACTTGGCAAAATGAGAATGTTGCACCTAGTGCCGCCACCTTGCCCTGTCACTCACATTCTCTCTCTTAATTATCCATATGCATACACATATATATAAGATAAACAGGTAATTAACTAGTTACCGGTTATTTTATTTCGCGTTTTATCTGTGTTTTAAGGCGTTTAAAATTATTTTTAACGTTCTATAAAAATTAACACACCATAATATTGCTAAACAATATTGCGTTCACCTAGACTGGTTGCGTCGTCTGCGTTTTACAGTATACGCGCTGTATTGCGCAGTACGTGCTTAAATTCGCAAAACAAGAATTTTAAGCGTTTTAATTAATTTTTCTTTACGAATATGATTAAAATAGGGTTTTTTAGGATTTTAACATTATCCGGACAGTCACCGACATTCGTTTCGCATTTCGTTCGTTACGCGATAAGCGTTTATCTTATTGTTGCCAACGTAATTTTTAACAAAGTTTGGGTTTATCAATATTTCAAATACCTCATATTAATACCATATTTTGTAATTTAGTGCCTTTATATAATCATAAAACGTGTCACACTAGTACAGTACAAGCTGAGAATAGCCGGGTGTCACAGTCTCCCCTGTTTAGAAAATTTCGTCCTTAAAATTTTACCTTACAGGTTGCGTTTTCGCACTTTGTGGAAGAATTAAGAATAATTTCGTTAATTCTGGTCCTGTAGTTTCCGTGGAAACTCTGATTCTTACTAGGAATCCTCTTGGACCTTTATTAACTAGCTCCTATTCTCCAGAAGTTTTCATCTCATCGCTCCACACCTTCTACAAGGTTTATCGTTTACTTGCACCTAATTAGAAAGGGTAAGGTTAGTATTTTACCTTGTCAGGTTAGACATATGTTGTACCACATGTAAGTTGTCCTATACCTGAGGTAGCCTGAGCCTACAAGCGATTGATCCAACTTGAGATGAGCTCTTGAAAGTATCTAAATCTTACGGGCTAGGTTTCTTTCCCTTTCGTAACTAATTCAAACCTCTACTCTCCACAATGGTACTATCAATAGATCGTATATACCGTTTGGAATCTGTAATCGTCTTCCTGATTATCAACATAACTCTTCTAGTCATTCTATGATTTTTCTTTCTGAATGTTTTCAGATTCTATCAATTGGTTTCTTGCCGTTCTTCCATCTTAAAATAAATAGACGTTCGACGCCTTTTCTTATTCTTAACTTTAAACAAAGCAGTTTCTTGAACTTTCATGATAGCTATAATCGTAAGATAAATTTAACCGATGGTAGTTAGGTATCTCATTTTCTATCGTACTTCGTCACTCACGCTCAATGCATGCTCTATAAGTCTCCAAGGTATTGTACTACATTTCCTTTCCTGGACCATAAATTGTATAGTCCTTCCTATGCACTTTTAGTTGTCTGGATGCATAGGCTGTCACTTTGTCTTTTTTGAACAACGTGCAATTACGACATAAACATGACGCATCGCAGTATACAGCTAAATTTTTCATTTCCCTTAGGCAGAGATTGAATATGTGCACCATACAATTTTCCCTTAGCAATCGCAAAACTTCGTCTTACGTCTTCGTCCAAGCATATCTTCTATTCTTCTGAATTGTCAACGTCATTGGTCACGAAAAGTAAGCTTTTGACTCCAAAGTCTATATTTAAGGAAATTTGTTTTCAAATTCCTCGTCTTTAATTATTTTCAGGCATCCTTTTCCGAATTAAGGTGTATCAAATCTACTTGTATAATTCTAACGATAGCATTTATCAATGATATTCTTAGAGAAATTCTAGGAAATCCTGTCAGAAATCTTAATCAAATCATAATTTACTCGCACACTAAACTCTGAGTAATAGCTAGATTTCTTCAAGCGGTCACCGCTCGTTACCATGGAGTCACAACTACCATCTTTAGTAGCAATCGCCGCATTTTGTGTATGCTGCGTAAAACACCCATTTTCATACACAAGATGAGATGCCGGCTGATTTTAGCCAAGCGCATGCCCGCGCGGGACTTGAGCATGTTTTTAGCCGAGTGGCAAAGTAAAATGGGTGATGGTCACTTGCGCCTAAGCCTTGTGCAAGATTTGGGACCATACCACTTCACCTAGTCAGCATACCACATCATTTCAAACCACCACCATTCCAAACCCCACTTTTTCGTTCAACACTAAGGGGGGGGTGGAGGTGCCATACTTTTCATCACTCACCACACCTAACCAGCTTCCGCCACATCATCGAATTTCATTCCATCACTAGTGACGGAGTTTAGTGGGGGTGCCCATCACTAGTGATGGATTTTTTTAAAATAATAAATTAACAATTTCATTTAAATAAATATTAAATTAAAAAAAAAAAACCTAAATTACAAAGTAAAAAAAAAACTAAAAATTCTACGGCATCTCCCAACCTCACTTTTCACATATTTCGCGTTTGCGTTGAAGTAGGATCGACCTAAAGGGCTCGTTAAGAGTGTCGTGCGGTTGTAACATGACGTTTAAATCACTATTTTTTTTATTTTAGGTTAAGTGTTTAATATACGCCTCGCCAAGATTAGCTCGAACCTTTGGTCGTGTGGGTGTTTTCTTCGAACCCGAACCGCGTTTGCTTGACCTTCCATTTTTCGATTTAGAATGTAGAGTGTAGATATGGTATTTTTGTGGGTTGTGGGTTTAAAGGTTAAGGTGGATGTTATATATATATAGTGTTAATTTTTATTTTATTTTTAAACACCCCCCAACGGTCCCCTCCTCAACGGTAACTTTCAAAATTTCACGCGTGGTCACCAGCACGCGTTGTCACAAGGACCGGCGGCGGTGTTCCACGCGTGGTCACCCACGAACCACGCTTCATCACGGGGCACCCCCACTCCTCTAAACCATTCCGAACATCCACATTACATACTACTTTTTACATTAAAAAAAAAGGTTTGTGAGTGTGTGGGACCTACCATGTCGACGGGACTAGTCTGATGAAACAAACCGGACGAGGTGGGTCAAACTCCCATAACAAGGTGGTCTGGAATTTGTTGGTCCGGTGAGTGGATGGGGTTATTAGACGCCCCAGCTTTTGATGCTCTTATTAACATCATTCTTATTGTCACTGGTCACTACTTAGTGATCGCGGTTTACGATAGAAATCATAAAGGTCCCAAAGTTAGTGACATGCCAAGATCTGGTCGGAAAGCAACTGCAAATTTCGGTCGCAAAAATCATATAACATATATTTATTCTTGTAAGTCTTAAAAGAGAAAGTCGGTGCTTTCTCTCACCTAGCACCCTTCAAATGTAAAATCTTTTAATTTTAACACTTGTAATATTGTTTTGTATTTACACCTTTCACTTTTTGAAAGTTACAATTTTAACCTCTGTGCTATTGCTTAGTTTTACAATTTTTACAACTACTTTTAAAATTTACATTTTTAACCTATGCGTTATTAATTTATTTTACACCCCTCTCAAGTTTTAAACTTTGCGTTTTTTCCTTTCACTATTACTCCATTTTTACCACCCCACTCAATTTTTAAACTTTGCGTTTTTTATCCTTTCACTATTACTTCATTTTTACCACCACCACACCGTCAAGTTTAAACTTTACGTTTTTGCTTCTTGTACTATTACTCTTTTTTTACACTTGCTCAACTTTGAAAATTTCATATGGTTACTGTATCACATAATGTTTAGACTAATTTATTCAATGTTTGCAATGTACCCGTACGGATATAATTGCTAGTATACTCTTAAAACTAAATGTCGGTGGACATCACACCAGTCCACCGACTTTGCATTACTTAAATGTTGAAAATTGAAAGACTCATGGTAAAAGTAAATAGTATTGTAGTGGTTTGTAGCTTTGTGTGCCATCTTGGGTGAGTCTATCCATCCAGTTTCGATTCTAACCGTCTCCGTTTCATGGTTTTTTTTTGTTTTTTTTTTTTTTGTATATAGTAATTGTAGTACTTCTATAACTATATATTATAGGATCGTTTTTGTTATTTATATTTACATAGAGTAATAATAATTGTAGTGATAGATTTTGTAACACGGGGTCGATTTAGTTGTTCTTTTCTATGTCTTACGTTTATATCTAAACTTACGTGTTAATACGATACAACGAGCGTGGTTCAACGTTTTTACGTCTACTTATTGTTTGGTTTGATGGTTTAGCCACCGGAACATCTTTCCCATGGTTTTATGTTATATCATTCGGTTGCTATACCGGGTGCCGGTATTGTAATAATACTTTAAATAACTTACGTTTCTACCCCCTTGAACTTTAATAGATTTATCATATGGAAGTCAACTTAGTTATTCTAATCTATCTCGTTTCGAACTAATTTTTGCGTGTTAACGCGTGCGTGGTTCTAACGTTTTTAAATATACTTTTCGTTCGTTTTAATAGTTTAGCCGCGGCAACATTTTTCGGTTGCAATATATATTTTTGTGAATAATAATATAATCGGGGGAAGCGGTTAGGGTAATCTTTCCACCGCCTTTTAATTTGCACTATATAATACATACATATTTTTTTGAATAATAATAGTTTATTTTATTTATTTGGTAAGATCATTGATTGATAACTCTTCGTTATATTAGAGGTAACGTGCTATTGCACTCGTGATTTTTGGTGAAGACAATGGAGGCTAATATTTTTGACACTGAACTTCATGAGAACAACCAATTTCAGAATTATGACATAGATATTCCAACTAGTATTAAGCAAAATTACACTATGACTACGTACGTCCTTCAAATGTGGATAGCAAGAGTTCCAAAGTAGTTTTTATAAGTAGTCATGAAAAGCCTAACATCCTTTTTCGTGAGCTTTACTTTATTTTTAACTGTCTACTTATCTTATCGTAACACTTTCTATTTTTCCAGGGAAAAAAAATGACTCGACTCGAACAGCGATAATAATTCTTGTTGTGATAGTCATCGCTATTATAATAATAATTGCTTCATTTAGTATCTTTATAAGATTGAGGAAGAAGAAGGAAAATCAAACCACGCCACCTAACGCAGAAAGTCTTGACGGTAAGTGCTAGATTTCAGCTTAGAATTTATACATGATTTTTTTTTAAACTGTAAATGTTACTTCTACCCTAATTTACTTAATAATCACAAAATGCTAGTCATTGCCCAAGTCTCACAAAATGCTAGTCATTGCCCAAGTCATATAAGAGTTATGTTTATCTATTAAGTGGACTAGCCCCATTTTAACACTTGAAATTTATAGAGGATTGTTATTATTAGATTTTTAGAATGGAACACACACCCTTTAAGGCTACTCCTAATTCTACTCCAATGCCAAAACTTTTATAAACAAGTATATTACCAAAATCTTTATAACAGTGGCGGATGTAGCTTATACCAGGGGGCAACGCCCGCTACGGCTTGGCACGGAAAAATTTGGAAAAATTAGTGTAAATTTCGGAAAAATTTGACGTTTTTTCGATTTCGTTACGGCTTATTTATAAAACGTTACGGCTACGATCTGTTTCTAGATCCGCCACTGCTTTATAAACAAGTATATTAAATGTTACCTTTTCTTATAATTCGAACCGTTAAATGTGAAACTGAAGGAAAATTCCTTGTTTGATTATAAAAAATACTTGGCTATAAATAAGCTTTCTACAATGAGGAAAGTCAAACAAATCGTAAAAGCATCCACAATAATAAAAGCATCCATAATATAATATAGAAGTTTTTTTTAATGTTTTTAAAGAGAGAGAAAGTGATATGAAAGAGAGAGGGTGTGATGTGAAGGAGAGGGGGTGTAGTGATGTATGTGAGAAAAAAATGAGAAAAAAAAAAAGGAGGAAAGAATGTTATGTGAGTGTGATGTAGGAGAGAGGAAAGAGAAGATATAATATATGTTTTTGTGTTGTGTGAGTATGACAAGAGAGAGAAAGATAAGTATTGGTTGAGCAAGTGCCAACTAGGCATTAGAAAAAACATGAAAAAACACCCTTTATTGGGGATGCTCTAACCATTAAAAACACCTAAAAACATGTCCAGTCAGCTCCCACATCAGAAAATTGGGGATGCTCTAACCATTAAAAACACCTAAAAACATGTCCAGTCAGCTCCCACAACAGAAAAACACTCACCCTTCAAAAACATAAAAAACCCACCCAATAACAAAATCTAAAAACACCAAAAACCAATCAACTCATCATTATTTCTAATAAAAAGAATTATTTTTTTTTAACATTACCACCCAACCCTCCCACCCGGACCCACCCTCTGACACAATCCTCATCACTTCTCATTTTTTCTCATTTGTGTACAAAAATATTCAGAAATATGAGTGGTAAAAATAAAGCCCACAATAACTAAAAACAACATACATGTCCACGTAGGCTTAAAAAATGGGTAAAAATCTCCGGAGATGCTCTAACAAACTTACGAGATGTACATCAAATTTATTTACACAAAATATTGACAAAATAAATACAATATATTCAAATAAACAATTAATAATATCCAAAGTATATTATTGGTTAACATCCCCCCCCCCCCCCCCGGTTGTAGCGGTAGTAGACCGAAGGCACAAACTGTCACGAAACCGGGTAAATAGTTGCTTTGGTAGTCCTTTCGTGAATATATGTGCATTATGATAATCGGCGGGAATGTGAAGAACACGAATGTCTCCAATGTGGATCTTTTCTCGAACAAAGGGTATGTCCATCTCTACGTGTTTGGCTTGTTGCTGCTGCAAGGGGTTCTCACTTAAATAAACCGCAGAGATGTTGTTACAATAGATCAAAGTTGCATGTCGTGTAGGGACTTGAAGTTCAAGAAGAAGGTTGCGAATCCAAGTAGCTTCAGCAACTGTATTGGCGACTCCCTTATACTCGGCTTCGGCGCTAGACCGCGCGATGGTTGGTTGATTGGCGCTTTGATGAACATGAGATTAAGTTGCTACCTATATAAACACAATAGCCCGACGTTGTTCGACGTGACCCAATCCGCGTCCGAGTGAGTAGTTAATCTATCGGATTTGGATGGTGAGATTTGTAGGCCGAGGTGTAATGTACCTTTTAAGTGGCGAAGAATACGTTTCAATACCTGTAAATATAGTCCCTTTGGTACCTACGTGCATGAAAATACAATCTTGTTGCACCGCATAAGAAATATCAGGTCTCGTAATCGTGAGGTATGTAGAGCCCCCGCTAAGCTCCGGTATAGAGTTCCGACGACTAGAGAATCGCCGTTGTGAGCACTAAGTTTAGAGCCGACTTCAACTGGGGTGGTGACTGGTTTGCAATTTGTCATATTGGCTCTTGCCAAAATGTCCTTTGCATAAGATGATTAAGATAAAAAGAGCCCTCCATTATTCTTTTTCTGAACATTGATTCCAAGAAAATGGTGCAGGTCCCCTAGATCTGTCAGTCTAAACTCAGTGGACAATGCATGCATTAATTGTTGTAGAAGGGAATCCGATGACACGGTGGGAATTATATCATCTACGTATAGGAGTAGATATGCTATATGATTGCCATGTTTATAAATAAACAAAGAAGTGTCAGTGATGCTACTTTTCAAACCACACTTGATTAAGCAACTTGCAAAACGTTGGTACTACGCTCTTGGACTTTCTTCAAACCGTATACAGATTTTTCAGTTTGCATACGTGTTTCGTAAGGGCGAATTGGCGAATCCGGGGGTTGAAACATATAAACTGTTTCCTTTAAGTTATTGTGTAAGAATGCATTCTTTACGTCAAGTTGATGTATCGGTCATGCACGAGAGACGACGAGACTAAGAACCATTCTGTTGGAATTTACACGAATTTGGTTATGGTTTTAACTGGATCTTCTTTGTTCATAAAATGAATTGATTAAATCTCTTCTGTGCGATACAGGAAATATATATATGAATACATAACCCGGCTATAACCGCCGTGACATATGACTAAATAATAATAATAATAATAATGTGCATTATATCTAGCTTATATAATTAACTATACTTGTCTAACACCCTCCCGTAAGCTAGATCATCGTAGCATCATGTGTAGTAGAGTCTTTAAACATAGAAAATTCTTCGGTTGCAGTGCCTTGGTCATGATATCAGCCAATTGATCCTTGGTTGCACAGAACAACACTTCTACATCTTCCCTTTTGATCAGATCTCTAATGAAGTGATACTTGACCCGTATGTGCTTGCTCTTTCCATGATATACAGGATCTCTTGCTAGACAGATGGTAGACTTGTTATCACAGTATATGGGTATTGGATAATCATTCTTTCCCTGCAATTCATCTAGGATCCCTTTTAACCATATTGCTTGACAGCCAGCTAGGGTTAGAGCCATATATTCTGCTTCTGTTGAAGATAGTGCTACTACCTTTTGTTTCTATGATTGCCAAGATATGGGTCCAGATCCTAGGTGAAAAATATACCCGGATGTACTTTTACTGTCATCTACATTTCCTGCATAGTCACTATCACTAAAACCCACTAGTTTCCGTTTTCCTCCCTTAGAATATGTGATTTCTTGATCCAGGGTGCCTTTGATGTATTTGAGTATGCGTTTAGCTGCCTCCCAGTGACTTCTTTTAGGGTTTTCCATAAACCTACTTATCTTACTTACTGCAAACATGATATCCGGTCTCGTGTTTGTCAAGTACATTAGACTACCTACAAGACTTCTATACACACCTTCGTCTATGAACTCTTCCGGATCATCCTTTGATAATTTGATCCCATATTCCATTGGTGTCGAGACTGTATTGCACTGAGTCATTCAATTCTGTATTTTTCAAGTAAATTCCTCATGTACTTTCTTTGAGACAGAATTATGTTACCATTCTCATATAATACTTCCATGCCGAGAAAATAATGTAATTTTGCCATATCAGTCATCTCAAATTCCCTTTTCATTTCATCCTTGAACTCAGAAATTAACTTCATGGAATTGCTAGTTATAATCAAATCATCTACATATAAACATATTACCAACTTTCCTTCCTTGGTGTCTTTAATGTATAAAGTATGCTCATATGTGCATTTCTTAAACTCGTGGTGTACGAAATATGTATCTATTCTGCTATACCAAGCTCTTGGTGCCTGTTTTAAACCGTATAGTTCTCGTTTGAGATGACATACCTTTGTTTCCTCTCCTTGTTTGATGTATCCTTGTGGTTGGTCTATATAGACTTGTTCCTTTAGTTTTCCATTCAAAAACGCAGTTTTTACATCCATTTGATGAAGATACCAGTCATTTTGAGCCGCAAGAGCCAATACTAAACGTACTGTCTCAAATCTGATCACCGGTGCAAATACTTCTTGATAATCTATTCCGAATTTTTGTTTATACCCTTTTACCACCAATCTTGCCTTGTATTTATCTACATTCTCCTTTTCATCGTATTTTGTCTTGTAGACACAGTTAACCCCTATAGGTTTCTGGTTTCTTGGAGGATCAACCCGATCCCAAGTTTGATTTTTGTAAATTGATTCCATTTCCTTGTCCATTGCATCGATCCATTTCACATCTTTACTGGCTTCCTCATAGGTAGTTGGATCAGCACTAGCATAAAGTACGAAATTAATCACTTGATTCTCATTATACTTTCGTAATACTTCTTCATCGGTTAGAGCCCTTGTGTCTCTATAGACACTGTTAATACTTCTTGTATTGATCGTTTCATTTTCTGAGTCTGTGGAGGAGGTCTCATCATCACGTTGATGCTGTTGTTGATTTTGACTTGATGCAGAGCTTGATTCACCGTTGCTTTGATTCTGCTGTGTCTGTGGAGAATGACTTAACTCGGGATTCACTTCTGCATCATCTGTCATATTTTCATTTGGAGCAGAGTCTGATTCATGATGATCATTCGAAGGTTCCTGATCAGTTATACTTTGACCTGTATGTTCTGCATTATCCTCTACTATCATATATGGAACTTGGGTTGTTTCAGTGTTGATGACCCATCTTTTATTTTCATCGAAGATTACATCTCGGCTTATTGTAATCTTGTTGGTTAGAGGATTGTATAGCTTATATCCTTTGCTGTTTTCACTGTACCCAACAAATATCATCTTCTCCGTTTTATCATCCAGGTTGTTCCACTGTTGTTTGGGTATGTGGACATAGGCTACGCTGCCGAAAACTTTAAAATGTTCTACATTAGGTTTTCTCCCATTCCATGCTTCAAAAGGAGTTGTGTTCGGTCTAGTCTTGGTGACCTTTCGATTCAGAATGTATGTGGTACAAGCTATTGCCTCTGCCCAGTATTTATTTGGCAATTTCTTTATGCTTAACATACTTCTACTTAACTCCATTAGCGTTCTGTTTTTCCTTTCCGCTACCCCATTTTGTTGGGGCGTATAACTATTGGTGAGTTGATGATGAATCCCGTTTACCTTCAGATTTTCTTGAAATAATTTTCCACAATATTCTCCTCCACGATCAGTCCTTAACGTTTTTATCATATGATCTGATTGCTTCTCAGTTAGTGCTTTGAATAATTTAAAATAATTCAAGGCCTCAGACTTAAGTTTAAGAAAATAAACCCAAGTCTTTCTTGAATAGTCGTCAATGAAGGTGATGAAGTATCTACAACCACCGATGGACTCTGTTCTCATCGGACCACATATATCCGAGTGAATAAGTTGAAGTGGCTTAGTTGCATGCCACTTGGTTTTATTCGGAAAAACTTTCCTTGCTTGTTTGCCTGATACACACCCTTCACATATACTAATATCTCTCGAAATCTTAGGCAACCCAAATACTAGTTCTTTATTTCCCATGTCTACTAGAGTATCTAGATTTACATGTCCATATCGTTTGTGCCAGAGTATAAAGGTATCCTTCGCTGTCATGGTCATTGCTAGTGTTAGATCTCTTTCGGGGTTGAGTGGAAACATCTTGTTGTTTGTCATTCTTACGATACCCAGAGTTTTATTTATAGTATCCTTGATTATGCATTGTTCTCCTCCAGGTGTATTCTGGCTACCTTGTGCCCAGCTATTATGGCTGAAATGTTGAGGGGGAGACGCTGTACCTTGTTCTCCTCCAGGTGTGGCATCAAGATGGGAGCTTTCATGCGGTCTGGGGAGCCCAGGACTCTGGCCTTTATACTACTGGTGGTATCAAATTCATCCCTTCTCCGAATCATGTCTACATCTGCCCTTCCGGGCTCCCTCACATCTTTCCCTTTACGGTCCCCTCCTCCTTCCTTAATTTCCTTAACCAAATGAGCCAGTTTACCCGTTTTCACCGCGGCCTCTATTTCCCTCTTTAGATACATACAATCATCAGTTTTATGACCGAATCCCCTGTGGAAGTCACAGTATTCGTTTGGTTGTGCCTTTAGCCCTGGTTTTATGGTGGGTGGTCTTGGAAAGGAATTATTCACCCTCCCAGGGGGCCAATATTTCGCTTGGGGTTTTAGTGAGTGGGGTGAAGCTGTCAGAGTAAGGGAATGAGCCTCTTCCCCGAGGTCTATAGGGGGAATATGAGGGTCTCGTCCTATCATGCGTCATTCTATCAAGGGCAGGTTTACGTGAGTAAGGTGTACCTTTTTCAGGTGGTTTTGTAGCTGGGTTGACCCTTCGGAGTGGGGTGTCCATTTCTTTAGCTTTGCTGACTGTGTCTTTGCCCCTGACGAAGACCCTGACCCTGTCCATGAGATTATCGAATGAATGTGGGAACTCCTCACCTAGCTTTTCACATAGTTGTGCGTGCTTCAGTCCATTAATGAAACTGCTGATCTTCATGACCTCCGGGACATCCTTGATATTCATACTTTCTTTGACGAACCTCTCCATGTACTGATCTATCCGTTCATTGTCCCTTTGCCTTATATGCATGATTTCGTTTGGGTTTTTGATCACTTTTCTTTGCTGGCCAAAGTTCCTCAGAAACTTCTCACTTAGCTCTTCATAGCTGTCAATTCCTCCTGGGGGAAGCCTGTCAAACCAGAGCCTGGCTCCCTCCGTTAGAGTTTGCACAAACATGTGGCACCAAACTGGCATAGGCCACCGTCCCAGCTGTCCTGCACCTTTGAAAGCATGGAGATGGTCCTCAGGGTCTCTTGTCCCGTCGTACCTGTCGAAGTTCAGGGGTAGCTTTGTCTTGGGGGGCATGGGTGCCTCAGCGATCCGCATAGTGAACTTTGAAATCTCTGCCAAATCCCGAGGGAGGTAAGGCTGATCTAGGCCATCATCGATTTGATTCTCCTTTTCCTTTTCTTTTCCTTTCTGTTTCTTTCCTGTAATGAGATCTTCTCTTTCCTCTGAGGACATCTGCCTGAGGGCTGTCATGAAGGTTTCTAGAGGGTCCGTGCCACCGCTTTTGCTTTGTGGATCCACCCCTTCCTGGTTGGATGGTGTGTCAAAGGATAGTCTGGCCCTGAGGCTGTCAAGTCTCTCCTGTCTTTCTAGATCCTCGAGATGTTTTATCAACTTTTCCCTGTGCATGGCCACAAAATCTGGAGTGATGGCTTCCTCCCTTTCTAGGGTTTCCACCTGGTTTTCATTCTCTTCTTCGTGGGTGATGTCTTCCACGGTGACCTTATCACGATCGTTCTGCACCGTTTGGATGGTTCGTGAGCTTGGTGGTGTTGCCATGTTGTTTCTCGTGAAATGGGTTATTACAACGTCGGAGTTTTGGAGTGAAAATACCAGCTAGACTGAATAGTCCCACGGATGGCGCCAATGTCGAATACCCAAATCCCTGATAACGTTCAAAGGGTCTTCGCTGACGTCGGAATACCCCAGTCTTCGTTGCTACAAAAAAGTAAACCGTTAGCCTCGTCACGGAGGGGCCCCGGGGGGGGGGGGGGGGTCCGTGACCAAGCTCCGGCGTGAGAATAAGTAAACTTGCAGGAGAGTATGAGAAGCTTATTCCGATGAGTGTGATCACCAGAATATTTCCCTATGGTGTGAATCAAATTAATGTGTGTGTATTTAATGTAGAGGAATTATGGTCGGAATAAATGAGAGAGTATTTAGTGTGATACCTTGGACCTGCCTTTAAGATTAACCCATACCTTCCTTATATAGCCGAAAGCTATTATCTCTCTAATGGGATCATACCGAGATGATCCAAAAGATTCTGTTGGTCTTCGGGGGGCTCAGACACGTGTCTGACCCCCAACGGTAAGATTATCTTCTCATTTAATGATTCCGGCTTAGAAGTACGATGCCAGGCAAAGATCCTCTTTATGTCATGCATTAAATGCACCCTGTGTTTTCTGATCCTTTCCTTCCCGCTCATTTTTATATAAGAGAAACCTTAGTGGGCAAGTATCACCGCTTCTGGGCCTTATCTATTGGGCCTTCATGACGATAGCCAAAGACGGGTAAATGGGGTACCCTATTGGCCCGTCGTCAAAGTATATTAAATGTTACCTTTTCTTATAATTCGAACCGTTAAATGTGAAACTGTGAAAGTGAAGGAAAATTCCTTGTTTGATTAGGGGGTGGTCATCACTCATTACTCACTAATCACTCACAACATCCAATCAAGTTCCTCCATATCATTAACCATTATTTCATCACTCACAAGCTTTTTTTTTAGTAGGGGTGGTCATCACTAGTGATGGAATTCCATCACTCACAATTTTTTTTATTTTTTTTAAATTATAAATTAACAATAAAACACTAAAATTATAAATTGTAAATTTATTTAAATAAAACCTAAATTACATAGTAAAATAAATAAAAAACTAAACATTGTAAAAAAAACTTAAATTAAACGGATGGCATCTCTCACCCCCACCTTTTCTTAGAATCCGAACCTCTCTTGCTTGAACCTTTCATCTTTGTGTTGAATTTGAATTTGAAGGAAGTAATGAATTTTATTGATTTTGGAAGAGTGTTTGAATTTTTGTAGAATTTTTGGGGGAATATTTGGATTTTATAAAACCCCCTCACCTCTTAAACGGTCATATTTCAAGCCCAACGTTCCTTTTTTTTTTTTTTGGAAACTCAATGCGTGGAAAACTCCACAAGTGCTAAAGTTCACGCGTGAATTAAAGAGGAGGCGGTGGTGTTTTGATGTTTATAACGCGTGATGGAAGCCCATCTCGGCTCCACCCCGCCTCCCTTATAAAAAAATATTTGGCTATAAATAAGCTTTCTATAATGAGGAAAGTTAAACAAATCGTAACAAACTTACGAGATGGACATCAAACTTATTTACACAAAATATTGACAAAATAAATACAATATATTCAAATAAACAATTAATAATATCCAAAGGATATTATCGGTTAACATCCCCCTGCCGTTGTAGCCGTAGTAGACCGAAGGCACAAACTGTCACAAAACCGGGTAAATAGTTGCTTTGGTAGTCCTTTCGTGAATATATCTGCATTATGATAATCTGCGGGAATGTGAAGAACACGAATGTCTCCGATGCGGATCTTTTCTTGAACAAAGTATATGTCTATCTCTACGTGTTTGGCTTGTTGCTGCTGCACGGGGTTCTCACTTAAATAAACCGCAGAGATGTTGTTACAATAGATCAAAGTTGCGGGTCGTGTAAGGACTTGAAGTTCAAGAAGAAGGTTGCGAATCCAAGTAGCTTCAACAACTGTATTGGCGACTCCCTTATACTCGGCTTCGGCACTGGACCGAGTGATGGTTGGTTGGTTGGTTGGCGCTTTGATGACCATGAGATTAAGTTGCTACCTATATAAACACAATAGCCCGGCGTTGTTCGACGTGACCCAATCCACGTCCGAGTGAGCAGTTAATTTATCGGATTTGGATGGCGAGATTTGTAGGCCGAGGTGTAATGTACCTTTTAAGTAGCGAAGAATACGTGCATGAAAAGAAAAACTTGTTGCACCGCATAGGAAATATCGGGTCTCGTATGAGGTATTGTAGAGCCCCCGCTAAGCTCCGGTATAGAGTTCCATAGACTAGAGAATCGCGTTGTGAGTACTAAGTTTAGAGCCGACTTCAACTGGGGTGGTGACTGGTTTGCAATTTGTCATATTGGCCCTTGCCAAAATGTCCTTTGCATAAGATGATTAAGATAAAAAGAGCCCTCCATTATTCTTTTTTCTGAACATTGATTCCAAGAAAATGGTGCATGTCCCCTAGATCTGTCATTCTAAACTCAGTGGACAATGCATGCATTAATCGTTGTAGAAGGGCATCCGACGACACGGTGGGAATTATATCATCTACGTATAGGAGTAGATATGCTATATGATTGCCATGTTTATAAATAAACAAAAAAGTGTCACTAATGCTACTTTTGAAACCACACTTGATTAAGCAACTTGCAAAGCGTTGGTACCACGCTCTTTGAATTTGCTTCAATCCGTATACAGATTTTTCAGTTTGCATACGTGTTTCGGTAAGGACGAATTGGCGAATCCGGGGGTTGAAACATATAAACCGTTTCCTTTAAGTTACTTTGTAAGAATGCATTCTTTACGTCGAGTTGATGTATCGGTAATGCACGAGAGACGACGAGACTAAGAACCATTCTAATTGTAGTCAGGTTAACCACCAGATTGAAAGTGTCATCACAGTCAATACCGACCATTTGACTTTTGCCATTAACAACAAGGCGAGCCTTGTGTCTTTCTAGTGTGCCTTTTGAATGAAATTTGTGTTTGTATAACCACATGCAATGAATGTTGGTATCACAACTTACGGGTTCCCAGGACCAACCGGACCGAGAGGAACGATGATCGCACATATACGTAAAATCACCACAAACATCACACCACTTCATATTGAATCGAAAATAACAAAACGAAATTGCAAACTAACCGAAAATAAACAATCAGGAACTTGAACTTGCAAACTGTACGAAATAAACTTTCTGGATTACAAAGTCTGGAAGTTGCAGCCCTATTTATACTTCATGAATCGGTGCGACTTGGAGAGAGACGTCGTACAGAGATGACGTTCCAAGATAACCGTTGTGCATTTATACCACACACACTGTTTCATGAAGCCCATAACATAACCTAACCTATTGGACTTAAAATATTCAACCCATACTAATTGTTTATGGCCTGAAGCCCAATACAAACAGTAAACATAAAACTAGTAACTTGTTCGACCCATTAACAACTAATAAACAAAATAAAAACAAACAACCCAAATCGGATCCGAAGATTCTTGATTATCGGCCTTCATTCTCCCTCCTAAGCATGAAACTCCGCGATCCGTATGCTTTCTTCAGCCATCATCGTTGCCGGCGACCTCGATGGTTATCACCAAGTCCGCCTCATCCTCGCTCTCAACCGCTTCCGCTTATGCATCCCTCGTGTTTGCTCCATCTGCTGCCAATGCATTTGTGTCACCGTTCTTTTTCATCAACTCGAAATACCATTCAATCAATTCGTTGGAGTACACTTAAGCAACCTTGACCACATGTGCGTCATCCGCTTCGAAACCATACTCGACCGCTACCTCAGCCCAAAGATCATCCTCGATCACTTTCTTTACACCACCCTTGACGGTCACAAGTCGATGTAGCAATATCAAACTAACTTCTCTTCCGTCAATTAGTGTCGGTGGCATAGTATCTTCTTTGAAGATTCCAAGGAATCTTGGAATAAACCAAAATAGGACTTCTTCGAAAGAGCCACTATAAAACTTGCCATACCCGGCTAGTTCTTCGTGTAGCAAAATTAAATCCAAGGCCTCCAGACAACTTTCGATAATCATGTCATCTTCAATGACATCTTCTTCTTCTTGGGAACAGACAACCGCCCTTTGACGTAATTCTTGTTTAGATTGTAGCGGATTGTCTTTCAAGCCCTCATAATAAAACACGAACCAACCTTTTGCTTTTTCGAGTAGACAACCTCTGTTTTCTTCACACCCAACGTGCCTTCACCATTTAACTTCTTGTTTTTCTCTCTTTCTATCTCAAACTCCCTCTCGTAAAAATCCTCAACATACTCTTTGAATTTTTCTTAATCATTTTCGTGCCCGTTATCAACATCTAGACCATCGTAAAATTTGTCTAGGTACTCCTCCTCTAGTTCGATTTCTGACTTGTTCTCAAATACATCAAAACCTTTCGCTCGACCACCGAACATTTTCTTTAGAATGCACGTATCACCGACGGTAATTGTTTCAATTCCTTGAAACAGCAGTTGCTCTAGGCTTAACACGTTTCTGTTGAGTCTCGGCACATAACTGACACACGGTATTGTTTTATTCTTACCATCCACCGGTACTCACTTTACCAATCCCGTGAACAAATGAGAATTCCCTTCTCAGATCATCCGTCATCACTCCAAAGTGCCTCTTAAACCGCTTAAACACACTCCTATTCCCGGTCATGTGTGTTTTGAAATTTGGGTCTACCACCCAAATTGAATCAAAACTTCCTACGCAAGTGCCATCAACTAAATAATCACTTTCTACGGGTAACGGGGTTAAGTTGATGTTCTTACTTGGACAGATTCAAGCGATGTGACCAAATTGCTTACACAAAACACAACTATTTCCGGCCTTTCTAGGTCTTCTGACCGGTGTACTCCTTTTTTGGCCGAACATCTTCACGAACCCTTTCGGAACCATCTTTTTAGGAAAATTCTTAATCGGTGATTTCCAAGAACGTGTGGATGGCTTTCCTGGCGCAACATTCTTCCCCTTATTGCAACCCCGGCCGCACTTTCCACCGTTCACCCTTCGATCACTGAAACCGGCACCAACCGATTTTCCTTTTTTCCTCATACGATCTCCTGAACCACCATCATTCTTCTCGATTTCAACCGAACCTTTGGCTCTGATACCAATTACAATATTCAATTACAACCAATATAGATCCCAGGAGACCATGAATTCAACCCATCAATCAAGAACAAAATAACAATCGAACAAGAACAAGAAGAAAGGGATAAACCCTAATACACAATCGTATTAATAAACTGAACAATTGAATCTGATTGTTTCAAGGTACAATACAAATTGAAAACCTAATCTATTTATAGACTTCAATGGGTGTGAATGTAGAGACGCGTCCTTTCACGAATAGTCACGTCTCTAGGATCTTGTGGTTGTAATTAAATATGAAGAGGTATGTTGATTCTTGTCCAGAAATTCAAACCGATGTGTCTCTTCCTTTTTCCTTTGAAGCTGACGATCCAATAGGTGCGACCCAAGGGGTTTCGCAATCCTTGGGGTGGTGGCTATCATTTTCTGGTTTGCCACCTTTAGTCCCTGTATTTTGTAACCATCATCTAAACTAACTTTAAACTATTTACACTTTTGACCTGTATATTCTAATCAAACTTTGATCAAACAACTAAGGCCAACATTCACCCCCTAATTGTTGATCCAAGTTTGAGTCTTGAACATTGAATACTTCTTCCAGGGCAAACTATAATCCTGGTGTCTTCAACGTTCGTCATACAGTACACCAAAAACTTTGCGGCATCATCCATGTCTACATATGACTGTGCAAACCATTATGTTCCCGCTATGATTCCATCAACAATCTTCAACCCTGCAAGTCCTTAGGCGATTCCGATGCGAACGCCGTCTCTTGTGATTGACCTTTGTGATGTTATCCTTCCTTCCTTCCTTCTCTGTATCTTTTTCTCCTTCTTGGGCAATCTCTGAACCCAATGTCTTTAACTGTATACGAATCTAGGATCAACTTCTTGGGAGACTTGTTAACTGTTGATTTCCATGAACGAAGGATGGCTTCCCCTGCGCGTACTGTTTACCTTTTCCGGCGCCCGGCGGCTCTTTCCTCCATTCAAACCTGCACCAATATGCTCGGTTCTCCTGATGATTTCCTGCCTTCCATCAGATGATTCTTCCGAACCGCGAAACCCTTGACTTGATTGAGGAATTGAACCCATGATCTTGATTCTTTAAGCCTTGGCTCTGATACTAATATAGATCCAGGATACCATGAATTCAACCCATCAATCAAGAACAAAATAACAATTGAACAAGAACAAGAAGAAAAGGATAAACCCGAATACACAATTGTATTAATAAACTGAACAATTGAATCTGATTGTTTCAAGGTATAATACAAACTGAAAACCTAATCTATTTATAGACTTCAATGGGTGTGAGTGTAGAGACGTGTCCTTTCACGAATAGTCGCGTCTCTAGGATCTTGTGGTTGTAATTAAATATGAAGAGGTATGTCGATTCTTGTCCACAAGTTCAAACCGATGTGTCTCTTTCTTTTTCCCTTGAAGCCGACGATCCAATAGGTGCGACCCAAGGGGTTTCGCAATCCTTGGGGTGGTGGTTATCATTTTCTGGTTTGCCACCTTTAGTCCCTGTATTCTGTAACCGCCATCTAAACTAACTTTAAACTATTTACACTTTTGACCCGTATATTCTGATCAAACTTTGATCAAATAATTAAGGCCAACAATAAATTATCGGGGCATCAGAAGGTCTTGGAACTAAATCCCAAGTATTTTTTTTCAAATAGAACTTTATATTCATTACGCATGGCAATTATCCAGTTTGAATCACTAACGGCAGAAAAATGGGACTTGGGTAATGGTGAGATAGAAGGTGAGGTGACAGTGTTTAAGTTAAGTGGTACTCTTGGTTTAGTATTTCCGGTTTGAGACCGTGTTACAATACGATGGGTACTCTTGGTTTAGTATTTCCGGTTTGAGACCGTGTTTCAATCCGTAAACGATACTGTATCATAAGATGTGCAGTGCACGTTTATCCTTTTTAATTGAATCTCGAAACACTGCAGTGGCTTCATCAGTGGGATTGTTTCCCAACTCTTGATATCCGTCTTCAACAATACTCCATAATTCTTGTGATTCGAGAAGCACTTTCATTTGAATGTGCCAATGGTAATAATTCTGTCCAGTAAGTTTGGGAATTTGGGTTTGAATCCCTTGCGTTTGATTCATTTTCGTTTGAATATGTGCGAATACAGTTGTTCGTATTGAAACAATTTCTGATCGCTATGGCTCTGATACCATTCTGTTGGAATTTACACGAATTTGGTTAGGGTTTTGACTGGATCTTCTTTGTTCATAAAATGAATTGATAAAATCTCTTCTATGCGATACAGGAAATATATATATGAATACATAACCCGGCTATAACCGCCGTGACATATGACTAAATAATAATAATAATAATAATAATAATAATAATAATAATAATAATAATAATAATAATAATAATAATAATAATAATAATAATAATAATAATAATGTGCATTATATCTAGCTTATATAATTAACTATACTTGTCTAACACATTCTAATTGTAGTCGGTTTAACCAACAGATTGAAAGTGCCATCACAGTCAATACCGAGCGTTTGACTTTTGCCATTAACAACAAGGCGATCCTAGTGTCTTTCTAGTGTGCCTTTTGAATGAAATTTGTGTTTGTATAACCATATGCAATGAATTATTGGGGCATCAGTAGGTCTTGGAACTAAATCCCAAGTATTATTTTCCAATAGAGCTTTGTATTCATTACTCATGGAAATTTTCCAATTTGAATCACTAACGGCAGAAAGATGGGACTTGGGTAATGGTGAGATAGAAGGTGAGGTGACAATGTTTAAGTTAAGTGGTACTCTTGGTTTAGTATTTCCGGTTCAAGACCGTGTTACAATACGATAGGTGGGAATAGGTAGAGGTAGTGGAGTAGGAACATTGGTCATCGATGTGTGGTCAAGGTTGGGCTGCAGATCAGAAGGTGGACTTGGAGGTTGGGAGGAGTTGTGAGTGGGCTAAAGTTGGGCCGTAGAAGGTTCGAGTGTAATAGATCTGCATGGCTCGGAGTTAGATGGGTGGGTGGCAGGATGACCAGAAGTGGGTTGTGGAGGGATTGGGTGGGCTTGGGCCGTGGAGTGATGTGGTGTAGTTGGGCTGCGGGTTGGGCGTTCGGAATGAGGTGTGTGATGGGTGGTAATGGGCTCAGTTGATGGGCCGGTAGGGTGGGATGATGTGCGGTTGATAGGTGGTGAGGTGGGCTGGTTAAATATTAAAGGTGATGGGTCTAAGAAGGAGTGGAGACGTGATGAGAAAAAAAATGTTTTCCCAGTTGAGATTTCTAACCAATGGTATCCACAGTCATTTGCCGGGTAACCGAGGAAGACACATGGGGTAGACCGAGGTTCGAGTTTGTGAGGTCGTGTGGCCAAGGTGTTGGGATAACATACGCAACCGAACATACGAAGGTGGTCTTAGGTAGGGTGTTGTTGATATAATATGGAAGTTGGGGTGAGATTTTGAAGTAGTTTGGTTGGAAGAATGTTATGAAGGTAGGAGGCGGTGTAAAGGGCCTCTACCCAAAACGTTGAGAGTAGATGAGCATGCGTCAAAGAGGTGAACATAATTTCATAGAGAAAATTACAAAATTAGCCAAGAAAAAAGTCAAATTACCAATCTAGCCACCTCATGCGTCTTTGGAAGGCCACTCACAGATCCCAAGTCTTCTAATGTGTCTGCCAGGCCAAGTATTGCGTCCGCCAATCCCCAACTGACACGTGGAAAGACTCATCACATCACACACATGAAAGACTTATCCCATGCGTCCGCGGACTCATCCCATGCGTCCGCGGACTCATCCCATGCGTCTGCGGACCCACAAATCACATCACACACATGAAAGACTCATCCCATGCGTCCGCGGACTCATCCCATCCGTCCGCGGACCCACAAGCCATGCGTCCGCAGACTCATCCCCGCCACGTGTCTTTTTTTTATTGGGTTTCTCCCCAAGGACTCATCCCATGCTTGAAAGACTCATTCCATACATGAGTGGCCTTCCAAAGACGCATGAGGTGGCTAGATTGGTAATTTGACTTTTTTCTTGGCTAGATTGGTAATTTTCTCTAATTTCATTTATGATTTGATCATACATTCAGCTTTCCCATTTTGTTGGGACGTATGGGGACATGAAAAACTTAAATGGATTCCATGTTTGGAGGCAAAAATTTTAAAATTATGATTATCAAATTCGCCTCCCATGTCCTATTGAAAAGCTTGAGTGGGCATTTTTAATTGGGTTGCAACATATGAATAAAAGTGTGTAAATTTTGTGAATGTTCCAGATTTAAATTTCAATGGATAAAACCATGTGTAATTTGTAAAATCATTGATGAGTAACATATAATATTTGTAACAGGCATGACTAATAACAGGAAACATCCATAAGTCACAATGTAAAATAGCAAATGGCATTAAAGTAGAAGAAAGCGAATCCGAAAACGGTGAGCACTTGTGTTTTGACAATTTACATGAACGACAAACAAAAGAACAACTTAATTTATTGAAAGAAATAAAAAAAGTCCATGACATGTTGACCGGGGTGACCAAGCCGTTGATGCCAAGGAAGCGCTCCTTTATTCAAAGCAAAACAAGTGGTGGCGGAAGCATCATTGGTGAGCAGGTAGAGGTGACTCGAACTATTGTGGTGGCTCAGTATCGTACCATCCTTGAGAAGAATAGAGTCTGATGGATGGAATAATAAAAAAAGTGGAGGATGGATGGTGATGGCGATCAATAAGCCTTGCTTGATACGATGTGAAACTCTGAAAGTGGAGGAAAATTCCTTGCTTGATTATCAAAAGTACTTGCTATCAATAAGCCTTTTACAATGAGAAAATTCAAACAAATACTTATTTACACAAAATATTGAAAATATTGACAAAATAAATGTATTCAAATAAACAACCAATAATATCCAAAGGATATTATGGTTAGCATTATATTCTTATAAAATATAAAAAAGAATTCTATTATGGCCACAATTAAAAAGTTCGGATTTGGTAGCTGGACCAATGGTTTGTACCGTGAACAATAATTTTGTGTTGTAGCTAAAACTCCAAGTTGCATTTTGCTAATAAACATCAATACATCAATTTAGCTTAGTGAGACTCGTCTTTTGCTTAACTAAAGCTACATACTATTGGCGCAGCGGAATCTTTTCACTACAGCTTTCGTATGGTGAAAGCAGCAACAAATAACTTTTCCGAAGAAAATAAGCTCGGACAAGGAGGATTTGGAGCCGTTTACAAGGTATGAACCAATATATATTTGATAATTATTTAAACAAATAAATTATCACACACTTTTAGAGAAGGTAAAATGTATAAAGTTCTTCACACGTTTTAATATCCACAAATTGTTATCATCATTTAAAAATTCCAAGAATACAAAAAAAAAAAAAAAAAAAGACGTCCGCAGTTATGACTTATGAATGCTGTGTACTAACATAAACTTGTTCGCACTTAAAAGTGTGAAGATAAATTTGTTACATTAGACACCGAGGTGTGGGCTCGGGAAAGGAATCGGGGGGCTGACGTGGGGGGGAACCCGTCGGGGAAACACAACAATAGTGTAGAAATATAATATATCTTGTAGTGTATGTGCAAAAGTTAAACATTAATGTAACTTAAGCATTGATTAATTAAATTATTAGGGTACCCTTGATGACGGGCGCCAAGTAGCAGTAAAAAGGCTAGCATGGAATTCTGGGCAAGGGGACCAAGAATTTAAAAATGAGGTTTTGCTATTGGCGAAGCTCCAACATCGTAATTTGGTTAGGCTATTAGGTTTCAGCATAAAAGGAAGTGAACGACTTCTCATTTACGAGTTGCTACCAAATGGAAGTCTTGATCAATTTATATTTGGTAAGTATTTAAAAGCACATGTTCTTTGATTACATTGTGTAAGAGTTAACGAAATAAGAATAAAACAATACACATATTTAGAAATTTGGTAGTTTATGAACAATATGCAATATGCAAGCATTGATATAAAAGTACCAACACTTGTTAAATAAGAACAACACCTTGTAAAAATGTTTTATCTCATTTCTAAAATTCATTCAAGTCACTAGAGATAAGCATTTGGTAGATCATTTTCGGTACCGGTACTAATATTTCCTGTTTTTCGGGACCGGTACCGGTTTGGCACGGTACAAGTATTTTGGTTGATTTACCCGTACTGTACCGATTAATTTCGGTACCGGTACCGGTACCTGTTTTCCCCGTTTTTCTGTGTTTTTCTGTACCGGTCTGGTAAGTACTAAACAAATGAGTATCACCCACGGACAATTCCGTTGCTGATACTCCGATGGGAAAATGATCGTACATGGCTAATTTGGTTTCTGATAAATTACCAACTTATAGATTTAGCGAAAGATTACCAACAACTTTTTTGTTGTGGCACTTAAAACAAAATTAGTGACAAATTAGTGTCGGGTAATCTTTCAAATAATTACCAACGTAGCTTTGAAAGGTTGCCGACGACTATCCGCTCGGTAATTCTCTTTAATTAAAAAAGTTACTTTTATTTCCTGCTTTAATTAAAAAAAGTTACTTTTATTTCCTGGAAGTTAATAAAAATAATTAAATTAAAAATGATTTATTTTGTAAATTCAAATATATGTAAAAATAATAATATATAGCTACAAAACAAAGAAAATATAATTATAAGAAAACTAATACAATATATGTTTAATATATGTGTGTGTGTGTGAGTGGATGGATGTGTGTGTGTGTGTCTCACTCCTTAGCGTAGTATACCTTTCCATCAACCCCGTTTACATCAACATACATGCCATTTTGAGAGTGATAATTATTTTGTCCAAGTAAACTTTTTGTGTTTAACTTCAAGTGTTTATATTCCATCTTAGTTTGATAACCTGCGTTCCAGTTTATTCATACACTCCTGTCATTCCAACTACGTATCTGTTATAATGTAAATATTTTTCCTTCAAGCGTAGATCCACTAGTTCACCCATTTCTAAATGGGCCCTAGGGTTTCTTAGGGTCATGTGGTTACTATCTATATAATCTCATTTTTGTTAGTGGATATTAATATTAATGCCGATGTATGTAGATGCAACTAAGCGTACACTCCTTGACTGGGATAAACGATACAATATCATTAAAGGTATTGCAAAGGGACTATTATACCTCCATGAAGATTCTCGTTTAAGGATAATTCATCGTGATATGAAGGCAAGTAATGTATTACTAGATGCACAAATGAACCCCAAAATTGCTGATTTTGGCATGGCAAGATTGTTTAACACAGACGAAACTCAAGGAGACACAAGTCGAATTGTTGGAACTTAGTAAGTACATTTTTTAGATGAAACTACTATGGGGACATTACTAAAGTTGTATTTGTTATTCAAAACAAATACACTTCTTTTATGAATTTATCTATTGCGGTCAAATTGTTTCTAAATTAGATTTTAGGCATTCCCTGTTTTTGTGACCAAGTGTATAACACATGATTAAAATTTTAATGTGGCTTCTCTTAAAACATTGTGTTAACATGAACTTGTGAGTTTGCATTACATCACGAATATGAAACATCCATTTTAGAAACCAGTAACTTGTCACTAAATGTGTTAGAAAACAAGGTGAGGGTCACAACAGACAAGCTTTCATAGCTTGTATTTATATTACGTTTAGGCATACCAATACCAAAGGTAGAGAAATAAAACGGCCTAATAACTAATTCTGACATTTCGAAGGGCTTTTAATGACTCGTTAAGTTTCTTGTACTAAAAACTAATTTTAAAATAATCATGACATGTGTGTGAGTATGTGATCGTATGCAATGTGCTAACTTTTCTCCATGTATTTTATAGCGGTTATATGGCACCTGAATATGCCCTGCATGGCCAATTCTCAATGAAGTCTGATGTCTTTAGCTTTGGAGTGTTAGTACTAGAGATGGTAGCAGGTCAAAAGAACAAACGTTTTCAAAATGGAGAGAACATTGAATATCTTCTTGGCTTCGTAAGTGTCCACCCTTTCAACCAACAGGATCATATTGTTTTTATGCACATATGCTCTTTTTGGAAAAGTATTCTTGTAGTGTATGAATCCTGAATATTGAATTGCTAATAAATGTTTAGGCATGGAGTAGTTGGAGGAATGGGACAGCAACAGACATAATAGATCCTACATTGAAGACGGAATCATGCTCATTGGATGATATCATTAGAATTATTCAAATTGGATTATTGTGTGTTCAAGAAAATGTTAGTGATAGGCCGACCATGGCTTCCGTTATTCATATGCTTAATAGCTTTACTACCATTACGCTTCCCGTACCAGCAGAACCTGCATTTTTCATGCATACCAACAATGATCCTGAAATGCCACTCCTACACGAGTACAGTTCTTCTAGTGGGTCACAATCACAATCAAGATTATCTCGACATTCTATAAATGACGTTTCAGTATCTACTTTTGTTCCTAGATAGGTAATGGAATGCTCTTGATATGTTACCCATACATTAAACGACTATTTGATTTTACCATTTAAAATTGTTAAGCATAAAGATGTATTTCTGGATTTTCTTTTCCATCATAAATGTGTGTTCTGTTGTTTTTCTTACATTTGTCATAATTATGTTGCATGCATGTGTTTGACCCATTCATATCCTCATTAACAGTTCATGTAAGTAATCAGAACGCTGTATTTTTTTTTTTGATAGGAAAACTTCATTAGAACCACCAACTCGAAACCGAGCGGCCAACCCCAATTACATATTTACAAAGCTACACCAAGACTCCCATGAAACTTTCCTATTCTTCGATCTATTTTTAAACCAAACAAAACCTAAAGATCTTATCTCACTGTAAATATAATTGATATTAACAATCTTTCCCGAAAAAACAAAATCATTCCTAGCTTTCCATTTACTCCAGCACGCTAGAATAACGATACCATGAAACGCCTCCTTCCTTATCCCTACCAGACCACACCATCTCTGCGCCTCCAAGACATCCCGGAACGAGAAAACAACAAAATTAGGAATCTTACACCATGCTTGAATTCTCTGCCATATCACTGACGAAACCCAACAAGAGGTAAACAGGTGGTCAACCGTCTCAATCCCCATATTACAAAGGACAGCTACTATTCTCAACATAAATATTCCTTCTTTGAAGAGCCGCCCTCGTCGGGATCCTATCCAATTCCGCTCTCCACTCAAATAGATTACATTTCTTAGGGAGCCACCTACACCAATCCCAAACATACCGGGAGCTATAATCATTGCTAAACTCCAATTGCCGTTTTGCCGCCCCAACCGAGAAACCACCCGGCCCATTCCCCAGCCATTTCCATCTGTCCTTTTGATCACTCAACGAGACCGGATGAAGTAAACTACAAAGAAAGCTCCATTCAGCAAGTTCCTCATTAGAGTCCGGATTAACCCTCCATTCCCACTTACCGCTCGGATTGGACACGGGGCTGACGATCCGGTCCTTAACTCTACATTTCTTATCCAACTCTAACCGAAACAGATTAGGAAGCTCCTCCTTCAGCGGTTCCGGAAGTAACCAAGGGTCTAACCAAAAGAAAATTTCCACCCTTCCCCGACCTCCTTGCATCAAACTCCTAGTCAGAACGCTGTATGGATGCCAAAATAAACACTGTTCAAATCAATTCCTTAACTAATCGTTTCCTGTCATTAAAAAAAAAAAAAAAGCTAATCGCTACCTCACCTGGATCTGTGCTAGTTAATTATAAGATTTTATATCATAATACTAGGTTAATTATTTTGCACAAGTAATGCTCGACATAATATATATTTTTAATACCAAGCTACTATCTATATGTTACCCGGCATCCTTAACAACAATTGTATTGTAATATTCAAATTTACGTTGATAAGTTTATAATCCGTAAATGATAGATTGGACTCCTTAACAACAATTTTATTGTAATATTCAATTGTATGGGCCGAGCCTGAGAATCCTAAAAAAATTCAAGACCAATATAAAAATTGGACTCCTAAAAAATCCGACTTCCATTTGCGTAATGCGATGACTCGCGCAGGGTTGTAGGAGCTGAAGGCTCTTATTCAGAATACTAAGTGTGAAACTGATATTGTTCCATGCATGGACCTCGCGCGAGATCAGGTTCTACCTAAGCAGCCCGCGCGAGGTCTATAGATTGATTAGTTTATTGATTAAGGAGTATGGTCCAGCGCGTGTGCTGATTGGGATGCGCGGCATTTTGGGACCATACCCGTTCAATAGACTAAAGCATAATTAGGTAAATGATTAATCAGTATAGTTAAAAGATGGTTTATATGTCTAGCGGGCGTAAAATAATTCAAATGTTAACAAGAGAGTGGGTCTAAACTAATTTTTTTTAAATTAGTTATCACGCGCGTTGAGGCCGAGACACGGCGGGAACCGGGTCGGCTATAAAGCTACATCTGAGATTTTTTGTAAACTCCATTTTCCAAATAAAAAAAATTAAAGGAGTAAAAAAGTTCCGCAGGAGCTGGGATTCTTCATTCTTCAAATGGCATTTTTTTTGAACGGCAAATTTGGATCACTGACGGACCACTGGAGTATCATCGTGCCACCAGCGGAACCACCCGATCATATCCATCTCCACTAGGCATACTGCCTATACACGAATTCAGGAGGAAACCCAACAAATATGGGAAAAACCCTCCTAGTGGGAATCGAACCCAGGACCTATTGATCCCAAAGTCTAATCTCACCACCAAGATGCCACTAGGCTACAAAGCCATGTGCTCTTCAAATGGCATTTAGGGTATGTTTGGCAAAAGTAGCTAATAGCTGTAACTTTTTAGATATATTTAGTGTTTAACAGAGTAGCTGGAGTTTTTAATAAAATATATAAAATGAACAAAATGGACATAACTAAAAATTTAAAAAGTTTGTGCATAAAAAAATTCATTATCTTTAGAGATTAAAATAGTAATTTTTTCCCTAAAAGCTTGTAGCTCCTTCTAAACGCTACTAGTAGGAGTGTTCAACCAAAATCTTCAAGCTCCTAACCTAAAAGTTTCAAGCCCCTTCAACCAAACAACTCTTTTTATTGAGTAGAAGTTTTTTCTTAAAAGCTTAAAGCTAGAAGATTCTAAAACCTGCTAAAAGCTCCATGCCAAACATACCCTTAGCTAATCACCGGAGAAAATCGATTTTGTTGTCTAAGTTTGTATCATGTAGTATAATACATGTATACATATAGGGTAAGGTTCATTTGAGAACCATGAGAACCAATGTGAACACATCAAAAAAACCTAACCTCCCCCCCCCCCCGTCACCCTAAAAAAAACAAAAACAAAAAAACCTAAACCCCTCACCCACCCCCAAAAACCTAACCCCCCCCCCCCCCCCCAAAAAAAAAAAAAAAAAAAACCTAAATCCCCCTCACCCCCACCCAAGCTAAAATGATGAAAAACTAAACCCTCAAAAATCCGAAAAAAATCTAAAAAACACAAAAAAAAAATTTTAAATATTTTTTACATCAAAATCGCTACTTTTAGTAGCAAAATTTTTTTTTTAATATTTTTTGGTAACGAAAATTAGCAATTTTGAGGTAAAAATTATTTTAAAAAAAAATTGTGTGTTTTTTTTAGCTATTTTTAGGTATTTTTGGTTGTGTTCACATTGGTTCTCGCGGTTCTCGCAATAAAGGGTGACTACTAACGGATCATTCTCCTATATATATATATACATACACACTAGTCGGCTACCCATGCGATGTGGCGGCTGTGGTGATTTACAACAGGATACTGTCGTCTCGTGATATATTGTATAGTACTTAAGTTAGTTTTCCTATTCGTGATATGTTGGTACGCGTTTTTCTCTTAGTTTATCAATTCTTTGGTAATATACTTCTGTTAATTTTTTAGCTATAGCTTCCGCATGATCTATCTATGCCTTGGATGTTTTTGGACATTTTGAAGTGAGTATGAAGAAAATTTAAGGTTGTTAGATACGTTTAGCCAATCTGATAAACTATGAGTTTAAAGTTGATGTCGGATAGCGTAATTAAAAACAAAAAGAGTACAATAAACAAACAAGTAGCTGGACAAAACACCAAAAACAAAATACGGGGAGTCTCTTATATATCTTCCTGTTTTACAAATACATCCGTTCGCTAATGACTTTTTGTAGGTCCACTCGGAGGATCAAGAAACCTACTTTCTTGTTGTTAGAACACAAATACAAGTGCGGAATCCTTGTAGATATGCAACCAAAGCAAAGTATAAAGCACACACGTAACCAAAGATTCACTTATCTTGATTAAATGGAAGAGAACACTTACAAACACATACACATAGTGTTTACAGACTCACCAAGCTCTCTTAACTATTCTGCATAACACAACTGCCTTAAATAGACCTCCCAGCCCAGTAACATCACGAAGAATGTTACTGGGCCCACGAACAACTAAAGCCCACGAAGAACTAGGTTCTTCGTGAACTATCACTGTGAAGAACCCAAAGGTGCACGAAGAATGTTCTTCGTGAAGGTCCAATCCCACGAAGAATGGTTCTTCGTGGGAGGCTGCAAACAGCAAAGGCATAACAGACACAAGTGCAAACAGTTAAGAGAATTCAAACAACATGCAGACTGCAAACATGCAGTTGCATTACAACTGTAACATACCAAAATATACAACTGTCGTACCAAGTCAAGATAGGAGGATATCTTGACTTGGTCGACTCGACCAAAACATACAGACTCAATAACACGAAAAGACCTTTTCATTACATTACAACGCAAACAAAATAAGAACAAGCGACAGACACAAAAAGTGCATCAACAAACTCCCCCTTGTCTGTTGCTTGGTCTTCGGTCTTCTGTCTTAATGAGCCGCTTTCGACCACGAGCTTCCAACATGTATTCCCCGATAGTAACAGTAACAAGCGACGCGTTGAAAGCGTAAAGCCTGACTTACATCCTTATCTTCGTAGAAAATGTCATGACGAAACAACCTGTCGATATTGGCAGCCGGCATGTTGACTATCCACATCGGATCGAGAATACGAATGTTTTCTTTGTCGTTTTTGAAGACGATAACTGCCTCGTGCGTATCTGAATCATAACACCAAAGAGCCATATCCACGAGAACGTCTTGTTCCATTGGCATTAATGGGATCTTATCCAAAGCCTTCACCGGCTTGTACACGAGCCTATACCTAGCCGTGTTGGTTGCAGGATCCAATGTGAACTTGATCTGCTCATACATAGGGAACTGTGGCTTGTATAATTCATCTTTCCAACCCTTCCTTCTTTCAATCCTCAATTTCCGAGCAAACAGCTTAGCACCTTCATAGTTTGATCAATTTTTCAGCTCCAACTTTGCTAATGCTACTACATCGTAAAACGGTAAGGTAAGAATACTCAGGAGCGACTTGAAATATTGAATTCCATATTCTCGTTTCACAGCAACACAATGAATCTCTTTAACAAACATCCAGCTGAGTATTCTTCCCTGAGGACGATCCTTTACATATTTCATGTAATCAACTTGTGCAACAGGAGGCGCTGGTTTTTCAGTCTTTGAGAGGAAATTCTTTCTCCATTCTTCAAACGAATCAGCTGGAACATCAGATGAGTTACGATTCTTCAATCGTTCGTCGATCTCATCCATGTTATCTTTCAACCAGTCTTCATCAAAAGGATTGAATTCAGTACCGTCTTCTCTAACATACTTCGACTTCTCGACATCGCCTTCGAACACTATCTCATCAAGACCATCCAAGTTTGTTGCATCGGGTTCACTTGGAGTCTCGTCAATTGTAGTATCATCGACTACTTGCATATCCTTTAACCTCAAAATCTGTTCATCTGTCATTTCAGAGATAATCTCTCCCTCTTCTAAGTCCTCTCGACTAACAGGAGAACATGCTTGCAAGGTAAGATCAGCTGAGCTTGACGCTGCATTTGCACCAGCTGTAGAAATCTCAGGAGGACACTCTTGCAAAGCAATACCACTTTCCAGCTGTTCTACTTCATCCTTCGAACCACCTGAAGTTCCTTGAGTTATTTCAGTCTGCTGAGGCTAAAAAAAATGATCTGAGTTGAAGAAGATGCCTTGTGTGGCTCAGAAGAGGCTGACGCATCAGGGTTGCCTTGGTCTTCGCTATTGTGATCACGCTTTCGCTGAACTTCTTGTGCTTTGCATCGATCAGACCACATAATGTTCACCCTTTTTCTGCTTATCTCGAAGGCATCCTTAATAGACTTGAAACCATCCACCAATGTGGTGTTCCTGCTATCATACCAATTCTTCATGAAGTCATGCCTTTCAGCCAGTCGATCAGCAAATTGTTTGACGGCAATGCTTTGTTCTTTCACTCTGTTCAGCTCAATACCGCGAGCATTGTCAGCAGCTCTCATCTGTAACAACTGCCTTGCCCGTTCATCATCGGCAGTTTTTAGACGTTCATTCTCAGCACGGAGTTGGACAATTTCAGCCTGTTGTTTGCTCACAGTTTCCTTTAACGAGTTGATCTCCAATTGTTGAGCAATCACAGTGTTTCAAGTGGAACTCATAAACTTGGAATGTCTACTGATTTGACCTGCAGTAGCTTGTAATTGTGAGAATAGAAATTCTACCTTTTCATCCGGTGCCATTTCCGAGAACATTCTGCCATGTCGTTTTGAGCTTCGCTAATGAGCTGCAGATCTTTGTTGATGACTAGAGGAGGTTCCATGTTGTGGTTCAGTAGATGGAGTCACAACAGGAGTCTCAGTTGCAGATGTGGTCGTTGGAGGTTGTTGAGATGCTACAGAAGGTGAGGTCATCATTGCTGTAATTTCCTCCACCGTGAAGGCAAACTCTGGATTGACCTCTGCTTCATGAACAGGTTCAGCAACGGTTTCTTGTTGTACAGTGGCTGGCTCTGATGAAGATGTACCAACAGTCTTCTTCATCTTCTTCTTTCGACGAATAGCAGTCTGCTTTTTTTTCTTGCGTTCTGCCTCCGTATCAGAAGGTACATAATCTTCATCCTGATCTGTACGAATCCTGCGCACTTGTTGAATCCCACGCTCGTCTATATAATGTTCATAACCTGGTTCAGGCGGATTGTCGTCTGAATCAGAGTCAACATTATCACCACCACGAGCACCCGCTGCACTTGCACCTACATTTCCACCATCACCACCTTCGTCATCACCTCCATCACCATCATCTTCATCATCTGAATCACCAAAGATATCCAACTTCTTTCGTCCAAACTTATCTTCCATCATCTTCTTTAACCTTGGTTCTTCGTCATCAGATTGACTTTCGTCATGACGCCATTTGTCGTTTGCCGGTGCCACATAATTTTTATCCCCCAATGCCCCAAACATCTTCCTAGGAGTTTCTTCCGGGTAACGTTTAGCAGATACACCTTTGAAAATCTTCAATGAGTGCTCTATCATCACATCAATCTTTAGAACATCATTTACCTCCTTTGGAAGATCAGGATGTTGCACGTTCATAATCATTTGTAGAACTCTTGGATACATCCAAAACTTGTTACCACTAGCTCCTGTTCTTCTCAAATTCTCCTTCATGTTTGAGAATAGATACCTTGAAATACTGAACGGTTTGTTCAATACCAAGGCAACCATTAAGCCTATCAAATCATTACCCGCCATGTCGTAACCGCTTCGCCGATTGCTCAAACATTTAATGAGGATGTGCAGTAAGAACTTGTAACGCATCAACAACTTTATTTTGTTGATTTGCCCTCCAAGAATATCATTTGTACACTTCATTCGTAGCAAACACCAATGCTGGCACATAATCGGAATAGAATCCGGAGCTTCTGGATTGTCATTTAGTTTTAGAACGGTGTTGAGAATTTCAGCAGATACATCCAGATTCCGTTGCTTTACTTGCCCGCGAATGATCTCCTTTCCATCGACTTCTACAACTTCCGCCGAATCCCAGAATTCTTTCACCAGCGTCTTGTAAACTGGCGTTTGATGAATAATGGCCTCGTTTATCCTTGACTCGCGTAACCACCTTGTAATTTCATTGAACTCAGTTATCTTTCCTTCCGGATCCAGGTACGCGACCATATTGTGGCGAGGTTCAGACATTATCTGTTCCTCCGTTTTATCCGGCTTCTTCGTAGCGGGTTTCCTTTTCTGTTCCTTAGGAGCCATTCTACACATGAAAACGTCCATAATGAGAAGATAAACAATGACACTTGACATTAAACATGAACATGTGAACTTTGAACAGTGGATATAACACCCTGTGAAAAACACCAAATTTTCACCAAGTATAAAACCCACGAAGAACCTGTTTTTCACTGTGACACTACTGGACAAAGAACCTACCTTGGACAAAGAACCTGTGTCTATGAAGAATCAGGTTCTTCATGACCAAGACCCACGAAGAATCTAAGTCAAACTTAGTCCTATTCTTCATTGACCTAAAGGGTTCTTCGTCTGTTGACAGTTCTTCATCCCCAAACAGTCCAAATGTCCAATAATTCAAAATGTTAAATTCAGGCATTTAATCAAACTAACATGAACCATTTAAACCCATCTGACCAATCGAATCGACACAAAACCCAGGTTCACAAAAACATCTTAACAAACATCAAAGATAGAATCTTGACACTTATAACCCAAACCCCTGTTCTAACAGATTAAAAACCCCAAATGGTCAATTTCATTCAAAAACCTTCAATCCATTAACAAAATATCAAACAACTATTTCTTTAGTTTCTGATTCATCATCAATATCGGAGATTTCGAACAATAAGAACAGTTCATAAGGGTTTTATCATGAACATTTAAAAGCATTCAAATCCCTATATTCAAAACCCATAAACAACCTGTTACTGATCTTGATCATTTTTACAAAACAAGAATATAACAGATTTAAATGAAAAGTTTATTAAACATTGAAGAACTAAAGAGGTTTCAAACATTCATCAAAACAGAGGGTCTGTATAGGTGACGATGATCTTGATTTTGAACTGTAAGTATACCATAGAATAGTACAGACACACAGAATCAAGTTTGGACAATGGGTTTTTGAGTCGGTTAGGTTTTTTGAAGAAGAAGATGAACAAGGTTGTTGAGAGAGAAAGTTGAAAAGGTGATTTGAATTTCTGATAAAGTAACTGACAAGGCACTCCTTTTTATACCCGTGCCCCACGAAGAACCCTTACCCACGAAGAACCTCAATTGGGCTCACGAAGAACCATGATGGGCTGAAACAGTTAAGCCCAAATACCATGATCTATGAAGAATGGGTTCTTCGTCGATTGACCAACCCAGCGAAGTATATGTCAAGAAGAATGGTTCTTTGTTGACTAAAACATATTCTTTGTTGACCTGAGGTATTCTTCGTTGACCAGAGGTTCTTCGTTGAACCTTTGGTTTTTCGTGACTTTCCCAAACACAGAAACCACCAACTTAGAAGAACTCATGAACAGATTAAACAGATTTTGTTTCATGTTTACCAGATTTGCAAAAAGATTTTTTTGAAGTTGCGATATTAAAGACAAGTTGGTTTTGGGCTTTTCCCTGGTAGAACGCATTCGAGCGTCAACTTCGGCTAATAAAAAATCAATAAATAAAAATAAAAACTAAAAGTCTAAATGCAAAAAGGTAAAATAAAAACTAACATTAACAACATTAACTACCTGTACGCTAAGTTACCAACCTTTTTTGAGTTTCAAGGTAAGAGAATCAAACCAGCTTACAGTCTTGTCAAAAACGGATTTTATTTCTTGTAAATATTACGATAAGCATCCTATCACAATTATCGGTATTGTTGTCCACATAAGCTCAACTTATCTGATGTAATCACGATTAGGAGATACGCTTTAATGTATGATTTATACTACTCGCCGGTGTTCATCCACTCACGACACATTCCCGTATCAAGACATGCACGAGAATTCATTTTACCGGTGAGTATATCGTTTATCATATGTTTTCAACGTATAGATTGTGAGGTACTCACTTATTCTTGATTGAAAACAAGCCCGATGTGATTAAATCACTTATTGATGAGAAACTTGATTTTCAGATGCATGAAGGGCACAAGAGCAAGTCCGTGAACAGGTTAGTACCATCGTACCGACAAAGAGACGAACTTGACTCCCAGATAAACTGTGATATTTTATCACTTATTCATTTGGACATGTGATTGTTTATCACTTATTGAGGTCGTATGCAATATTTACACGTATGTATGGTATCATTGAAGATCTTGACTTGCGTCCCCGATATTTTTTGGTAAAAGATTAAACCATGATACCCAGATGATAAAAACAGCATAAAGACCGCATATCTCAGAACTTCGGCATACTATCAAACGAAATTTCAGTACCAAGACCATATGCCAATGAATGGTTCCCACCTGGCTTGCAGTTCGTTATGTTATATCAACCTGCACGTTTTAATCTGATTGTGATCCTACCGATACATCATTAGTAGAGCTACTTATCGTTTTTCAATTGGCATTTTTGACCGTAATTGACAGACCACTGGTGTATCATCATCTTCTCTTATCTTTCCAAGAAACTCATTTTTGGTTTTTGGGTTTTTTAATGTTTTTGTATTTTTGAAAATTTTCAATGTTTTTGGATTTTTGCAATTTTCTGATGTTTTTGTATTTTTCATTTTTTCAAAAAGTAAAGACAGAAAGCAGTAAATAAACAAACGACATATTTTTGGATTTTTGAAATTTTCTAATGTTTTTGTATTTTCTTAAGATTTCTCCCCCTAAAATGAAAAAAGTAGATAAATTGAATATCTTTTTGTATTTTTGTTTTTTTTTAATATTTACAAAAACGATTTGCCGAAGATGATCTACTCGGGTTTCACCTTGATGCCATTGACCAAAAGAATATAATCAAAACGTGATTTATCAAAAGCTTTTGTAAACAGGTCGGCACGTTGGTGATCCGTGTGGATTTTCACAACATTGATAAGTTTCTTTTCATAACAATCTCGTATGAAATGATACTTAATCTTGATGTGTTTGGTCTTCGAGTGCTGTACAGGATTACGAGTGATCTGTAAAGCAGCTTCATTATCAACATAAATAGGAGTAGTTAGGAATTCAAAACCGTAGTCGCGCATTTGCTGTTGGATCCATAAAACCTGGGAGCCGCAACTAGAAGCTGAAATGTACTCAACCTCACATGTTGAAGAGGCCACACAGGTCTGCTTTTTACATTGCCACGTGACTAGACGATTCCCAAGAAACTGACATCCCGCTGATGTTGACTTTGCATTAATCTTGCAGCCGCCATGATCAGAATCACTGAATGCTATCAAATCAAAGTTATTATCCTTAGGATACCAAAGACCGGTGTCTGGACACAGATAACGAAAAATCCTCTTAACAGCCATCATATGAGAAACCTTCGGATTGAACTGGTAACGAGCAAGAAGACATGTCAGATACATAATATCGGGCCTTGAAGCGGTAAGATACATGAGAGACCCAATCATAGCACGATAAAGAGACGGTTCCACATGTTCACCTATTCCGTCAGGAGTAATCCCATGATTTTGAGCCAGAGGAGTCCCCGCAGGCTTCGAGTCTTCCATCTGAAATCTTTTCAAGATATCCCCAACGTACTTGGTCTGATGAATGAAGATCCCTTTCTCAGACTGATGAACCTGCAAACCCAAAAAGAAATTCATTTATCCCATAGCACTCATCTCGAACTTCTCTTGCATCACCTGCTCGAATTCCTTGCACATTTCATCATTTGTAGATCCAAAAATGATATCATTAACATACACTTGAACCAGCAACAAATCCTCTTTTCTTTCCTTGACGAAGAGAGTACAGTCGATCAACCCACGTCGAAAACCATTCTGCAACAGATAGGTAGACAACGTTTCATACCAAGCCCTTGGAGCTTGGTGAAGACCATAAAGTGCCTTGTTCAGAAGCCAAACTCTGTCAAGATGAATCGAATCTTCAAAACCAGGCGATTGCTCAACATATACTTCTTCCTCGACCACACGATGAAGAAACGTACTTTTCACATCCATTTGATAAACAGTGAACTTCTTGTAGGACGCATAAGCCAAGAAAATCCTTATCGCCTCAAGACGTGCCACTGGTGCATAAACTTCATTATAATCAATACCTTCTACCTGATTAAAGCCCTGGACAACCAATCTCGCTTTGTTTCTCACAACAACACCTCGGTTATCCTTCTTGCACTTGTACACCCATCGAGTACCAATCTTCTAGTAGTTCGGGGGCCTGTCAACCAATTTCCACACGCCCAATTTCTGAAACTGCTGAAGTTCCTCTTGCATGGCTTCTACCCATGAGTCGTCTTTCATCGCCTCCTTCCACGATTTTGGCTCAACTTGACATACATAAAAAGCGAAAAACCAATCATTCTGTTCCCCGTATTCTCTTATTGCTGTATATAAACTAGCATTCTGGTTGTTTCTTAACTGATTACGCGTCTGCACTCCACTTTGGACATCTCTTATAATGTTCTTTCGAGGATGAGTATCATGAATACGAGTTTCTGGAACATCAGGAACCCGAGCATTTTAACCCAAATTGTTGATATTCAAATCAACAACCAAATCGATGTTTGGAGACGCCGTAAATGTGGATGCATTTCCTTCAGCATTGTCTTGATTCTGCACCTGAGAAGTTGCTTCAGAAACACCTTGAACAGGAGCTTGGACAGGAGCTGAGGTTGCTTCATTTGCATCATGAAACTCCTCATCTTCCAACGAAACATTATAATCTGCTGCATCTTCAAACTCCTCATTTTGAACAACATTATTAACCGAAGTAGACTCTTGTTGGTTAACAATAATTGGTCGCACCAATGATGAATCAACTGCAGTATCCCTTTCCAGTAACATCTGTGCTGGGCAGATGCATCATCAAAAGTTGGTAGATTAAAGGAGTCGAATAGTCCATCGTAATCGAACATCCAAGGAGCACCCGGAGCTCTCACAGACTCAGTGTATCTTTGAACCTTTACTTCTCCCCATTCTTCAATTCTTTTAGATGACAGATTCCACACCCTGAAATTTGGAGTAGCATATCCAAGAAAGTAACCCTCGATAGCCCGTGGACCAAACTTACCATGTGGATCAATCATAGTGCATGGAGCTCCAAAAGGTTCTAAGTAAGACACATTCGGTTTCCTTTTGTACAACAATTCAAAACATGTTTTCCCATGCCTTTTAACAGTAAGAACTCTGTTCAAAGTATAACAAGCAGTAGCCACAGCCTCCCCCCCAAAACTGAACAGGAAGCTCCAACTCAGCTAACATAGTTCTTGCAGTCTCGATAAGCGTTCGATTCTTCCTCTCAGCGACACCGTTTTGTTGTGGAGTGTAACGAGAACTGTATTCATGCAGAATTCCCTTAGAAGTACAGAACTCATCCAACACCCGATTCTTAAATTCAGTGTCGTTGTTACTTCTGATTCTCTTTACTTTCAAACTATACAAGTTTTCAAATAAAGTGAGAAGATTTTTGAGGATTTCCGGAGTCTCACCCTTGTGTGCCATCATCGATACCCATGAAAATCTTGAATAGTCATAAGTAACAACCAAACAATAAGCATCTCCAAACGTTGTGTTGTGCTTCATAGGTCCAAAAAGGTCCATATGAAGACGTTCAAGAGGCATGTTGACGATGTTGACTTTCTTGATCGGATGAGACTTTTTTGCTTGCTTTCCCTTTTGGCATGATACACAGACGTCTTGTAAATGAAAACTCTTGACTGGCACACCATTCACAAGATTATTTTTCACCAAGTGGTTCATTTTCCTCAAGTGAATGTGGCCCATACGTCTGTGCCAAGATATAGACTCCTTTTCGGTGGCCTTTGAGACAAAACATGTAACTTGTGATGACGTCGTAATAGCTTGGCTCATGTCAAGAATATACAAATCATTAATTCTTGGAGCTGTCAACAGAATCCATTCTTTGGGGATTTTAAAACCGGGTTTCAGCACATAACAACCGGTATCATCAAAATGAACCGTGAACTTCTTGTCACAGATTTGCGAAACACTAAGAAGATTGTGATCAATTTGACGAACATAATTGAACTTGTCAAAACTCACAACACCATTGGAAATCATTCCTTCTCCAGTGATGTAACCGCCTTTATCTCCAGCAAAGGTAACATAACCTCCCCTAATGCTTTTCACATCATACAGGAGCCTTAAGTCGCCTGTCATGTGCCGGGATGCTCCACTGTCAATAATCCAAAGACTATTCACAGTTCCTCCCGGAACACCCTGCACAATACACTACATAATCAGTTTGAGATGGGGACCCAAGCCTTAGTGGTCCTGGGTCGACCCTTATCATCAAGAAACGTGATTTCTATTTCTTGATGATTTAGAAATTCTGTGCCTCCCCCTGAAATATACCGGTTTTAGGTTTCCAAGATTGTTGTCGTTTACCAGAATGATTATTATTTACAGATTTAGTCACTTCTGGTTTTAACGAGTTTGATGAACTTGGTTCTTGTTCTACAACATCCGGTTTTAATGCTTTCTCGATTACCTTGACATTTTAAGTCTTTGTTTTGCTTCTTTTTCCTTAACAGTACGTTTGCCTTGTTTAGGTGAAACAGAACGACGTTGGTAATCCTTTTCAGGAGGGGCATTTTCAACAAACTTCGGTTTTGGTGGGTTTGTACAATTTTTGATTATATGACCAAACTCCCCACATTTAAAACATGATCTCCTTTCAACGAATTTAGGAGATTCTGTTTGATGTCCTGATATTGAACTTGTAGGCCTTAAGGTACTTGTTGCATTATCACACCCATTTGTATGTTGAGTGTAATTGTTATCACTGTTACGTTTTAAAATATTGACTTGTTGAACAAAATCAGTGTTAGATTTGTTTTCAAAAGTCTCAACTTTATCTGTACCGCTTGAGGCCACAAATTTAACATCCTTCCCCTTTTTCTTGTTCCGAGCTCCTTTTGATTCAAACTTAGGTTTTTGAGCTCGTTTTTCCTGTTGTTTACTTTTAGAGGCGATTGGTTGTTCCTCGGTTGGTAATTTTTTATTCCCGTATTGTTTTCTAACTTCAGATTTTGGAATAGGATCACACTGAGTTACTATAACGCTCGGGATCACCTTACCCAAAAACTTACTGGTAGAATTTTCTAAAACTCTATCAATCATGGATGGATTAACATTTTTAATTAGGAAATTCTTGTTTGAGTAAATTTTATCATCACCAATCAAAGTATACAACATATTATCTCCTTTAAACGTAGACACAGATTCCTCTACAGATTTGATCGAGTCAATCTCTTGTTTTGCAACTGATTGCACAACAGGAGCAACTGGAGTAGAAGGATCACACAAGATATGATTCTCAACTGGAATTTCTACTCCTTTCTTCTTTTCAAGAGATTGATCTTGATCACTCACATCTGATTCATCATCTGATGAAACATAATCCTCAATTATTGGAGGACTTTGTTCCGCAACACAAGACACATTCTCTGTCTTTTCAGATTCCTTTGAGGAATTGTCCAGTTTGAACCCTAATCCTGCTGCAAACTCTTCGGGATTAAGAGGTACAGATGGTTCAAAACGTGGCATTTCCTCCTCGTCAGGCATCTTGGTATAATTGTGTCTCAATGGAGGTAGACATGATTTATAACCGATGCACTTGACATCCCCTTTCATCTTTTGAACCTCGATGATGTGATCAAGCACATATCGGGAGTTAGAATAACTCTCCAATTTGAGCTTGATTGCATCATGCTCGCATTTGGCAACGGCTAACTCTTTCTTTGTTTCCTCAATGATATTAATGTAATTATTAATACCCGTTTGTTTGTTCAAAACTTTTTTTGTTAACTCAGACACACTTTTCTTAAGCGTTTCAATTACATATTTGAATTCCTTTTCATTATGAGTTAAAGCCATATTTGCCTCCTTGCATTTGGAAAAATCTACTACTAACTCTTGATTGTGTCTAGTAACTACCTCAAGCTTATGTTTCAATTCTACACATTCATTGCATACACTAGGAGTTTCGGTGTGTACCTAACTATCGAAGCTGCAACATTTGCCATAAAGGCAGTTTGATAAGAAAAAGATTCATTCTCGGTGAAGAACTTTTCCATTTCCTTTGATGCAACTTCAGCTTTCTTTATCAAGACTAGATTTCCCCTTTTCAGCTCCTCGGCTTATTTCAGTTCCTCAGCTTCCTTCAGTAAACTGTCAACCTCAGCATCAAGATTCTCCTTTACATCCGAATCTGAACCATAACCACCCGCATTTGAGCATTCCTCATCCGAACTACCGCTATACCCAGAACTGTCATCATCCTCAGAAAACTCTACACTGTGAACATGTTTGATATACTTGATGATCTTAGCATAACAAGCAGTTCCTCTATATCCTTCATTTCCCTGATTTCCCAGTTGAACTGACCAGTCACATCCTTCATCTGCATGAACTACTAACGCCCTGTTTGAATTGGAAGGCCCCGACTAGTTTGAGTTACCCGGGTTGTTCACTGCTACAATGCTCCTTTCATTATTCACTTGATTTGCGTTGGATGAGCTTGATTGGTTTCGGAAAGGATTTTGATTTCCTTTTCTGCTGGGTCGAGTGCATTCCCGTTTGAAGTGACCTTTCTCGCCACAATTGAAGCACGTAACTGCATCCTTATCAAAACCATACTTAGTATCCCTTTTACTCTCCAAGCTTGTTCTACCCGTTCTTCTTATGTAGTCCTTAGCTCTTCTCACTGCACTCGCAAACGCCCATTTTATATCCATCCGTTCCATCTCCTCCATGTCTATTGTTGATAGTCTTCATCTATCAAATTAATGTTCCTAATTTGACCGGCGACTAATCCACAATAGGCACTCACCATTGTGTTTAGAAGCTCTATATGTTCCCGAGCACCTTCCACACTAACTTTGGTGAAGTTTGAGGTATCAAATCTGACAGTGTTGGGGTTTGAATGCTGAGAGATGTTGTTGCCATAGAAGGCTTGTTGAGGAGCTGGTTGAGAAGGTTGTTGTTGGGTTTGTTGTGGAGCAGCTTGTGTGAAGGGAAAATAGGCTTTAGAATCAAATGAAGAAGGTTGTTGTTGGGTTTGTTGAGGAGCAGCTTGTGAAAAAGGAAGATAGGATTTCGGATCGAATGGTCGCCCATAAGGGTCTGTGAGAGAACCAAAAGATTGAGCTGGCTTGGATGGTGGTAGATAGGCTTTTGGGTCAAATGGTTGTCCATAAGGATTTGTATTTGACACAAACGCGGTTTGAAGCTTCGGTTGCTGATTGGTACTAACTCCGGTGTTAATACCTCCAAAGTATATCTCGGGGTTTTGGGGAACTGGAATTCATTTTGCCTTTGGAATTTCTCCTTCATCTTTGTTCTCAAGCTTCTGAATGAATTCATAAATGCTAAGCGTATCTAAAACACCGGTATACTTTAGCAAGTCAATGAATTGACTCCACTTGGGTAGTAAAGCATCAGCAAAACGCATGACCATTTCTTGTTGTGTAGCAGTCACCCTGTATGAATGCATCTCACTAAGCAAATGACAGTACCGAGTAGCCATGTCGTATAAAGTTTCATTTTCCATGAACAGAAATCCTTCAAACTCCTTCAACAAATCATGACGAATCTTTCTTGTTGATGCATTTCCTTCTCCTCTTGCTTCCAAGACGTCCCACAAATTCTTTGTACTTGTACAATATGCGAATTGATGATAAATATCCTTATGAAGTGCTTGTGTAAGGATAGCAAATGCTTTCTTCTCAAGATCATAAGCCTTCTTATCATTATCGCTCATTCCCACCAAAGTAAGTGGATTGGAACCTGCTTCTTCGAGAGCTACATTGTACGGTGTAGTAAAGCACGTCCACAATTCGGTATTTTGCCCTAGAACGTACGTATGAAAACGACCTTTCCATGTTGGATAATCTTTCATGTGATTTAGCTTGGGTGGACGATTGTTGCTTCCCGTTTCACTCTCGCTTAAGAGAAGATTTTGAATGCTATGATTTTGATTTGCGACACATGTGACATGCCCATTGACTTGCGGTAATTTCTTGTTTGGGCATTAATCCTTTGACCCATTGTGAAGGATCTTGTGTTGTACTTGAGTTATCACTCAAATCCCAAGTATTTGAGCTCATTTTGGAAGGTTGTTTTAAGATAAGTACTTAAAAAATTGAAATAGTTAACAATGAGAGAAATAAAAACCTTCTGTGAAAATTTTCCAACACTTGAAATCACGAAGAACTGATTCACACGAAGAACCTATTCACGAAGAATAGACTCACGAAGAACCTATTTCAACGAAAAACCAGGGTTCTTCGTTGACACTGGTTCTTCTCAGGTGATGGTTCTTCATGGGAAGTCAACACACGAAGAATGGGTTCTTCGTTGGAGATCAAACCACAAAGAAAGGGTTTTTCGCCTACAGGTTCTTCCTCGATGAGTTTTTCCAGAAAGGGTTCTTCGTAAAATGGTAGGTGAGATGTTACTTAAAATGGCAGAATCTTATCCCTGCAATTTGGAAAGATGTTTGGTGACAGACTCAACCTGGTAAATAGACAAACATTCGAAAGATTCAATTTTTGAAAAAGGTACAAGAATATCCTTCAATAAAAGGAATATTCCAGTGACATCTCCGGTCAAACCCTTTGCCGAAAAAGTTGTCGAGCCAAAGTTTTGCAAGAAATTTCAAGAAAAACCGTATTTTAGCATGTTTCCATGTATTTTAACAAGGTTTTTGTAAAAATTTTCAGCAAAACAACAAGATTTCTCAAGTTTTCAAGCCTTTTTCCAACAAAAAAACTCAAATATCTTGTATCAAGCTCAAGAACACTTCCAAGATACTTCACAACTTGTTTAAACACACTACTATGCTTGGTTTTCAACAAGAAAAAGAGCTAAAGCTCTGATACCACTTGTAGGTCCACTCGGAGGATCAAGAAACCTACTTTCTTGTTGTTAGAACACAAATACACGTGTAGAATTGTAACACCCTTATTATTATTTAACGGTTTTCGTATAAATTACGAAAATAAACATGTGATTAGGAGCACATATACTTTACAAAATACGGGTTTATTTAAACGTTTTCAATTTAAAAGTAAAACAACATAATGTAATTAAGTTCATCGTTTAAAAATAACGACGAAACAACGCGCGAAAGCTTCTTTCTCATGTGTTCGGTTCTTTTTCGTTGCTTGATCTTCATCCGGGTGCTCTTGACATTCACCTACGTTAAAAACCAACTCAAAGGTTAGTTTTGATAACTTAAATATAAGTTTAAACAACTTCTACGCATCAAACTATCAAACAAAATAATGTTTTCCAACTTTTATGTCTCTCGCGTGTCGCGAGCGACTCATCTCAACGTGTTGCGTGTCGCGACGTCTGTTGCGTGTCGCGCCCCAATAAACGTTACCCGTCGCGTGGCGCGGGGGAGACCCTTTTCTAGCGATTCCAGGTCTGGGAGCTGCATATCTGCCCAGCTATGGTTTTAATCGAAAATAGAACTTTAAAATGTCATAACTTTTGTTCTACTTATCCAATTCACGTGATTCTTTTTCCTACGCGACCGTAATTTAATTATCCATATCATGGAGTAAAAACCCGACATCTGAATTCACAAAATTTTAGATTTCAAGCTCTCGGCTTGAAATTCAATTTTGACACTTTTTGACCCGTTTGTGTTTTGATCAAACAAACTTGTTGGTTACCTTTAAAATGTCATGCAAATCACATTATATCTGTTTACTAATATTCAAGGTTTAAATTACAGGTTCTTATGCACTCTTAACTCGTTTTTACTTGAAATCTTATTTTGACCCTTTAAGGGTATTTATACACTTTTAAGCTTAAATTACGCTCATTCCTTGTATGCATCATAAGTCCACCCATTCATATTGATTAGTCTTCCAACAAAATTATAATTGTGGTGGATTTAACGTACTAGACTACTTATTTCGAGTTCTATCACTCGGATATGTCATTTTACGGCAAGACGCACTTTAAGGCATTCAACCCTTGAAAGTTTATGCCTACAACTTTTATATGCATCTAAGGGTTGCAAGGTCATAATATAAGTTTCTAAACAACCTCTAAGGGTCGTTTGCCCGGTTGACCCATCAAGGGCTTTTTGATCAATTTTAGTCCTTTATTTTGCTATGAAGGACTTTCACTAAATATTTGGCCAATCATTGCACTTTTAACTATAAGTATATATATGTGTACCTGGCCCGGGTCAACAAATAGACCCGATTTATATCCCGCTTTAATTATCACATATTCTATGGAGACGTAATTATCCGAATTGCTAATCGCTCCTATTAACATAAGACTTGACAACCATATTAGTCGATATTGTCAAATGGTGTTATTACCACCATTTGACCCGTTTGGCCTATATGACCAAACATTTACATATGTAGCAAAACATGGTTATTAATTACCAATTTGCCCATCCGACCCATTTCGGATTTTTTCTTTCATTAGATCCCTTTCCTTATTTATTTAGCCCATTTTGGCTTACGCCATGAGTATCCTTTTAGCTTCGGTTTACATTAGTCGACACTTGACCAAATTTCAATTTTTACCCTTTTTCTCAATATTAGATTACACTATAAGGTAATCTTATCGAAAACTCATAAGTTCTTAGTCATTTCATGACCAATTTACCGTTTCGCCCTTTTTACCATAAACCATGGTTTTTATCGTTTATATTAGTTCCGACCCGTATCAATTGCGTCGGAAATCGATATTTCCCATATTATCTTTATCATATTTATACTTATAGAATAAGTAAATATTCTACAAAAGGGTGTAAGTTTCACTTACCTCTCATCCGGTTTTCGCTTTTCTTCTCGTACTTGATTTGTTTGACCGCTTCTTTCCCAAGCCTCCACCTAGCTCGTTAAGCGTCAAACTATTGTCAACATTTACAAGACGGTTAGATTAGTCTTTAACAATCACGACTATTCCACCTTACTTATTTTCTATGTCGAGACTACTATTCGACTTCATCATTAGTTAACTTAACTTATCAAAAGTTAACTACTTTCGATCACATGGTTTACACAATTAAGTCTAAATCAACATGATATTTAGAACTCTTATCGTTTCATTTTTCGCATAATTTACCATATTATTCAAATGTGCGTTTCACTCGAAATTTCAACATTTTAGCTTTCATTTAGGCATTTTAACAAACACCTAATGGGCATAATGTTACACATTTACTAACTAGTTCATAACTAGTCATTTTTTTACCAAGCTTAACATCAAAATTCATCCTCTATCGTGTATGATCAAATACTCAAACTTGTAAATTGTTCGAGTGTCTTACTTCAACTATCATTTATGATGATTTCTAGCACAAACATATCATCACCTTCACTATTTAGTCAAAACCCACTTTCTAGTTTACTTGCTAATCATCTTCAAGTAATATTACATCAAGTTTTTTCATAATATCATCATAACTAACGAAATTAAACATACATAGACATTCAATTTCGACATTGGATCATAACCCAACCATCTACTTGCAAGTAACCCACTTGTCTCAACTTTCAACTTTAACCAATCCAGGTTTTATGACATACCTTATGATCCCTGCGACTAGGTGATCGTTCCTATGTATTCATGCATCGATTTGTGGCCTGAATTGAGCTCCAATTTGTAGATTCTTGAAGAACTAGGGTTGGCTCCCTTGTCTTCTTCTCCTGGTCGCTCACACGAACACACACTGTGTGTGTTTCTTTTTTTTTATTTATTTAGTTAACATTTAAGTTAACCCTTTTGGCCCCTCTTGTTTAGTTTTGTTTCGAAAGGAACTATAGTTCATTACTCATCACTTAATCACATATTACGAACTAGGTTAATTATTCCTAGTTAAATCAGTGGGTTTGGGGAATTATAACCCGTTTTATTTTTAAGTCCCGTTAACTCGGGCTTCTAATAAACTTTGTTTTCTCAAAGCGTTTATTCTCCTTTTTAATTAACATTAGGTTTAATTATTTAAATCCTAATATTTACCGGGTTACTTTTTACCACTAATGGTATTTTACCCGTTCATTAATATTAACGTGGTTTGACTATCAAGCTTGTTTTCGGGGTGTTACAAGTCTACCCCCCTTAAAGAGGTTTCGTCCCCGAAACCTTATTTACGTAATTCATTGGTTTAATCAACGAACCAAGTTTCATTTTCAAGGCCCCCATTTCTTTCGGTCCAAAGTTCTTATTTGTTTTGACGCGTACGTCTTTCATGTGTGAGGCCTCGTGGGCCGTTACTTTCAGCTTGGATCCATTATCTTTATTGATTATTTATTTAGGTGGTAAGACTTGTTAGTCACCGGTTACCTAATACCCCGTCGCTCGGGTATATCCACTTTGCCTTCTCGAGGCTTACAATCTTTTATCGTCCCCATTTCTTAGTTCACGCTATAACGTGGTTAAATTCCATATTACTTTTCTTAACCATGATCGTATCACGTCATGTTTAAGTTTATATAATCCTTTCATTATCGAAAATCTTCTTTTCGAACGTGTCTTCATGCACCCATTCTTTTAGTGCTATCTAATTCCTCTCATAATATTTATATTTGTTAAAACGTTATTTCTTACTAAAACTGAATTTTAGTTTAACGTTTTATCTTTAACTTATGTCAATTACTCATATCAAGGAAACTGACAATCAGTAATTTATTCTTTCCCGTTCTCGTTTTACACGGGGAATAATAACCAGTTCCCTCGCTTTATACTATTGATCCGTAGGTTCTTTCACTTAGCCTCGTAGGTTATTTCTTTAGATTTTCACCTTTTTACCTTATTAAGGTGAGACCCTAACAGTTCGTTTCTTTCTATTTATGACCCAAGGGTCTTCTTGGTCTCGTTGACCTTAACACTACCTTTAATCCCGAAGGTTATGATGATCCCGTAGATCATCTTTTATCTGAGTCTTTATTCAACTGTATATATATATATATATATATATTTATGGTGTCAAGGTACCCTTTTTATATTTAGAATCATTTATTTTTGCTTTTGTATTTCATTTGACCTTGACCATAGTCTTAGGCTACATTTGTTTTCTTTCGAATTATTCTTCCAACTCTATGACTTCTTCCGTCATTTACATATCGGTTTGTTCTTCGCTTACCGTTATCCGGTTCATACTTATATTTCTTTACAACCCATTACCCGGGTTCTTTTATCTTAATGTTTTTAACTCTCCAGTTTCACTGGTTTACTTTTTCCTTTCTACTTTTTCCATAACCTTTTATATAGATTTGTTAATATCTCGCGCTTTTATTTATTTGGTTCACGCTTACTTACGTTATCAAGCGTTATTCTTATTTTAGCTCGTTTGACTAGTTCGTGTGAAATTTCATCACTTGTGAACGTCAAACTTCATTCTTTATTCGACCCGTTCAACTTTAAAATAGTTGAACGTAATTTATCAAAATTTCTATTTGCAGTATCTTATCGTCTTTTAGTCATGACTCGAAACCCGAGTCTTTTGACTTTCCATCCGCGTTCCCGTTTCTCAGTCTACGCATGTGTTTAAATCCTTACCCATCAACCGGGTGTTTTACCGAAGTCGTTATCATTGCAACCCTTCCGGTATGCATTAAGATTTCGCTTCGATTTATTTTGTCGTCTTAGCGAAATCCATCGCTTTTATTCAACCATGTCTTTTATTCTTTATGTGAGCATCCTGGACGGCCTTATAGATTTTAAGTGACGATTATCATCGTCATCCTTTCTTTACTATGACCAAAGTTAACAACCTTGATTATCTTTTTCGTGTGGGCAATACCTTCGTTTTTATGACCCTGCGGATCATCTATACTTTGGTTTTACTTGCCCATTTTGTCAACCATGGATCTTTCGTCCAAAATGACTTATTTTTGCGAATTTTCCTTAGGTCATTCATTTATATCTTCATTTACATTAATCTTTGTCCCTTCTCTCGGGCTCATTATCCTAATGTAATACGCTTCCGTCGCCCGGTTGTGAATTTACATTATTATCAAATATTTTTGCTCATTTGATTCATTTGGGTACTTTTTAATTTGTCCCACTCACCCCGTCCTTACTACATCGGATGTAAGTATGTCCATCATAAAAAGTTCATGGTACCACGTGTTTACTACTTACTTGGCCAGAGTAAGCGATCAACACCTGATATACATGCCCTTTTATAATTTTCACATTACACCCCATGTAAGTAATGCCTTTATTTAGTTTTCTTGGAAATAATATCCTGGATAGGTATTCTATTCAGGTTTTTCCAAGTTTTTAATTTACATATGCAACGGTCAGTCTCTATGTATTTGTTGCATATTACATATTCATGCAATAAATTTAAAATGTGCACCTGTAAATGGTTGCCCTAACGGGTTTTCCATGTCATTAACCTTGTTTGCGATCATCACGCGATTTAGGTCCTTAATGTCACACCCTGAAATATCAGAGCATGGCGTGACTGGACCGGTATCTTCATTGCACAGCGGAAGCAAATAAGCTAAGACTTCTAGAAATTGAACGCCCGCTAAGCACTCGAATCCCCATGGGTTCTCCTATTCCAACCGTTCCATAGTTTGAAAATGCAATCTGAGAAAGAACATGCGAAAAATCAACATAAAGTTGAGCGAGTTCATAGTTTGTTTTGAAAAGATTTTAAAATAAATCTTTTTATTTACCGGTTTAAAAGTTGTTGAGAAAATATAATAGAATCATTTTTCTCGATATATCATATGAAAACTGTGAGTCTAGCCCACGAGAATCTTTGTGCATTGCACGAGAGAGAATAGGCCGAGCCCAAAAGAGTCTTTGTAAGCAGGACCAACACGTCCTCTTACTTGTACATAAGTTGAAAACGTTATCAAAGTTTGTAAATACATGTATTGTGAGTTTGTGTCAAATGAATATTAAAAACATTTGAAAGTTTTGAGTATCGAAAGTTGGTATGTAAGCGTCTATGAACCTAATGATCATTAATGTGTGGCTAAGACATTAATATGTGTGCCGACATAGGAAGCACTCAACCCGGTAGACGATTTAAGTGTCGATTCACTTCGACAGGGACACAAAAGCACTCTAAGTGGCCACACAAGGACCGTGAGTGGGGCTCGCTCGTACCCGATAGATCTACCCCCTTGTTCCATGGTCCTTAAAAGGATTAATGGTGCCTAAGTTAGCGCCTATTCGCACATGATCCAAGAATTCATTCCATAGCTTAATCATACCCTGGTTAATATGTATTTCAAAAGAAAAGGGGGACATAAACCCATTGGGTTGTCTCATTGTTCATACGCAGACCAACCCAGTCCCGTTGTAGTAACTAGGACATTCCCATTAGTCGTGAAAATCATGCACGTTTTGTAGAACCGGTATGTTTAGTATAAATCGTTCGTAAACCATTCGAGTTTTTTGAAATCCATTAGCAACATGGTTTAGAAATATGAGTTTTCGTTCATCGAAAAGTTGTTTACTTTTCCAAAAATTTGCATGTCTTTCCACCCCCGAAAACATTTATAAACATGTAAAACCGTAAAAAGTGGGGGTTATGAACTCACCTTGATATTCCTGTGCAAAGCTAGCTTAGCGTGATTCCGAAGTGTCGTTCCAAGAACGTGTATTAGCTAGCGTGCATCTATAGTATTCCTAACAGGGAATAACTTATCAGTGTCTAAACAAAACAACGTAGCTAAACTACGTGTCCGAGCTCTACCGAGTCGTAAGTAAAACGACTCTAAGATAGTGTTACCTTGACTTAGAATAACCAATCTATGGTTATTTGATCCCGTTTATAATCAGGATAAAAACTAAGTCTCGAAAACGACTTAGTTTCGAACGGTTTAGAATATATATATATATATATTTATATATTTAAATATAAATATACTTACGGCGTCGTGTTAGTTGTCGCGAATAAAAGGCGTGGATGAAATAGTAACACGTCTCGTAGTTTACGTAAGATGTAAGTATATATATACTTGTTATTAACTAACTCGGTTAGTAAGGTGTTATAATTGTGCGGTATTTGTCGTGTTCGGTTAGACGTTTGAAATAAATATACATAATTATATTTATTTTTACGAATTCTTCGAATTTGCGATGACTGAATAGATATAAACAATTATGTTTATTTTCTAAAAGCATATGAATTTCCGAAGATCGGAATAAATATAACTAACTATGTTTATTTTATAAAAATACATGAATCGACGATGTTTGAAATAAATATAAACATTATATTTATTTGTAAAATCACACGAATTAGCGACTTTTGAATGAAATATAACTAACTATAGTTATATTGTAAAAGCTTCCAAGTTTTGGGTGTTTGAACTAAAGAATTATATTTATATTAAATTAAATATCGGTTTTCGTTAACTTATAGCGTCGTAAAAATAAATACTTCCTTTTTATTTATGCTATAAGAAAAGCTCGAATTTCAATAAGTCTCGCTTAAACAATAAAATTATGTTTTGTATTTTGGATTTTTAACGAAAAACGGACAGAGTTTCCTCTGTTTTTGGAATAACCCGACAATAAAAAGTTGTCGTATTTTGTCAAAAGCTCAACAATAATTCAATCAATGCAAACAATATATACTTAAGACTTTATCAAATACGGCAAAATAAAGTGTAAGTAGTCGCTAAAGGTATCGGTCGAGCTCGGTCGCGTATAACTATAATCTGCATAACGAAACAAAACTTTTGCGTCGTTTAAACTTTATCGGGTCTTTGAGTTGACTGCGTTTTGACCGAGCCTTTGACTGTCGTTGACGGAGTTGACTCGGTTTCACCGAGCTTAACCCGAACCCCAAAACTGGTGTCGTTGATCATAACCACCCGAGCTTTGACCACAGTTGACCTGCCTTGACTGTTTGACTCGGACCTGAATCGAGTTAACTCGGTTTGACCGAGTTGACCCGTTCCACGAAACCCTAACTGAAACGACAACCACCACGGCCGCCATCGTTCACTGACGTGGCTCAGGTGTCACCGACGCTGTCGTCGGCCACCAGCGTCAATCCTCATCATCATCATCGTACCAAAATTGCTCACCAAAAAAAAGGGAATCAGGAGTGAAACCAGTTTAACGTTCAGAATTCGATAGACATAAAGAAGCGGAAAAAAAAACAGATGTTCTTACCGAAAAGGTTACGGTTGCTCACTATCATCTTCATCAGTGCTCATCATCGTTATCAACGACAGCAGGAGACGCCGTCGCCGTCGGGTTTAGAATTTTGTCGAACAGGAGCGCTACCGCCGCCGCCACGGCGGCGCAACCGAAATCGTCGGAGCTCGATGTCACTCGCCGGCTTTCCTTCTCACTCGAGCTCTCTCTCTCTCCTCTGTTCTTCTATCTTCTGTCTTTCTCATTCTCCTGATTCATCACCGTGCCACCTGTGGTGGTTCCCTGCCCTGCCGTCGTTGTTAGTCATGCACCGCCACCACTAAGTGGTGGTCGGCTAGTAGTCTAGAGAGAGAGTGGACAGTGAGAGAGGTGTAGAAGAGGGAGGAAGGGAGTGGTTGTGCGTGGCGGGAGAACGAGCGACGACCGGTGCACGCCGGAATTCACTCCGGTGACCAGAGTTGGGTGAGAGAAAGCAGAGGTGGGGGTCGGGTCATGTGCGGCTGAAGTGAACTAAAGGAGGTTAGGGTTTTTGAAACCCTTAGTGAGGTATTTATACTGGCTTCTTAAATGGGCTTGGACCCAGGCCTACAAGCCCACTTTGCACGGCCTGATTCGCTTTAAGAGCCCGTTTTCACAACCGAGTGCTGTAAATTGTCGTAAAATATAACATTAAGTCGAGAATGCTAAAAAAATATGTCGGAATTGAGGTTTGACGTGTATTTTGTCGGTTGCGTTAAAACGCGGGGAAATGTTCTGTTTGTCATTTTCAAATCCATTTTTCGATCTGTTTTCAACTACGGATAGCAAAAGTTAAAACGACGCTAAATATATCAATATAAATTAACATCGAGACGAAATTCGAATCCGGTGCTTCCGTTTCGTCGTTGATTGTCGGTGCGTTACTGTTTTCGCGTTTTTCGCTCACGTTTGCGTATTGTGTGTCACACCCCCAAAATACCACATGCGGTAACCCCGCTAGGCGTGTGACGTACCAGGATCTAGCCACCAATCACATTGAACTAACCATAAGACGTTTAACAAAATTCCCATTCATTAAGTAAAACATTCATGAAACATATTCCAAGTTAAATAGTGTCAGCGGAAGCAAATAGTAAAACACTGTTCAATAGTTTCAAAAACCAATGTATGCGAAATCAGTAAACAAGTCTTGTAAATCCAAGCGACATGACCCATGACCACTCCAACCATCCAGATAGCAAGTTCCTTATCCAAAGTATCTGACGACCTGCGAGCATGCAACAAGTGTATCAGACAACGCTGGAGAGTTCATAGTTTTACGAAAACGTTAGTTACCAAGTGTTTAGTTCAGTTCAATGATTGCAATGTTGATAATACCCCGAATACAAGACGGCTCCTGATTTATTTTGCACGTTCCCCAATGCTCCTATCAAAGCATTGGGCATGACTGAGTTATTAGTTCACACCCGTCCTCTCAGGTACGGGGTGAGGGTGCCAAACCTAGATAGCGCTACCAACTAATACTCCGTTACCTCTCAGGTAACAAACAAGATGGGACTTAAGGGTGATAGGATGAGTGTATTATCCAACATTCCCGATTTTACCCATAAGATGTATTCCTCTCAGGATTACCCAATTGATTTACCCAAAAACCTATCCCTCTCAGGGATACCCAATGACTGTCCCAACCACCGGGACGCATGCTCAAGAGAAATGAACTCACCTTTGATTTGCTGGGTATATTAAATTACCCGTCCACGTTGGTCAACCCAAACCCTACCGTGGTTACCAATCATCATTAGTTACACAATCAAACGAGTCACATATTTGTACACAATAAATCACGTATTCATACACAGTTTGCATCTATTGCGAGGTCACCGAATATCATATAACAAATACCCTGTTCTATACATGTTCACATCCCATGTATAACATGCAATAGCACTCAACAGTTAACTGGGCTATCTATAAAAGCCCAACCCAATCTGCTTCCTTCGGCGAATAACCCTTCCGACGAAAGTCCCCACCGACGAAAGTCCCCTCTCTTTCGTCATAAACAATTACGACGAAATACCCATCTTTCGTCAACATCCCAGATGACGAAATACCTATATTTCGTCAAAATCCCATGTGACGAAATACCTATCTTTTGTCGGGGTCAACTATGACGAAACATCAGCAATGTTTCATCGAGATCAGTTAACAGCTCCTTGACCACAGAATCATCAGTTACACACATATACAACATAATCGAAGGATCAAACGACAGTTACATTATCATGTTCATAGAAATCTTAATCATTGTTCATCATCACAATCAATAAACCTCAATATTAACATTGATAACATTCATATACACTAATATGGATTCAAACATGACAACAGACATCGATCAAGATCTATTACCGATTCATGACTACGGATTTCAATTGCTAACCCTAAGTCATCAACAACATTAACAATTCAAACATAATTTCACATCATGATCAATCGCATATACCCAACATACAATCCTATGGACAAAACCCTAGTATCCATGTTACATATAATTCTAATCGGACAAAACCCTAGTTACGAAATCATTAAAACACAATACCACGTATCAGAATTAATCTATTAACAAGATCAAGACACTAACCGTAATACCGAAGGGTTTATATAGATCGAGATGAAAAAGAATGCTTCGAGGTTTCTTCTGCCGTCACACAGATAACAGGGAGGAGGAACTTTAGGGTTTTCATTCATGTAACTGTTTTAAAAGGTTATACAGCACACAGTAACAGTTGGGCCACGATACAGATTGGGCCGAAGGCCCTCATCGGCGAAATACCATCTTCGACGAAAGACCCTATCTTTCGTCGAGATGTGGTTGGCGAAAAACCCTATCTTTCGTCAAGATGTGTATGTGACGAAGAACATTATTAAATCTTAATTAAACTATACTTAATTATATTTAACACCACACCAATAAAAATCACCAATGCACATAAAACATTAATCTTTTAATTAATTACACCCGACACCACGTACAACAAATCGTAAAACAGGATTATAAAATCAGTGATGTGTATGGAAAAGACCTTGAAATCTCGGATTGTCACATCATCCCCAACTTGAAAGAAATCTCAACCCGAAATTTGACAAGTAATCCAAAACGACAAGGTGTTAAATTAGGATGACTGCGGGTTTTCCGAAGGTGCCACATCATCCCCAACTTGAAAGGGAATTTCGCCCCGAAATTCACTAGTTGCATCAGGTTTAGATTTGTCGGTTGGAAATACGTGAGGGTACTTGAGCTTCATCTGATCTTCGCGTTCCCACATGAACTCCGGTCCATGTCTTGAGTTCCAGCGAACTCTCACGATCGGGATTCGACTATGCTTACGGACCTTGACTTCCCGATCCATAATTTCAATAGGTTCCTCGACAAACTGCAACTTGTCATCGATTTTCAGCTCTTGAAACGGTACTACAAGTGTTTCATCAGACAAATACTTCTTTAGTTGCGAAACATGGAAGACATCGTGGACGTTACCCAATTCAGCAGGTAACTCGAGTTTGTAGGCCACTTTTCCAATTCCCTCCAGAATCTTGAATGGCCCTACATAACGTGGATTAAGCTTGCCGCGCTTCCCAAAGCGCACCACACCCTTCCAGGGTGAAACTTTCAACATAACACGATCGCCTACGGTGAACTCCAATGGTTTCCTACGCTTGTCAGCGTAGCTTTTCTGACGGCCGCGCACTGCCGCCATACGGTTTCTTATTTGGACAATATTTTCTGAAGTTTCAAGAACAAGTTCCGGACCTGTGACTTGGCTGTCAACCACCTCAGCCCAACAAAGAGGAGAACGACATTTCCGGTCGCACAATGCTTCAAACGGAGCTGCCTGGATGCTAGTGTGGTAACTGTTGTTGTAGAAGAACTCGATCAATGGCAAGTGTTTCTCCCAGCCCTTGCCAAAATCGATTACACATGCTCTCAGCATGTCTTCCAGTGTCTGGATGGTCTGTTCGTTTTGACCATCCGTCTGTGGGTGATAAGCAGTGCTCATGTCGAGACGTGAGCCGAATGATTTATGCATAGATTGCCACAAATCAGATATGAAACGCGGATCACGATCAGAGATAATAGAGGTTGGCACCTGACGTGCTAAAAGTGGTTAAATAAAAACAACTAAAATTAACCCTAATATAGACACTCTAAGCTTTAAATTTATAAACTTAGACTCGATCTAAAACTAAAACCACACAACCGGCAAGTGTACCGATCAATGTAGTAAAGATAAAGTAAGTCCGAGTATCGAACCCACGAGACTCTAAGGACTACGCTAAGACTCTATTTAGACTAAAACTGACACGACTTAACTAATTTGTTTATTTGATGAAGGGGGGTTTCTAAAAGTCCTAAATAAAATATTAAAATAATGCTAAAAGACTAGACACGAACTCGAACGAAGGCTTTGACCAGTGGCGATGAAGACTACCTAGGCTAGACGCAAGCTTAACTCAGAATGGATTTCTATTCGATAGTTTTGTGGTATGGAACCGGGATCTTTAAATGCTAAACCTATTAAGATACCAACTAAGCCCCTCAATCCCTCTCAAGGTGATTCTTGTGGCACTACCTAGGCTGTTATGATTACCGGTTTTCTAGATTTCCTCACAGTCCTCTAGTTTCTTGAAAGTGCCTAAATAAGACAATCTACCTCACAGCGCGAAAGTCTAAGGCAACTATGGGTTTTAATCTTGGTTTAATAGACAAGAGAATGTTTAAGGACTAGACCGATTTCTTAGACCTAGCTATAAACCAAACCGAGACCTACTAATAACCTCAAGCCTCACAGCGACAAGATTAGCAGAACACTTGATTTTATTAAATTACCGAATATTACTTCTAAGGTTAGTTACGTAATTTCACCTTAAAGAGTTAAATATTTATTATGTGATATAGACACTCACCTAAATCAAGAACCCTAGCACAACCCTATTATGTGATATAGACCGTCACCAAGGATTATACGAAGCAATAAACAGCGATGAAACAAATATCAAGAATGCATATACACCAAGTTAAAATTCCTTAGCCTTTACAATACAAGAAAAATCCATAAACCACGCAAAAACCGAATAAAAATCCAAACTTTATTTAAACTATTGTCATGCCTAGGTAGTTAAAGGTTTTTAGCCGGAAAACATAATCAGAAACAAAGTATCAATCAAGAATAAATCTGAATTCATCTTGCAACAATGTAAAACGAACGAAAAACAAAGAAACAGGAAGTTTAAACCCGTGATCTTTACTCCCGAGCGCTCCAAAGTGTTACCCGATGATTCCTGGCTTCCCAAGATGCTCCAAAACCTTCAACAGCCTTCAATGGTGCTCCAAGATCCTTAAATTCGTAAGTTCTCCCTTCCCAAAGTTTGCGTTCATGTGCCGCTGATGTTTTCGTGATCTTCTAAATATAATGTCTGCCTCAAAATAATGCCGCTCCAATTACCTTATGGGCTTGCGGCCCAATAGCAAAATAGCCCCTCAAAAATAATAATTTCCATTTCCTCTAATGGCAGCAGCCGTCCAACTTGTCTTCGAAAAAAAAAAAATAATAATCTCAAGTTTTTCATTCCTCAATGTATTCTTCTAAATGTTTGTGTCTCTGTTGTTGTATATTAACAAAACCACAATCCAATTTCACATTTAATGGACTGGTCATGTGATCACGGCCCAATAGGAATCATTGACATCCAGAATGATTTGTGTTGGTCCCGTTGATACAGGATCTGATCGTAGGAACAAGATGAATCGACGTCGTCTAATGTGCGGAATCCATTAAGACGAATCATAGATTTGTTCAACACAGAATTCAACGTTTAACTGCTTGTCTGTTCGTTCTATTAAGTAATCTGAAAGTCACAAAGATCCGGTAGAAGTACAGACTATCCGTGCGTGTCTTAAAAGTTCTGACAAAGTTGCACCGGACCTCCTATTTATAGACAACCTCAGGAAACTAAGAAGTGTTGTACGTACGGGTGGGCTATCCGTGCGTATGACTCACCCGTGCGTATGACCCATACGTGCGTATGACTTATACGTGCGTATGACTTATCCGTGCGGATAAGTCATCCGTGCGTATTACCATCCGTACGTATTGTCATCCGAACAGGTTGAGCTTGTACCATCCAACACTTTTACATACAAAACCTACTCCTGAGTTATCATGCTATCTACATACATACATATAGATTACAAAAACATAGAATACAAAATATGACTACATGCTGACGGAAGCTACAGACGTTATGTACTAACAGACTCCCCTTCGGATGTAGCTGTAGTACCTTCCAGCATAGTCTTCAATTCCTTCTGCTGCGTCTTCGTTCACGCGCTTTCTCCCTTCTTTTCTGTGCCTTTTCCTCCAACATTCTTTTTCGTTTTTGTCTTCCTTCAGTCATCCACCAATTTCTGTAGACAGGATCTCCATCACGCTTCCGTTCCCACTTAGGAATTTTGTTTTCTTCAGATTCAATTGGTGTTTGATCTGTTGGAGGAACAATCCCCAATCTACGTTTTCCCAACTCAGCAGCTCTTTCAGCAATCTTTTTGGAACGTTGTTCACGCTTGTATACTTTCAAGAACTCGTCAATCTCTAGATCTCTCCATTTTGTCTTCCAGTATCTTCCAGAGTTGATGTCTTTTGCGTAACAAACATCCACTACTTTTTGATATTGCATAGCTTGCTCTCTGTCAGGTCTCTCATAGACTATCTTGTTGTAGAACAGACAATCTATATCTTTCTTTGAACAATTTACAAGCCACATAGGATCTAACACACAGATCCTTCTTGCTTCTCCTGTGGACTTGTTATGTAAAGAAATTATTGCTTCAGCTGTAGTTTGATTGTACAACCACCCTTCAAACTCATCGTGGAAATCTTGCTCCATTGCCCGTAAAGGCATATTCTTTAAACAACTTGGAGGTTTGATATCCAGAGTAATATCCTTTTCACCACTTTCTAAGATTCTGACAATGTGTTGTGGAAAGTGTGGTTTCCAATCAGGATATCTTTTCTCAGCTTGCAGCTTCACATAATTCCATAACTTTTGATCATTTTGTCTCATATCTAATCCATGGTAATATTCTTTGATGTTCTTTGTTTTTACCAGCTCATCTATATCCCACCATGGCAGAGTTTTGATATCAGACAAGAACTCAAAATACTGTACTCCCTGTTCTCTTCTGATTGCATAAACTTTTAAGTCTTCCAAATATCCCCAAGAGAGAATGTCACCCCAAGAGAGTTCTTTGTCGTGTGTAAAGAATTGAAGTGCCCGAAGTTTCTTTCTCTCTTTTGGCATGACTTTGTACCATTTCTTTCTTTCTTCAGCTAGATTTTCTCTCGGTATGGTATCTGGAATACCTTCAGAAGACACTTTCTCTACTATCTTTCTCCTGATTTCTTCTTCATTTCGATCTTTGAACATTTCCGACAACGAAGGAAATGTTTCATCAATTCCAGAATAATGAAAATCAACTTCATCATCAGATGAATCTGAAGCATCTTCAACAATTACATCGTTGTAATGATCAGCTTCAAAGGCATATCTTGATTCAAATACATCTTCAGAAGTTTCAGGAATTTCATCTTCAATATCGAATTTAAATTTCCCTTCTTGCAAACCCAATTCCTCTAACATCTCTTCCCTTGATCTTCTAACCTCAATCACTTCCTGATTTTTATCTTGTAAGAAAATGACGGTAGGATTTGTGAGGAATACCTGATCCATGTGCTGCTTTCCAGAAGTAGAAGTTTCTTGCTGATCATCATCATCTTGTTCGTTGATTTGATCATTCAGAAACTCCTCAATCTTTTGTTCATCAATAGGATTCTTCACAATCAATCCTGAAGAACCTTGATCATCGTCATCATTCTTCTTATCATCATCTTTCTTATTATCATCGTCTTTCTCATTATCATCGTCTTTCTCATCATCGTCGTCTTTCTCTTCATCTTTATCTGCTTCATCATCTACAAGAAGTTCTTCATCAGAATCACTAACTACCTCTACACGAGCCTTCTTTGCTTCTTTTTTCTTTTTCATAATTTTCATTCTGTGAAGAGCTTCTTTTACGTTGAGAGGTGCTGTATATGCATTACCAACAAGAACAAACTGTTTTGTCTTCCATTCAAGTAGCAAAACTTCTTTCGCCTTTTTCTTCTTTTGTTCAGCAGCAACTCTACGAATGATTTCATCAGAATCAATGATTTGAGAAGGCTCTCCAACTAACATGAAATCTTGACCATGTACAACTTGTTCTTGAGCATTTTCAGCATCAATCATTTCAGCATCAACTTGACTTGAAGAGCCACCAGCTTCCTACACATCTTCAACTAAACTTTTGTTCTTTTGAATAGCATCCTCAGCTAGTCTTCTTTCTCTTTCAAGTCTTCTTTCTTCAACCTTTCTTACTTCAATTTCATTGAAGGCAGCATGAACATCTTTATTCAAAAGATTTTCCACAACAGAGTATAGCATCTTAAGTTGTTCATCTTTCATCACTTTGTCTGCCTTCATGGCTTCCATCTCCAGCTTCATTGCTTTCATTTCATTTCATTTGAAGTAGCTTCACTCATTTCACTGAGAAGCTGATTGAGTGACTGATTTACATCCTGGAGATTCTTTGTCTTCTCATTCAATGAAGATATTTCTGCCATAAGAGCTTCAATCAGTTTAGCATTATTATCACCATCTTCCTTTATTTTCTTCATGGTATTATCTTCATGATAGATTAACACTGATCTGAGTTGATCATGAGCTTTCATTATTTTATTAACTTGCTTCAACAAGAGATCACGTTCGCTTTCAGCCTTTTCTTTTTCAAGATCTTTGACTTTCTTTGCCAGAACACTCACTGCATCATTGTTGAATAAGTCATCATCAAAATTCAGATCTTCTAAAGGATCTCCTGAAGCAGATGGCGTATTGCTGAAGAAATCATCTGAGCCTCTTGGACGTGAAGATTCTGGAATCTCTATATTTTCAGGTACTATTGGGAACTTTGAATAAAAATCTCCAGCCTCAGTAACTTCAACGTAGTCATCGTCACTAGTCTGCTTTTCAGCTTCTGCTTCTTGAGTTTGAGATGATTCAACATGTTGTGTATCTTTACCATCATGTTCCTTTTGAACTTGACTTTCGCCTTTTCTTGCTCGAACACTTCTTGGAATAAATCCTGCTAGAACTGCTTTTCTTTTCTTGATTTGTTTCTTTGGATTCTCAGGATCATAAGTTGAATCTTCTTCATCTGACCCTTTCTTTTTCTTTGGAGACTTATTCTTTAACTGAGCTTTTCCTTTGCCAAGAGTTATTGGATCAAGTTCAGATTCTGATATAGTGGTTTCAGAATCATCATCACTTGATAAATCTTGAATGACACCTTCTTGATCTTTAACACCTTTAGCAGCATCCTCATTCTTCTTTAAGAAACTTTGAAGAGATTGAGATAACAACTCGGCTCCTTCTTGAATAACTGCTGACGGTTCCAAAACTGTTTCATCTATCAACTTGTGTTGTGGTTCTCCAGAAGACCCTGCAAAACAAATGTTTGACAAATTTATTAGAAATTTTCACAATATAAAATTCTAATTTCCTTATGACTCCCCCTTTCTCAATACCCTTTTCTACATTCTTCAGAATAGAAACTGCAGGGGACGTCTTTGGAGTTCTCTTTCTCTTTCCATCCTTGATACACCACCATCTAGTATCTTTCTTAAAGAACAAACTCATCTTGTCATCTTCATTATCAGAATTGCTATCTTCATGTCTCCATGCATCATTTTCTGGAGCTACATAGTTCGGATTTGAAATTCTGCAGATCATTCTTTTTGCTCCTGGATTTGGACCCTTGATCAACCTGCTGATTGTGTCTGGTGACATATGCCTTAATCCCAAAATGTCGTTACTTCTCTTTTCTAAACCTTCAAACTGCTCATCTATCAACATCTGGACAAACCTAGGATACATAAGAAACCTCTTGCTTCCATCCTTTACATTCTCCGTCATGTAATCAAAAATTACTTGAGAAACATTGTACGGTCTGTTCAGGACAAGACAAACAATGATATTCATGATATAATCTTGAGTTTCATCATATCCACCCTTTCTGTGTGACAATGCATGAAGAACACAATGAGCCAAGAATTTGTAAGCGTGGCTGAAACTTGTTTTCTGCATCTTTCCATTTACACTACCAGCAAAACCCATTCTACACCACATTCCTTTTACAAGACGTTCAGAAACAATGGTTGGGTCACTATCATCGTCTCCTAAATTCAACACTCTCCTTACATCACCAACGGTCACTTTCATCTCCAAATCTATATCTTTTCCATTCTCATCCTTATTTGATACAGCAGAATAAATGGTTTTATCACTCTCTTCGTATCTTGCAGCACTCCAAAATCATTTCACATGAGACTCATATGCTACAGTCTTATCAGTTAAAGCCTTAGAGATTCTGCTTTCTCTCAAGAATTTCGCAACATCTTGAACTATTGTGTTTTCGGTATACTCTTTATCCAACACACAATAAATATTATGAGATTTATCCCAATCCTGCAAAAGTTTTATTCATTTAAGAAATATTTTTGGGATCTCAAAATATTCTATCAAAGAAAAACTTTCTGTACGATTTGACAGTTAAATGGTTATCCGTACGCATGACTTATCCGTGCGTATGACTTATCCGTGCGGATGAGTTCTCCGTGCGGATAAGTTATCCGTGCGGACAAGTTATCTATGCCCCGTATTGCCATCCGTGCGTACAACATGACATTGCCCCGGATTGCCATCCGTGCGTACAACATGACATTGCCCCGGATTGCCATCCGTGCGTACAACATGTACCCAGATTGTCATGCGTGCGTACAGCCTGACTTTGCCACGGATTGCCATCCGTGCGTATACAAATCATGGAAGAAGAACAGTCTTTAAACTTCAAAAAATTTTCTAAGGCAAAACCTAAAATTGAACACAGATCTACACAGAGGATGTCAACGCGATCAAAACCCTATGTTCAATGTTGTCTAAAACTTCCTATTCACAGCTTAATTTCACAAAAACCTAGCCGACACTACGTACTGTCCAAACATCAGATCTATAAGATTTTAACATGTTATAACACAAATTAAACCGGTAAAACTCTAGATCTAATCATTCCGAACAAAACCCTATGATTTATTCATGACAAAACAAACTAACACAGGCTAGATCTAAGATAAAATCTCCGAAAGAAACGATATGATAAGAACAGTTATCAAACAATGAATTATTGCAGATTTGAGTTAGAAAAACATACCTTTGCCATTGTTAATGTTGTGTAAACCAACGAAAACAAAGATCCGTGCAAAGAATTCCGAAATCAGAAAGTTGAAGTGCGTGTGAGAGAGAAAGAGTATTGTACGTGCGGATAACTTTGACTGACTCTTTGACCCTCTATATATACTAACAACAGACGCGTATTGTCACCCGGGCGCATTGCCATCCGTGCGTATGGCTATCCATCCGGATGAACATCCGAATGAGGCACACTTTAACCGTTTTAATGGAAACTTTGATTTTTCTCAAATTTTGTCAGTTTTTAGAAATCCACTTAAGTTGCTTGGTTCAAATTAATGACCCAAGGTACTTAATTTGTCGACCAAGTCCAACTTAATGACCTTGGTTGATCTGAAACAAAATATACTGACTTTTGGAATTTTTGTTCAATTCATTTTTCTGAAAAATTACAAGTATCAACCTAATGAACTTGTGTTTGACATTTTCAATTACAGATTAGTTATGATTAGCTCCAAACTCATCTTCCATCCCAGAAACTTCCTGCATCTTCTATCACTTTTGAATCCGAAGATCAACTCTCCACTTTGGTTTGTCGGAAAATAAAGCAGAAAAATAAAATCTTTTTGGGATTTTTAATGAAGCAATCAGACTAGAAATGAAAAACAGAATATAAGAATAGTAAAAATAAACTATTTACAAACAAAATTTTTGTGAGCGTGTTAGGGAATCATATCAGCTTCCGACAAGTTACAAGTACCATTAAGCTTGATTTCATGCCAAACATTAAACAATTCACTTAGATTGTCGATATGCTGATCCACTTAAATTCTTACACACATTTCAATCTGTTCAGGATACTGATTTAGTATTTTAGAGACTTAAACTTATACGCATGTCCCACCTCTTGAATATACTCCCGTATCCAGAATCCCAATAATCAGTCTTACAGGTGAGTATACTACAATGATATCTGTACATAAATTAGGTATGCGAGGGCCGAGGGATCTCAGGTCGATACTTCCGTATACGCAGAGAGATATCAGCTTTGACTTTTCGGAATGTCCCCTTTAGAGGATCTTTTAGCTACAACAGCAGCGACTATCAATTTTATTGTTTCATCGGCATGCTGAGGGTTTATGCTATGTTTCAAGCATTTGCAGAAAGTATTATCCAAGGACTAGGTCAGAACTACCGTTCAGCAGAAGTCCCGGAATAATACCCCAGACATCATTCAGTATAAAGACCTAGTATATCAGATTATGAGACCTTTCAAACAAGATTTCAGGGGTTACCTATATATCCAAGTAGTGTTCCCCACGAAATAAGCAAGTAAGATTTTAGGTTTATATCTCGAACAGACTTACTAAATGTGTAAAAACCTATCGACACATCATCAGTGAGACTGTTTAATGCATTTGAACTTTCCATTTCTTTAGCGTACTGTAACCGTCTAGCTGATGTACTATCATTTTCCCTTTTTACACAAACTCTTTTTGAAATTTTATCATGTTTTTGGGTTTTTGAAATTTTCTAATGTTTTTGGCTTTTTCGAATTTTTTAATGTTTTTGGATTTTCTGAAAATAAAACTACTATCTCCCCCTAAAAACCAAAACAAGTAAAAATTCGACAAACCATTGCAGATTGTTTCTCAACATCATCTACAGTGGTACCTTCATGAACGCCAACAATTTCCTCCGCATCCGATAGTAACTTCATACCAATAAGTTTCAAAAGATATTTAAAACGAGTTTTGTCAAATGCTTTGGTATGTAAGTCAGCTTTTTGTTCATCGGTGTGGATTTTCTCTATTCGTATCAACTTCTTCTCGAAACAGTCTCGGATGAAGTGATGACGAATTTCAATGTGTTTTGTTTTAGCGTGATGAACAGGATTTTTTTGTTATGTTAATTGCTGCCTCATTATCAACAAAGATAGGGGAGTTAAGAAATTGCAAACCGTAGTCTCGCATCTGTTGCTGAATCCACAAGATCTGAGAGCAGCAGCTGCTAGCAGATACATATTCAGCTTCACAAGTGGATAAAGCGACAGAGGTCTGCTTCTTGCATTGCCAGGTAACCAATCGTGGTCCGAAAAACTGGTACCCCGCTGTTGTTGATTTAGCATTCACTTTGCAGTATCCGAAATCAGAATCAGAATATCCTTCGAGCATGAAGTCGCCAACTTTTGGATACCACAACCCCAGAGATGGAGTTCCTTTCAGGTAGCGTAGAATCCTTTACACAATTACCATGTGCGAAGCTCTAGGATTTGACTGAAATCGAGCCGCGAGGCAGGTTGGGTACATAATATCCGGTCTTGATGCCGTCAAGTACATTAACGAGCCGATCATGGAGCGATACAATGTTTCATCTACCTTCTCTCCGGTGAGATCAGGGTTTATCCCACGGTTCGTCGCTAATGGGGTGGACATTGGTGACATTCCTGACATCCCGAATTTCTCCAGAACATCATGAACGTATTTTGTTTGATGTATGAAAGTTCCCTCGGGAAGTTCATCAACTTGAAGTCCCAAGAAGAACTTCATCTCACCCATTGAAGACATTTCAAACTTCTGCTTCATAACTTGTTCAAAATCTTTGCAGAGTTGTTCATTTGTAGACCCGAAAATTATGTCGTCCACGTAAATTTGGACTATCAGAAGATGCCCGTCGACTTCTTTTGTGAACAGAGTGGCGTCTATCTTTCCTCGAGTGAAGTGGTTGGCTAACAGATGTTGAGACAAGGTCTCATACCAGTCTTTCGGGGCCTGATGTAAGCCGTACAATGCTTTATCAAGGAGATAAACTTTATCTTTGTGAATTGGGTCGGTGAAGCCCGGTGGCTGTCCGACATAAACCTCCTCTTTCACCTTGCCGTAGAGAAATGCCGACTTCACATCTAACTGAAAAACTTTAAATCCTTTCCATGATGCAAATGCAAGGAAGATTCTAATAGCTTCAAGTCTTGCGACAGGGGCATATACTTCGGTGAAATCTATCCCCTCCTGCTGAATGAAGCCTTGGACAACGAGTCGAGCTTTGTTTCGAATGATAACTCCTCGATCATCCCTCTTGCATTTAAACACCCATTTGGTATTAATCTTCCGGTGACCATCGGGCAAATTTACTAGCTTCCACACACCTAACTTCTCGAATTGGCTTAACTCCTCCAGCATTGCAGTTACCCACGAATCTTCAGTAAGCGCCTCTTTGTACGTCCTTGGTTCTATCTGCGAGATAAAACAACTTAATGAAAATTCAGTTTGTAAAGGAGCAACTTTTGTATAAAAACATGTAAATCCTTGATCAAGCTGTCTTCGAGTGCGGACGCCTGATTGCAGTTCTCCGATTATCAGTTCCTCTGGATGATAAGAAAGCGTTCTTGGCATCACCTGGCCTGAAACATCTACTTCGCTCTCCAAATTTGTGACGTTTTGATTAGCAACTTGTTCACTGACTGGAATATTTTGACTTGAAAACTGGATTAGCTCCCCCTCAGAGTCTGAATCATCACGATCGAATATTGGTCTGTTTTCAGATTCTTGATTATCATTCTCTACCGTCTGATTTTCTTGAGCAACATCATTTTCAATATCGTCATGTTCTCCAGCATTGCTTAGACCCGCCTCATCATCATTTGAAGCTTGTCGTTTTCGATAAGTTTCTGCTGGAAATCTTTCATCTGAATCTTCATACTCTCTCAGAATATCCAACTCATCAAAGAACTCTGGTTCTTCCTCCATGTTGAAAGACTCCCACAAAGTATCATAATTAAAACGCCACGAGTCGCTAGGATTCTGTGGAGGCATTGTATGACCTTGACATTCAACATTTTGAGCTTCAATAATTCGCTTCAGACTTGGAACGAAGACTCGCCGTAATGGAATTGCATAACCTATGAATATTCCTTCAATACTCTTTGGACCAAACTTTCCAAAAGGCTCTAGAACAGTACAGGGTGACCCGAACGGTTCAAGATACTTCAAATTCGGTTTTCGGTTATTGATCAACTCAAAGCATGTTTTGTTGAATTTCTTGACAGTGAGAACTCTGTTGAGCGTATAGCATGCGGCGGAAACTGCTTCTGCCCAGAAATTTATCGGTAACTTTGAATCAGCAAGCATTGTTCTAGCCGTTTCGATCAGCGTCCTGTTTTTACGTTCTGCGACTCCATTCTGTTGTGGAGTGTACGGAGCACTGAACTCATGCAAGATACCTCTTTCATCACAATATTCTTCCATCTTGTTGTTCTTGAACTCAGTACCATTATCACTTCTAATTCTTTTGATACGCCTTTGGTACAAATTTTCAATCTTTCTGAACAACCCCCTCAAACTGTCAAACGTTTCCTCTTTCGACTTCAAGAATGATACCCATGAAAATCTGGAATAATCATCAGTAACCACAAGACAATAAAGTTCTCCTGTAATACTTTTGACATTCACAGGACCAAATAAATCCATGTGAAGTCTCTCCAAAGGTCTTGAGACTGAATTAACTTGCTTTCTGGGGTGTGACTTTTTCTTTTGCTTGCCTTTCATGCAACTAATGCACTCCTTTTTCTAGATGGAAACCTTTAATGTGAACTCCCAGAACCAAATCATTATGCACCAGATGATTCATTTTACGAAGATGAATGTGCCCCATCTTACGATGCCACAACTTTGATTCTTTCTCCGTTGCTCTAGAAACAAAACATTGTGCTTGACCCGTTGTTGTAGTTGCTACAGTCATGTCTAAAACATACAGATCATTCACTCTAGGAGCTCTCATGATAATCCATTCTTCAGGAATAACAAAGCCTGGTTTCAAAATCAAACACTCTTTGTCTGTGAAGTGAGTAGTATACATCCGGTCACAAATCTGCGAGATACTTAGCAGATTATTTTCCAGCTCAGCAATGTAGTTAACTCTTTCAAACGTAACGATCCCGTTGGATAACGTTTCGTCACCAACAATTCTACCACCTTGGTTACCAGCGAACCCTACATAACCTCCATTGATATTTCTGACATCATACAGCAGCGCTGTCTTTCCTGTCATGTGCCGAGAAGCTCCACTATCCATAATCCAATGTGAAACGGATCTCGGAAGCTCCTGCACATATCAAAAACATTCAATGAGATTTTGATGCTACTGTAACACCTCGAAAATTTACGTCCAATAATGTATTGACACGTGTCATAAGCTTTGAATATGTGAAAACATACTTTAGAGGGACTAAAGTTGACAAACAGTGAAACTATGTGAGTATAAGGGTCCAAAGTGTCAACAATGGATAAATAGGCTTTAAAATAACCCTACATGATGTTTATAATCTTAAATGGATAAATCATGGATCATACGAAGCGGAAAAATAAAAGAAAGTGTGGAATTTCAAACTACAGGGGCTAAATGTGTCAACATGTTGAAAGTATACCTCTGAGTGACCTTTTGGCAAACCCGAAGATTTATAATGATAAAATATACTCACTAGATTATGTGATAAAAATTTCATCAAGTTTCGTTATCGTATGAGAAAGTTATGATCAAAACCGTGCACGAAGGGTTAATTGCGTTAACGTTGAATTTCGAGACTTTTCGGGTAAGCACAAAGTTAACCAAGGACTTTACCATGTTTTTGAAAGTCCCAAGGTCCTTAAAAATAAGATTGGAGGGTCTAATGAGCAAGATAAATCGCCAAAACCACGTTACAAAGGTTAGGGACTGAATTGTAAAATGTTGGAAACTTGAAGACCTGGTCGCACACATGTACGCGGCCCGCGTACATGGTCTCGCGGCCCGCCTACGGGTCACCAGTGAGCAAAACAGCGCACAGGTGCCAGTCATGTCTGATTTCGAGTTGTTTCCAGCTGTTATCGATACCATGGACTCTCCAATGGGTTTATATGCATGTAAGGACACTTGGACTGATCATACAACATCTACAAACACCTGTACCATCATCAAATCAGATCAAAATGGTCATAAAAGGAACTTGAAGTGTAGCAACTTATGTTCTTGCATGTTCAAAAAATTCACAAGACAACTTCTGGAGCTCTCTGGACGTCAAGACATCTTCCTAGTGATCTCTAAGCTTTATTAGGACCTATTCAAGAGATTCAAATCCTTGTTAACATCCGTAATAGGTTAACACTCCTGGCAAATGTGGTTCGATAAAATCACGTAAGTCATCCCTAGAATGGGTTATTCCAATCCTTCCTTATTAAAATAATCATCCCTTAAGGATGAAGTGCCACGGGCTATAACACACCGTCCGATTGCGACATCGACAGTTGTGATCTTTTGAGGTTCCCCGTCCTAAGGGGGTGAGCTATGCTCAAAGCCCTCTAGACGATAATCTGGTCGTCATGTCATTATTATGACCGCTGAACGACAATTGATTTAAATTAAAGTGCTAATCCTGCCGTCATGTCATTATTATGACCACTGAACGACAGTTGATTAAGTTAATGGCACTGATCATGTCGTTATGTCATTACTGTGACCGCTGAACGTATCATCAGTGCAATGACTATATGTCTTAACATCTTACGAGATGTTAATTGATAGGCCCACGGGCCAGAAATTCTAATAAAGACAGTGGTAGCCTACAACTCCCTGTCAAGAAAAGGTAATGAACTTTGATTCAAGCCTTAATACCTTGATTTTGTAACATCCTGGTTTATGAATTAAATCTGTCCATGTGATTAGGCTGTTGAGCTATTATTAAATTAGAACTAGGGATATACTGCCTACGGGCTATACTCATTGTCATTTAAGACAAAAGACAGTCGTAGCCTACAACTCCTGTTAAGAAAAGGCAAGAACACGTTCAAGCCTAAATACCTTAATTCTACAAAATCAAGGTTGATAATATAAAGTTGTCCCTGTGACTTGGTCTTTTGTGCCATAATTATATTTTTATTAAATTTAGGATAATTATAATGAAAATCCTGAATAAAATAGATATCATCCTTTTCCTGCCTGTATATTATTAAAAGAGAATCTTAAAAGGTTTGACCTAGCTTGAATGTCATTGAAGACCTAGCTAAAATGGTAAAACCTGTTTAAAGGAGATTCAGATCCCTATTAAACACTTGAAAACGTGTTAACACTCCCGACAACAGTGATGCGATAAAATCACGCTTGTCATCTTTATACTAGGAACTTCCAAACCCTTTATTTAGCCTATATAATCAATAGGAATCATGGCTAATAAACGACGAACATAATGTACACATCTAAACATCCACCTGGGATGTATACCTACGGGCAAAGGTGCATACATGAAAACGATAGTTTTATTTCATAACTTCTTGTCAAGACAATGAATTATGAAATTTTCTGACCCAAAGGAATCATTGGTTATGTTTTAAAAAATTTCCCTAGTGACAAGGCATCTGTGCCATCGAAAAGTCCTTTGGAACAAGCCGTTGTGCTATATGAGATGTCAGTATGACATTGACAGTCGTGACTTATGTCCCCTGTCTAGTAAATATGAAGGATTATATTCCGTTTAAACGCCAAAGATGGTTTATTTAAAAACTTAGGCAAAACATAATCAAATAAATTAAATACTATCTGTTGGCCCATATGGTTTATTCGCACCATGGCTACTTAATTATCAAGTTCGACAATTCGCTATATAATTAAACCAATTTATTGCTACTTGGTTTGTAGCCTTCAAAGCTTCACCATGGCTGACTCCTCTGAAGCTTACAATCGTCTAGTTGATCAGAATGATGATGCAAGACTGAACTTAACAAGCACCGAGTTACAGGCTATGATAGATACAGCCGTAAACAACGCTGTGGACCGTGTGTTGAAGGATCATAAGCGAAAGTGCAATGATACCCCAAGTAAATGTTGTAAAAAGAGTAAGACCGGTTCAAACCATAACCCTTCTAAGCCAAAGGAGGCAAAGCCCAAATGCAATAACTGCAGGAAGCAACATGCTGGAAAATGCACAATCGACCCACATGCTAAATTATGTGGAATTTGCAAAACCAAGGGTCACAAGACCTTGGATTGCAAGAAATTGGAAGATGCAAACTGTTTCAGTTGTGGCGAAAAAGGCCACATCAGTACCAATTGCTTTAAGGCTGTCAAGGAAGGAGCAGCTAAGTCTGGCAAGGATTTAAAGGACAACCAGCAGGCGGGTGAAAAACCCAGATGCAAAATCTGCAAGAAACAGCACTTCGGGAAGTGCAGGTATGGATCGAACTCGCATACACAGACGAGAACTTTTGCATGTGGGATATGCAAGTCCAAGGGGCATAAGACCTTGGACTGCAAGAAGATGGAAGACGCAACCTGCTATGGTTGCAATGTAAGAGGGCACATTAAGACCAACTGCCCTAAATATGCTAAAAAGCTTGAGGAAGTTAAAAAGATCAAAGCTGGAAGCTCTCAAATGGGTGCTCAAGAGACTGTTCAGGATAACAATGTCACAACAGGTACTTTCTCTATCAATAACGCTCATGCTAGAGTATTAATTGATTCAGGTTCAGATAAGTCTCTCGTAGACAATAGATATTGAAAATCATTAAATCTACTTGTTAAAACTCTAAGCGTTAAGTATGAAGTAAAATTGGCCGATAGTACCTCAGAAACTGCTTCAGCAATATTAGATGGATGTTTTATGTCCATTAGGAATCATTTTTTTTTCCGATGTCCTATTTTTTCGTTAAAATACAAGGACACAATATAGTTATAAAATCGATTGGTTGTCTGAAGAATCAAGCCCATATTGTGGGTGATAAGAAGCAATTAATTATCAAGACTCCTTATGAGACAACCCTCATAATTACATGCATCCGTACGATTAATAAATATTAAACATAAAAAAATGGTGGAATTGGCCATCCCCGGAATCGAACCTGGGTCTAGGCCACACCCTTTCGCGCGCCTAGCCAACCGAGCTAGGTGCCTAGTTTGTGAAATCTCCATTTTGATTAAATATAAGCACATGTAAAATCAAATAAACACTCCTTAGGAATGTTCATATGGTTTAATAATACCATGATCGATGTATGATAAGTCGTCAGGATGATGACTAGCTGGGAAATGCACTTAATTAATTATTAAATTGGTATTTAATACCAAAAGAATTGAGTATGGAAAACTCAGAAGAGACAACAGTTGCGATGCTAAGAGATGCGATCAATGTTAATAGTGCATCAAGTGTGAACCTCAAATGTTAACGGAGTTAATCTCCAAAACTATAATTGTCACTGCTGAGAAGGGCTATGAGAAAAGCCATGAAGAGCCAAACGCTGCTCACTCTAAAACACATGACACTGCTCATGAGAAGAGCTTTATTCATATTCCATATGCGAAGAATAACCCAAATAAAATCATATGTGGCAAGGAGCCCATTCTTTTTAGGATGTACTTAAAAAGTACTTCGTCTCTTGGAAGTCAAGAGACTTCAATGATTAAAAAGGGGCCTTTGTTTGCAAGGAATTGTTGAGAGAAGTAGAAACCATTAGGTATATCAGTGGTTATGCTGGAAAGCACACGGTAAGGGGTGCGTCACAATCATTCGGTGGTAATACCCTTGATTAGTGAGGACTCTAATGGAGTCCACAAGAAAGATCCCCTTATACAGTATGGGATGGTCCAAATTTTAAGGACCTTATTAGAAAACCTATTATACGCGTCACGGAATAGGAAAAGATTGAGTAATAATTTTCCGACTCCCCCATAAGATTTATAAACTATCGGCAGTGTGCTGCAGACCTTGGTTCATTGATGGAAATAGTGCCCTTATTCGGTTAACCTAGAATTTAAGCATAATGCACTATATATATCTTATGATTTAGCATCGGCAATAAGATGGCACCTTAAGATTTCAAAGCCTGCTTATCATGAATCCATTATGGATCCACCTCAACTACTCACGTTTTATAGATTAAGAAATAACCAGTCAAGGTCAAAACTGCCCTACAAATTGTCAAAGATCTTATAGCTAAGTTAAGGTTTAAGAATGGAGGCGTTTAGCCCTCCTGATGAATGACTAGAGGCAGTTCACATTAATAATGACACTAGATAAATCCTTTATTGTGATTTATTGCTAAGAGTTATGTTTGGGTTCAGATACCGCTAAGTCTCTCATAAAACCATAAGCTTAGCAAACTTTTAGAAATCTTTCCCGTAAGAACCTCAGATATTAAGTATAAGGTAAAAATTACAAGTAAAATCATGAGAACCCTTTTTCTTCTGTTCCTATCAGAAACCTCCAACCGTGGGAATTATAGAAGTAACCTCTCACTAGAAGAAGTGCGTCAGCATATAGTTAATACCTCCTTGATCTCTATCGATTGCGAAAACCAGACAGTATGATAAAAGCGCCATACGAGGATTGATGTATCTTAATAAGTTCCATAGATTGCTTCCATGCCTGATCAGTATGGAAGTTTAATGCATGGAACCGCAAGGATATTCTAATAGTCATATGGTACTAAAGTCAACCAATGGTATTCAAGGAAGATATCCAGAATGGAATTTGTCAAAGTAAATGTTCCCGATTAAGGAATCCATGGACTTGTGACATAAATGTGTCACTTATCTGACATAGAATATGACAGATGAACTGGAGCCTGAGATTTGGAAAATCTCTGTAACCTCATTGTATCTTGATTATCTTTTCCTAAGATTACCCTGTTTACCTCCTGAGAGGCAGGTAGAATTAAGATTTATATCCCATTTAGGGTTGTATTTTTAAGAAATCTCCAAGATGGCTAGTACCATTATTGGAAGAATCAAAACCCAATTAAATAAGTTTTGAAAATAAAGAATTCATATAGCCTAACCCTAAATTCTAAGAATTCGGTATTGTTAATTAAGAAAGACGGTTCATCTTGCTTATGCATTGAATACCGCAACCCAAATTAGGCAACAATTAAGAATTTTTCATTAGCTGCCCAGGATCGTCGATTTGATCGGCTAACGCAAGGATTAGCTATTCCTTAAGATTATTTTTAATCAATGGTTGGAATAACCATCTCACCTCAAATTCAGCTTTTCTATAATAGTTGTCATGTGAGCATCAAGGTTACTCCTTTGGGGACCTTGTATAGATGGAATGTTAAACATCTATTATTAGAACAATAGATTGGTGAGTCCACTTATCAGGATTCAAAAGTTGTCTAGGAAACAACAAATAAGATCATACAAATCCATAATCGATTGTAAGTTGCCAGTATACGGCAGGAAATCAAGGATTTATGAATGTAGCAACCCTCCTAAGTTCTTGTTAAAAATAAGGTTCAACAGAAGTATCACCCTGGAAGGGTGTGCAAATTTGATTATCAGGCTAGTTAAGCTCTGAATATATAGAATCATTCGAAGGAAATCGAATGTACCAAGATCAAGTAGCTTATAAGCTAAAACCTTTTTAAGGAGTTGGATGGAGCTCACAATACATTTCACACTAATGATTTAAGGATGTGTTTCGCCAATAAGTCAAGAAGCACTATCACATAATGATATGCAGATTTATGATATAATGAGCAACCTATATCGATTAAGGATCGACATGTGAAGAAGCTCCAAAAGGATACATGTGCCTATTAAAGAGGTCAACTGTGGGAGCTTGGAAAGACTCCAGATATGTTATAGGAGTTAGGTCCATTATGCGACAAAAAGTACTTTCCGCATGTTACCAAATCTCGAGGTCGAGATTTCTTTTAAGGGGGTGAGGATGTAACACCTCGAAAATTTACGTCCAATAATGTATTGACACGTGTCATAAGCTTTGAATATGTGAAAACATACTTTAGAGGGACTAAAGTTGACAAACAGTGAAACTATGTGAATATAAGGGTCCAAAGTGTCAACAATGGATAAATAGGCTTTAAAATAACCCTACATGATGTTTATAATCTTAAACGGATAAATCATGGATCATACGAAGCGGAAAAATAAAAGAAAGTGAGGAATTTCAAACTACAGGGGCTAAATGTGTCAACATGTTGAAAGTATACCTCTGAGTGACCTTTTGGCAAACCCGAAGCTTTATAATGATAAAATATACTCACTAGATTATGTGATAAAAATTTCATCAAATTTCGTTATCGTATGAGAAAGTTATGATCAAAACCGTGCACGAAGGGTTAATTGCGTTAACGTTGAATTTCGAGACTTTTCGGGTAAGCACAAAGTTAACCAAGGACTTTACCATGTTTTTGAAAGTCCCAAGGTCCTTAAAAATAAGATTGGAGGGTCTAATGAGCAAGATAAATCACCAAAACCATGTTACAATGGTTAGGGACTGAATTGTAAAATGTTGGAAACTTGAAGACCTGGTCGCACACATGTACGCGGCCCGCGTACATGGTCTCGCGGCCCGCCTACGGGTCACCAACGAGCAAAACAGCGCACAGGTGCCAGTCATGTCTGATTTCGAGTTGTGTCCAGCTGTTATCGATACCATGGACTCTCCAATGGGTTTATATGCATGTAAGGACACTTGGACTGATCATACAACATCTACAAACACCTGTACCATCATCAAATCAGATCAAAATGGTCATAAAAGGAACTTGAAGTGTAGCAACTTATGTTCTTGCATGTTCAAAAAATTCACAAGACAACTTCTGGAGCTCTCTGGACGTCAAGACATCTTCCTAGTGATCTCTAAGCTTTATTAGGACTCTTGTAAGTGTTCATAACCTTCTCAAATCCGTTCTAGCTTAGTTTATTAACCGATAGTCAATCCATCGTAATTTAAGTTTGACTTGGTGATTAAACGAAATGTGCTCAGTCTTTTCTCAAATTGAAAGTACCTACAAGTTGGTATTTATGTGGGTAACAAACCCTCAAAAGGGTATTTTCAGATTCCCACTCTAAGCATGTTAATTGTCGAGTCAAAGCTTGTTTCAAAAAGTCAACAGAATGTGTTTTTGAAAATTTAAGCATGGTTAGCAATGTAGGGTACATGCAACCTGTTTGATCATTAAAATAACTTAATAATTAATGTAAGAACATGTCTCAACTTGTTCATCTTGACAATTTTCAGTTTAAACCCGAATCGGAACCGAAAGTCGCATAAATTGACTTTTCCTTTGACTTTCAGTTCTGATCCATTCATGCATGTTTGAGATCTGCCTTAGAGCTTATTTTGGACCAATTTTCGTATAAGTTTAATTCTCTGAGATTTTACAACTTGGTTCAACACTTATCCGGTCCATATGCATGTTTCCGATTTATGCTTAAAAGTTGACTATTATGCCCTTTTTACTATAAAACGTGATTTTTGACAAAGTGAAAGAGTAGAAACATTTGTTACTGATTTATAAACTTGCACCTAAAATTTGATATCAGTTTGAGGTCTAGATTAAGAGTTATGCTCAATATCGTAATTTGAAAGCTCTATGTTACCTAAACGGCGTAATTAGCATATAACCTATTTAAACCCACTTTTTGATATCTAACTTTTTACCCACTGACGTTATATAATATTTTGGGATTTTTAAAGATTTTTATTTAATTTTTGGCTGATCATATCATAGGTCTCTAAGTTTAATTCGATAAATACCGATTTTGCCCTTTTAAGCCATAAAATGAGTTTTATAAATATTTTTGACCCCAAACCTTTTCCTACTGATTTTATTTGATAAATAAAATATTTTGAGCATTCTGGAAATATAAAAATATCAGCTTTCTTTTAAAAACCCGGAAACGGCTCTAAATCGCCTTTTTAAGCGTTTTTAGCGCATAGTATGTACTATAACCATATTAAACATATAAGGTTGATACCTACTGATGTACTTAGCATATTTTTATAAAATAACAGTAAGTACAAGTTTATAAACTCAGGTTTCCAATTTTGACATTTTTAGCCCTTGTGAAATTACCAAAATACCCCTAAGGTGCATAGTTTGGTTTTAAATGATAAGTTTCACATATGGGTCATACCCTACTGTTATAACATGTTAAATTAAGTATACTTACTGTATAAATCAGACCCATAACTCAGATTTACAAATAAACTCTTTTATAATCTTTTAAATGACCAAAATGCCCTTATGAGGCCTAATTTGTGTTTAAATCCGTTTTGGGCATAATAGAAAATAACTTACTGATATTATGACATATTTAGAGCATATTATCTCAGGGAACTTGCATATGACTCTTACGGTTACCCGTAACGCTCTTTTCGCGTTCGGTTCGGTTTATGTAACTAGTTTGCATAAATTGACCGAGACGGGTCAAACATTATCATTTTTGTCTCAAAATCCAGAATGTATTTAGTATACCCATATTATACAAGTATTCAAACTTGTCGGGTCTAAATCACATTCTATCCGGTCTTCGCTTAATCGTGCGTTTGAACCGTATCGTCCTTTAAACTAGCCGGTCTAAGCTTAAGCTTAAATAAAAGACCCGTTAGAAATCTAATAGGTTATTATAAACCTTCGTTCCAGATTAGGAGCACCGGTAAAAGCTACCTTCACTTGCTTGTTGTGATTTATACTATACTCAGGTAAATACTTTTAACTTATTTTCCCTATACGGGCTTGGGTTACGGTATATAGAATACCGCTTGATCGAGCATCAAATCTTACATCTCTGAATGGTTAATTGAATAATTTGATCGGCTCGTTTAAACAGTCTTGTTCACTTAAAGCCTTTGGGGGGTTAATGACCATGTCCCGGATATTCTCGGCATCATCTTACGAGATGGCCACGACCTGAGCACGGGGTGTAGGCGTACACCTGTCAGTGTATAACTCTAATGTGGAGGGTCTATTGATCTTTAACCCGGCACGCACCGGGCTACTGAACGCACAAGTAACATGTAATACGTTCACAAGATTATATTACATAATTATCCCAAGTTATAAAATGTTTTGTGCCACGTGCATTCAAATCAATTTTCAACTCTTTTCAAAATGAGTCAGTTAAATTGTATTTACCAGTGTAAACTGACGTATTTTTCCCAAAAGGTTAAATGCAGGTACTACACGTAATAGGCTGGCTGTCTTCTAGAGCGTCCACAATAAGTCTCGCAAGCTTGGACGACAATAAGCTGTTGAACAATATCTTATTTTATTTTGATCCGCCTGTGGATCCGTTTCGACTATTAGTGATATTTAATATTACACTTTATTAAAGTTGAAATGAATCTATCTTTGCTTCCGCTGTGCATTTATATATTGTGTTGTTTGTCTATGATGATACCAACTACGTCACGATACTCCCCACCGGGCCCACCGGTGACACGTGGAAAATAGGGGTGTGACAGCTACCCAAGCCTCTTTTGACTCGGGTAACTGGATATTAATGTGAGTTTTTGTAGTGTAAAGTGGCGGAAAGTTTTTATCATTCATTTTTAGGCTTTCAGCAGTCCCAACTTCAACCTCTTTGAATAAGAAAAAATCATCTTTTTGAGGTTGAGCAGTTGGTTGGTTTTTCTTCACCACATACTTCTTTTCAGAAGTCGATTTTTGTTTCTCATAAAACTCCAAAGGTACATACATCTTCTTGGTTGAGGATGATGATTTTTCAGTTTCAGACACCTTTGGTGAATCTGCTTTCTTTTCAACAAATTTTGGCTTCCATGTTTGTTGAGGTGATGCAACCCGTTGATAAAATTTATCATTTTTAGATGTCGAATTCTTAACAGGTTCAGTTTTGATCTTGGTGTTTTCATTTTTCAAAACATTTTTCTCAACAATCAATGGAGCCTTTCCTTTCACAACATCTCTCTTGATAGAATTCTTCACAGTTTCAGTCTTAGGCTTCAAGTTGATACACTTTCGTGCAATATGTCCAACTTGATTACATTTGAAGCATGTTCGGGTGTCAATTACCCGACTTGAGCCTTCAGACTGAGGCTGTGAGGCCTTCTTTTCAAAGAACTCTTTGTTTGTTTTTGTGAAAATTTCAGATTCCTCATCAGAAAGTGAACTTGAACTGTTCACAAACACCTTTTTCACAGCAAACTTCTTGTTCTGAACATTCTTTTTCTGATAATTCTTACCACCCTGATATCCTCCTGACCATTTATTTCGATTGTTGTTTGAGAAACGTGGTGGAATAACAGGTTTTTTATAGTAAGCTTTATCTTTATCAAAATTCATTTGTCTCTTTGTCTGTTTCAAACCGTCTACTTCAGACAAATCAATTTCAACCAGTTTGAAAACATTTTTTAATTTGTTCACATTAACATTCTCCAGAGGAAACTCAAAGTCTGAATACAACTTATCAGAACCAGACATCTTGTACATCACAAAACCCGGTTCATCATCTAAGTTGTTTTTAGATTTTGGTTTCGGAATGTAATTGTTCAGAAAATATTCTTCATCTTCAGTCGAATCACTATCCAAGACACTTTCAGCCATGCCTTTAATGATCTCAGTTTGAACACTATCATCGGATGATGATGAAGAAAATGTCTCATCAATTGATTCTGGCAGTTTTATCTCATTTGTTTCAACATCATCATTAACTAACCCTGATTGCTTCTTTGAAAAATTGTTTAGAACAGATGGAGGAACTTGATGAAACCCCACCCCAGTTCCATCACAGTATACATCTTCGCCAGCTTTGTTTTTCCCAATGGGTTTTGGAACAATGTGTTGCAAAACAAGGCTTGCAGAGTTGTAACTGCCCAGTTTCAAATTAATACGCTCATTCTCAATTTTAGCTTCTTCAAATTGAAGCTTCAATTTCGCAGTTTCATCAAGTTGTTGGTTGATTAACTCTTCTTTTACTCTAAGAACCCCTGATAGTTGAAGATTTTCTTTCGTTGTTTTACCATTTCTGTCATCAGAATCTTTAACCGTTCGCTTTAGTTTCTCAAAGTTTTCAGAAATTTTACGATTTTCAAGAATCAACTTTTCGTTTTCTTTTTTTATTCTTTCTATGTCATTTTTATCATTTTCAATTTTCTCAGCTAATTCCTTTGATCTATCATTCGAAGCTTTCAGCATTTTGTCACGGTTTAAGATTTGATTTTCAACACTTTTGACTCTACTAGTCAACTCTTCAACCTTCTTACCATTGAGGTAAGTGATTGTACTACAAACTTTGCACTCTTTCATGCAATTTTTGCAGTCATTTTCAGATTTAACTTTCTTACCTGACTCAAGTGTACCATTTGAACTGACCTTGTTTTTGGACTCAGTTCCAGAACTAGAAACTACCTCAAGTTCTTTTGCTGCAAGAACTTTTTCAGCCATCTTCCTCAAATTTTCAGCCGTTAACTCCTGTGATGTATCAATTATCCCATCATCAGCATTCTTTGACTTTGGCTTCTGTTCTGCTTCTTTGACTTTTTCTTTTTTCTCTACTAGTTTCTCATCACCACCTCCCCACCATTCTCTTTGTCTAGCTTCTTCTTCCTCGGCAAATTGTTGGGTGAGAGCATCAACACTAATGGAATCTGGGTCAACTGCAATGTTTCCTTGTGGATCAAGATAACATTCTCTGTCGGCATCCCATCTTTTTGCTCTTTTAGCTTCTTTGTATGTGTTATAAATTCTGCTCATCCTGGTTTGGGCTTTCATTCTTCGGTTGACGAACTTTTCTTCTTCAGTTCTATTGTCTTTAAAAGGAACAATCTTCGTCACGAATGCATAACCCACCGCATCTTCCTCTGGTAGCAGTTCGCTCCAATCAAACCCTTCATCATCATGAATCACAGCAAGAGCTCTAGATTTTTCTTTGTTGTCTTCAACCTGCTTCAATCTAGGCGGCTCAGATTTATTCTGGTGATAAATTGCTCTCTTGTAATAATCATCTCTGAAAGGGTTCTCCGACTCATCAGCATATGTGTTTCTGCATTCTCGTTTGAAGTGACCTTTCTGCTTACATTTGAAGCATGTCACCTTGGACTTATCAAACCCCAGCTTGGTAGATGCACCACCAATTGTCTTCCTGCCGGTAATTTCCATGAAACGTTGTGTTCTACGAACAGCACTTGCCATAGCCCAACGAATATCGATCAACTCCATTTCCTCGGGATCAATCTGATCATAATCTTCTTTCGTCAGATTGGTATTACCTATCTTCCCAGCTACTAACCCTTCATACGACTCCAACACAGATGCTAGAAAGTTCATCTGCTATTTAGCCGACTCCTCATCAAAATTCTGAGCATTCTTCAAATCCACCGCAATGTTGCATTGAAATACGTTCTTTGGAACAGATTGTTGTTGACTTGAAGAATTTGAAGAAGATCCCTGGCTTGGAGCATTTGATGAAAAACCTCCATGAAAACCATTGTTTGAACTTGGACTTTCTTTACTTGAAGGGTTTGAATTTTCAGCGGAGAAAGCAGTTCTTGGAGAAACATTCTTGGGGATCAAACTCTTTGGATAGTACAGCTCCATGTTTTGTTGGTATGATGAATGATTTACTTTGTGTGTTTTCTTTATCTCCAATTCATGACTCTCTAGTCTTTCAATCAGCAAGTCGACGGTCAGATCTTCAGCTTTGATTGTATTCTTTAACATCAATGCATAGTACTGCCAATCCATCTCCTCTGGTAGTGAATCAAACAGTTTGTCAACTAGCTCCTCTTGAGGATAGAGAATTCCATGCCTCGCCAATTCCAACTTCAAGTGCCCAAATCTTTCAATCATTTTACAAACAGATTCATTTTTTAAGCATCCAAACAAATCAAACTCTTTTCTCAACAATTTCTTTTTGTTTCTGACTATTTCTGTACTTCCTACACATTTTAGTTTTAACTTTTCCCATAGATCTTTTGCGTTTGTGTATTCAATGAGTGAAATAATGTCGTCTCTTACGGACTGGTGAATCAAAGCGACGCATTTTTGTTCAGCCACAAAGTTTTCTATATCTTCAGTCTCTTCCAGATTCTCACAATCTTGTCTACCACTTTTGAAACCGTTCTTTAGGCTTTTCCAGCTTGGATATGCGAATGCTTTCAGCCACTCATCAAATCGTTTTGCCCACCGATTATACTCTTCGATTGCCATTAGCTTTGGTGGTTTGTTATAGGTACCATATGCGCTTTCAACACTTAGGGCATCGGACAAAGTTTTCTTCGGGTTCGGATTATCATTTGAATGGTTGGAAGTATCGTCTCCGGAATTACCCGCGAAAGCATACATCTCACTGAAGGGATTCATGAATTCTTCCATTTTCAAATACCTGAAACAATTTTCAAACACTTCGACAATTTTTACAAATTCTAAAAATTTCAAACACTTGAACCGGATAATGATCCGTCCGAGTAGTTATCCGAATGACAGAGGTTATCCGCACGGGTTGTAATCCGTACGAATAACTTTGACCTTTTGACTTTTCAGGTTATCCGCACGGGTTGTAATCCGTGCGTGTAACAATGATGATGTCAGCAAACAACTTGTAGTAACTAACTAATCCAATCCGTTCAGACAGCTGTCCGCACGGGTGAATGACGTCATCAAATACGAACAGCTAAACATGGTTTTTGATGAATTTGATCTAGTTTTAGATTGAATCTGATTATGAAACTAAGTAGGATTATACTTTGAATGATTGCGAATCGATTGATATCAATTTTATCAAATTTTAACCGTAGATTCTTGCTCAATTTTAAGTTTTTCTGATTTTATGGTGACAAATGAAGAACGAATGCAAAAACTAAGTAGAAGTAGAAGAAATCAGTCAAATTTCCGGTGAAATTTGAATCAAATCAGCAACAGATGTCAAATCTCCGGTGAAATTTGACTTTGATCGGCGAATAACACTTGAATTCCGGTGAATTCGGTGTTGTTGATCTCGATTCAGCTCCCTGGTTGCTCTGATACCACTTGTTAGGTCCCGGATTGATCCGTTTCGATTGCGAACCGACTCGTGAACGTGCGGAATCCGTACACGATCGTGACTGAACACACGAGACGTAATATAATCTGTGATTCTATTGATGAATATGAAAACGTACAAAGCACCTGAATCACGATGTCACTTTCTCTCTCTACTTTCTCTCTCTAGCTCCTATCTTCTCCAAAGTCTTCAAATGAGCAAAGTGACAAAAGTTCCTAAGGCTAACCCTAAGGCACCTATTTATAGGCCAAGGGACATAATGAGATATCTCATTATTTACACAAATGCCACCTTGCCTTTTACTAAAATATAACACTATAAGCACTAAACTTAATCTATTTCTGCTACGGTCTTGAGATGACGGAGGCGATAGACATACTGCACTAACAATTTGTTGTTGACTTTTTTTTTATTTCTAATATTAATACTAATAATAATATCAATAACCCAGCTTTCGTCTAACGGGTATCTTAGCAGCCCAAACTTCATGCGGCCCAACACCAATAAATTAGATGGACTCAAATTATAAAACTATATATTGATGTAGGCCTAGCCCTTTCTCTCGATCTGAATATGTATATTTTGTAGCAGCCCCCTAACTTATAAAATAAAAATAGTGGCCTCAGCCCACTCACAGAAAATAGCTGCAAATTTCCTCCTGTCACTGGTGCCCCACTATGCCCAACTGGCTGGTTATTTTCATATTACTCGTTTTTGCTCCATTTGCACCAGAACCTGGCCCAACACAAAATAATGTAATATAATACTAAAAACTAAAAAGAATAAATAAAAACTAAACAAAAACTATACAATTTACACAGGACAAGTATGTGTATTTTACCCCACATCAGCACCCCGTGCCTAGAAACCACTTCCTTCAGATAAATAGCAGCAAGTTTTGAAAACTTATCCGTTTCCTTGATTGCTAGAAAATGTGCTGACTTCGTGAGACGATCAACGATCACCGATATGGTATCGTTTCCGTTTTGAGTTCTTGGAAAACCAGTGACAAAATCCATAGTAATCTGCTCCCATTTCCACATGGGTATTTCTGGTTGTTGAAGCAGGCCTGAGGGTTTCTGATACTCTACCTTGACTTTCGCACAAGTCAAACACTTACTCACATACGTCGCGATGTTAGCTTTCATCTTCGGCCACTAATACAAGACTTTGAGGTCCTGATACATCTTATCTGAACCCGAATGAACCGAGTATCGGGACTTGTGTGCTTCGTCCATCACAAGCTCCCTAAGGTCTCCAAACAATGGAACCCATATCCGTTCCATGAAATAGTACATGCCGTCAGACCTTTCCACAAGTCGCTTCTCCATGCCCCGTAAATACTCCGCTTTAATATTCTCTTCCTTTAATGCTTTAGCCTGAGTTGAACGAATCTGTTCAGGAAGATTTGAGTGAATAGTGAGCTGTAAGGCTCGCACACGCTTAGGTTTCGTCTCCTTTCGACTAAGGGCATCAGCTACAACGTTAGCTTTACCTGGGTGATACTTGATGGCACAATCGTAGTCCTTCAATAGTTCTACCCAGCGACGCTGTCGCATATTCAATTCCTTCTGGTCTAAAATATGCTGGAGGCTCCTGTGATCGGTGTAGATAGTGCATTTGGTACCGTACAGATAATGCCTCCAAATCTTCAACGCAAAAACTACGGCTCCCAGCTCCAAGTCGTGAGTTGTGTAATTCTTCTAGTGCATATTCAATTGTCGAGAAGCATAGGCGATCACCTACTCGCGTTGCATCAACATGCAACCGAGACCCTGAATAGAAGCATCGCAATATACCATGAAATCCTCGGTACCTTCGGGTAGAGACAAGATTGGTGCACTGCAGAGTTTCTGTTTCAAAAGTTGGAAAGCATCCTCCTGCTTGTTTCCCCATGAATATACAACGCCTTTCTGTGTCAACGAGGTAAGAGGTTGAGCGATCTTCGAGAAATCCTTGATAAATCGTCGATAATACCCAGGGAGACCAAGAAATTGTCGCACCTCCGAAGGATTCTTTGGTGCCGCCGAATTCCTGATAGCATCAATCTTTGCAGGATCCACGTGTATCCCTGATTCATTAACAATGTGGCCAAGGAAGTGCACTTCTCGTATCCAGAAGTCACACTTAGAAAACTTCGCGTAGAGCTAGGGGTGTTCAGAATTCGTTTCGAATTCGAAAAATTCGAAATTCGATTAAATTCGATTCGATTATCAAGAATTCGTTTCGATTATTCGAATTCGATTCAATTCGAGTCAAGTAAATCGAATACAAATCGAATACGAATTTATAATTTCAAATTCGATTCGATTCAAAATTCGAATAAAAATTATACATTTTATTTCTTATTTTTATATATAATACATATATAACTTTTATTGGGCTATACGATAAATTATTTTCAAAATTTATTCCAAGTATTAAAATTACCCATTACCAAACCCAATACATTGCCCATAACTAAAACCTAAGTAGCAAATCTATCAATAGATTTCTAACCCTAAAAATATTACTTTGTAGAGGTTATTATCGAATTCTTATTTTGAATGTTAGACTTATGATACTTTATTTGGAAATTTTAATGTGATATCGTGTTTTATGGCTGCTTTAAAATTTACGTTTCATTTTAATAGCTTTTATATGTTTTAAAAGAAACTTAATCAAATCGAATTTATTCGAATTCGATTCAAATTCGAATTTTTAATCGAATACGAATCGAATACGAATTGGGTTTTTTATTCGAAAACGAATTCGAATCGAATTGGGTAGATTTTAATCGAATACGAATCGAATTCAAATTCAAGGAAAAATTAAAAATATTCGAATAATTCGAAAATTCGATATTCGATTCGATGAACACCCCTACGTAGAGCTGCTCCCTCCTCAGGAGTTCCAAAATAAGACGCAAGTGTCACTCGTGGTCCTCCTTGCTCTTAGAGTAGATCAAGATATCATCAATAAACACAATAACGAAGTAGTCAAGATACGGCTTGCACACACGATTCATAAGGTCCATGAAGACTGTTGGTGCGTTTGTCAACCCGAATGGCATAACTAAAAACTCATAATGCCCATATCGCGTCCGAAAAGCCGTTTTTGGGACATCCTCTTCTCAGACTCTCACCTGATGATAGCCCGATTTTAGGTCGATCTTCGAGTAGAAACTTGACCCTTGTAACTGGTCAAACAGGTCGTCGATACGCAGTAATGGATAGCGATTCTTGACTGTCACCTTGTTGAGTTCCCGATAATCAATACACATACGGAACGATCCGTCATTCTTCTTCACAAACAAAACTGGGGCTCCCCAAGGCGAAGAACTGGGTCGGATAAAACCTCTATCTAACAGTTCCTGGAGTTGATTCGATAGCTCTTGCAACTCTCCTGGTGCAAGACGATAAGGAGCACGGGCAATCGGAGCTGCTCCCGGTGTAAGGTTAATCTGAAATTCCACCCGACGATGTGGAGGTAAACCAGGCAACTCTTCGGGAAATACGTCAGAAAACTCACGAATAACTGGAAGGTCCTCGATCTTCCTTTCTTTAGGTTGTGAGTAGGTAACAAGAGCTAGAATAGCATGGTAGCCCTTTCGTAGACACTTCTGGGCTTTCATGGCTGAGATGATGCCGACCATGGCACCACTACGATGACCTGGAACCGACAAAGATTCCCTACTGGGGAGAGGGATACGCATGATTTTCTCTTTACAGAGAATTTCCGCTTGATGCTTAGACAACCAATGCATGCCAACGACCACATCAAAACTTCCAAGAGTAACGGGGAGTAGGTCAATGTCGAACACTTGACCCATGAGATCAAGTTTACAACCAAAAAGGACATGAGAAGCTTCAGTCGATTTACCATCAGCTAATTCTACTACATGCTTATTTACAAGAGGTGTGGGAGTCAACCCTAACTGACGACTGAACCCCAAAGACACATAACTCCAATCGGAACCAGAGTCGAATAAAACAGAAGCAAAAAGATCGTTCACAGAAAACGTACCCGTCACAACATTGCCGTCGTTGCGAGCTTCCCCAGCGCCAATGGTAAAAATTCTCCCACGCGCACCGTTCCCTCCGTTGTTCCCATTGTTGTTATTCCCAGTGTTGTTGTTACCCGCATTCTGATTTAGTTGAGGGCAATCCCGCTTAAAATGACCCTCATCACCACACTGAAAGCACCCCTTACGATTTCCTTGATTCTGTTGAGGCTGCTGCCTCTCTTGTTGCTGTGGCTGTTGTTGCTGTGGGGGTTGCTGCTGCTGCTGTCTTGGGAGTGAGACCCTACAGTCTCTAGCCATATGGCCCACTTTGTTGCACCTGTGACAGACTCGGGTACACGGTCCACGAAGATGAAAGTTGCACTTGCTACACTTAGGCTGTTTCCCTGCGTACGAGCCCTGGTTTGAGTTGTTGCTTTGATTTTGATTGACTGAGGATGTCTGGCTAAAACTGCGATGGCTGCTGGTGTCTTGCTTTTTCTGAGACTGATTTAGATTGAACACCTTGTCTACATCATTCCATTTGTGCTTACTATCAGTGGCAGGGGTAGTAGCTGGAGCGGTAGTAGCAGTAGTAGAAACACGCGGTGGTAGCGAGCCACACTCCACCTCCTGATCTGTGATCTTGTAGGCTAAGCGGATGATCTGAGCTAAGTTGTTGAGATTTGCAGCAGTGATCAAACTCTTTACTGCTGGTGCTAGACCCTTGATATACAACTCAATTCTCCGAGGTGGGGGTCGAGACAAGTTAGGGCACAAGTTTGCTACCTCATGAGATCGTTTCGTGAAAGCCTTGATCTCATGCCCCTCCATCTTCAGATTGTAGTATTCGTTCTCGAATTTCTGAAGCTCGTCACGAGGACATTATTCTTCACGCATCAGCTCCTTAAAGTCGTCCCAAGTGGTGGCATTCGCCATCTCAATGCCCAGCATCTGGACTTGGGCATTCTACCAGGTCAAGGCACTGATGTGCGTTAGCGTGATATATCTTTTTATGTATATTTTTAGCCCTTTTTACACTTTAGTCAAGTTTTAAATTTATAAAACACGATATTTTACTAACACTGTTAGGAAACTTTATGTGTAAGTATTGAAGAAAATAACAATCAACTGTATCTATGAAGAGATCACAGTCCTGAAGATCACGAACTAGAAAAAGAAGATCAGATGGGACAACTGGAAAAGCACAGCATCTACTTCAAAGAATTACAAGTTGATCAAGAGCTGAATTGGATTATCAGAAAAGGTCATTTCTGATGTATCTGATGATATTTCTGATGAAATATCATCAGTATCTGACGATTCTGATCATCAAGGATTTTCTGATGATCTGTTCATCATAATTTCTGATGAAGTGGTTTATCAGAATTTCTGATGAAACAACCCACTTGTCTGAAATTGGCTCTGTCCTGCTACAATTACCGAAGCAAGTTGACATTAAATGATATCATGATGAAAAAGGCAACTTGAACGTTGGAATCAATGAATATGTCAATTGGCTACTTTTTGCAGGAATTATTGTATGAATAAACTATTGTTTATTCATACAAGCCGACTATAAATAGAAGGCTCAACCAGGAGAAGCAAAGTGAGTTTGAAGCTTAGCATTCATACATACATCTAAACTCCATTGCTCTCTCCCCCACAGAATTCAAGATTCGTTTGTATTAGATAATAATATTACAATCACCTTGTAAACCATTTTTGTTTCAAAGTGATATAAACTTGATAATTCTGTAGGTCTTGTTTCTTGAAAGTCTGATTTCCATTTCCGCACATCTTTTTCACATCTACTGAAATCACTTGCCATATTACGTGAAAAGAAGATTGTTTTGAGCCTGTACTGGGTCTAACAATTGGTATCAGAGCAGATTGAATAAACTATTTTCAAACGATCAATCGCTCATCTTCTTTTCTCTAAATATGGCCAGCTTTCAATCCCGGAATAATGCTTTTAACATTGGTTCTATGTCTAAACCTCCGACTCTGGTCAGAGAAGAATACCCCCAGTGGAAAATCAGGATGGTCAATTTCCTTAATGGTCATGACTGAGCTCTGTTTCAATCCATTGAAAGGGGTCCACATATACCAATGACTGCTATACCAGCTATTCCAGCAACTGACCAATCACCTGCTATCCCTGCCTCCCAAGCTCCCAAAAGTGAAATACTTTGGAGTGAGGAAGACAAGGAAAAGGTGGCTGGGGATGAAAGGGCAAAGTCACTTTTAATTATGGCCATCCCCAATGACATATTTTCACAAGTTGATGCATGTGCATCAGCTAAGGAAATATGGGATCAGTTGGAAAACCTTTGTAAGGAGGAGAAAGGATGAGAAGAAACAAGAGAACAAATAATGTCTCATCTTATGAAAGGTTTAAAAGTTTGCCAAATGAAAGGTTAAATGATACATATCAAAGATTTACAAAACTTTTAAACGAGCTAAAGAAATTTGGTATAACAAAATCAAATGATGAAAGAAACATAAAATTTCTTGATGCCCTTCCTAGAGAATGGAGAAGTCTCACCATGACTTTATCATCAACCTTAAAACTAGGAAAAATGAGTCTTCATGACTTATACAACATCTTGATCCCCAGAGAAGAAGAAATTTTTGAAGAAACTGTTCAAAGAGGGGGATCTTTAGCTCTAATCTCCAACTCACAAAGATCAACAACAACAAATGATCCACAACCTTCAAACAGTCAAAATCTTGAAACTTCTGATGTATCATCAGACTTTTCAGCTTTTGCTGAAGCAATAGCACTGCTCACCAAAACATTTGAGCAGAGGTTGAGGGGAGGTAACCAGAGATACCAGAGGAGTGACAAAGGAAGGATGGATGGAAGATCTAAAGAAGAGTTTAGATCCAAGGATAAAGGGAAGGCTGAAGTTGTGTGTTACAAGTGCAAGCAGAGAGGTCATTATGCATCAGAATGCAAGACCAAAAAGCTGAAGGATGTTGCCTATTATGAGAAAAAGCTTGAAGAAGCAAAGAAGCAGCAACAAGTAAGCTTAATTGCTGGAACAGATACATGGTTATTTGATGATTCTTCTGATGATGAAGAAGAAGAGTTGGCAAATTTTTGCCTCATGGCACTCTCTGAAGGACTACCAGAAACTTCAGAATAAAAGGTAAATTTAGACAATCTTGATCTTGAACACAAGCTAAACAAGCTCATGTCAGATTTTCTAAATCTGCAAGAAAAACATAAATCAGATATTAGAAAATCTGATGAGTTGCGAAGGACTTTGAATAAAATCATTCTTGAAAACCAACATCTTATTGAGGACAGTTTAGATCAAAGAGCAAAAATTGAGTTTTATGAAAATGAAAGAAAACATCTTTACAAGAAAATAAATGACAAAGAAATCAATGTAAGAGGTTTTCAACAGGCTAAAGAGTTTATAAATTTTATTGAGTCCACACCTAAGAACAAAGGAGAGGGTTTAGGCTATACAAGTTCTATAAGATCAAATAGAAATAAACCCACCATCTTTGTAAAAGCAACTCATCAAATTTCTGATAATTTAGTATCAGAATCTGAATCTGAATCTTGCAAATCAATCTGTTCTGAATATTCTTTTGACAAACCAAACTTCAAAACAAACAAGAGTGAATGCAGTCAAGAATCTGAAAAAACTCCAGAAGCAGTTCACTCATCTTTTCAAAATTATCCAATCATTCCATCACAAGAGGAATTGTTAGAAAATTCTGATAACTCTTGTATGTGTGTTGACATACTGAAGCTTGTCCAACACCATCTTCAAAAGAAAAATGTAAAATCTGTTAATGGCTCAGCATATAACAGAGTTTCTGATGCAAAACCAAGAAGAAATAAAAATAAAATGTTTCAAACTTCATCAGAAACAGTACCCAAGCATGCCTGGGTACCAAAAACCCTCTAATCATTTCATTTCAGGACCATCATGTGCAGCAGATCTGGTACTACGACTCAGGAAGCTCCAAGCACATGACTGGGGAAAGGAGCTTACTCAGCAACTTTGTTTCAAAGCTGGGTAGAATGATAAATTTTAGAAATGGAGTGAAAGGAAGGATCATGGGGTATGGTTGCAGAAATTTGGATGTTTAGCCATAAAATAGAGTAGTCTTTGTTGAAAGGCTTAACACATAATTTGCTTTGTTATGGTAAATTCATTGATAAAAACTACTTAGATAATTGCTTTAGTGATAATCAGATTCATATGTCAACTTATCAGAAATTCTGATGAAGTTGTCAGAAAATCTGATTAAACATCAGAATATCTGATAAATCATCAGAATTCTGGTGAATCTTCAGCAAAAAGGGCTGATAGTCAGGATTATCGCAGTTCATTGAAACAAATAACAGCATGTTAATATCTGCATTCATATTTCTTGTTTATATATTCATATATTGCTTGTTTTTGTTTGGAATTTTTTTTATATATAATAATTTTTTTTGTTAGTGCTGATAACGTCATACAAACAGAAAATTTCTGGGAACTCGTTAAAATAGATATTTCTCTCTCCTTCATTTATTACACACCATCATGTTTAAAAAGGTTGAAGTGACATATTGGTTGGCTACAATGATACATTACCAGAAATTAGCCACCTAGATAAATTAATGTAGTGAAGAAGGAACTTATCTCTGGTATTTTTTTTCTGGTCTCTGGTAATCATTAAAATAACAAGGATTGCAGTGAAGAAAGTCCACAAGTTGGTAGCTTCCATTTATAGCAAATATTAAATTTACTATAAATATTCACCACTTTGAGTTAAAATCTGTCATCTTCACTTCTCATCTTCATCACATAATCACACACACTCACAAAATGAACTCTATCAAAGATGCATGTTTCCCACTTGTTCTTTATCCATATCATAATCTAAGATTGAGGACAAATCTGGACGGTCCTCAGTGGGAAGGGTGTCAAGTTGTACTCAAGATGCTCATGAATAGCAACTTGAGCTATGCTCTCACTGCTCACATAAGTATTCATCCAGAGATTCTTCAAATCTTCTGAAAAAATGCAACACTATCTGAGTATCAAAACAGGGAGCAGATGACCATCAAGAGTGAGGTGCTAAATCAGCAAATTCTGTTAAATGAAGCCACCATAAGGACAACTCTTCAACTAAATGATGATAATGAAGTTCTGATGTTCACAAGGAATCAGAAGGAAAATGTCTTAAGGGAAATGGGTTATCACACACCAATCCAACAACGGGCAATCAACAAAAATGGCTTTAAAAAGCCATGGCAATATCTGGTCACCCAGATGGGTGCATGTTTTTCAAAGAAGGTCATCAATCATCATGAAATATCTCTGAAATTGATGGAGCCTATACTGGCACTGGTACATAAGGTACCTTACAACTTCTCTCATTATCTGATGAGTGATTTTGTAAGTAACATGTGGGTTGCCTAGCCATTCTTGATGTATCCTCGTTTTCTAACAAAGATAATCACAAGTCAGCTAGACTTTGCAGGCATTCCTGCAAGTTATCCAAGGGCTGACATGAGACTTCAAGAAAACATGGGTCTTAGCGTGCTTGTACCCACTAACAACAACTCTGGGGAGATAACTGATCTGTTGTTACTATTGGAAATGGAACATGGTGAAGGGATAGATATTGATTAGGTTTTATTTGCTTTATTTTGTTCTAGTTTTTTTTTGTTAATATTTTTTTTGCTTACTAGCTTTCTGGTTTATGTTTTATATGTCTGGGAAAAAGGTAATGATAAAATGATCATCAGAAATCAAAGTTATAAATCAAAACTCAAAATTTCTGATGAAAGGGGATAAAATCTGGTATTTCAAAATTGGATCATAGATTTTTCTGATAAAACATTAAAATTATAAAACATTTTTTTAATATCAGAAAAGGCAAAGAGACATGGATGCTACCAGAAAAACAATTGTGAGTCTTCTGATCTTATCTCATTCCCTCTCATCATAAAAAAAAAAAAAAAAAAAGGGTCACTCATAAGTTTAGGGGGAAGTCTCAGAGATTCTGTTGAAAAGACTGATTATTTCTGTTGACTACATCACAAAAAGTCAACATAAGTCAAAACAAAAGTAAGATACATTTGATCAACAGAATTTCTGATGACCTTATCAGAATGGGAATTTCTGACTAATGAAGAAAAGAGGGAACATATGAAGGAAGATAATTGGACCACTTCTCAAAAGGGGTCCACAAAGAAGAAAATGTGTCATAGAACCGATAGCTTTCTCCAATAAAAAATCAGTGCAACACTTTCAAGAAAAGATTGAAGAAACTACAAATTGAAAAGTCAAGTTGAAAGGGCATGACCAAGATTCCATGATAAACAATTTCATTAAAGTCTTAACACCCACGATCCAACGGTTATTTTTTAACCAAAATCTCAGCATCCATGATCTAACGGTTATAAAGACAATTAATGATCTCTTTATCACCATATCATACCACGATTTATACCCCTTCAAACACCTTCTACTTCATATAACCACAATACTCTCAATTTCCTTATATCTTAAAATCCCCTGTTTTTCACTCGTAAATAAAAAATTCCTAAATCTCGAACCCTAACTCCAAAAAAGGCAGAAGTTAACCTCAATATTCCAATTATTCAACATGAAGTACCTTTTGTTGAGGAAGCAGAATTTCTACCAATGAAGGAAAACAATCTGCTGATGAATACAGAGTATTCAGAATATGATAAAAGATGTCAACTTCTGGTAGAATATCTTACAAAATGCCCAATCACAGGAGCACTTACAAAAGAAAGAGAAATACCAGAAAGGATGCTACAGCAATTTGTTTACACTTTTAAAGAAGTTGAAGAAAATCGGGTATCTGCTCATGTATGGGGAAGTGTCTATGTAGAATTAACTCCAGCAAGAGTAAGAGAATGGCTTGGATTACCTATTCTTGGCAGTTACACTGAAGCCCCAAGCAAAGAAGATTTATTAGACTTCGTCATTGGGCTTGGATACAAGAAAAGAGATATCAACAAAATTGGAGCAATAAGAAGAAGTGAATTGCCAGCCATCTGGCAAGTGATGATGGAAGTGTTAAACAAATGTCTCACCTCAAAGATAGGAGGAACTGATCAAATCAATCAAGCTATTCTGACGATCATGTTTGGACTCATAAATGGGTTCAAAATTGATTATGGGTCAGAAATCTTTAATCTTCTCAAAAGATCAATCATCACCAGAAATGGAAGAATAACCTCTCATCTGCCATATCCAAGGTTAATCTCAATTTTTATTTCTGAAGCATTTATTGAAAGAAACATGGAGATTCCAATCTTAGAAGATATCTGGAGATAAAAAACAATGAAGGCCTGGAGTTCAAATCATGGATGGGAATCAGACAAAGATATCCCTGTGTTACCAGAAAGCATGTTATGCTTCATTGCACCAGACTCACAATACAGAATACAACATGAAAATCTTCTGACAAAATCAACCTCTCCCACAGAAGAACCAAGCAGAGAAATTGTGAACTGTTCTTCATCAACAGAAAAAGGAGACAATGAGAAGTCCTCACCATCAGAAAATGAGGGTGTAGAAGAAAGAAGAATTCTGGAAAAAGCTAACTTGGAGATAGCCAAATCACCAGAAAATGAAGAAAAGCATGCTGAAAGTCAACAGATTCATGAAGCAGAAATTCATCATGAATTTGAAATCCATCAAACACATGATGCAGGATCACACATTGCTGGAGAAACACACAATGTTGACATTGAAGCCACTGAAGTCATTCATCATGATGAATCTCGCATTGCTGGTACATCCCTTTTAAACACTGTTCTAGTAGAAACTCACAGAGAAGAAACAAACTCAGAAAGTTCTGTTAATGTTTCTTACAAAATAGAATACAGAACAACGAATGTTGATCAAGAGGTTACTAGTTCCATAAATCTCAACTCTGAATCAGAAAATGAGGAAGAGAATGAGATCCCAACAGATGGAGATGAGGAAACTGATCAAGGAAATCTGGATAAAGGTAATTTGTTTACCCCAAAAACTTATGGAGGATCATATACTGATATGATTCAAGGACATAAGGAAACCCAGAATGAGAATGAGTTTTTCATCACTGGTGGAGATAATTCTGGTAAATTCGAAGCTGCACCAAGTGTGTTGGCCAAGAATGACCCTATCATCTCTAAAACAGCAGCAAATGTGTTTGCAGCTGGAATGTTAGAAGGAACATCTGTTGTTCCAATTATCCCTGAGAAACCCATGAACCAAGAAAATCTAGAAAAAATACTGGAAAATGTTTACAAAGTCTGCAAAAGAAATCCAGTAGAAGAAAAACTTGATATGTTGCTGTCAGAAATACAAGGTCAAAAGGTTGAAATGAAGACTTTGTCAGAATCAGTGAAGGAAATGAAGAAACAAACTGAAGAAAACACTGAAGCACTAAAGTCTCTTCAAAAGATGAAAGAAAAGGCACCAGAATCCAACATCTCTGCATCAGAAATCCAGACGATTCTCACAGAAATAGAAAAAAATCAAAGCACAAGTTGCAAAAGTGATTGAATCAAGACAGTCAAGTAGTGCAAACAGAGTTTTGGAAGAAGTTACCATACTAAGGGCAAGTAATAATAGTATCACAGATGCCCTTGAGAAGCTGTCAAAAGAATGGGCTGAAATTCAAACAAAAGCTCAAACTGAATTCACAAATATTCAGAAAAACATACACAGCAACTCAAAACAGGTAAAAGAAGTGCAACAACTGGTAGAAAAGATGCAATTCAATATTGCAAAACTAGCCAAAGTGAATCCACAAGAACTCATGAAAGAAATTCCTGCTGAAAGCTCACATCAAGAAGCTCCAAAGTCAACTCCTCAACAATCATCAATCTCACCAATCACAAAAGCTGGAACTACAGTGATGGGTCCTCCTCCGAATGTTCCAAAAGATGAAATACTGAAAAGGTTAGCAACTGCAAAACCTCAAGTTATTACAAATTTGAAATTGCTAGCATCTGCTCCAAATCCAACAATATCTGATGACTCAGCAATAAGTAAGTATATGAATAAACAAACAATGAATGAATGGGAACAAGAAGGAGAGTCAGCATCAAAATCAAAGACTGTTAAGAGAAAAATCTATGAAACCAAGTCAATCATGGTTAAAGAGATTGCACGACATGTAATGATATTTCCTGAGACCAATCTGGTGAGTTACTATCTAACAAAGGAAGATAAAGCACCAAGATCACTATCTCCTACCAGATTGGACTTAAGAGAAGAAAGAGTAAAAAGAGGGCCAAGTAGCATTCACAAACATAATTGGAATCCAGTAAAAAGGATTCTAAATGTAAGTGAAGCAATGAGTGCAATTGATGATATTGGAGGAACTCATGTGCAAAACAGATACACACTTCAGAGGGAGAATGGAGAAGAACAAAAGGTGACTGATGAAGAAATTGCTGACCAGTTACATCCTTTAGACATTATGTTTATGAAGGATCATTATGAAAAGGAAAAGAAAAATAATCAAGAAGTCAGAAGAGCATTAAATGGCATATCAAAGGCTGGTATATTGCTGTTTGAAAGAATAGCTTTTTCAGACTTTGATTTATGCATAAACTTTGAGCATGTACACAACAAAAAGGTATATGTCAGATCACCAAAGACAAAAGTTCCTTCAGACATAGCAGAAGATGCAAGATCTGGAGACATCATCATACTGACAAATGCAAATAAAGAACAAGATTATGGTGTAATCTTCAGAGATCAGGATGAAAACAAAGCTATGTTCAGAAGTGTTGACATCTGCAAGTACTCAAATCAAACTCTGAGGTATATCTTGAAAACCATGAACAAAAGACAAGAACATCTTCAGAAGATAGAAAAGAACATGGAGGAAAGCAGAAAAGAAATTGAGCAGATGATTGAAGAATGGATTCAAGCAAGAGAATGGTACAAAGACATGTATGTCAGCTGCAACAAATACATCTCCTACAAAAAGAAGCTAAAGACAGGAGATACGCATAAGAGAGTGAAACTTAACTGAAAGAACTATTTATTTAACTTCTCATCTTTTATGTAATTTGTTTTAACTTCAGTAACTGGTTTATATTTTCAAGTATTATCTTTCCACTGTTTGGAAATTTTTCTGTTTATGAGGTAGTTCTTTTTCTTACAATACTTAGGGGGAAACTGTTAGGAAACTTTATGTGTAAGTATTGAAGAAAATAACAATCAACTGTATCTATGAAGAGATCACAGTCCTGAAGATCACGAACTAGAAAAAGAAGATCAGATGGGACAACTGGAAAAGCACAACATCTACTTCAAAGAATTACAAGTTGATCAAGAGCTGAATTGGATTATCAGAAAAGGTCATTTCTGATGTATCTGATGATATTTCTGATGAAATATCATCAGTATCTGACGATTCTGATCATCAAGGATTTTCTGATGATCTGTATCAGAATTTCTGATGAAGTGGTTTATCAGAATTTCTGATGAAACAACCCACTTGTCTGAAATTGGCTCTGTCCTGCCACAATTACCGAAGCAAGTTGACATTAAATGATATCATGATGAAAAAGGCAACTTGAACGTTGGAATCAATGAATATGTCAATTGGCTACTTTTTGCAGGAATTATTGTATGAATAAACTATTGTTTATTCATACAAGCCGACTATAAATAGAAGGCTCAACCAGGAGAAGCAAAGTGAGTTTGAAGCTTAGCATTCATACATACATCTAAACTCCATTGCTCTCTCCCCCACAGAATTCAAGATTCGTTTGTATTAGATAATAATATTACAATCACCTTGTAAACCATTTTTGTTTCAAAGTGATATAAACTTGATAATTCTGTAGGTCTTGTTTCTTGAAAGTCTGATTTCCATTTCCGCACATCTTTTTCACATCTACTGAAATCACTTGCCATATTACGTGAAAAGAAGATTGTTTTGAGCCTGTACTGGGTCTAACAAACACCAAACACACATATGGGCAAGTGTACCCATCGTGAGCGTAGTATAGCGTTGGTAAGATACCGAGGTCGTCCAAGGACACAAGAGCTTTTAATACCGGTTTATCCTCAACGTCTAATCAAATCAAAAGTTTAGGAAAAGGCTTTAAAATATGAAAATAAAAACTAAAAATACTGAAAATAAAAATAAAATAAAAACAGATAGACAAGATGAATCACTTGGATCCGACTCGCCTTTAGTGTAACCTTTGATTGTTTCCGCACTTTTGCACTTTTTAAGAGATTATCTTAGTTATAGTAGTAGGCCCCTCTTTTGAAGGTGACGTTACCCTCAACCCATTAGGTTGAGTCAGCAAGGATACAATCCTAAAGGGTTGATTATTGAAAGATAATTAATTAAGTTATTAATGCGTAATGTGGTAGGCCCCTCTTTTTAAGTTGACGTTACCCTCGGCTAAGTAGTTTGAGTCAGCAGGGATACAATCCTAAATAGCCGGGTTAATGTATTAATAGTAGTTTACATATGAGGGGATCAAGAAATTTGAACCCCCGCCATCCAATACCAGTGGGTATTGAAGGAGGTCCTACTAAGCTTGACCCAGGCCCTTGCAGGATCTATACACTGAACAAGGCAAGACGCTTACTAAACCAATCCCTTAACCCCCGACCAGGTAGCCAACATATCTCCATATAGACCGTGGAGATATTAATGGTGTAAATCTTTTATTTTATATAGACAGTAAAATAACGCCAAGACACCACGGACAAATGATAAGGAAGATTCACCTTCAACATAAGAAACTAGTTATTAAAGTCATTAATACAAAACCAAGTAAAAAGTGCGAAAAGACTAAAAATAAAAAGTATTACACTCAACGTCTAATCAAATCAAAAGTTAGTAAAAGGTTTTAAACTAAGAAAAATAAAACTAACTAAAATGCTGAAAAATAAAATAAAAATAAAAACAGATAGACAAGATGAATCACTTAGATCCGACTCGTGTTTAGTGTAACCTTTGATTATTTCCGCACTTTTGCACTTTTTAAGAGATTATCTTAGTTATTGTTGTAGGCCCCTCTTTTGAAGGTGATGTTACCCTCAACCCAGTAGTTTGAGTCAGCAAGGATACAATCCTAAAGGGTCGGATTATTGAAAGATAATTAATTAAGTTATTAATGCATATTATGGTAGGCCCCTCTTTTGAAGGTGACGTTACCCTCGGCTAAGTAGTCTGAGTCAACAGGGATACAGTCCTAAGTAGCCGGGTTAAAGTATTAATAGTAGTTTACATATGAGGGGATCAAAGAGTTTGGACCCCCGCCATCCAATGCCGGTGGGTATTGAAGGAGGTCCTACTAAATTTGACCCAGGTCCTTGCATGATCTATACACTGAACAAGGCAAGACTCATACCAAACCGTTCCCTTTACCCCCGACCAGGTAGCCAACATATCTCCATATAGACTGTGGAGATATGAATGGTGAAAATCTTTTATTTTATATAGACAGTAAAATAATGCCAAGACACCACGGACAAACGATAAGGAAGAATCACCTTCAACATAAGAAACTAGTTATTAAATTCATTAATACATAACCAAATAAAAAGTGCGAAAAGATAAAAAATAAAAAGTATTACACTAGACACTTGTCTTCACCAAGTGATGTAAGAGACTTAGGCAAACATGGCCTTGATTGTCAAGAACTCTTACGATCAATCTTGGATCCCGAGACGACTCACACACTCTATGATGGACGATGGATGATGGTGGTGGATGATGGTGTTGTGATGGTAGTGGGTGGTGGGTGAAGTGTGAGAGAGGTGGTGTGCCAAGGGATGGTTTGCAAATGAGCCAAGCACCCCTATTTATAGCCTGAACAGCAGCTTGGGCATGACCCCGTGTCCATTGGGCACGGCTCCGTGTCCATCCTTCTTCTCTGTCTTCATTAATTGCAGTTTGTCTGCATTAGTTGACCACGCCCCCGTGTCCGCTGGGCACGACCCTGTGTGCAGAAGCGTATCTGTACTATCAAGATTTCCCCAGATTCTGCGAATCTTAGAGTTGACCACGGCCCCGTGTCCGCTGGGCACGCCCCCGTGGTGGGTGATAGAAGCTTCTACAGCTTTGTCTTTTCTGCTGACACTCGGGCACGCCCCCGTGCTCACTGAGCACGGGGCGTGTTCAGCCTTCTTTTTTCTTGTTTTGCTTGGGAAGATGTTGTCGGGAGGTCGGGCATTCCACGTTTATCCCTTTTCTTGTATTTTTGTTAGATTTAGCTGCCTTTTTGCTTCTTTTGTTTATTTGAGCTCATTTAATCCTGAAAATACAAAAGGAAGACAAAAACATGCTTTTTCCAACGTTAGTACTAAAAAAGGGTTAGTTTTATGCCACAATTGATGTAATTTATATGTTGCATTTTGTACACATCAAATACCCCCACACTTGAATCTTTGTTTGTCCTCAAGCAAAACTCTTTATAATGTGGCTTTACACTCCCAAATGGAATGGGTAGAAGAGAAGGTTTTTGGGCTTGTCATAGAGTGTCGGGATTTCCAAGATTTTTTATTCAGTTTTATTTTTATTTATTTACAATCCTATTCGTCATGATTTATTTAAAACATAACATACGATAAATTACTTATTAGGGCATAATATGTCGTTTTAAAATTCCACTTATATACAAGTTCACATACCTCACGGGGATCACTCAACACTCGGCCGAAGATGTATTTTAGTGGATCACTCGAGAGCGTAGTATAGTGTTGGTAAGATACCGAGGTCGTCCAAGGACACAAGAGCTTTTAGTACCGGTTTATCCTCAACGTCTAATCAAATCAAAAGTTAGAAAAAGGTTTTAAACTAAGAAAAATAAAACTAACTAAAATGCTGAAAAATAAAATAAAAATAAAAACAGATAGAAAAGACGAATCACTTGGATCCGACTCGTGTTTAGTGTAACCTTTGATTATTTTCGCACTTTTGCACTTTTTAAGAGATTATCTTAGTTATTGTAGTAGGCCCCTCTTTTGAAGGTGACGTTACCCTCAACCCAGTAGTTTGAGTCAGCAAGGATACAATCCTAAAGGGTCGGATTATTGAAAGATAATTAATTAAGTTATTAATGCATATTATGGTAGGCCCCTCTTTTGAAGGTGACGTTACCCTCGGCTAAGTAGTCCGTGTCAGCAGGGATACAGTCCTAAGTAGCCAGATTAAAGTATTAATAGTAGCTTACATATGAGGGGTTCAAAGAGTTTGGACCCCCCGCCATCCAATACCGGTGGGTATTGAAGGAGGTCCTACTAAATTTGACCCAGGTCCTTGCAGGATCTATACACTGAACAAGGCAAGACTCTTACCAAACCGTTCCCTTAACCCCCGACCAGGTAGCCAACATATCTCCATATAGACCGTGGAGATATGAATGGTGAAAATCTTTTATTTTATATAGACAGTAAAATAATGCCAAGACACCACGGGCAAACGATAAGGAAGAATCACCTTCAACATAAGAAACGAGTTATTAAAGTCATTAATACATAACCAAATAAAAAGTGCGAAAAGATAAAAAATAAAAAGTATTACACTAGACACTTGTCTTCACCAAGTGATATAAGAGACTTAGGCAAACTTGGCCTTGATTGTCAAGAACTCTAACGATCAATCTTGGATCCCGAGACGACTCACACACTCTATGATGGACGATGGATGATGGTGGTGGATGATGGTGTTGTGATGGTGGTGGGTGGTGGTTGAAGTGTGAGAGAGGTAGTGTGCCAAGGGATGGTTTGCAAATGAGCCAAGCACCCCTATTTATAGCCTGAACAGCAGCTCAGGCACGACCCCGTGTCCATTGGGCACGGCCCCGTGTCCATCCTTCTTCTCTGTCTTCATTAATTGCAGTTTGTCTGCATTAGTTGGCTACGCCCCCGTGTCCGCTGGGCACGACCCCGTGTGCGGAAGCGTATCTGTACTATCAAGATTTCCCCGTATTCTGCGAATCTTAGAGTTGACCACGGCCCCGTGTCCGCTGGGCACGCCCCCGTGGAGGGTGATAGAAGCTTTTACAACTTTGTCTTTTCTGCTGACACTCAGGCACGCCCCCGTGCTCACTAAGCACAGGGCATGTTCAGCCTTCGGTTTTCTTGTTTTGCTTGGGAAGATGCTGTCGGGAGGTCGGGCATGCCACGTTTATCCCTTTTCTTGTATTTTTGTTAGATTTAGCTGCCTTTTTGCTTCTTTTGTTTATTTGAGCTCATTTAATCCTGAAAATACAAAAGGAAGACAAAAACATACTTTTTCCAACATTAGTACTAAAAAAGGGTTAGTTTTATGCCACAATTGATGTAATTTATATGTTGCATTTTGCACACATCACCCCCGTGTCCGCTGGGCATGGCTCCGTGTGCAGAAGCGTATCTGTACTATCAAGATTTGCTAAGATTCTGCGAATCTTTGTCTTGATCACGGCCCCGTGTCCGCTGGGCACGCCCCGTGTTGGGAAATAGAAGCTTCTACAACTTTGTCTTTTCTGCAGACACTTGGGTACGCCCCCGTGCTCACTGAGCACGGGGCGTGTTCAGTATTCTGTTTTCTTGTTTTTGCTTGGGAAGATGCTGTCGAGGGGTCGTGCATGCCACGTTTATTCCTTTTCTTGTAATTATGTTAGATTTAGCTGCCTTTTTGCTTCTTTTGTTTATTTGAGCTCATTTAATCCTGAAAATACAAAAGGAAGACAAAAGCATACTTTTTCCAACATTAGTACTAAAAAATGGTTAGTTGTATGCCTTATTTGATGTAATTTATATGTTGCATTTTACACACATCAAATACCCCCACACTTGAATCTTTGCTTTTCCTCAAGCAAAACTCTTTATCTTTGTGGCTTACACTCCCAAATGGAATGGGTAGAAGAGAAGGTTTTGGGCTTGTCATAGAGTGTCGGGATTCCAAGATTCTTTATTAGGTTTCATTTTTATTTTATTTACAATTCTATTCGTTATGATTTATTTTGAACATTTCATAAGAGTAATTACTTATTTGGGCATAACATGCCTCTTTTAAATTCCATTTATATACAAGTTCACATACCTCACGGGAGATCACTCAACACTCGGCCGAAGATGTAATTTTGTGAAACACTCGGGACCGGCATGGAACTTACTTCTACCATATGCTTGCCAAGCGATCAATCCTCCTCCTTTTTAACTAAAAACCTTTGTAAACATCAAGAGGACTTTGGGAAGGGTTAGGCTTGGGCTAAAGGTGGGTGGTTGGGTTAGTGGTTAGTAGAAAAGGGCGAAACACGTAAAAAGCGTCGGTTTTCGCAAAACATTTTGTGACTTTTTATTCTAACGAAGTATTATTCAAACAAGCCTTCTTTTGATGTGCTTTGTTTGTTTATTGCTAACTTCATTTTTTTTCATAAGGAATGTCACAAGAAAACCGAGCTTTGTTACTAAAATAAAGGGTTTAAAATAAAAAAAGGTTTTTGGTGGGTAAAGGGTGTTTGTTTTGTGGGTTTAGAAATGAAAAGGTTTACGCTTAAAGGGGTTAACTAGGGGGATTTTTGGGTAGGTGGTAAAAAAAAATAATGGTGTTGAAAAGAAAAGGGGTTAGTCATAATGCCTCCATCATTTACTTACTTGGGTTTAAGTTGGTAAGGACCGGGAATGTATCGTCATAGCAAGTTCTAGAGTCGTAAGAAACCAAGCGGCTATTCACACAAGAAACGAAAAATGAGCATTTAGTTTAAATATGTGTATTTGTATGCTCAATAAAGGCTCAAAACTCACTTTTTGTGGGAACGGGTTTTTAATGTGATCAAGTAAAAAAAATGAAAGTTTTTGATAAAATTTGGGGTGATTAGTGGTTCCAATAGAGTTTTGTGTAAGGCTTGTAGTTAGGACTTGTAGAATTCAAGGTTTTAGCATCCCCCCCACACTTAAATTACACATTGTCCTCAATGTGTCCCAAAAATAAGTTTTTAGGTTGATTGAATGCGTAAACGGTGTGTTAAGAACAAAATTTTGTGTTACTGGGCATCTGGACACAGCCCCGTGTCGGATGAGCACGGCCCCGTGGTCAGATTGCCAGTAATAGAACTTACAGAAGGTTGAGCACGGGGGCGTGTTAGGTGAACACGACCCCGTGTTGAGCAAAAGTCTGCAAAAATTTAACAATCAACAGGTCTGGGCGATGGGCATGGGGGCGTGTAGGCTAGACACGGCCCCGTGTTGGCAAACTGTAAAAGTGTAAAACAGGTTTCTGTCTTCGGTTTTTCTGCCCCGGCTTTAGTAGCACTAATGTTTAGTGCTGTAAGCTTCTTAGGTACCTGTCTTACTGATAAACACCACACCAACCAATAACAAACATCCTAATTTACCAAAGTTTCATCATCCACATCACAAGTTAAACGAAAAAGAAATGCCGAAAATAAAAAGTGTTAAAGGAAAGTAAATTGTTCAACAAGTGGCACGCAGGCCAGAAATTGTTCATGAGATAAGGGTTAACCTGATAGACCATCCACCGTGTGTTGCTACCTCCTCTCCTCCCGTTCAGTCCATGTCCTCGCCATCATCATCATCATTGCCTCTTCCGTGGCCCGCATATACTCCCGGATGTTTCCAATGTCATCTTGTATGTCAGAGATGTTTCTCTCAATTACTCCGACTCGGGAGTATGTGTTGCTGACCATGTTGTAGGTGTTCCTGGTACACATAAGGTTTTCCTGCAATAAATCATGTAAACCTTGAAAGTTAGGAAAACCACCTCCTTGAGAGGAGGATTGACCCGGATCACCACGGTGCTGATACTGGTACTGGGGAGGAGGTTGGATGTGTGGAGCGTGTAGCACCATGGCTTCTTGAGGGTTCCATGCATGCCCTTGAACCGTTTGAAATCTGACCGTCCCGTCTTCTGCTTCATTGATTAAGTTCATAGAGCGACAGATGACCATGGGCCCTTTTGAAAGGACCTCGGCATCCTCGTGAAGTTCTTGAAGAGGTGGTAAATCCATCCTCCGAAGAAGATAGGGGTTGGTGGAGTAGCAAGTTGGTTCAAGTCAATGTTACGGAGTAGAAGGTATGGAACATCAAGGCTGACTCGGTTGTGGATGCAATGGAGGACTAGCAGATCTCGTAACCCCACAACACCGCTACTGTCGTGTCTCTGTTTAAGAGAGTAGGTGAGGACCCTGTGGATGTAGCGGTAGAGAGGATCTCTCAACAGTGTGCTCTTAGTTCGGCTCGGGTTATAGTGGCCCTCCCCGATCTGAGCCCAAGCAGCTTGGCGTCGATATTCCAGAATTTCACGTAGACCGCCGGTGTTCTCTTCATCCCTAGCATCCTCTTCTGCATACAGCCCGATAATTGCAACAAATTGTGCAACTGAGATTGAGTATGTGGTTCCTCCACAACGGAATTCTACCCCATCATTGTCAAATGGCTCCGCTCTCGACTTAAGGACAAACGTGCTGTAAAATTCCATGTTGTACTCATGCACGGAGCGAAGTCGAGTGCAGAGAGCCACTCGTAGCGGGCCGGTGACAATGTTGTTAAAGCGGTCTATCTGGTTCCCTGCTTCCAGGGTGTCCATACACACTTGTCTGGGATTCTCTTCAGGCCTAGTTCTTAACACATCGTATCGTGCTTGAGCCGCTAGCTCACTTGCGTTGAACCTGGTGAATTTCCTGGCCATCTGAAAGAAAACATCAAACAATTAGCGCGAAACAGTGAAATTTTCGAAGAAAACTGAAAACAGTTAGCTGGACACGCCCCCGCGCTCACTGAGCACGGCCCCGTGTCCAGGCATCTGTTTCCCAAAAATCCCATTTTTCGACCCGGTTCCGAAAACTTGAAAATTTTTGGTCTAGTAGGAGTGGTTTTCCCCGAAAATGAAACCCCAAGTGCCGTTTTTCTCAAAACAAACCATTTACGCCTTCAATTTCATCTTTTTCGGTTCAAAAACAAGGGTTTGGGGTTTTTGTGAGAAATCAAGCAAATCTATAAACAATACAAGTTGATTTACATCCTATAACATGTATCTATACTAATGCTAACAGATTTATGCAAAAATTTGAGGTTCGATCCGCTTCAAGTTGAAGAACCCTACATTTTTCCCCAAATCTTGAAGTTAAACTACATGCAAATGCTTAATCTAACTACTAATGATGATAGAATCATACCTTGGTGTTGTTAGAAGTAGGGGAGACGTCGAAATCTTGTAGAAAAATCGCCGGAACCAGAGAGCTTTTGGGGAAACGGGGTGTGTGGAATGAAGAAAGTGAATGAAAAAGGGGTTTTTATCCCGACAGTTGCGCGGACACGGCCCCGTGCTCACTGAGCACGCCCCCGTGTGCGGGCAAAAATATATATATATTTTTTTAAGTGCTCGTGTGATTGCCCTGTTCCCCAAAACTTGGTTTTTAGAGATCTTACCAATTCAGATGTTTTCCCGATTGTTCGTAACTTACCTGGTATGATGTTGATGCTTAAACCTTTGTCTCATTCTTCGATTGTTTGAAGCGAGATTTCTTCCTCTTCATCCTCAATGAATCCTTGGTAGAGCTTTAGCCGTTGGCCATTGACTTTAAATGGAATTCCATTTCGAGATTTAATTTTGACTGCACCGTGTGGGAAAATATGGGTGATGGAAAAAGGTCCTGACCACCTAGACTTTAATTTATCCGGAAACAATCGAAGTCATGAATTAAACAATAGAACTTGATCTCCTACCCGAAATTCATTAGGTTTAATGTGTTTATCATGTAAATTTTTCATTCTTTCCTTATAAATTTCGGAGTTAGAGTATGCATAATTCCTTAATTCATCTAATTCATTTAATTGGCAAAATCGATTTTTTACCGGCAATTTCTAAATCTAAGTTTACGTTTTTAATTGCCCAGTAGGCCTTGTGTGCAATTTCTACTGGCAAATGACAACTTTTTCCATAGACGAGCTTATATGGCGTTGTTCCTATTGTTGTTTTATAGGCAGTTCGAAAAGCCCATAAAGCATCATCTAATTTATCGGCCCATTCTTTTTTATTTAACCCTACGGTTTTTTCGAGTATTCGTTTTAGACCTCTATTAGTCACTTCGTCTTGTCCTCTTGTTTGAGGGTGATATGTCGTTGATACCCGGTGATAGACCCCATATCTTGTTAAATTTTTTTCAAGTTGATGGTTACAAAAATGGGTACCTCTATCACTTATTAACGCTTTTGGTGTTCCAAAACGAGAAAATAATCTTTTCAGAAATCTTACCACGACTCTTCCATCGTTGGTTGGAAGTGCCTCGGCCTCGGCCCATTTAGACAAGTAATCTACCGCCACAAGTATATATTTGTTTCCTTTTGATGGTGGGAATGGTCCCATAAAGTCGAGTCCCCACACATCAAAAATTTCACAAACAAGAATGCCATTCTATGGAATTTCGTTTTTGGAAGAAATATTACCTGATCTTTGGCAAGCATCACATGTCTTTATAAGACTTTGGGTATCTTTGTAGATGGGCGGCCAATAGAATCCTGAATCAAATACCTTTCGTGCGGTATTAGCGGCACCATGATGTCCTCCGTACGGACCTTCATGACAATGGCGGAGAATTCTTCTTGCTTCATTACCATGCACGCATCGACGGATGAGTTGATCAGCACACATTTTGAAAAGGTAAGGATCTTCCCAAAAATAGTGCTTCACATCGGCAAAGAATTTCTTTCTTTGATGATGTGGCCATCCTTTTTTGACTATATCGCTAGCTAGGTAGTTAGCATAGTCGGCGTACCATGGCTCTTCTCGGTATTCCACCATTTCCAGAGACTCCGTCGGGAATTTTTCATTGATTTGCTCGTCTCGAGTTGCCTCCAAAGCTGGGTCTTCTAAGCGAGAAAGATGATCTGCTGCGGTGTTTTCTGCTCCTCTTTTGTCCTTTATTTCAATGTCGAATTCTTGGAGGAGTAGAATCCACCGAATCAAACGTGGTTTAGCATCCTGTTTCTTAAAGAGATGTCGGATGGCTGCACGATCTGTATAAACTATTGTTTTAGAAAGAACAAGATAAGAACGAAATTTATCAAAAGCAAATACCACAGCTAGCAATTCCTTTTCTGTTGTTGTATAATTTTCTTGTGCATCGTTAAGTGTTTTACTAGCATAATAAATTGGGTGAAAATGCTTTTCTTTTCTTTATCCTAAGACAGCTCCAACTGCAAAGTCACTTGCATCACACATGATTTCGAAAGGTAATTTCCAATCAGGCGCTATCATGATAGGTGCATTGACTAGCATTTCCTTTAGCGTTAGAAATGCTTGATTGCAGTCCTTGTCAAAGATGAACGGGGCATCTTTTTCAAGTAATTTTGTTAGAGGCCTTGAGACTTTAGAAAAGTCTTTGATAAATCGCCTATAAAATTCGGCATGCCCTAGGAAACTTCTGATAGCTCTAACGGAGGATGGGGGTGGTAATCGAGAAATAGTGTCTATTTTTGCTCGATCAACCTCCATTCCTTCGCTTGAGATTTTGTGACCGAGTATTATTCCCTCCGTTACCATGAAATGGCATTTTTCCCAGTTAAGGGCGAGGTTAGTTTCCTCACATTGGGATAGCATTCGTTCAAGGTTATCGAGGCATTGGTCATATGAATCTCCGAAGATAGAAAAGTCATCCATGAAGACTTCCATCGTCTTTTCTATCATGTCATGGAAAATAGCCACCGTGCAACGTTGAAAGGTTGTGGGGGCATTACATAGACCAAAAGGCATGCGTCGATAAGCAAAAGTTCCGTAGGGACATGTGAATGTTGTCTTTTCTTGATCTTCAGGTGCTATCGGGATTTGAAAGTAACCTGAAAAACCATCCAAGAAACAATAAAATTTATGACCGGATAGTCTTTCTAACATTTGATCAATAAGGGGTAAAGGAAAGTGATCCTTCCTTGTAGCTTTATTTAATCGACGATAATCTATACATACCCTCCATCCTGTGACGGTTCTTGTTGGTATTAATTCATTTTTCTTGTTAGTTATTACCGTCATACCTCCTTTCTTTGGAACGACTTGGACGGGACTCACCTAAGGACTATCGGAAATTGGGTAAATGAGTCCGGTGTCAAGTAATTTGATGACTTCGTTTTTAACCACTTCTTGGACATTTGGATTTACCCTACGTTGTGGTTGTATCACTGATTTGTAGTCATCATTCATTAAGATTTTGTGCGTGCACATGGAAGGACTTATTCCCTTGATATCTACTAGCTTCCAAGCGATCGCGTTTTTATGTTTTTTCAAAAGCGTAATTAATTTTTCTTTTTCTAAATTATTTAATTTTGACGAAATAATTACAGGTGATTTACCATCTTTGTCTAAAAAAGCATATTCCAATCCTTTTGGGAGTTCTTTGAGCTCAAGAGGTGGGTCTTTAGAAGACTTCTTATTTGGTTGCTCAATTTGATCAAGAACCTTAAAAGTTTGTTCTATGGCGACCTCTTCTTTGACAAAGTGGTCAATTTCTTCTCTTGTATCAGGTGGTTCATCTTCAATTAGGGGGTCATTATTGCCGAATGGATATTTCATTGAACGCTTAAGATCGACACTTTTTTTAAATGCCCCTAATTGAAAAGATAAATTGTTGTACTTCCGATTTTTCAAAGCTTCGTGAGTTTTTACAAAAGGTCGTCCCAACACTAGAGGAGCGTCATCAAGGATGACAATGTCGGTGGGGATTACCAATTGATTTGTTTGGACCAAGACATCCTCAACTATCCCTATTGATTTTATTATTTTTCCGATTTGATAGAAAAATGGGTATTTGAAGTGGAGAAAAATCACCAATACTTAACTTTTCGAAAATGTAGTCTGGCATTATACTAACACACAGATCTTTATCAATTGTAATATTACTAATAAAGGAGTTTTGAAAAAAACATGGAACCGGTGTAATGTTGATTTCAAAATGGTCTTCTTTAATTAGCGAAGTTTGATCCTTTGCTAACTTAATGCTTACCGTTTCATCAATTTTAGTGTTAGTGTTTAACTCTTTTAAAAACTTAGCATGAGTGGGTACTGAACAATGATTTTCGAAAGAAGGTGACAAGAGATTAATTTCTTTAAAATTAGACTCTTCTTGAATTTTAACGTTGTCGGCCTCACCTTTTTCATTGTTTAACTCATGTGTCGGTTTTTCACTTACTTGTTCTTCCATTTTCACATTCTCAACTATCTCTTCTTTATCACAAGTTAATTCTTCTCTTGCGCGGGACTCCTCTTCCCTTGCGCGAGATTCTTTTATGCAACGTTCGATAGTTTTAAGTTTTTCTATTATCCTATCGGCTATGTCGGTGATAGAGTAAGGATCAGGATCCTCAAAGCTTGAATCCGGATGTTCGATCCTTTGTTCCTCATAATACTCATAGGAAGTAGATGGTTCACACCATTGTTCTTCATTGTAAGTATATGATGGATGAGGGTCGTAATTTTGCTCTTCATCGTACTCATATGAGGTGGGTTGTTCACGCCATGGTTCCTCATAATAAGCATATGAAGGTGGAGGCTCATATCTTGGTTCCTCAAAGTACGAGTATGAAGGCTCATACCTTGGTTCATCAAAATATGAGTATGAGGGAGAAGGTTCATACCTTGGGTCTTCATAGGATGTGTATGAAGTTGATGGCTCGTACCTGGGTTCCTCATAATAGGTGTATAAAGTGGATGCTTGAAATAAGTCACAATATTGTACCGAGTGCGGGTCACCACAAATGGTGCAATAGTCTTCCCTATAATCATCCTCCTCATAGGTGTAGTTGTAATCTCCTGAGTATTGATCCATAAGAATCACTCAGCAGCCCACAACAGAGTCTCGAGACCAGAAAAAAAAATGGAAACAGAGGCTGGACACGGCCCCGTGTTCAATGAGCACGGCCGTGTTCCGGTTCTGTATCTGGGCGTGTGAATTAAAGTGACTGATTTTGTGCAGCACGGGGGCGTGTTCAATGAGCACGACCCCATGTTCAGACTCTGTATCTGGGTGTTTTTTTAAAAAAAAATGTGCAGCACGGCCCCGTGTTCAGTGAACACGGCCCCATGTTCAGACTACTGTAAATGCAAAAACTAACTAAAATGCAGAAAATGTGTGCGCGTTTAAAAAATTTTGAAAAACTGATTAGGCCGTCGATTTTAAGCTTTCTTAAAATCCTTGTGTCCCCGGCAACGGTGCCAAAAACTTGATGTGCGTTAGCGTGATATATCCTTTTATGTATATTTTTAGCCCTTTTTACACTTTAGTCAAGTTTTAAATTTATAAAACACGATATTTTACTAACACCAAACACACATATGGGCAAGTGCACCCATCGTGAGCGTAGTATAGCGTTGGTAAGATACCGAGGTCGTCCAAGGACACAAGAGCTTTTAATACCGGTTTATCCTCAACGTCTAATCAAATCAAAAGTTTAGGAAAAGGTTTTAAAATATGAAAATAAAAACTAAAAATGCTGAAAATAAAAATAAAATAAAAACAGATAGACAAGATGAATCACTTGGATCCGACTCGCCTTTAGTGTAACCTTTGATTATTTCCGCACTTTGGCACTTTTTAAGAGATTATCTTAGTTATAGTAGTAGGCCCCTCTTTTAAAGGTGACGTTACCCTCAACCCAGTAGTTTGAGTCAGCAAGGATACAATCCTAAAGGGTTGGATTATTGAAAGATAATTAATTAAGTTATTAATGCGTAATGTGGTAGGCCCCTCTTTTGAAGGTGACGTTACCATCGGCTAAGTAGTTTGAGTCAGCAGGGATACAATCCTAAATAGCCGGGTTAATGTATTAATAGTAATTTACATATGAGGGGATCAAGAAATTCAAACCCCCGCCATCCAATACCAGTGGGTATTGAAGGAGGTCCTAGTAAGCTTGACCCAGGACCTTGCAGGATCTATACACTGAACAAGGCAAGACGCTTAACAAACCATTCCCTTAACCCCCGACCAGGTAGCCAACATATCTCCATATAGACCGTGGAGATATGAATGGTGTAAATCTTTTATTTTATATAGACAGTAAAATAACGCCAAGACACCACAGACAAATGATAAGGAAGATTCGCCTTCAACATAAGAAACTAGTTATTAAAGTCATTAATACAAAACCAAGTAAAAAGTGCGAAAAGATTAAAAATAAAAAGTATTACACTAAATGCTTGTCTTCAACAACTGATGTAAGAGACTTAGGAAAACATGGCCTTTGATTGTCAAGAACTCTTACTATCAATCTTGGATCCCGAGACTACTACACACACTCTATGATGGATGATGGATGATGGTGGTGGATGTGGGTTGTGATGGTGGTGGAAGGTGGGTGAAGTGTGAGAGAGGTGGTTTGTCAAGGGATGAGTTGCAAATGAGCCAAGCACCCCTATTTATAGCCTGAACAGAAGCCCGGACACGGCCCCATGTCCACCCATCTTCTCTTTCTTCATTTAATGCAGTTTGTCTGTATTAGTGGACCACGCCCCCGTGTCCGCTGGGCACGACCCTGTGTGCAGAAGCGTATCTGTACTATCAAGATTTCCCCAGATTCTGCGAATCTTAGAGTTGACCACGGCCCCGTGTCCGCTGGGCACGCCCCGTGTTAGGAAATAGAAGCTTCTACAACTTTGTCTTTTCTGCAGACACTTGGGCACGCCCCCGTACTCATTGAGCGCGGGGCGTGTTCTGTTTTCTTGTTTTTGCTTGGGAACATGCTGTCGAGGGGTCGGGCATGCCATGTTTATTCTTTTTCTTGTAATTATGTTTGATTTAGCTGCCTTTTTGCTTCTTTTGTTCATTTGAGCTCATTTAATCCTGAAAATACAAAAGGAAGACAAAAGCATACTTTTTCCAACATTAGTACTAAAAAAGGGTTAGTTTTATGCCTTATTTGATGTAATTTATATGTTGCATTTTACACACATCAGCACCATCCTCGAGTGTGCCTGTAGTATACTTCACTCTGCCCCCCAGCAGGACAGTTACACATCGCAAACACCGATTCCGCCTTTTCAAACTAATGCAGTAGCCCCACAGCCCCTTCAGTCCCACTGAACGTCTGTGGCCTACTATCCATGAACGTTTTAAACGTGCAAGCAGACGGATTGTTTTGATTCGAATTAGCTTGCTGACCTAAAGACGAAAATAAAATACAGCACACAGGTAAGAGTTGTGTATGCGACACAAGATTAAAAGGGGTAATTGGCACATATCGTACCAGCTTGATAGGCTGCCAAAACCTCAGCCACACGTGTGTTAATCAGATTTTTCAACTCAGCCTGAGTCATCGCGATGTGACCACGTCCATGACCTCGTCCACTCTTGGTTCTATATGGGAAAAAGGAAATAGATTAAGAATCGAAATAAGGTAGGAATCAAACCTCACGTTGACTTCTACCGACTACAACGTTTACATCATACAACAGAGCGGAACCCCTTTCACACTCGTTAGACCTCACTGGGACTCACATGCACCCCGCATTACTATTATGTGTGCACCCATAATAGGAATGCGATTTGCATGTTTATCTCAGCTCCTCCCAACTCATGCTAAAAGGCTCCTCAAATTCTCGCAACAGGACAAAACACCACAACATAAACCACGAAAATCTAACGGGTTATCGCACTGTGACTCTATCAATCACATAACTCAGGTAATTACACGTGAATTCAGTCTGAAATGCTAAGTGTGTGCAATCGCATGCAACATTGTACAGTAGTGTATACTAGTTATACCATGCAATGAGTAAACGAGAGATGAACCTTGCAATCTGGAGCTGAGTGTCATGGTCGCTTTCTGAACTGTTCGGTTATAGTCTGGTTTTATAAAAATGTTTTAAACCCTAGTTCACTATAACCAGTTGCTCTGATACCAAACTGTCACACCCCCAAAATACCAAATGCGGTAACCCCGCTAGGCGTGTGACGTACCAGGATCTAGCCACCAATCACATTGAACTAACCATAAGATGTTTAACAAAAGTCCCATTCATTAAGTAAAACATTCATGAAACATATTCCAAGTTAAATAGTGTCAGCGGAAGCAAATAGTAAAACACTGTTCAATAGTTTCAAAAACCAATGTATGCGAAATCCGTAAACAAGTCTTGTAAATCCAAGCGACATGACCCATGACCACTCCAACCATCCAGATAGCAAGTTCCTTATCCAAAGTATCTAACGACCTGTGGGCATGCAACAAGTGTATTAGACAACGCTGGTGAGTTCATAGTTTTACGAAAACGTTAGTTACCAAGTGTTTAGTTCAGTTCAATGATTACAATGTTGATAATACCCCGAATACAAGACGGCTCCTGATTTATTTAGCTCGTTCCCCAATGCTCCTATCAAAGCATTGGGCATGACTGAGTCATTAGTTCACACCCGTCCTCTCAGGTACGGGGTGAGGGTGCCAAACCTAGATAGCGCTACCAACTAATACTCCGTTACCTCTCAGGTAACAAACAAGATGGGACTTAAGGGTGATAGGATGAGTGTATTATCCAACATTCCTGATTTTACCCACAAGACATATTCCTCTCAGGAATACCCAATTGATTTACCCAAAAACCTATCCCTCTCAGGGATACCCAATGACTGTCCCAAACACCGGGACGCATGCTCAAGAGAAATGAACTCACCTTTGATTTGCTGGGTATATTAAATTACCCATCCACGTTGGTCAACCCAAACCCTACCGTGGTTACCAATCATCATTAGTTACACAATCAAATGAGTCACATATTTGTACACAATAAATCACGTATTCATACACAGTTTGCATCTATTGCGAGGTCACCGAATATCATATAACAAATACCCTGTTCTATACATGTTCACATCCCATGTATAACATGCAATAGCACTCAACAGTTAACTGGGCTATCTATAAAAGCCCAACCCAATATGCTTCCTTCGGCGAATAACCCTTCCGACGAAAGTCCCCATCGACGAAAGTCCCCTCTCTTTCATCATAAACAATTCCGACGAAATACCCATCTTTCGTCAACATCCCAGATGATGAAATACCTATATTTCGTCAACATCCCAGGTGACGAAATACGTATCTTTTGTCGGGGTCAACTATGACGAAACATCAGCAATGTTTCGTCGAGATCAGTTAACAGCTCCTTGGCCACAGAATCATCAGTTACACACATATACAACATAATCGAAGGATCAAACGACAGTTACATTATCATGTTCATAGAAATCTTAATCATTGTTCATCATCACAATCAATAAACCTCAATATTAACATTGATAACATTCATATACACTAATATGGATTCAAACATGGCAACAGACATCGATCAAGATCTATTACCGATTCATGACTACGGATTTCCATTGCTAACCCTATGTCATCAACAACATTAACAATTCAAACATAATTTCACATCATGATCAATCGCATATACCCAACATACAATCCTATGAACAAAACCCTAGTATCCATGTTACATATAATTCTAATCGGACAAAACCCTAGTTACGAAATCAATACAACACAATACCACGTATCAGAATTAATCTATCAACAAGATCAAGACACTAACCGTAATACCGAAGGGTTTATATAGATCGAGATGAAAAAGAATGCTTCGAGGTTTCTTCTGCCGTCGCACAGATAACAGGGAGGAGGAACTTTAGGGTTTTCATTCACGTAACTGTTTTAAATGGTTATACAGCACACAGTAACAGTTGGGCCACGATACAGATTGGGCCGAAGGCCCTCATTAGTGAAATACCATCTTCGACGAAAGACCCTATCTTTCGTCGAGATGTGGTTGGCGAAAGACCCTATCTTTCGTCAAGATGTGTATGTGACGAAGAACATTATTAAATCTTAATTAAACTATACTTAATTATATTTAACACCACACCAATAAAAATTACCAATGCACATAAAACATTAATCATTTAATTAATTACACCCGACACCACGTACAACAAATCGTATAACAGGATTATAAAATCAGTGATGTGTATGGAAAAGACCTTGAAATCTCGAATGTTTAGGTTACATTGTGTCATTCAAAAGCATAATATTTTTACAAAACCACATTCATATGTTTAGGTTATATGTGTGAACTTCGTGTTTATCGGCGTTGTCAGTATTTTGTACGGCATTAGTTCGTTATCATTTATCGTTACGCTGTTGTTCTGAAAATCACCATATGCGCACTGTAGCGTCGGATAAGCGTTCCTAGGCAATACCAAGAGCCTAATTAGGTTACTTCGGGCCTTAAACACTATTAATTATCGCCTTAAACGTTCGCTAATCGCGTAATTAGAAGCCGTTAATTACTGGTTGTCACATTCTCCCCCTGTTACAGAAATTTCGTCCTCGAAATTTAGACTATGTTATCTCCTTAGAGTTATGACGTTCCTAGGTAAGTCCGAATAATACCAAAGTGAATGACCGCTTAATCGAACCAAAACTTGTTCAGATTACGTGATTGCAAGAACATTTTGCATCAATAGGAACCCAACGGTTTAACTGAGTTTGTTCTAGAAATCGATGTCAAGTGAACGAGATGTTGTGATACTATTACCAATGTGACTATATTCACAGGGGTCCAACAAAAGAGGAAATTCAATCAATGGAATTCCAAATGAACGTTCACCAACTGCAAATCAATTTTTGAAACAACAGAATTTACTACCAACGGAATCTTGCGTTGGTTGTTGTATAAATGAAACTCGAATTCAACAAACTCAAATAAATAGAATCATAAAAATGATTTATCAATTCTCGAACCATTAAATGAATAAAATCAATGTGTTGCAAGGATACACCGAAACGAAATACAACCAAACCTGGTGTATCATCGTCTTAATACATAGTTGTCTTAAGACTACTTAAATGAGGTGTCAAACGAAAAGCATACATAGTTTCGCATGAGACGGCTGATCGTGATTAGCACAAGCTACAAGTTTATACCGATGCCACAAGGTGTCATAGTGAATGAAACAATTCAATAATAGCGGTGATCGAACAAATATCACATGTGTTTTGCATGAAACGCTCGATCATGATTAGACCAAGCTACAAATTTATACCGACACCACAAAGTGTCGTAGTGACTGAAATAATTCAATGATAGTGGTGACTGAACAAGCATCACCTTGTTTTGAAATCAAGTGAGAGATTCAACGAAGTAAATCTGAATATCTGTTTCAAACAATTCTCATAGGATTTTCAATTGAATACGAAACAAATAAACAATGTTTTCGAGCGAAGAAGAAAAGCAATAAATATCACAAAATGTTCGCTCGATGGTGAAAGAACCGTTAAGAGGTACACCGAAATATTACATGAACTTGTGTACCATTATCTTAACACACAATTGTATTAAGACTGCTTTAATATGATAAATCCGCAAATCAAATTTAACATAAATAAACAAATAAATAAATAACTAAATCCGTACATGATGTGTGCAACCGGGATTAGCGCAAGCTTCAAATTTGTGAGAACGTCACCACAAGGTGATCGTGATCAAGGAAGCGATTCAATGAAGTCGAAGACCAAACAAGCTTGTTACGGTTCAAAGAAAATGAAGTGCTTGTTGGTATTATTTCGAATATGATGGCCTCAATCCATCATATTAGACCTTGAATTGAATATATATCATGACAAGTTCAAACAATTGAACTCGGTTTAGTTACATTCCAACAATGAATGCATATATCGATACAAAATTTTGACATGGTTACAACGAAAAACCATGTATGTAGCTTGAAAAGGAAATGAGTTTCAACAAGTTTCGTTGACTCGATATCAAAGAGTCAACGCTTTGCAACAAAGCAATCATCCAAATCACAATGCAAAAATCGACATAGTGAAACAATATTGAACGTTGATAAAGCAACAATTTCGAGTGAAACCACATGCGTAACAAACAATGCATGCACAACATATAAATTTATCAAGAAATAAAGCAATTGAGTGTTCGCTATCATGGAAGAAAATCTTCGTGGTGCAACGACCACGAGGGGGAGTAGGGATGCAAAAATCTACTCACTGTATGCAAATAGTCGAAATTTCAACAAAAGAAATTTAAAGACTTTACCTGGAAGTTCGTGTGATAACCGGTTGTTAGATGACATTACCATGGAATGTCGAACATAGCGTAGTCGCCATTAATGAAGTAGGGAGAATTCAAAGACATGCGACTTCTTTTGCAGCCCCAATAGTTGTGAGTCTCATTAGACTAAGTATCGTTCGTTACGAAATCTTGTTTCAACGTACCTCAGTGTGATTCGTGTCGCTTGCAGGATCACGTGGCAAATTGCCGCTTTTCGATCAGTAGTTCTCCCGCTGACGGGATTAGCATCGTTGTTGTCATGCCCATCATGTTTTCCCAATGACTTGCCTCGAAATTCGTGTGTGATATACTTCGACGTCCGTTGATGTATAGTTTAAGTTTCAGTTATACTTGTGCACTAGCGTTTCGTTCCGCGTAGAATGTGACGTGCTCCGACATCCGTTGACGTATAGTTCGAGTTTCATGTATCCTCATGCACTAACATTTTGTTCTGCGTAGGTTACCTGCTCGGGTAAGTGGAATAGCACAGACGACATAATATGATGGCGTTTTCCCGAGTTAATAGTCGCAGTTCCTACGTGATGACCTTTAATGGATTTTGGACATAAATTATCCAAAAGTCCTAGATGCATGTTATCAAAACCTTCAAGGTTTTTGTTTTCTATGTGTAATCATTTCATGTATCATGTATCAAACACAACTCTTGTGCATGTTCTAACCAAAACTGTTGTCTCATTGTTTTCGGCAAAGGTTGGAACCCATATTCAAGTCTTAGGCGTTCTGTATGTGTTCAAGTCTTGATATCTAAGTCCCTAGAGGATAGTGAGGTTAGAGCCAAGGCATCTCTACAGAAAACTAATTCGCTGAAACCTATAGCTCTGATACCAATCTGTCACACCCCGAAATATCAGAGCATGTCGTGACTGGATCGGTATCTTCATTGCACAGCGGAAGCAAATAAGCTAAGACTTCTAGAAATTGAACGCCCGCTAAGCACTCGAATCCCCATGGGTTCTCCTATTCCAACCGTTCCATATTTTGAAAATGCAACCTGAGAAAGAACATGCGAAAAATCAACATAAAGTTGAGCGAGTTCATAGTTTGTTTTGAAAAGATTTTAGAACAAATCTTTTTATTTACCGGTTTAAAAGTTGTTGAGAAAATATAATAGAATCATTTTTCTCGATATATCATATGAAAACTGTGAGTCTAGCCCACGAGAATCTTTGTGCATTACACGAGAGAGAATGGGCCGAGCCCAAAAGAGTCTTTGTAAGCAGGACCAACACGTCCTCTTACTTGTACATAAGTTGAAAACGTTATCAAAGTTTGTAAATACATGTATTGTGAGTTTGCGTCAAATGAGTATTAATAACATTTGAAAGTTTTGAGTATCGAAAGTTGGTATGTAAGTGTCTATGAACCTAATGATCATTAATGTGTAGCTAAGACATTAATATGTGTGCCGACATAGGAAGCACTCAACCCGGTAGACGATTTAAGTGTCGATTCACTTCGACAGGGACACAAAAGCACTCTAAGTGGCTGCACAAGGACCGTGAGTGGGGCTCACCCGAACCCGATAGATCTACCCCCTGTTCCATGGTCCTTAAAAGGATTAATGGTGCCTAAGTTAGCGCCTATTCGCACGTGATCCAAGAATTCATTCCATAGCTTAATCATACCCTGGTTAATATGTATTTCAAAAGAAAAGGGGGACATAAACCCATTGGGTTGTCTCGTTGTTCATACGCAGACCAACCCAGTCCCGTTGTAGTAACTAGGACATTCCCGTCACTAGTCATGAAAATCATGCACGTTTTGTAGAACCGGTATGTTTAGTATAAATCGTTCGTAAACCATTCGAGTTTTTTGAAATCCATTAGCAACATGGTTTAGAAATATGAGTTTTCGTTCATCAAAAAGTTGTTTACTTTTCCAAAAATTTGCATGTCTTTCCACCCCCGAAAACATTTATAAACATGTAAAACCATAAAAAGTGGGGGTTATGAACTCACCTTGATATTCCTGTGCAAAGCTAGCTTAGTCTGATTCCGAAGTGTCGTTCCAAGAACGTGTATTAGCTAGCGTGCATCTATAGTATTCCTAACAGGGAATAACTTATCAGTGTCTAAACAAAACAACGTAGCTAAACTACGTGTCCGAGCTCTACCGAGTCGTAAGTAAAACGACTCTAAGATAGTGTTACCTTGACTTAGAATAACCAATCTATGGTTATTTGATCCCGTTTATAATCAGGATAAAAACTAAGTCTCGAAAACGACTTAGTTTCGAACGGTTTAGAATATATATATATATATATATTTAAATATAAATATACTTACGGCGTCGTGTTAGTTGTCGCGAATAAAAGGCGTGGATGAAATAGTAACACGACTCGTAGTTTACGTAAGATGTAAGTATATATATACTTGTTATTAACTAACTCGGTTAGTAAGGTGTTATAATTGTGCGGTATGTGTCGTGTTCGGTTAGACGTTTGAAATAAATATACATAATTATATTTATTTTTACGAATTCTTCGAATTTGCGACGACTAAATAGATATAAACAATTATGTTTATTTTCTAAAAGCATATGAATTTCCGACGATCGGAATAAATATAACTAACTATGTTTATTTTATAAAAATACATGAATCGACGTTGTTTGAAATAAATATAAACATTATATTTATTTGTAAAATCACGTGAATTAGGGACGTTTGAATGAAGTATAACTAATTAGAGTTATATTGTAAAAGCTTCCAAGTTTTGGGCGTTTGAACTAAAGAATTATATTTATATTAAATTAAATATCGGTTTTCGTTAACTTATAGCGTCGTAAAAATAAATACGTCCTTTTTATTTATGCTATAAGAAAAGCTCTAATTTCAATAAGTGTCGCTTAAACAATAAAATTATGTTTTGTATTTTGGATTTTTAACGAAAAACGGACAGAGTTTCATCTGTTTTTGGAATAACCCGACAATAAAAAGTTGTCGTATTTTGTCAAAGCTCAACAATAATTCAATCAATGCAAACAATATATACTTAAGACTTTATCAAATATGGCAAAATAAAGTGTAAGTAGTCACTAAAGGTATCGGTCGAGCTCGGTCGCGTATAACTATAATCTGCATAACGAAACAAAACTTTTGCGTCGTTTAAACTTTACCGGGTCTTTGAGTTGACAGTGTTTTGACCGAGCCTTTGACTGTCGTTGACGGAGTTGAGTCGGTTTGACCGAGCTTAACCCGAACCCCAAAACAGGTGTCGTTGATCATAACCACCCGAGCTTTGACCACAGTTGACCTGCCTTGACTGTATGACTCGGACCTGAACCGAGTTAACTCGGTTTGACCGAGTTGACTCGTTCCATGAAACCCTAACTAAAACGACAACCACCACGGCCGCCATCGTTCTCAGACGTGGCTCAGGTGTCACCGACGCCGTCGTCGGCCACCAGCATCAATCCTCATCATCATCATCGTACCAAAATTGCTCACCAAAAAAAAGGGAATCAAGAGTGAAACCAGTTTAACGTTCAGAATTCGAAAGACAGAAAGAAGCGAAAAAAAAAACAGATGTTCTTACCGAAAAGGTTACGGCTGCTCACTATCATCTTCATCAGTGCTCATCATCGTTATGAACGACAGCAACAGACGCCGTCGCCGTCGGGTTCAGAATTTTGTCGAACAGGAGCACTACCGTCGCCGCCACGGCGGCGAAACCGAAATTGTCAGAGCTCGATGTCACTCGCCGGCTTTCCTTCTCACTCGAGCTCTCTCTCTCTCTCCTCTGTTCTTCTATCTTCTGTCTTTCTTGTTCTCCTGATTCATCATCGTGCCACCTGCGGTGGTTCCCTGCCCTGCCGCCGTTGTTAGTCATGCACCGCCACCACTAAATGGTGGCCGGCTAGTAGTCTAGAGAGAGAATGGGGAGTGAGAGAGGTGTAGAAGAGGGAGGAAGGGAGTGGTTGTGCGTGGCCGGAGAACGAGCGATGACCGGTGCACGCCGGAATTCACTCCGGTGACCAGAGTTGGGTGAGAGAAAGCAGAGGTGCGGGTCGGGTCATGTGCGGCTGAAGTGAACTAAAGGAGGTTAGGGTTTTTGAAACCCTTAGTGAGGTATTTATATTAGCTTCTTAAATGGGCATGGGCCCAGGCCCACAAGCCCACTTCGCACGGCCCGATTCATTTTAAGAGCACGTTTTCACTACCGAGTGACGTAAATTGTCATAAAACATAGCATTAAGTCGAGGATTCTAAAAAAATATGTCGGAATTGAGGTTTGACGCGTATTTTGTCGATTGCGTTAAAACGCGGGGAAATGTTCCGTTTGTCATTTTCAAATCCATTTTTCGATCTGTTTTCAACTACGGATAGCAAAATTTAAAACGACGCTAAATATATCAATATAAATTAACATCGAGACGAAATTCGAATCCGGTGCTTCCGTTTCGTCGTTGATTGTCGGTGCGTTACTGTTTTCGTGTTTTTCGCTCACGTTTGCGTGTTGTGTCATTCAAAAGCATAATATTTTTACAAAACCACATTCATATGTTTAGGTTATATGTGTGAACTTCGTGTTTATCGGCGTTGTCAGTATTTTGTACGGCATCAGTTCGTTATCATTTATCGTTACGCTGTTGTTATGAAAATCACCATATGCGCACTGTAGCGTCGGATAAGCATTCCTAGGCAATACCAAGAGCCTAATTAGGTTACTTCGGGCCTTAAACACTATTAATTATAACCTTAAACGTTCGTTAATCATGTAATTAGAAGCCGTTAATTACCGGTTGTCACACTTAATGAGTATGCTCTGCTTGTCATACCTCGGACCGTTCCACCGTCATATCCACAATTCGTTCAACTCTCGTCGTCTTCAGATGCGAGTGTCTTTCAACTAAACATTTACAAAAGTTAGTAATTTCGACATTAATAAACGCCCGTATTATAATACAAGGCTTTTTGCTGTACGTGTCAACGCACGTGATTTCGTTAACTATACCAATCATTTTCATTGGGGTAACGTGTATTACACAATAACCCTGTGTGTTGTTCACAACACTTTAATTATACTAAACATTAATATACATGTACTTACCGGATTTGTGATCAAGCCTCGTGTAGGATCGAGAATCGATCAAAACGAGTCTATCAGAAGAGTTCTAATCCATATCAAAGGCGGAATTCAATGATACAGACTTGATTACAGCTTGATTCACTCTTTAATTATCTTGTATATTGATTTAACACTGTTACAGATCAAACGACACATCGCAGCACCTCGGCACCGGAATCAGGAACTGTTACAAATGAATTGGCAGCTCAGGTATTTATAGAGGAATCATTTCATGCGAAATGGTCAAGGAGTCATTTCGTGCGAAATGGACAAAGTCCATTTCGTAGGAAATGGTCTCTTCCATTTCGTGCGAAATGCACACATCACATATAAATCCTATTTTCTCGTATTTCGAGCTCCATACAATCCTATCTAACATGACTTGATACAAGACGAAGTCGACAGACATATGCACCAACAAAGTCCATTTCGCACGAAATGACTCCTTGACCATTTCGTGCGAAATGTACACATCACATATAAATCCTATTTTATCGTATTTCGAGCTCCATACAATCCTATCTAAAACACACGACTTAATACAAGACGAAGTCGACAGACATATGCACCAACAGACTCCCCCTTGGATGTCGACGAGTCTCTAGTATGACAAAACTTTAGTACGTCAACTCTTCAGTCTTTATCAGTCTTCGAACTCTTTTTAAAGTATTTGACAGTGTAAGCTTCCTTCAATCTTTAACTCTTCTCCAGGAAATTCAAACTGGCTCTTTATCATTCAAACTCCCCCTAGAATGTTGATCTAATCTTCAATCTCCTCTCTCTCTGATCATCAGGATTCGATTCTGGCTCTTGCATCTACAGACTCCCTTTTGCTAGCAGACTTCCCTTTAAATTGTTTCGGGATCGCAATCTGACTTAGCTATTGTTCCAAGATCGTGACCTGGCTTTCATCTAGCTCAGGTTTAAACACGGGAACCTGAATAAATCTCTACCTAACAATAAATTTTACAAATTTAAAATTTGACAAATTTATAGACCACTTGCAGATTTTTAACAAAATGATTTAACATTTTAAAATCTTTGATGATCACATGTAAGAAAATTATTCAAATTAGACAATTTCAATTTTAAAATCTTTTATTATTTCAAATAAACTTTCCCAAACCTGTTGTTCATCATGTTTAGCACTCGGAATTTTGAATATCAGCTCTCCAACATCAGTTGTCGAAAATCTTTTTGTATTTTTCAAAAATTTATGCTAAAACACTCCGAAAATCTTTTTGGATTTTTTATTTTAAAGAAATGCTGTAAAGAAATATTTACAAACAATATTTTTATGAGTTTGTGTAAGAGAATCATATCAGCTTTTGAGACAAGTCACAAGTACCGTTGAGCTTAGTTACACATTAAGAATTAAACAGTTCACTTAGATTGTCGATATTCTGATCCACTTAAATTCTCATACAAAATTCAACTGATTCAGGATACGAATTAGGTGTATTAAGAACTTAAACTCATTCATGTGTCCCACCTCTTGAATATACTCCCATATCCAGATCCCAATATTCATTCTTACAAGTGAGTATACCACAGATGATATTTGTAAGGGGTTAATTGCGAAACCTTGAGAGCTCATATTTTTGCTGAGTTGAAGGCTCGACTTTTGGTGTGTCCCCTTTAGAGGATCCTTTTTACAACAGCACTTTACTTTATCTTTTGGATTTTTCATCAATTTTTGTGCTGAGGGCAGGCTTTTATTTCAAGCAGCAGTAAAGTATTATACGGGGACTAGGCCATTGCTTCCGCATTATCAGAAGTCTCGGGATAATACCCCAGATATCATTGAGCATAAAGACCTAGTATTTCAGAAAGAGGGGTCCTTCAAACAAGATTTCAGGGGTTACCTATATATCCAAGTAGTGTTCCCCACGAAACAAGCAAGTTTGAATTTAAGTTTATATCCCGAAAAAGTTTACTAAATGTGTAAAAACCTATCGGCATATCATCAGTGAGACCGTTTAATGCTATTTAATCATTACATATCTTTAGCATACCGTAACTGTCTAACTGATGTACTACCATTTCCTCTTTTTCTCATCAAAACTCATTTTCATTTTTCAAATGTTTTTGGCTTTTATAGATTTTATCATGTTTTAGTCTTTTTCAAATTTTCGAAATATCTAAAAATTTTTACTCCCCCTAAAATCAAAATATGTTTCAATTTTGATTTTCTGGGAAAATTTGAAAACAAACTGTACAAAGATGACAAACTGATATCGAAATGCTTCAAATCGCCATCCACTTGGCATAAACAATCAGAACTCCCCCTGGCAACAAACTATTTTCCCATTATGATTTCAAAACATTTAAGTTTGTTTTAATCAAAATGGTTTTTCAGGAAAATTAGTTTTGTTGATTTTATAAACCACTTGTAGGTTAGGGGTATCAATCGTCATATTGTTTTTCAAAACACCAATTGTATGAGGATTACATCAAGTTCAACTTAATGACCTTGATTAACCACTTGTAGGTGAAAATCCCTTTTTCAACCACTTGTAGGTTCTTCCCAAACACACCACATGTAAACAAAAATATGACAATGTTTGTTAGGGCATGAATTTTATGCTAAGGATCATCTATCCTGAGACTGGGCATGGATCACGGATCCTTAATGGATGATTCAGGGAGTCTGAGGATCCAGAGTCTGAGGATCCAGGATCCTTAACAAAACTTATGATTTCTAACAATTGTCACGTTTTTAATGTTTATATGCAGGTAATGGACGACATGGGCTTAGTCTTTGCTGGAAGCTCGTGGAATATGCTTCATAGGCATGTGCTTGATGAAGAAATAACCGTTTTGGAGAACATGGGTGACCTCCACCTTTTTAGGAAAGTTTGTTGCTGGATATTTCTCATCTTTTAAGGGGAAAACGAGCTCATTTGAGGCATAAGTCGAACACACCACAGAAAACACACACAACACTCGAATTCTCTGCAAACACTTAGCAAAAACACACACTTATACTAGCAATTCATTGTATTGAGCTTGTTTTCTTCCGAAGTTGTGCAAGGATCATTATTGTTTTTACAATTTATTTGGTGATCGGTAGTTTCCATCACCCGAGGTTTTTTATGCCGGAGATCTTCTAAAGATCAAGGGCTTTTTCCTCGTATAAATCTCGGTGTTCATCGTTGATTTCATATACTTGTCGTTCATATAATTAACCAAGCATCATACCTCACAAAATCAGATTTGGTTGCATTATCCTTGTGTGATTTTTGACCAAAACAGTTTGGCGCCCACCGTGGGGCAATTGGTGCTTCATTTCTGAAAAATTTTGCTCATTGTGATCATTCCGGTTCATCACCTTCAACCAGATGGCTTCTCAGGGAAAAACTACTTCAAGTTCCATGTCGGCGGTTACCTCATCACAGAGCATTCAACCATTGCATCCTCTTCACCCTGCATTCCAGAAGAATACTGAGAATTCTCCGAAGAAGACAACCCCCGTTTTCAAAAAACCAACTGTAGTTTCTTCCTCTACACCTACTAACAGTGATCTTTATACTTTGATTTTGCAGATGAAGGATCACATGCAGCAGCAGGATAAATAATGGCAGGATCCTTCGTGAAATTGATGAAATCAAGAAATTGAAAAAATCAGCAGAGGATCACTCCCCATTGATGCCCAGGTCGTTGGATTTTACTACTCCATCATCAACAATCCAGTTTCCCAAAGGATCCAATGTCCAGATTCAAGGATCCTCTATCCTTCGGCAAGGATCACTGGAGTCAGCGCAGCCTTAAGGATCCTCTATCCTTTGACAAGGATCACTGGAGTCAGCTCAGCCTCAAGGATCCTTCTACCAACCCGGAGGATCACAGGGAATGTACCAGCCTCATGGATCCTTCTTCCAGTATCAAGGATCCTCTCAGGTTCAAGGATCCTCTCAGGTTCAAGGATCCTCTCAGGTTCAAGGATCCTCTCAGGTTCAAGGATCCTCCTTTCAGGTTCAAGGATCCTCATCTCAGGTTTACGGATCCATGGATTATCCTCCAAGACCCCCATTCACAGCACATCAAGGATCCAACATCTTTCAGGATCAAGGATTCTTAAGAAGTGTGCAGCCCTCAAGTTCATATGTTCATCAAGGAGATTTCATTCCAATGCAGACCTTTGCTTCTTCTGGCCCTTCAATCATACCAGAATCTCATCAATATGGATTCACATCTGGGATTCCAAACTCGAATCCTCCGGGAGGTAACACTTTGAATAATTCTTATAACTCTAACCATGGCTTTGTGCAGGATACAGGTATCAATCAAGCTATGGCTAGGGAGTTACAAAAATTAAAGGATATGATATCCAGCATTCCAGGAGTGGTTAAGCCCATTCCTGAAATCGCAGATGGAAGCCACATGATATCTCGCTTTGCACCACCCATTTGTGATGCAGAAATCCCAAAGAGATTTCAAATACTAACCATGAAGCTATATGATGGCTCAACGGATCTAGAAGAGCATGTAGCTCAATATAGAGAAAGGATGGAGAACAATCCCATCCCAGAAAGGTTAAAGGAAGCATTTCTTTGCAAGGGTTTCGGATCCACACTGACATGATCAGCTCTAAAATGGCTGCTAAGTCTTCCTCCTTATTCTATAACTTCATTTTCTCATTTAGTTAACTTGTTCAATAGTCAATTTTCCTGTAGTAGAACATTTGAAAGGTTGACTAGTGACTTATATAGGATCACCCAAGGTCAAAATGAATCACTTAGAGATTATATAACTAAATTCAGTAGAGAATCCTTAGAAATGCCTAACTTAGATATTGCTACTGCTGTTGAAGCTTTTAAAATGGGTTTACTTAAGGATTCTCAGTTCTATGATGATCTTGTTATGACCCCTTGCAGGAATCTTGATTAAGTAAGAACCAGGGCCCTTAGATTCATCCGTTTAGAAGATGATAAAAGGATCCAGGAGAGGTTGTCAGGATCCTCAGAGCAAGACTGTAAGGACTCTCAAAATTGTTCCAAAATAACACGTAAGTAAAAACCCGGACCCCTGAAACCATACTGTGCATGAAAAACTAAGAAATCAAAATTTGTGGGTTTCAGGCGGGCCGCGTAAGGGTTAGCTTAGCCTTACGCGGGCCGCGTCAACCCTAGGTTTGACCGGATAAGCGTCCAGATCCACGTGTCAACCACGTGGCACACCTACGCATGACACGGATGCCCTAATCTACGAAATAGACCTCCAAGCGGGCCGCGTAAAGATCGGCCAGAGGTTCACGCGGGCCGCGAGAGCCCCAAATTTCAACTATAAATAGAAGGGGTTACGAGCAGTTCATCTGTGTCAAAATCAACTTTCAAAAACGAAAGTATACTGTCCAAAAAGTCGAAATTTCAATCAAGATAGCGAAGTGCTGCTACGATACCGGGTATTAACTCGATCGCTGCTACGATTCAATGTCCGATCGATTGAAACTATCCAATGAATGTTTAAGTGCTGCTCAAATTGGGTTTATACTTTGTCATTCGTCGTGAATTAGATGGATGTTTAAGTGTTGCACTTTGTCATTTATTGTGAAGGTTTTAGTCTCGTGAGTTATCGTAAATGCTGTATTAGTTACTATCCTAGTTCGTGTGCATTGTTATTTAAATTAGGTTATCAGGCTAATCAGTAGGCTAAACTCTGCCCGTATAAATCTGCAATATGAGTCATTCTCTTTTTACCAAATTACTTTCAAAATCATGTTTGTTTTCAAAGTTATAATTACAGGGATTAAGTCTTTGTAATCTCCAAATTACAGCCGGTATATTGGGTTTTGTATACATTACTTGATAACCGTCACCATTGGACAACGAGTTAGCCAAGGGGTGATATGACCATAGTCACAGACACCATTGGACAACGAGATAGCCAATAGGTAGTCGAGTGACAAATACCATGGGTAGATGGTTGATATGTATAAACATTGTAATCGCTCTTAATACTGTAAATTATAACAACGCGTCATTTTTAGTAAAAAGAATGATTCACCAATATTTCCTCGCTGAAAAAACTTGTTTTCAAACATGTTTCAGGTAATATGTTGTGATCCAGGAAAAGTGCCGTGAAAGCACTACAAGCTTAAGGAAGTGGCTCAATATAAATAAAGAAACATGTTTTGTAAAAATAAGGATTTCCCAGGGAAATCACTTTATTGTAAACTACCGGGGTTTTATCCTGAATTATGAAATAAAATAATCGGGCATTTTCAGTTTTAAAATAGATCCTGCTAAAATCTTCCGCTGTCAACTCTATTAAATAAATACCACGGGATTTCTGTCCCGCGACTCCTGCACCGGGTCAAACCAGGCCAAGGGCCGTGACAGAAAAAGGTGGTATCAGAGCCACTGATTTAAGCCAATTAAGTATTTAGAAAATACTTAATTTTTACTAATTGCTATTTTGTGATTACATGTTTTATTATTTGAATATTGTTTACAGTATGGGTAAGCAAAGACTTTCGGATATCTATCATAAATTAGATACTTCACCGAAAGAAAAAGGAACTTCATCCTCAAAATACCCAACAGATACTGAGGAAGGAATATTTGTCCGTAAGGCACAGTTTGAGAAACCACTTTCTACTAAGAAAAGAAGTCAGATTATTAGAAAAAGTCAGGAGAAAAGAAAGAAACCACAACCAAAAGAAGTAATGATGCCTAAGGAGACACAGGAATTAGGCAATAAACCACCATGGGAAGACGAATTAGATGAAAAATGGGCAGATCTCTATATGCTAGCCACTGTAGCAATAAATGCAAAATTTTAAATACCCTGACCCAGTATTAGCACCCATATCATCTACAAGCCAGAAACTTTAAAGAAAATTTTTACCCAGTAAATAAATAAGTTACAATAAACCCTAGTATGTTTTAATTTTCAGCTATCCTTTGTATTAAATTAGTCACACGGTATGCAATAATACTTGAATATTTATCTGTGAAATTTTGTTATAAAATTTTAACTTAGCATTTTGTGTGCATTTTTGCATATATGCTAAACAGCATGAATGAGTTATCTGAAGCCCTTCAGAATCTCAATCTCTATCCGGTGAAAGTGGAAGTTTCCAAAGATTTTACTGGTTACTTACCCGACGTGGAGGAACCTATGGAATTTCAAGCTCCACCTCCGGAGAAACCAAAGCCTAAGAAAAAGAGAAGATTTGTAGGTTGGAGGCGTGTACGTAGGAGGAAACCAGCAACTAGGAAAATTCCCAAACTAGAAAATCCCATTGATAAAGGAAAAGGAATCGAGATTGAGGAAAATGTCAGGCAAATAGAAATGGAAATTGGGGAAAGATCTAAGCAAGTCGAGGAGTTGCCATTACAGGAGGAATTAGATCGCCTACTGGCAAGCTGTGATATCATTAGACCTATCAACACCAACCTCTACCCTTATCCTGCTGAAACCCAACTCCCAATAAACTTAGAACCAGCCATTCCAGACCCTCTGATCCACACCCAACCTCTAGGAGAAATGGACGAGTGGTGGACTAACGACTGGCAGTTTCAAAACCTCCTTAATAACCCTTATACCTTTTTCTCTCAGTTCGACCCAGAACCTATACCTAACCCACCAATGAGTAATGAAAACTTAGCTGAACTCCGCCATTTTGGCGAGGAGCTGATAGGTGCAGGGAATAGGATTCGGGAGGTAGGAGAACAGATCTCCTGGAAGTACGACGAGAGGGAACGTCGCTTCTAAAGTGCCCAGGGATAGGATGGTGGTAAAGCTGTGATTATATAATAGTAATAGTAATAATAAAATAAGTCTGTAAAATAACCTACAAATAAAACTTTTGTAAGATAACGGTGTGTACTGATGCATATTATAATATATAAAAATAGAAGTCAAGAAATCGACAATTTTGGCTATACATGTGTTGTGAAATTATGTGATTGTTTGTATATCGCTATTATTTATTTTATGCTAATAATTTATATATATTAATTACCAGATGGAACCTGCTAATAATGAACCAATTAATGAAGTAAACCAATCTGAACAAAACCAGGAAGATCAATTTATGACTAGGCAAGATATTGAGAATATCGTTGCTCAAGGAATAGCCAATGCTATTCCAGCAATCCTGGCTGCTGCCCAGAAACCTGTTGAACCTCAACAAATTATTCCTAGTAAACGTACTCAAGAAGATAACTTCAGTAATAGTGTAAATGGAGGCGGCAACCATACTAATCACGATAATGCTCCATGGCAGGCCCCACTTCCTAAGAAAATGAAAGCTGCAACGCCTGGTTGCACTTACAAAGAATTTCTTGCTTGTAAACCAGCTGAATTTGCAGGCAATGAAGGGGAGACTACGGCACTGCGTTGGTTGGAGAAAACCGAAGCAGTAATTATGATTAGTAAATGTGCTGAAGAAGACAAGGTTATGTATGCGTCGCATCTTTTTAAAGAAGGGGCAATAGAATGGTGGAATACGGTACTTCAAGCCAAAGGAAGAAATATGGCCTATGCCATGAGTTGGGAGGAATTTAAGCAGCTAATAGAAAGAAAATTATGTCCCGAATACGAAAAAGAACAAATGGCAAATAAATTCCTGAACCATCGGATGGTGGGTGTAGATTGTCGAGGATATACTTCGACATTCTTCGAATATGCTAGAGTGGTACCAACGCTGGCTTCGCCAGAACCGGTACTTATTTCTCGCTATATTTGAGGATTGATTGGCGAAATCCGTAATATCGTTAAAGCTGCGAGACCTCGCACTATTGACGATGCGGTAGAATTAGCTAACACCCTAACTGACGAGCTGGTACGCACCAGAGATGAAAACCGGAAGAAGGAATTGGCTTAGAAAATTACCTGTTGGATCTGAGTTTGGTTTTGATTGTATTTTCTGTTTGAATTAAAATGGAAATGGATGAGTTATGCAGCGGAATTAATATGGAAACAAACTTTGCATACAATCAAACGAGAGTATTGCTTTGATCAAGACATTTTCAACAAAGAACCGAATGATTGAATTTAATTTCAATAACGATTACAAAGTAATGCTTGAATACAAACTCCCCCTCAGCCAGAGCTCAGTGTTTGTTCGTGCAAAGAAGACGGTGTTGCAAAGAGCTAATAGAACAGTACAGAGCACTGTTCTATTTATAGGCACTAGCAAACCACTGAGCATCTAATGCTGACGTCATCATGAAAGTGACATCTAACCTCCTAACAAACTCTAACCTCTGATCAATACAAACACTGCTATGCTAACTACTGCTTAATACAATATATTTTATAAAGATAGAATAAACAACTGCTGCATCCTTCCACTGCTGTGAACCCAGCAGTACTTGTCCGGATCAGCAGTGCTTGACTCAAGGCAGTAGATTGAGCAGCAGAGCTTTAGTCTTCCATCAGCCTTTATAGAGCAGCAGATTGACGGTCAGTGGCTTGTACGATCAGTAGATAGGAGATCAGCAGATGTTGAAAACACTTTCAAGGGGAGAGACGTGTATGTAACATCTGCTTATTCTGGATCCACTGCTCTGACCCAGTTTTGGCTTTAATTATCTGTTCCTCTGATAGGGTTCGATCCCAACATTACCCAAGGATTTCGTGTGGGTAATAATAGCAAATTCAAGAAGAGAGGAACCGGGCAATCTTCCACTCCACCTTTCTGCAAGAATTGCAGAAAGAAACATTTTGGAAAATGCAATGAAACCTGCAACTTTTGCAAGGTTGTAGGACATCGTGAGGAAGATTGTAGAAAGAAGACCAAGATCTGCTATAACTGTGGAGAAGCTGGGTATTACAGACCCGAATGCCCCAAATTGGTCAAACCAATAGACAACAAAGCCAAGACGGCTGACGGAGCTACTAAGAAGAATGCCAGAGCATTCCAACTGACCACTCAAGAAGCAGAACTCATTCCAGATGTGATAGCTGGTACGTTCCTAGTTCACGACGTTTATGCAAAAGTATTATTTGACTCTGGTGCAAACCACAGTTTTATCAATACTTTATTCTGCCAAGCTCTTAATTTACCCTTAACCAACCTTAGGCAGATTTTTACAGTTGAAACAGCAGACGGAAATTCTGTTAACATAAATAAGGTTTTGCGAGAAGGAAAGATAGAACTCTTAGGCCATAAATTTTCTGCAAACTAGTTACCTATGAATTTAGCCGGATTCGATGTCGTGTTAGGAATGGATTGGTTAGTAGCCAACCATGCTCGAATCCTTTGTGACAAAAATTCCGTAGAAATTCGTACCCCCACAGAAGAGGTAATTTTAATTACAGGAGATAAGCCACGAAAGCCACTGAAATTTATTTCAGTAATGAAGTTGGCCAGTTATTCAAGAAAACAAGAAGTAGTGTATATGATTTCAGTAATCATTAACACGAAAAATAAGGAACTTAAGGAAATTCCAGAAGTCTCAGAATACCCAGATGTATTCCCAGAAGAACTCCTGGGATTACCACCCGACAGGGAAGTAGAATTTAGGATTCATCTAATTCCCGGAACTACACCGATAGTGTAACACCACGGAAAAACGTGTCCCAATTATATATGGACACGTGTCATAAACTCCAAAGGTGTGAAAGACTTCATTTGAAAGGCCAAAGTTGTCGAATAAAGAAACTATGAAACCACAAGGACTAAAAGTGTCAACATGCCAAACTTGTGCCTCTGAATGACCTAACACGATGAATATATTCTTGAATGAGTGATTGATTGGGTGTTAGAAGCCGTATACAAAAATAATCGAAAGATTTTTAAATTACAAGGGTTAAACGTGTCAACATGTCAATTCTGACCTCTGAATGACCTTTTAACGAAACCGAGGCTTCGAGACATTCAAATATACTCTTAAGAATAAGTGGTATAAATTTCATGTGGTTTCGATATCGTTAGGCGTGATTTCAAGACTTTGGGCCAAAAGTGTAAACTTGACGAAACTTGCTTTCATAGTGATATTTAACGAACCCGAGCCTAACGGAGTTTGTTTATATATCCTTGGGCCCCAAGAAAATAATTACAAGGGTCTCTATGGCCAAAAACAAGGTTAAAAAGGTTTAAAAACGTCAAGGGACTGGAACTGCCAGCTTTGAAACTTGTTGAGCTGGTATCATAGGGGGTCGCGTAGCGCGACCGTGAGACCCTTAGCCGTCGCGCTACGCGACTGGCTTCGCTGGGCAGAATGTGCATGGCAGCTGCGGGTTTGCAAGTTCCACCGCCTTAACTTAGTTTGTAACGACCTAGGGGCTTGTAAGTCGGTTTAAATGCATAGCTAGGACACTTGGGTCAATCTAGGAGCCTCCTATTACACCTGGAAGTGATCAAGAACCTTGGACATTGCTATATAAAGGACCTTAGTCTCATGTTCTTGGCACATCATTTGCAACAACTCAAAAAGGACTTGCTCTGGAGCTTCCAACTGATTGAAGAGGATAATCAAGTGTAGAAAAGTTTGCTAGGACCTTAAGTAAGCTTCTAATTACTTGTTTAGTCGTCTAATTTAGTCTAATTACTTAAAAGTCAAACTTATCTTAAAATTAGTTTGACTTTCGTTTTTATAACATGTGGCTTAACCACTGATCAAATTGAAAGTGGTTTTAAGACCACATTAGTGTAGGTGATTAACCCCTAAAAGGGCACCTCCTAATTATCTCGTTTGACTGATCAATTGTCGGGTCAAAGTAGTTTGACAAAAAGTCAAACTGGACAGAATTTATAAAAATGATTCTAATTAATAAACCAAAGGTTCTAAATTATATTTTAACATTCTAATAACTTGGTAATCAATATTAAACCATGTTTTATCAGTCCTAACCCGACAATTAATAGTCTAAGGTCAATTGTTAACCGAAAATCACAAAAGTTTGACTTTTGCTTGACTTTCAGTTCTGACCCGTTTAAGCTTAATACACCCATGTTTTAAGCTTCCATTAGGACCACATTACTTAGTAGTATGATCCCCTGGAATTATATTACATAGTACCTAATGGTTTGAATTATATGCACTTGATCGTAATTATGCTTAATAATGCCATAAACGCCCTTTTTACTTACAACTGAGATTTTTAACAATGTGATTGGATTAAAACCTTTGCTACTGATATTTAGACATGTCCTAAAAATTTGACACCAATTAGAGGTCTAAAATGGGAGTTATGCTCAATAGCGTAATTAAGGGACTTTTTAGTAATTAAATGGCATAATTAGGATGAAGCCTATCTAAACCTTATTTTTGACACCAAACCTCATACTTACTGATGTGAAATAATATTTTGGGAATATTAAAGATTTTTAATTATTTTTAGATTGAGCATAACATAGGATTATAGCTTAATTTCGGTAAATGCCGGTTTTACCCTTTTCATGCATAAAATGAGTTCTACATATCTTTTTAGTACCAAACCTTTTGCTACTGATTTCTTATAATAAATAAAGTATTTTGGGCTTTACAAACTGATTAAAAACTCAGATTTACAATATTAACCCAAATACCCCTTTAAACCCCTTTTTAGGCATTTTTAGTACATAGTATGGGTCAAAACTATATTGAACCTTTAAAACTCATTACCTACTGATGTTTTAAGTTAATTTATATAATTATACAGTAAGTTAAAGTTTCTTAACTCAGAAATGTATTTTTACCTTTAAAGCCTATGTAAAATTACTAAAATACCCCTACGGGACATAGTTTGGTTAAATAATGTAATTTTCACATATATAAAGTATCTTACTGATATAAGTCATAAAAATACTTATTTTTAATGATGAAACCAGGTCTGAAACTCAGTTGCATAATTAAACTCTTTTATGGACATTAAAATTACCAAAATGCCCTTATGGGACTTATTTTGGGTTAAATAAATTTTTGGGCATATATGTTAATATTTTACTGAAGTATTGACATATTTTAAGCATAATAATGATTAAGACCTGTATATAATTTATCTGGTTGCTCGTTACGCATTTACGCATTCGGATCGACTTATGTGACTAGTTTACATAAAATAGTCGAAACGAGTCAAACCTTTTCATTTAATCCTCAAAATCCAGAATGTATTTAGTTTACCCACATTATACAAGTATCCAAGCTTGTCGGGTCTAAATCTCATTCTGTTCCATTCTCCGCTTAATCTAGCGTTTAGAACCGTAAGGTTTCTTTCTAGCTAGCCGGTTTAAGTCTTTGACTTAATTAAAGAACCGTTAGCATCCTAATAGGTTATTAAACCTTCTAATACAGATTAGTAGCTTCCGGTAGAAGGTGCCTTTGAAAAGCTTTAAGATTTTTACTGCTAGCATCAGGTAAATACTTTTAACTTATTTTCCCTATACGGGCTTGGGATATGGTATAATAATAATACCACTTGGTCGGGTATGAAATCATTTAATCGGATTGTGATTAATAAATTGCATAACCCGTTTTAATCTGTCTTGTTTGATAACATAAACATTGGGGGTTAATTCGACCGTGTCCTGGATATCCTCGGCTCATTTATTTAAAAATGGCCACGACTTATGCACGGGGTGTAGGCATACACCTGACAGATGCAAAATGCTAATTATAAACCCACATGTTGGGGATAACTCCTTTGTGGGTTCTACAAGTGGTGAGTCGGTTAATCATGACCGGCTTCCAACCGGCCCCAATTGTATGACAAACATATAAATCTGTATACAAGATTATACTTAAATAATTGTCCCAAGTTATAAAAGATTTTGTGCCACGTGCATTCAAACCAATTTTTAAACCTTTTAAAAAGAGTCAGTTAAATTGTATTTACCAGTGTAAACTGACGTATCTTCTTAAAGACTGATTTGACAGGTACCTCTCGAAATAGGCTGGAGCTATAGGGTGTCTTTAAAGGATCTTGCAAGTCCATAAGATGCCTGCAGTCTGTCTTTTGTTTTCTTTTGTATTTGTTTATGATCCGCCTGTGGATCTTATTACATTCCAGTCTGTACATTTATAAACTCGAACACACAGACAGTATGGTTTGTAATAGTTTATTCACCCAGACTTCCGCTGTGCTATTATATTGTGTATATTGACTATGATGATATCAACTACGTCACGATACTCCCCGCCGGGCCCACCGGACATATGTGGAAATATCGGGGTGTGACAGGTTGGTATCAGAGCCAACATTGAGTGAATTAAACACTAGCCTTTTGTGTTTAATCTCAATGACACAATAAGCACATTCCTTAGACTCTCGAGTCTAGGCAAATGACCTAGGATTTTACTCTTAACCTTCCTTTTATTGCTTTATTATATCTACTTGTTTCAACAGGAAAATGCCGCCAAGACTAAGAGGACGAGGCAAGGGACCTATGCGTGGAGGACCCTCTAGTAGCTCCGGACCTTCTCACAGGCGCACTCCATCCGATTCGCTTACCGGTTCCGACTCCAAAGATTGGAGCCACAACCCTGAACCAGCAAGACATTCTGTCTCGCTGGGGTCATCACCATCAGACCCTCCTTACTTTGGGGTGCCTAATCTGAACGAACCTCATCATTCTCCCCTTTCTTTGGGAACTCACCAATCCAACCCATCATACCATTCTTACCAATCTTATCACCAATCAGATTCCATTTACTCACCTTCACAATTCAATCCTAACGCTTATGTTAACGACTTCTTGGGCTATAACCCGTTAGGACCTGAGGATCATTTTTCCCAAGAGATGGAGATGGATGACGACCCCGACCCGAGCTTGCAAACCGGTACACCAGGGCACCCGATCAGTATCTCTAGCGGATCTCCATTTGTGGGATCACCCTATAACGGGCCCGACTCATTCCAGGAGAAGATGAGTCAGTATGATTGGTTTTTCACACCTTCATACCATAGCTCACCTAGCCAACCTCCCATGGATGAGCCACAGCTTAGGGCTGTTACCCCACCGCCCTTGCCAGTTGAGGATCCACCTCAACAACCTCCCGCGCCACCTAGACGAGGGAGAAATGCTAGGATATCGGTACGTGGGGGACCAAGGTTTTCATCTCCTCGTGGTTCGAGCTCGTATCCTGCCATCCCAGAGAACCCTCAGTTGGGTGAGTCGTCACGTACAGTGACGAATGATAACCTACCGCCAGTTTCACACGCACCACTTCAACCACCGACGGGTTTCGACAACCCTATCCCGACCTACCCAGGATCATCTGGGTATAACCCGTCTGGATACCCATCCGACTATGGGACTCAGGATCCGTATCTTTCAGCTGCCTAATACCATCATCATTACCCTTCTTCATACCCACCATACTATCCTACGGGATACCCACCGCAGGATTCTCAATACCCACCATACCAACAACCTCCTCCATATCAACAGCAGCAGACGCAAGAGATTCTAGAGAGGTTAGAGAGGGTTGAACATAAGGCTGACGAAAATAAGAAAAAACACTCTGGTTTTGTTAAGGGCCTCATGAACCTTCTCAAGGGTAAGAAGAAATAGGGTGATGTTGGGTTGTTTTGCTTGTTTTGTTTGTTGTAATAAAGTCCCTGCGAGGACGTTTGTTTCATTTTCATGTATCAAGTCCCTGCGCGGACTTATTTCTGTTTCCGTATGCCCCTGCGTGGGCAATGTTTTTTTTTCAGTACGCCCCTGCGTGGGCAATGTTTTTCAATAAACCCCTGTGAGGGTGATTTGTGTTGTTTTTCTCAAAGTCCCTTTTCGGGCAACATTGTAACCGTATCATGGTTTAATGCATTTTGATTTGGTTTTTAAGTATGTACTTTATTATGCCATACTACTTCATTTAAATTTTATTTTATCTGCCTAATAAACTCTTAGAGGTATAACCTAGCCGAAATATTTAATGGCTATGATGGTATAACCTTTTTAAGATATGACTCCCGGTTAACATCTGAAAACATGTTAACCATCCTACATTGTGCGGTACGAGAAATCACACAATATTACTAATAATGGATTTTTCCAAGCCACTATTTTTTTAGCTTATATGATCATCATGAATCATGGCTAATAAACATCAATATGATGTATACACCACACATCCATTAGAGATGTATGCATATAAGCAAAGGTGTAATAAAGACAATGAAAGTTTTATTTATAAACTTCTTGTCAAAAAAGGCGATGAACTTTGTTCGACCCTTAAATAATCACTGATCCAGAGGATCGTTGGTTATATTTAATCGTCCATGTGACAAGCTTTTCTAAGCTATTTTAAATGTCCCTTAAGACGAACTTTGTATAATACGAACATCTCTATGATTATTATTTTTGGTTTATATGGTTTAATAATACCATGACCATCTACTCATCAATGTGATGATCTAACATGTAAATTAAATATATCATATATGTTTGATATAGTATTCAAAAATGGCTGGCTCGGACGAAGCAAGCAGTCATCCTTCAGAAGGCGACAAAACCAGAATTAATATCACTGGTGCCGATCTGCAGGCAATGATCACCGCAGCGGTTTCTCAAGCGGTAGATGCTAAGTTTAAAGAACCTAGTATCGTTAAGTCTCAAACTCACTCGAAATCCCATTCTCAACCCCACTCTAATAAGAAAAGTGAGTCGCAGCACTCAACTAACCGGAGTGATAAACCCAAGAAGCAATTAGTCCTCAAGCCAACTTCTAGGTACGCCAAGGGTTGTACCTACAAGTATTTTGTCTCCTGTAAGCCTAGGGACTTTACTGGAGAAAAGGGGGCAATTGATTGTATAAAATGGTTAGACGAGATGGAAACCGTAATAGACATCAGTGGATGTGCTAAGGAAGATGTGGTGATGTTTGTATCACAGTCTTTCAAAGGTGATGCCCTTACGTGGTGGAAAGCCCTAGTACAGTCTACTGGGAAGGTTCACTTGTATAATCTTTCATGGGAAAAATTTGTAGATCTGGTAAAGGATAACTACTGCCCTCAACATGAAGTTGAGAGGATTGAATCGGATTTCCTCACCCTAGTAATGAAGGATCTAGATTGTAGATCCTATGTGACTAATTTCAACTCTATGTCAAGATTGGTACCATACTTAGTCACTCCTGAACCCAAACGCATCGCGCGTTTCATTGGTGGCTTGGCCCCTGAAGTAAAGGGAAATGTTAAGGCCTCAAAGCCAGCCACTTATAGATCCGCTGTGGATCTATCCTTATCCCTCACTTTAGATGTTGCGAGGAGTAGGGCGAAGAGGGCAAACGATGAAGGAAAGAGGAAACGAGAGGAAGACAAGTCTCCTCAGTCAAACAAAAAGAGCAAAGGGAACTCTAGTTCCAAAAAGGGGCAGTCGAATGACAAGCCCAGATGCAAGACTTGTAATAAAAGGCATTTCGGGAAATGCAATCAAGATCCACAAGCTAAACCTTGTGGGATCTGCAAAAAGAAAGGGCACAAGTCTGTTGAGTGCCGAAATATAAAGGATGCAACCTGCTACGGTTGTAATGAAAAGGGGCACATCAAAACCAATTGCCCCAAGAATGCAAAGAAGACAGAGGAAGCAAAGAAAAACAATGCAAGAGTTTTTCAGTTGCAAGCAAGGGAAGCAGTGAATGACGAGAATGTCATAACAGGTACCTTCCTCGTAAATAATAATTATGCTAGAGTCTTATTTGATTCCGGTGCTGATAAGTCTTTTGTAGACCATAAGTTCTGTAAGTCATTGAATCTGCCTATTAAGACTCTAGACATAAAATACGAGGTAGAACTTGCTGATGGTACCTTAGAAACAGTTTCCACTCTTCTTAATGGATGTTCCATATCCATTAAGAATCACTCTATCCCGCTATCTCTTTTGCCAATGAAATTGGCTGGGTTTGATATAGTTTTAGGCATGGATTGGTTGTCGCATAACCAAGCCCAAATTGCCTGTGATAAAAAGCTAGTCATTATCAAAACCCCTTCTGGTGAATCGGTCGCCATTCAAGGAGATACTCAATATGGATTACCTAGCAATATGTCTATTCTCAAGTTAGCACAGTGTATGAAAAGTGGACGTGTCATTTACATGGCGCAAGTGACTGTGAATGAACCTAAGCCAAAAATGGAAGACATTCCCATTATCTCTGAATACCCTGATGTCTTTCCTGACGAATTACCTGGATTACCTCCTGAGAGGCAAGTAGAGTTCAGGATAGACATCATACCAGGATCAGCACCTATAGCAAGAGCTCCTTATCGCCTAGCGCCTACGGAAATGAAAGAGCTCAGAACTCAATTGGATGAATTGTTGGAGAAAGGTTTCATACAACCTAGTTCTTCCCCTTGGGGAGCTCCAATATTATTTGTGAAAAAGAAGGACGGATCAATGCGTCTATGCATTGATTACCGTGAGCTAAACAAAGTAACAATTAAGAATCGTTATCCCTTACCCAGGATCGATGATTTATTTGATCAGCTCCAAGGAGCGAGCTTCTTTTCAAAAATTGATTTGAGATCCGGGTATCATCAACTTAAGGTTAGAACTGAAGATGTATCTAAGACAGCATTCAGGACGAGGTATGGACACTTCGAATTTTTAGTGATGCCCTTTGGACTCACTAACGCTCCAGCAGCATTCATGGACTTCATGAATAGAGTCTGCAAACCATACTTAGACAAGTTTGTCATCGTCTTCATAGATGATATACTTATCTTTTCTCGTAATAAGGATGATCACGAGAAGCATCTTCGGTGCATTTTAGGGTTACTACGACAGGAGAAGTTGTATGCTAAATTCTCCAAGTGCGAGTTTTGGCTTTGCCAGGTCCAATTTCTTGGACACGTCGTTAGTGAGAAAGGCATCCAGGTGGATCCCGCCAAAGTAGAAGCTGTTATGAATTGGGATACGCCCAAGACTCCAACCGAAATCCGTAGCTTTCTAGGGTTAGCAGGTTATTATAGGAGATTCATTGAAAACTTCTCAAGGATAGCCTCACCATTAACATCCTTGACCCGTAAGAAAGTTAAGTTTGATTGGGGTCCAAAACAACAAGAATCCTTCGAGATACTTAAGCAAAGGTTGAGCAATGCTCCGGTACTAACTTTGCCTAATGGAATTGAAGATTTTGTCGTGTACTGTGATGCCTCACACACCGGTATGGGTTGTGTGCTCATGCAGCGAGGCAAGGTGATTGCTTACGCATCACGACAACTGAAAGTGCATGAGAAAAACTACACCACCCACGATCTGGAGTTGGGTGCTGTTGTATTCGCACTTAAGTTGTGGAGACATTATTTATATGGAACTAAATGTGTGATATTTTCTGATCACAAAAGTCTCCAACATCTGTTCAATCAAAAAGAACTCAATATGAGACAACGTCGTTGGATGGAAACCTTAAACGACTATGATTGTGAGATTCGCTACCATCCTGGTAAAGCGAATGTGGTCGCGGATGCGCTAAGCCGAAAGGAAAGAGTTAAGCCAATTAGGATCAATGCCAAGAGCATTGAGTTGAAGAATAGTCTAAATGAAAGACTATTAGCCGCACAGAAAGACGCCGTTTTGGAAGATAACTTCCCAAATGAAAATTTAGGTAAAATTTTCGACCAGTTAACACCTAGGAAGGATGGAATCCTTAGGATGAATGAAAGAATTTGGGTTCCTATTCATGGAGGACTTCGAGAAGTAATCCTCCAGGAAGCCCATAATTCCAAATACTCAGTTCACCCGGGTGGTGACAAGATGTATCATGATTTAAAGGCTAATTATTGGTGGATAGGTTTAAAGAAATCGATTGCTACCTATGTAGCTAAGTGCCTAACTTGTGCTCAGATTAAAGCTGAACATCAAAAACCATCTGGTCTGCTGCAACAACCAGAACTTCCCACATGGAAGTGGGAAATGATAACTATGGACTTTATAACCAAGTTACCTAAGACGAAACACGGAAATGACACAATATGGGTTATTGTGGATAGACTGACTAAGTCGGCACACTTCTTACCCATTAAAGAGACTCATAGCTCAGATAAATTAGCCCAGTTATATGTAGACAAGATTGTGGCTCTACATGGCGTACCGGTGGCTATTATCTCAGATAGAGATACTAGATACACCTCTCACTTTTGGAAAAGTTTCCAACAATCATTGGGCACACGATTGAACTTTAGTACCGCCTACCATCCTCAGACAGATGGACAAAGTGAGCGTACAATTCAAACATTAGAAGACATGCTGCGAGCATGCGTCATTGATTTAGGAGGTAGTTGGGATGATCATCTACCCTTAATCGAGTTCTCCTATAATAATAGCTACCATACCAGCATTCAGGCTGCACCTTTTGAGGCATTGTATGGTAGGAGGTGCAGAACGCCTGTCTGTTGGGCAGAAGTAGGAGAAGCTCAGTTATCAGGACCTGAGATAGTCCTCGAAACAACGGACAAAATTATCCAGATCCGTGATCGCCTAAAAGCTGCCAGGGACAGGCAGAAAAGCTATGCTAATGGGAAGCGAAGGTATCTAAAGTTTGAAATAGGCGATAAAGTTTTACTGAAAGTATCACCCTGGAAAGGTGTGATGCGTTTTGGTAAGAAGGGTAAATTGAGCCCTAGATATATTGGACCATTCGAGATTATCGAATGTATCGGTAGTGTAGCTTATAAGCTGAACTTGCCGGAGGAGCTAAGTGGGATTCATAATGTGTTTCACATTTGTAATCTCAAGAAAAGCCCAACCGATGAATCTCTAATAATGTCTCATAAGGACGTGCAAATTGATGAAAGTTTGAGATTTGTTGAAAAACCTATATCGATCGAGGATCGACGGGTTAAAAGGCTCCGAAGAAAACAAGTACCAATAGTAAAGGTCAAATGGGAAGCCCGTAGAGGTCCCGAGTATACTTGGGAAGTCGAGTCCACTATGAAGCAGAAATACCCTTACTTATTTCAGTAAATCTCGGGGTCGAGATTTCTTTTAAGGGGGTGAGGATGTAACACCACGGAAAAAACGTGTCCCAATTATATATGGACACGTGTCATAAACTCCAAAGGTGTGAAAGACTTCATTTGAAAGGCCAAAGTTGTCGAATAAAGAAACTATGAAACCACAAGGACTAAAAGTGTCAACATGCCAAACTTGTGCCTCTGAATGACCTAACACGATGAATATATTCTTGAATGAGTGATTGATTGGGTGTTAGAAGCCGTATACAAAAATAATCGAAAGATTTTTAAATTACAAGGGTTAAACGTGTCAACATGTCAATTCTGACCTCTGAATGACCTTTTAACGAAACCGAGGCTTCGAGACATTCAAATATACTCTTAAGAATAAGTGGTATAAATTTCATGTGGTTTCGATATCGTTAGGCGTGATTTCAAGACTTTGGGCCAAAAGTGTAAACTTGACGAAACTTGCTTTCATAGTGATATTTAACAAACCCGAGCCTAACGGAGTTTGTTTATATATCCTTGGGCCCCAAGAAAATAATTACAAGGGTCTCTATGGCCAAAAACAAGGTTAAAAAGGTTTAAAAACGTCAAGGGACTGAAACTGCCAGCTTTGAAACTTGTTGAGCTGGTATCATAGGGGGTCGCGTAGCGCGACCGTGAGACCCTTAGCCGTCGCGCTACGCGACTGGCTTCGCTGGGCAGAATGTGCATGGCAGCTGCGGGTTTGCAAGTTCCACCGCCTTAACTTAGTTTGTAACGACCTAGGGGCTTGTAAGTCGGTTTAAATGCATAGCTAGGACACTTGGGTCAATCTAGGAGCCTCCTATTACACCTGGAAGTGATCAAGAACCTTGGACATTGCTATATAAAGGACCTTAGTCTCATGTTCTTGGCACATCATTTGCAACAACTCAAAAAGGACTTGCTCTGGAGCTTCCAACTGATTGAAGAGGATAATCAAGTGTAGAAAAGTTTGCTAGGACCTTAAGTAAGCTTCTAATTACTTGTTTAGTCGTCTAATTTAGTCTAATTACTTAAAAGTCAAACTTATCTTAAAATTAGTTTGACTTTCGTTTTTATAACATGTGGCTTAACCACTGATCAAATTGAAAGTGGTTTTAAGACCACATTAGTGTAGGTGATTAACCCCTAAAAGGGCACCTCCTAATTATCTCGTTTGACTGATCAATTGTCGGGTCAAAGTAGTTTGACAAAAAGTCAAACTGGACAGAATTTATAAAAATGATTCTAATTAATAAACCAAAGGTTCTAAATTATATTTTAACATTCTAATAACTTGGTAATCAATATTAAACCATGTTTTATCAGTCCTAACCCGACAATTAATAGTCTAAGGTCAATTGTTAACCGAAAATCACAAAAGTTTGACTTTTGCTTGACTTTCAGTTCTGACCCGTTTAAGCTTAATACACCCATGTTTTAAGCTTCCATTAGGACCACATTACTTAGTAGTATGATCCCCTGGAATTATATTACATAGTACCTAATGGTTTGAATTATATGCACTTGATCGTAATTATGCTTAATAATGCCATAAACGCCCTTTTTACTTACAACTGAGATTTTTAACAATGTGATTGGATTAAAACCTTTGCTACTGATATTTAGACATGTCCTAAAAATTTGACACCAATTAGAGGTCTAAAATGGGAGTTATGCTCAATAGCGTAATTAAGGGACTTTTTAGTAATTAAATGGCATAATTAGGATGAAGCCTATCTAAACCTTATTTTTGACACCAAACCTCATACTTACTGATGTGAAATAATATTTTGGGAATATTAAAGATTTTTAATTATTTTTAGATTGAGCATAACATAGGATTATAGCTTAATTTCGGTAAATGCCGGTTTTACCCTTTTCATGCATAAAATGAGTTCTACATATCTTTTTAGTACCAAACCTTTTGCTACTGATTTCTTATAATAAATAAAGTATTTTGGGCTTTACAAACTGATTAAAAACTCAGATTTACAATATTAACCCAAATACCCCTTTAAACCCCTTTTTAGGCATTTTTAGTACATAGTATGGGTCAAAACTATATTGAACCTTTAAAACTCATTACCTACTGATGTTTTAAGTTAATTTATATAATTATACAGTAAGTTAAAGTTTCTTAACTCAGAAATGTATTTTTACCTTTAAAGCCTATGTAAAATTACTAAAATACCCCTACGGGACATAGTTTGGTTAAATAATGTAATTTTCACATATATAAAGTATCTTACTGATATAAGTCATAAAAATACTTATTTTTACTGATGAAACCAGGTCTGAAACTCAGTTGCATAATTAAACTCTTTTATGGACATTAAAATTACCAAAATGCCCTTATGGGACTTATTTTGGGTTAAATAAATTTTTGGGCATATATGTTAATATTTTACTGAAGTATTGACATATTTTAAGCATAATAATGATTAAGACCTGTATATAATTTATCTGGTTGCTCGTTACGCATTTACGCGTTCGGATCGACTTATGTGACTAGTTTACATAAAATAGTCGAAACGAGTCAAACCTTTTCATTTAATCCTCAAAATCCAGAATGTATTTAGTTTACCCACATTATACAAGTATCCAAGCTTGTCGGGTCTAAATCTCATTCTGTTCCATTCTCCGCTTAATCTAGCGTTTAGAACCGTAAGGTTTCTTTCTAGCTAGCCGGTTTAAGTATTTGACTTAATTAAAGAACCGTTAGCATCCTAATAGGTTATTAAACCTTCTAATACAGATTAGTAGCTTCCGGTAGAAGGTGCCTTTGAAAAGCTTTAAGATTTTTACTGCTAGCATCAGGTAAATACTTTTAACTTATTTTCCCTATACGGGCTTGGGATATGGTATAATAATAATACCACTTGGTCGGGTATGAAATCATTTAATCGGATTGTGATTAATAAATTGCATAACCCGTTTTAATCTGTCTTGTTTGATAACATAAACATTGGGGGTTAATTCGACCGTGTCCTGGATATCCTCGGCTCATTTATTTAAAAATGGCCACGACTTATGCACGGGGTGTAGGCATACACCTGACAGATGCAAAATGCTAATTATAAACCCACATGTTGGGGATAACTCCTTTGTGGGTTCTACAAGTGGTGAGTCGGTTAATCATGACCGGCTTCCAACCGGCCCCAATTGTATGACAAACATATAAATCTGTATACAAGATTATACTTAAATAATTGTCCCAAGTTATAAAAGATTTTGTGCCACGTGCATTCAAACCAATTTTTAAACCTTTTAAAAAGAGTCAGTTAAATTGTATTTACCAGTGTAAACTGACGTATCTTCTTAAAGACTGATTTGACAGGTACCTCTCGAAATAGGCTGGAGCTATAGGGTGTCTTTAAAGGATCTTGCAAGTCCATAAGATGCCTGCAGTCTGTCTTTTGTTTTCTTTTGTATTTGTTTATGATCCGCCTGTGGATCTTATTACATTCCAGTCTGTACATTTATAAACTCGAACACACAGACAGTATGGTTTGTAATAGTTTATTCACCCAGACTTCCGCTGTGCTATTATATTGTGTATATTGACTATGATGATATCAACTACGTCACGATACTCCCCGCCGGGCCCACCGGACATATGTGGAAATATCGGGGTGTGACAGATAGCCAAGGCACCTTATCGGTTAGCACACACAGAAATGCTAGAACTGAAAAAGCAATTAGATGAATTACTAAGTAAAGGTTTTATACAACCTAGTTCATCCCCATGGGGAGCACCAGTGTTGTTTGTGAAAAAGAAAGATGGGTCAATGAGAATGTGTATTGATTATAGAGAATTGAATAAGGTTACAATTAAGAATCGATACCCATTACCTAGGATTGATGACCTCTTTGATCAACTTCAAGGAGCTAGATATTTTTCTAAGATTGACTTACGCTCCGGATACCATCAGTTGAAAGTACAAGAAGAAGACATACCTAAAACTGCTTTCAGAACTAGGTATGGTCATTACGAGTTTACAGTCATGCCCTTCGGACTAACGAATGCACCTGCAGCATTCATGGACATGATGAATAGAATCTGTAAACCGTATTTGGATAAATTTGTAATTGTTTTCATCGACGATATACTTATTTATTCTAAAAGTCAGGACGAGCATTGTCAGCACCTGCATGCACTCTTAACTTTGTTAAGAAAAGAAAAGCTTTATGCCAAATTCTCGAAATGTGAATTCTGGCTACAGGAAGTGCAATTTTTAGGACATGTGGTAAATCACGAAGGTATTCATGTAGATCCCTCCAAAATAGAAGCAATCACCCAATGGAAAGTCCCACAATCAGCTATGGAAGTTAGAAGCTTTTTAGGATTAGCTGGATACTATAGGCGCTTCATTAAGGATTTTTCTAAATTAGCGGTACCATTAACTAAGCTAACCTGTAAAGCAGTTAAGTTTGAATGGGGACCTAGACAAGAAGAGGCTTTTAAGATTTTAAAGCAAAAAATTAACAAATGCCTCAATCCTAGCCTTGCCAGAAGGGACTGAAGATTTTGAAGTATACTTTGATGCTTCAAAACTAGGATTAGGATGTGTGCTAATGCAACGCAAGAAGGTAATTGCGTATGCCTCAAGGCAATTGAAAAAGCACGAGGAAAACTATAAGACTCATTACCTGGAGTTAGGAGCCATAATTTTTGCCCTTAAGATTTGGAGACATTATCTGTATGGAAGTAAGTTTACTGTCTATACGGATCATAAAAGTTTAAGGTACATATTTGGGCAAAAAGAGTTAAATATGAGACAAAGGAGATGGATGGAAATACTAAGCGACTACGATTGTGATATTCAGTATCACGAAGGAAAGGCAAACGTAGTTGCAGATGCCTTAAGTCGTAAGTATCATGAGAAACAACGACGAGTTCGTGCTCTTAGATTAAATCTACAGTTAGATTTAATGGAACAACTAAAGAATGCTCAAGAAACAGCAATCAAGGACGATGCTGAAGGAATGAAAGGAAGAATAAAGGAATTAGAACAAGGAAATGATGGAATTTGGAGATTTCATAAGAAAAGGATTTGGGTACCTAAGCAAGGAGAATTAAGAGATAAGATTTTAGAAGAAGCTCATAAATCTAGGTATACCATGCATCCTGGTAATAATAAAATGTACCAAGATTTAAGAAATAATTTCTGGTGGATAGGTATGAAAAAGGACATAGCTAGATATGTTTCTAAGTGTCTTACTTGTTCACAAGTTAAGGCAGAACACCAGAAACCTTCGGGTCTACTTCAACAACTAGAAATGCCTGTATGGAAATGGGAACTCATAACAATGGACTTTGTTACTAAGTTACCCAAAACCAGAAAAGGTAATGACGCGATTTGGGTAATTGTGGATCGATTAACCAAGTCAGCTCATTTTCTACCCATGAAGGAAACCTTTAGCATGGAAAGGTTAGCCAAGTTGTATGTAGACGAAGTAGTATCCTTACATGGAGTTCCACTCTCCATTGTATCGGATAGGGATAGTCGTTTCACTTCCCATTTCTGGACAAGTTTCCAGGAAGCAATGGGAACCCGACTAAATTTAAGTACGGCCAATCATCCTCAAACAGACGGACAAAGTGAAAGGACGATACAAACCCTAGAAGACATGCTTTGAGCATGTGTAATAGATTTTGGTGGAAACTGGGACGATCACCTACCTTTGATCGAATTTTCCTATAATAATAGTTATCATGCAAGCATCGAAGCTGCCCCATTCGAAGCATTGTATGGACGAAAGTGCAGAACTCCAGTTTGCTGGGCAGAAATAGGAGAAAGTCAATTATCAGGTCCTGAAATTGTACAAGAAACCACCGACAAGATTACTCAAATCAAGGAAAGACTAAAGACGGCTCGAGATCGCCAAAAGAGTTATGCCGATAATCGACGCAAGCCACTGGAATTTCAAGTCGGAGATAAGGTACTTTTGAAAGTTTCTCCTTGGGAAGGAGTAGTTCGGTTCGGTAAGAAAGGAAAGCTAAGTCCAAGATACGTAGGACCATTTCCAGTGATCCAACGTATAGGACCAGTTGCTTATCGCTTACAACTACCAGAAGAGTTAGCTGGGGTACATGATGTATTTCATGTATCCAACCTCAAGAAATGTTTATCTGATGAATCTCTAGTAGTACCTCTTCAAGATATAGAGGTAAATGAAAAGTTAAAATTCGTAGAGAAACCACTACAAATAGAAGACCGAAAAATCAAGTTTCTCAAGCACAGGCGACTAGTGCTGGTCAAAGTCAAGTGGGATTCAAAACAAGGACCCGAATACACTTGGGAGCTGGAATCGGAAATAAAGCGAAAGTATCCTCACTTATTCCAGTAAATCTCGAGGACGAGATTTTAAATAAGGTGGGGAAGATGTAAGGACTCTCAAAATTGTTCCAAAATAACCCGTAAGTAAAAACCCGGACCCCTGAAACCATACTGTGCATGAAAAACTAAGAAATCAAAATTTGTGGGTTTCAGGTGGGCTGCGTAAAGGTTAGCTTAGCCTTACGCGGGCTACGTCAACCCTAGGTTTGACCGGATAAGCGTCCAGATCCACGTGTCAACCACATGGCACACCTACGCATGACACGGATGCCCTAATCTACGAAATAGACCTCCACGTGGGCCGCGTAAAGATCGGCCAGAGGTTCACGCTGGCCGTGAGAGCCCCAAATTTCTGCTATAAATAGAAGGGGTTACGAGCAGTTCATCTGTCTCAAAATCAACTTTCAAAAACGAAAGTATACTGTCCAAAAAGTCAAAATTTCAATCAAGATAGCGAAGTGCTGCTACGATACCGGGTATTAACTCGATCGCTGCTACGATTCAATGTCCGATCGATTGAAATTATCCAATGAATGTTTAAGTGCTGCTCAAATTGGGTTTATACTTTGTCATTCGTTGTGAATTCGATGGATGTGTAAGTATTGCACTTTGTCGTTTATTGTGAAGGTTTTAGTCTCGTGAGTTATCGTAAATGCTGTATTAGTTACTAACCTAGTTCGTGTGCATTGTTATTTAAATTAGGTTATCAGGCTAATCAGTAGGCTAAACTCTGCCCGTATAAATCTGCAATGTGAGTCATTCTCTTTTTACCAAATTACTTTCAAAATCATGTTTGTTTTCAAAGTTATAATTATAGGGATTAAGTCTTTGTAATCTCCAAATTACAGCCGGTATATGGGGTTTTGTATGCATTACTTGATAACCGTCACCATTGGACAACGAGTTAGCCAAGGGGTGATATGACCATAGTCACAGACACCATTGGACAACGAGATAGCCAATAGGTGGTCGAGTGACAAATACCGTGGGTAGATGGTTGATATGTATAAACATTGTAATCGCTCTTAATACTGTAAATTATAACAACACGTCATTTTTAGTAAAAAGAATGATTCACCAGTATTTCCCCGCTGACAAAACTTTTTTCAAACATGTTTCAGGTAATCTGTTGTGATCCAGGAAAAGTGCCGTGAAAGCACTACAAGCTTAAGGAAGTGGCTCAATATAAATAAAGAAACATGTTTTTTAAAAATAAGGATTTCCCAGGGAAATCACTTTATTGTAAACTACCGGGGTTTTATCCCGAATTATGAAATAAAATAATCGGGCATTTTCAGTTTTAAAATAGATCCTGCTAAAATCTTCCGCTGTCAACTCTATTAAATAAATACCACGGGATTTCTGTCCCGCGACTCCTGCACCGGGTCAAACCGGGCCAGGGGCTGTGACAAAGACAAACAAGGATCCTATTTTGTAAGGACTCTCCAAAATTTTATCCTAAAAATACCCGTAAGTGAAAACCCGGACCCCTGAAACCCTAACCCTTATTAAAAATCAAGAAAAATATATTTTAGGGTCTCAGGCGGCCCGCGTGAAAGACAAGGTAAGTCTAAAGCGGGCCGCGTCAACCTTAAGTTGACCGGATAAGCGCCACAGTGCCACGTGTCGTCCACCTGGCTAGCCTACGCGTGACTAGTCAAAGCTAGTCGTAGACTGGGCGGCAAGGCGGCCCGCATCCGGTTAAGCTAAAACCTAAAGCGGGCCGCGTCAGACCTAAAATTCAGCTATAAATAGCCCTTCACCTGCACAATCCACTGGTGTCGATAAAAACTCACAAATACGAAATTCTACTGCTCTAAGGTCGAATTTAGTTCAATTATAGTATAGTGCTGCGCAAATACCGGGTATTAATTCGATCGCTGCTACGATTCATTTTCCGATCGATCAATATACTCAATGGATGTTTAAGTGCTGCCCACATTAGGGTTTATACTTTGTCATTCGTTGTGAATCCGATGGATGTTTAAGTGATTACACTTTGTCATTCGTTGTGAATCCGATGGATGTTTAAGTATCGCACTTTGTCATTCGTTGTAAAGGTTGATCTCGTGAGTTATCGTAAATACTGTATTAATTTACTAACCATATTGTGTAATTTAGGATAAAAAGGCTAATCAGTAGGTTAGGCTCTGCTCAAATTTGCAAAGTGAGTCATTCTCTTTTTATCAAATTTATTTACAAAATCATGTTTATTTTCAAAGATTATAATTACAGTGATTAAGTTTATGTAATCACCAAGTTACAGCCGGTATGTGGGGTTTTGTATACATTACTTGATAATCTTCATCATTGGACAACGAGTTAGCCAATGGGTGATATGACCATAGTCACAGACACCATTGGACGGAAGGGCCAATGGGTCGAGTGACAAATACTGTGGGTAGTTGGTTTGATATTTGGAAACATTGTAATCTCTCTTAATACTGTGAATTATAACAAAAGAGTCATTTTAGTAAAATGAATGATTCACTCAGTATTTCCCGCTGACAAAACCTTTTTCAAACATGTTTCAGGTGATCTATTGTGATCCAGGAAAAGTGCCACGAAGCACTGTCAACTTAAGGAAGTGGCTCAGTATAAAATAAAGAAACATGTTTTGTAAAATAAGAGATTTCTTCGTGAAATCTCAAGATTGTAAATTACCGGGTTTTATCCCGAATTGTGAAATAAAATAATCGGGAAATATTTCAGTTTTTAAAAAATGATCCTGAAGAAACTTCCGCTGTTAAACTCACTTAATTAAATACCACTGGATTTCTGTCCCGCGGCTCCTGAAACGGGTAAAACCGGGTCGGGGGTCGTGACAGAAATAAGGTGGTATCAGAGCCACTGATCTAAGCCTATTAAGTATTTAGAAATACTTAATTTTACTGATTGCCAATTATGTGATTATGTGTTTTATTAACTGATTATTTGTTAGTTACAGTATGGGTAAACAAAAGCTGTCAAACATCTATCTTAAACTAGATAGGTCATCCAACGAGAAAGGAAGTTCATCCCAAACAAAACCTTATGTAATTCCTGAAGAAGGAATATTTGTGCGAAAGGCAAATTATGAAGAACCACTTTCTCCGGATAAAAGAAATTTGATTATTAGTTAAAGTAAGGAGAAAATAAAGAAAATCCGAGAGAAGAAAGTTAAACAGGAAACCCAGGAATTAACCAGTAAGACACCCTGGGAGGACAAATTAGATGAGAAATGGGCAGATTTGTATATGCTAGCCACAGTAGCAGAAAATGCAAATCTCTAAATACTTTAACTCAAGTTTTAGCACCTTTATGTATTTACAATCTAGAAAACCTATTCCGGTAAATAAATAAGTTCACAGTAAATTTTAGTATATTTTATTTGTCGGTTGTTTTATGTATGATATGCAATAAAATTTAAAGGTTATCTATAACGTTTTGTTATTTTATTTTAACAATTGGTATGTATTTTGCATATATGCTAAACAGCATGAATGAGATATCCGAAGCTTTAGATAATCTTAACCTCTATCCCGTTAAGATAGAAGTTTCCGAAGAATTCACTTGTTACTTCGCTGACAAAGAAGAACCCATGGAATTTCAATCCAAACCACTGGCAAAACCAAAACCAAAGAAAAGAAGGAGATACGTGTGGGGAAGTCGTATACGTAAGAAAAAGTCAGCAACAAGAAAGTTTACCAAAACTGAAAATCCAAAAGACAAAGGGAAAGGGGTAGAAATTGAGGAAAATGTTAATCAAGTAGAGATAGAAGCTGAGAAGAAGGTTAAACAAACAGAAAGAGAAGTCGGAGAGAGTTCTGGACTAAAACAGAAAATGACTCCCTGGGAAATTTTAGATCATAAATTAGTAATGAGTGACCTCATCGGACCTGCTGATGGAAACCTTGAACCAGCCAATCCAAACCTTATATTCACTGAAGAAGATCTTTTTAGCTACCCACTAGAAGCTCCAATTCCAATCAATCTGGAACCTGCTATTCCAGATCCTATTGTCCAACCTCAACCACTACCAGTAGAATTAGATGAATGGTGGACAACTGATTGGCAATACCAAAATCTTTTAAACAACCCTGATACATTTTCCCCACAAGTTGACCCAGAACCTCCACTATACCCAGCTATGAGTTCGGAGAATCTGGCTGAACTTCGTCTCTGGGGCGAAGAGTTAATTACTGCAGGAAATAGGATTAGGGATGTTGGAGAAAGAATTACTTGGAAGTACGATGAAAGGGAGCGTAATTTTTAAGAAATTAGCTGATCAGATAATGGGAATTGCAAGGAATAGTTGTTTAATAAATAAGAACCAGTATGTGTAATAACTTAACAATAAAACATTGTATGATAAGCGTGTGTACGAGGCATTCATATAATATATAAAAAATGAAACTCGGGAAATCGATAATTTTTTTTATACATGTTAATGTGATGATGTACAAACTGTTTTATTATAATTAAAATATTTGTACTAATTATTTATATAAAACTTATTATCAGATGGCTAATATTGGTAATGAACCAATTGAAGAAATTAATCAATCTGAGCAACAACCGGGGGATCAATATATGACTAGGCAGGATGTAGAAAATATCATTGCTCAAGGGATAGCCAATGCTATTCCAACATTCGTTGCTGCTGTTAAAAATACAATCGAGCCTCAACAAATCGTTCCAAGTAAACGAATTTCTGAAGATAACTTCAGTAATAGCGTAAACGGAGGCAATGATCATGTTAATCATGATAACGAACCACGGCAAGCTCCGCTCCCTAAGAAAATGAAAACTGCAACACCTGGTTGCACTTTCAAAGAATTTCTTGCTTGTAAACCCACTGAGTTTGCAGGCAATGAAGGAGCAATTGCGTCATTACGCTGGTTAGAGAAAACAGAGGCAGTAATTGCCATAAGTAAATGTGCTAAAGATGATCAGGTCATGTACGCATCAAATCTCTTTAAAGAAGGAGCACTCGAATGGTGGAACACTGTGTTACAAGCCAAAGGAAGAATAATAGCTTACGCCATGAATTGGGAAGAATTTAAGGGTCTTGTAGAAAGAAAATTCTGTCCTGAGTATGAAAAAGAACAAATGACAAACAAGTTCCTAACTCACCGTATGTTAGGTGTAGATTGTCGCGGTTACACTTCGACATTCTTTGAATATGCTAGAGTAGTACCAACACTGGCTTCGACAGAACCGGTACTCATTTCTCGCTATATTTGGGGAATGATTAGTGAAATTCGTAACATTGTTAAAGCTGCGAGACCTCGCACTATTGACGATGCAGTGGATTTAGCTAACACCCTAACTGACGAACTGGTACGCACGCAAGATGAAAACCGGAAGAAGGAACTGGCTCAGAAAATTACCCAGAGATTTCGTACGGGTAATAATAACAGCTTCAAGAAAAGAGGAACAGGGCAATCTTCAAATCCACCGTTCTGCAGGAATTGCAAAAGGAAACATTTTGGAAGATGTGATGTAACCTGCAATTTTTGTAAAATGGTAGGACATCGTGAAGAAAACTGCAGAAAGAAAACAATAGTCTGCTATAATTGTGGAGAAAAGGGACATGTTAAACCAGAATGTCCTAAATTGGCAAAGCCAGCAGACAACAGAGCCAAGATAGCAGATGGAGCTATTAAGAAGAATGCTCGAGCATTCCAGCTGACTACTCAAGAAGCCGAGATAATTCCAGATGTGATAGCCGGTACGTTCTTAGTTCACAACGTATATGCAAAAGTATTATTTGACTCTGGTGCAAACCAAAGTTTTATCAATACTTCATTCAGCCAAGCTCTTAACATACCCTTAACCAACATTAGGCAGATTTTTACTGTCGAAACGGCTGATGGGAATTCAGTTAGGATAAATAAGGTTTTGCAAAATGTAGAAATAGAACTTTTAGGTCATAAATTCTTTGCAACCTTATTACCTATGAAATTAGCCGAGTTTGATGTTGTGTTAGGAATGGATTGGTTAGTAGCCAACCATGCTCGCATCCTTTGTGATAAGAATTCTATAGAAATTCAAGCACCTACCAGAGAAGTAATTATGATTACAGGAGATAAACCACGTAAGCCTATGAAGTTCATATCAGTAATGAAAGCTGCTAGTTATGAACGAAAGCAAGGAATAGTGTATATGATTTCGGTGATCATTAGCACTAAGGGTAAGGAACTTAAGGAAATTCCTGTAGTCTCAGAATACTCAGATGTATTCCCAGAAGATTTACCCGGATTACCACCTGATCGGGAGGTAGAATTTAGAATTCATCTAATCCCAGGAACTACACCGATAGCTAAGGCACCTTATCGGTTAGCACCCACAGAAATGTTAGAACTGAAAAAGCAATTAGATGAATTACTAAATAAAGGATTTATACAACCTAGCTCATCCCCTTGGGGAGCTCCAGTATTGTTTGTAAAGAAAAAGGATGGTTCAATGAGAATGTGTATCGATTATAGAGAATTGAATAAGGTTACAATTAAGAATCGATACCCATTACCTAGGATTGATGATCTGTTTGATCAACTTCAAGGAGCTAGATATTTTTCTAAGATCGACTTACGTTCCGGATATCATCAATTAAAGGTACAAGAAGAAGACATACCTAAAACTGCTTTCAGAACTAGGTATGGTCATTACGAGTTTACAGTCATGCCCTTTGGGTTAACAAATGCACCTGCAGCATTTATGGACATGATGAATAGGATCTGTAAACCGTATTTGGATAAATTTGTAATTGTTTTCATAGATGATATACTTATTTATTCAAAAAGTCAGGACAAACATTGTCAGCACTTGCATACACTCTTAACTTTGTTAAGAAAAGAAAAGCTTTATGCCAAATTCTCAAAATGTGAATTTTGGTTAAAGGAAGTGCAATTCTTAGGACACATGGTGAATCACCAAGGTATTCACGTAGATCCTGCTAAGATAGAAGCAATTACCAATTGGAAGGTTCCACAAACCGCAATGGAAATTAGAAGTTTTATAGGTTTAGCTGGGTACTATAGACGGTTTATTAAGGATTTTTCCAAGATAGCCGTACCATTAACTAAGTTAACCTGTAAAGCAGTTAAGTTTGAATGGGGATCAAAGCAAGAAGAAGCCTTTAGGATTTTGAAATAGAAATTAACAAATGCTCCAATTTTAGCCTTACCAGAAGGAACTGAAAATTTTGAAGTATATTGTGATGCTTCAAAACTAGGATTTGGATGTGTGCTTATGCAACACAAAAAGGTAATTGCATATGCTTCAAGGCAATTGAAAAAGCACGAAGAAAACTATACGACTCATGATTTAGAATTATGAGCCGTAATTTTTGCCCTTAAGATTTGGAGACACTATCTTTACGGATGTAGATTTACTGTCTATACGGATCATAAGAGTTTAAGATATATATTTGGGCAGAAAGAGTTAAACATGAGGCAACGAAGATGGATGGAAATCTTAAGTGACTACGACTGTGATATCCAGTATCACGAAGGAAAGGCAAATGTAGTTGCAGATGCTTTAAGTCGTAAGTATTATGAGAAACAACGACGGGTTCGTGCTCTCAGATTAAATCTACAAATAGATTTAATGGAACAATTGAAGAATGTTCAAACTACAGCAAAGGAAGATGATGCTGAAGGAATGAAAGGATGAATAAAAGACTTAGAACAAGGAGAAGATGGAATTTGGAGATTCCACAAAAGTAGAATTTGGGTACCTAAGTAGGGAGAATTAAGACCTAAGATTTTAGAAGAAGGCCATAAATCTAGGTATACTGTGCACCCCGGAAACAATAAGATGTACCAAGATTTAAGGAAGAACTTTTGGTGGATAGGAATGAAAAAGGATATAGCTAGATATGTTTCGAAGTGTCTCACTTGTTCACAAGTTAAGGCAGAACATCAGAAACCCTCAGGTCTACTACAACAATTAGAAATGCCTGTATGGAAATGGGAACTTATAACAATGGATTTTGTTACTAAGTTACCCAAAACCAGAAAAGGTAATGATGCGATTTGGGTAATTGTGGATCGATTAACCAAATCTGCTCACTTTCTACCTATGAAAGAAACCTTTAGTATGGAAAGGTTGGCAAAATTGTATGTAGATGAAGTTGTATCCTTACATGGAGTTCCACTCTCCATTGTTTCGGATAGGGATAGTCGTTTTACTTCTCATTTCTGGAAAAGTTTCCAGCAAGCTATGGGAACTCGACTAAATCTGAGTACGGCATATCATCCCCAAACAGACGGACAAAGTGAAAGGACGATCCAAACTCTAGAAGACATGCTCCGAGCATGTGTAATAGATTTTGGTGGAAATTGGGATGATCATTTACCATTAATTGAATTCTCCTATAACAATAGCTATCATTCAAGTATTGAAACCGCCCCATTTGAAGCACTATATGGAAGAAAGTGCAGAACTCTAGTTTGCTGGGCAGAAATAGGAGAAAATCAATTATCAGGTCCAGAGATTGTGCAAGAAACGACTGACAAGATTACTCAAATCAAGGAAAGATTAAAGATGGCTCGAGATCGTCAGAAGAGTTATGCAGATAATAGATGCAAGCCGTTAGAATTCCAGGTTAGAGACAGAGTAATGTTGAAAGTTTCTCCTTGGAAAGGAGTTGTTAGATTCGGTAAGAAAGGAAAACTAAGTCCCAGATACGTAGGACCATTTCCGGTGATCCAACGTATAGGACCAGTTGCTTATCGATTACAACTACCAGAAGAACTAGTTGGAGTACATAATGTATTTCATGTATCCAATCTCAAGAAATGTTTATCAGATGAATCTCTGGTAATATCTCTACCAGACATAGAGGTAAATGAGAAATTGAAATTTGTTGAAAAACCACTTCAAATTGAAGACCGAAAAATCAAGTTTCTAAAACATAAAAGATTGGTGCTAGTAAAAGTTAAGTGGAATTCCAGAAAAGGACCCGAATACACTTGGGAGCTGGAATCAGAAATGAAGCGAAAGTATCCTCACTTATTCCAATAAATCTCGAGGACGAGATTTTAAATAAGGTAGGGGGAATGTAAGGACTCTCCAAAATTTTATCCTAAAAATACCCGTAAGTGAAAACCCGGACCCCTGAAACCCTAACCCTTATTAAAAATCAAGAAAAATAAAATTTTAGGGTCTCAGGCGGCCCGCGTGAAAGACAAGGTAAGTCTAAAGCGGGCCGCGTCAACCTTAAGTTGACCGGATAAGCGCGACAGTGCCACGTGTCGTCCACCTGGCTAGCCTACGCGTGACTAGTCAAAGCTAGTCGTAGACTAGGCGGCAAGGCGGCCCGCGTCCGGTTAAGCTAAAACCTAAAGCGGGCCGCGTCAGACCTAAAATTCAGCTATAAATAGCCCTTCACCTGCACAATCCACTGGTGTCGATAAAAACTCACAAATACGAAATTCTATTGCTCTAAGGTCGAATTTAGTTTAATTATAGTATAGTGCTGCTCAAATACCGGGTATTAATTCGATCGCTGCTACGATTCATTTTCCGATCGATCAATATACTCAATGGATGTTTAAGTGCTGCCCACATTAGGGTTTATACTTTGTCATTCGTTGTGAATCCGATGAATGTTTAAGTGATTACACTTTGTCATTCGTTGTGAATCCGATGGATGTTTAAGTATCGCACTTTGTCATTCGTTGTAAAGGTTGATCTCGTGAGTTATCGTAAATACTGTATTAATTTACTAACCATATTGTGTAATTTAGGATAAAAAGGCTAATCAGTAGGTTAGGCTCTGCTCAAATTTGCAAAGTGAGTCATTCTCTTTTTATCAAATTTATTTACAAAATCATGTTTATTTTCAAAGATTATAATTACAGTGATTAAGTTTATGTAATCACCAAGTTACAGCCGGTATGTGGGGTTTTGTATACATTACTTGATAATCTTCATCATTGGACAACGAGTTAGCCAATGGGTGATATGACCATAGTCACAGACACCATTGGACGGAAGGGCCAATGGGTCGAGTGACAAATACTGTGGGTAGTTGGTTTGATATTTGGAAACATTGTAATCTCTCTTAATACTGTGAATTATAACAAAAGAGTCATTTTAGTAAAATGAATGATTCACTCAGTATTTCCCGCTGACAAAACCTTTTTCAAACATGTTTCAGGTGATCTGTTGTGATCCAGGAAAAGTGCCGCGAAGCACTATCAGCTTAAGGAAGTGGCTCAGTATAAAATAAATAAACATGTTTTGTAAAATAAGAGATTTCTTCGTGAAATCTCAAGATTGTAAATTACCGGGTTTTATCCCGAATTGTGAAATAAAATAATCGGGAAATATTTCAGTTTTTAAAAAATGATCCTGAAGAAACTTCCGCTGTTAAACTCACTTAATTAAATACCACTGGATTTTTCTCCCGCGGCTCCTGAAACGGGTAAAACCGGGTCGGGGGTCGTGACATATTTCAAGAATAACTGATCCAAGCAATACTCCAAGCATGACAACCAGAATGTGCATGCTGTGGAACAACAGGAAGATGATGAGGATTACCCTCCTAATTCTGAATATTGTTTTTATGCTAATAATAATGAACTAATCCTTGCTATGCAGAATTTAGGTGACAAGGCTAGGTGGCCAAGAAAGAATGACAAACCGCCTACTACCAAAGACAAATCAAAATGGTGTGCTTACCATGAGGATTTTGGTCATCTCACAGATGAGTGCGTAGCATTAAGGAAGGAGATAGGTTATCTTTTGAGCAAAGGATACTTGAAGGAATTCCTTGGAAGGAAAAAGTCACGGTTCCAGGATTCTGAGAAAGTTCCTGAAAAAGCTCCTCCTCCACCAGTTGATGCTCAAATCATCCATTTCATCTCCGGAGGTTCTCAGCAGCTAAAAGACATGCAAAGGAAACAAAGATGGAGAATGAGGACAGACCTATTCGAACTTCCATTCTTACCCAGGAAAAAGTTATATCCTTTGATGGGGATGACCGTGTGGATATACAGGATCCTTATCATGACGGTTTGGTTATTACATTATTTATATCTAACCATTTTGTTCGCAGGATTCTCATTGATGGGAGAAGCTCAGTGAACATAATCCATTCGGATGTCCTCAAAAGAATGAACATCCTTGAATCTGATATTGTCCCAAGATCATCTGTCTTTGTGGGATTCAGTGGAGAGACAAAGATTACATTGGGGGACATCAAACTTCCTATTTATATAGAGGGAGTGAATTCTGTTCAAAAATTCTATGTTACTGATTGCTTATCTTGTGGTAATGTTATCTTTTGCAGGCCATGGATACACGATATGAAGGCAATCCCCCTCAACATATCATCAATGTGTCAAGCTCCCAACTCTATGGGATGTGGTGAAGATAGAAAGTGATCAACAGGAGGCAAAGAACTATTACACTTCTTCAATGAAGCCAGCCTCCAAGGAGTAAGACGTCATGGAGGCAAGAGAGCAAGACATCAAGGATATTCTGGTGAACCCAGAGGATCCTGAATCCAAAATTTTTATAGGATCCAGGATCCTAGACAGTATTGAGCGGGATTTAGTATCCTTCTTGAAATGAAGAAAATCTACCTTTGCTTGGAAACATGAAGACATGACAGGTATATCTAAGGATGTTATTACTCACAAACTTGGTATTGACAGGTCTTTCAAGCCAATACACCAAAAAAGGAGAAAGTTGCACTTGAAAGGAATGCCATTATCCAAGAAGAGGTAGACAAATTGCTCAAGGCAGATAAGACATATTGAGGAAGAATAAGAAGTTTGAGTGGACTGATAAGCATGAAGCTGCACTCAAGGCTCTTAAGGATTATCTATCCTCAGCACCAGCCCTGATAGAACCAGAAAATGGAGAGTCATTATCCTTATACTTAGCTATTTCAGCTAAAGCAGTAAGTGCGATCCTAGTTAAGGATCATGAAGGCTCTCAACATCCGGTATACTATGTAAGTAAAATTCTACTTGATGCTGAGGCCAGGTATTCTCATTTAGAGAAATTAATTCTTGATTTAATTATGGCTTCCTCTAAACATAGACATTATTTCGAAACTCACACCATTATTGTGAAAACTAACCTTCCTGTCAAGAATGTTCTCAGGAAACTTCAAATGTTAGGTAGAATGGAAAAGTGGGCAATCAAGCTTATTGCATATGACATTAAGTATGAACCCAAGACTGCCATCAAGTCCCAAGCTTTAGCTGACTTTGTGGCTGATTTCAGTAGTGATCTACAAAGGGAAGCTGAATTAGAAGTTCAACAACTTGAGAAGACCAAGAATCCTTGGACACTCTTCACGGATGGAGCTTCAAATGTTAAAGGAACTAGACAAAGCACACTACTAAAATCGCCACAGGGGGACATTATACCCTAATCCATTGCATGTGAATTCCAAACCACTAATAATGAGGCAGAGTATGAGGCCATGATAGCAGGTTTGCAATTAGCTAACAATATGAGGATCAGGTATCTTCAAGTATATGTAGATTCTCTATTAATTACTAATCATTATAACGGTTCTTACACTGTCAAAGGTAAAAAGCTAATCAAGTACTTAGAAATAGTCAGGAAACTGGCAGATTCTTTTGCTTTTTTTAGTCTATCACAGGTACCCAGGGAAGAAAATACAGAAGCTGATGCTTTAGCCAACCTTGGATCATCACTGAAGATTCCAGAGGATATTAAAATTCCCATTATCCACATCTTAGCTCCTGCTATTGAGGATCACACAACTATGAAGATAGTAGAAGATTCTGCAATCATACATAGTGATGGTGCATAATCAAATTCAGGATCCTGGATCCTTCCGATCCTGAGATATATACAACATGGAGAGATTCCTACTGGAGAAAATCCTAGATCTTTCAAAGTCAAGGTATCTTAATTCACCATACTAAATATCATGTTATATAAACGATCTCTTGAAGGTCCATATTTAAGGTGCATCAAGGATCCTGAAATCCAAGAAGTTCTAAAGGATTTTCATGAAGGAGATTGTGGAAACCACACTGGGGGCAGAGCACTATTCTCAAGGATCCTTAGAACATGATACTATTGGCCTACCATGAAGAAGGATGTTGTGGAATATGCAAAGAAATGTGATGCTTGTCAAAGACATAGCAATATCCTTCATCAACCAGCAGAGCCTCTGCATCCTGTATCCTTTTCTTGGTCATTCATGAGATGGGGAATGGATATAGTTGGCAAACTTCCCAAGGCACCAGGAGGAAAAGTGTTTATGCTTGCCATGACTGATTACTTTTCCAAGTGGATAGAAGCTGAAGCCTTTGCTTAAGTCAGAGAAAAGGAAGTGATGGCCAGTTATCAACAAAGAATGGCTGGAGCATACAACAAGAATGTCAGTATCAGAAGATATCAAGTTGGTGATGTTGTGCTAAGGAAAGCATTCCAAAACACTACGAATTCGGCTGATGGCAAATTAGCATCAAAATGGGAAGGCCCCTATTTAATTAAAGCTGAAGCAGGAAAGGGGGCATATCGCTTTTTAACAATGGATGATGATCTCCTATCAAGAGCTTGGAATGCTGTTCATCTCAAAAAAATACTTTAAGTAAGAAGGATTAGGGATCCTCAGCGATACCAGTATTCTGATTAAGGATCCGGGATCCTCAAAGGATATATGATTCTACATTTGGTAACACATTACTTTCATTTTCATTCATTTTATACTTATTACTTATCTTAAGTCAAAGATGTTAAACATTTAACATCTATTTTCATAAAGTTTAAGCTTTTGCAGAGTTGTTATCATTTTACAGAAGATCAAAGTGGTTGGCCAACTCTCCAAAGTTTATGGGCTTGTCCCTAGTTTGTTGGGCTTGTCCCTAGTTATTTGGGCTTGTCCCGAGTTTTTGGGCTTGTCCCCAGTTTTTTGGCCTGTCCCCAGTTTCGCCAGTAGCGCACGATGATCCTGGTGCAGTTCAAGGCAATGGGACCAGTACTCCCTTTAGGGGCTGACAATTTCATTGTACTGGCTGTATCCGGGATCCTACGTATAATGGTAGACGTACCATACATTCGTTCCTAATTTTTCTAACGTTTTCACGTTAGCTAAGGTTTTGGCATTTTCATGTCACTAAGTTTGGATAGTCGCCAGTGAGGGCCATACTCCAGTTTACACAAGATCCTTTGGGCTTGTCCCCAGTTTTTTGGGCTTGTCCCTAGTTTGTTGGGCTTGTCCCCAGTTATTTGGGCTTGTCCCCAGTTTGTTGGGTTTGTCCCTAGTTTATTTGGGCTTGTCCCGAGTTTATTTGGGCTTGTCCCTAGTTATTATGGGTTCATTCCCAGTTATTTGGCTTGGTCCCAAGTTTGTTTTTCTTACAGGATCTTGGAGCTTTGAAGTTATACAAGCTCTGACAATAAGGATCCTGGATCCTCGAAAACTTTACTTTTCACAGTTTGTTTATTCAGTATTAATTTACAAGGATATAGAATCCTAACTTAGTTTCTCTTGTATGTTTTATTCTAACTTTTTCTAAGCTGCAAGTTGTCTCTTATCCTTTTTGGTTAAGGATCATTGATCCACATTTGTATGAACACTTCAAGTTTTATGTTAAAAGTTTAACATTATCATCAGAATTCCAATAACTTTCCAGTTGTTTGGCGATGATATCTTTGAAAATAGAAAGCATACATGAAAAATAAAGAGGAAAGAAACAACAACAGTTGTAGCTAAAAAAGTTTAATGTTATTACCCATTCATTATGTATCAAGTCATCTGGCCTGGATTTCACCAGCAAAACCGTACCCAGGCCGGATAAGGCTATCTAACAGTTAAAGTGTCTATGCAGAAATTAAAGTGCAGGAAGGTTAATAGCGAACTGTGTAGAAGGATTCATTCTCCACAAACAGAAGGATCTTCTTGTCTGTAAAGGCATTTGAGGAGTTATCTCTAACTCTATATTTTGCAATGATGATTATAGCAGGTCTTATCAGTGACGACAGGCAGTGTAACGACTAGTTACCAGCAGCAACGGCTAGTCTGCTTCTAACGGAAATATGACAGCTGTGAATCCTTATCACAACTGCCATATTGGGGGTAATTGTTAGGGCATGAATTTTATGCTAAGGATCATCTATCCTGAGACTGGGCATGGATCACGGATCCTTAATGGATGATGCAGGGAGTCTGAGGATCCAGAGTCTGAGGATCCAGGATCCTTAACAGAACGTATGATTTCTAACAATTGTCACGTTTTTAATGTTTATATGCAGGTAATGGACGACATGGGCTTAGTCTTTGCTGGAATCTCGTGGAATATGCTTCATAGGCATGTGCTTGATGAAGAAATATCCGTTTTGGAGAACATGGGTGACCTCCACCTTTTTAGGAAAGTTTGTTGCTGGATATTTCTCATCTTTTAAGGGGAAAACGAGCACATTAGAGGCATAAGTCGAACACACCACAGAAAAAACACGCAACACTCGAATTCTCTGCAAACACTTAGCAAAAACACACACTTATACTAGCAATTCATTGTATTGAGCTTGTTTTCTTCCGAAGTTGTACAAGGATCATTATTGTTTTTGCAATATATTTGGTGATCGGTAGTTTCCATCATGTTTTTGGTCAAAAAATCTGTTGAGGATATTGCAACCAAACTCTATGTTGTGGGGAATGATGCAAAAAATGTGTAGCAACTATGAGGATCACTTCAATGTAAATTGCACAAGCAACACAAGGATTTATACGGGGAAAAAGCCCTTGATCAAGAGTTGATCTCCGGCACAAAAAACCCCGGGTGATGGAAACTACCGATCACCAAGCTCAAATAAATGAAAGAGTGTTTACAACTTTGGATAGTAACGAGCTAGGTACAAGGATCACTACGGTGGAATGTGTAAAAAGTGAATGTAATTGCTAAGTGTTTGAACGAGAGCTTGTATGAGAGCTTGTATGAGTGTGTGTAACTGCAAAAAATGACTAAGTGTTTTCTACTAGCTCGTTACTCCCTTTTAAAATAGAAATAACCACCTAAACTAACTATCCGACTTTCGTGCCAAGCCTCCACGTTCTCCACAACGTCTATTTTTGGTCAAGCACGTGCAGAATAGCTTAGGAATATTCTCCAGGAATGTCGCCAAGACTTGGTCAAGCTCGTTATGCCTGCGAGATAGTACAATACATAAGTAAACAATCGTTAGTACGAGGATCCTTAAAGTGATCCATGATCCTGATCCTGAAGCTCTTCTGAGGATCACCACCTGTCACAGAAGTAAGGATCACTAGTTAGGATAACGAATAAGGATCACTAATTGTTAGAAAATCCTCCCCTAACAATTGCCCCCAAAATATAAGGAGTAATTTGTAAAATTAGCGAGTTATATTTTCTTGATCTTATCCGTAACTAACTAACGGATATATAGCCGTTAAAATAGAACTAGCCGTTGCGATGATGATGTCACGGAAGTGACAATCCTGCAGAATCATAATTATAAATAGAGATATAGATAGGATCATTATGCATTTAAATTCGAAAGAGACTCCCTTTATATTCTCAGTTGAAGATCAATCAGGTATCTCCTTCTTCTCTTTCTTCCTCTCTTACTCTGTTTTTCTTCTTTATATCCGTCACTTCGAGAATGTTGCTCCGAAGCTCACCGGGCAAGGATCACAAGAAGGATAGCCCTTTAAAGAGTCAAAAGATCATCAAGGATTCAGTGCACGAGAGATGTTGCTTTAACGACGCACAAGTAGATAACATTCGTCACCGTTTTCCGGCGAATGTCTTTTTCAAACCCTTTGATCCTACTGTTCTGAGTGACTATGTTTCTGAAACATGGGTCGCCTTTCCAGTTACTCCATTTGCTATAGGGTACACCTATTCTTTCCCGGAGTTCACACAATCCTTCTTTTCCCTTACCGGCATATCTTACATCCAAGCCATGCCAATGATTTGGAGGGTTCTGTATACCCTGGAGAGGATCATTGAGCAGGAGAGCATCGATTTAGGAATGTCGGAACTGGCGGAGCTGTATGATCTTACTACCTTTGGTTCCCATCGTTACTTGTTCAAACGAAAACCTGGTGCAGAACATCCTCTTCTTAAAGTCACCAAGAACGATAAAGATTGGAAACGCCGCTTCTTCTTTGTAAGAAGGGATACCATTCCTGATGGAGAACATTTACCAAGGGAGTGGTCCACCAATGGTAGGACGGAGGATCCTGAGAAGGATCACCAGATGGTCATGTTTTTGTAATAGGATCACTAACCCTTTTTGTCTTGTGTCATGCAGCCATTTCTGTTTCACATCTCATCACAACATCCGCAAACAGGGAAAGACTTGCTACTTTCTGGGGACTTGACCCTGAAACTAGAACTTTTAAAACAACAACCCAAGATTCTCAGGAGGTATCCTCAGGCTCTGTCACAATGTCAAGTAAGTATCTTTGTTTGAAAATTTATAAATAGTGAAACATAAATATAGTGAAGATACTTATCTTGTTTTGGTTATGTAGGTGCTGGAAAATCTACCAAAGCTGCTTCAAGGTTTAGTGTCACCGATCTCACCACTGTCAAATCCTCCAAAAGGAAGGTTCCTACCAGCCCAACAGCTTCAATCCCCAAGGCACCCCTCAAAGGGAAGGCAATCAAGAAAAGAAAAACGTCTGAGGCGGAGGATCTGCGGGGTCTGCCTCTGATCCGCCATCAATTCCTTGAGTACTTCAATGATGTAAGGATCCTTAATTCTGCCCCAGTATCCTACTCGTATGAGGATCACTTGGTCTTGAACTGTTTTATCCTTATCTTTTGCAGAAATTTGCTGAGATTGAGGATTATGTGGGCCACGTTGAGGATCAAGATAAAAAGATTGCCGACCTCCAGCAGGTTGCCGTGCTCAAGGATCTTGCACTTGCTGATGTTCGGAAGGAACTCCAGGATACCAAACAGGAGATGGCTAAGGTGCTGGTTAACTTTGACTATGAAAGGCAGGAGATCACAGATGATGCCAAAGTCTCTGCCGCCATAGCAATGTACAAAACCAAGCTTCAAATGGCCTTGGAAGCTCAGGATCCTGCCTTTGACAAAAGTAGCTGGGACATTGAAGAATGGAAGGCAAGGCTGGCTGAATTGGGTGATGAAGAGGAGGCTGAGGAGATTCTGGCAATTGAGGCTAGTGGCAGCGGGTTGAAAGATAAAGCTGAGGATGCAGCAGCTGGTGGTGATGATGATGCAGCGAAGGTGTGAGCTGCAAAAATGGGCGATGATGGAAATTTCTAGACGTGGCCGGAGCCCATTTTTTATGGTTTGGTAGTTTTTTTACTGTTGATGTTTTTGAACAATGGTGGGTCTGTAATAACTCTCAACAATAGTTCTTAGGTTTAAGGATCATGTAGGATCCTTTGGACAATAGGCAGGATTGCAATTGGTGGAGGGATCCTCTGTTTGGGGGATGAAGCCATTGTGATCCTGCCGCTATTATATTCCTACACTACCTTTGAACTCATTATCATGGACACCCTTTACCTACCCCAGCGGACGGGCCACGTTTTGCTGGTAGAGGCTCGGGTAGGTAATTTTGACAACCTTTAAAGGGTTAGTCTTTTGTTAATAAATAAAATCTTAACCTTTTGTCGCCCATCTTGTGTTGTTATCCTTGTGTTTCTTCGGTTTTCCTTTATTTTGATGCATATTTATTAAACAAATAATTTTGAATAAGTCAAATTGAAAATACTTAGGATATGATCCATGATCAAATATCCTTTAGTTAAAGAATCTCAGAAAGCAATATGTTTTAAGGATCACAAGTCTAGTTGTCAAACTTTAAGGGTTATTCAAATAAATAATGAATAGAATTAAATATAGTTAAGGATCATACCTGAGGATCCAAGTTAGGATCCTAACCATTATAAGGATAACTACAAGATAAACCTTAGAATAAAGTAAGGATCGAGGATCCCTAGTTGCCTATCTTCAAGAACCTGAAATAGAGCATAACTTGGGACTAAGCCAATATAAGATAAGAATTAGCAACTGGGGACAAGCCCAAGGATAACTGGGGACAAGCCCAAGGATAACTGGGGACAAGCCCAAGGATCGTATGTAAACTGGAGTATGGCCCTAACTGGCGACTATCCAAACTTAGTGGCATGAAAATGCCAAAACCTTAGCTAACGTGAAAACGTTAGAAACCTTAGCTAACGTGAAAACGTTAGAAACCTTATGAACGGATGTATGGTACGTCTACCATTATACGTAGGATCCTAAGCATAGCCAGAACAATGGAATTATCAGCCCCTAGAACGAGTACTGGTCCCAAAGCCTTGAACTACACCAGGATCATCGTGCGCTACAGGCGGAATCTGGGGACAAGCCCGAATAACTGGGGTTAAACCCAAAAGACGGATTGCTTCTGTGGATAACCAACGTTATGCAAAGGATACCTGAACTTTCAAAACTTAAACTCACGTGAGAGATGGATAAAGGATACATGATCCTTATCCTTATATGAGAAAATAAAGAAACGAAATAGTTCAAGTTTAGGATATTACCTAAGTAAGGATCACCAATATTTCGAGGATCCTTTAAGGATATCCCAATCATGAGGATCATCTGTGCCATGAGGATCCTGCTCACATGAAATATTTCTTCAAATGGACAGCATTCCAAGCTCTTGGTAGCAATTCACCTTCCATGGTTAGCAATCTATATGCCCCCTTTCCTGCTTCAGCTTCAATCAAATAGGGGCCTTCCCATTTTGGAGCCAATTTTCCATCAGCAGGATTGGTGGTATTCTGAAATGCTTTCCTTAATACCATATCTCCAATTTGAAACCTCCTGATCCTGACATTTTTGTTGTAAGCACCAGCCATTCTTTGTTGATAACTGGCCATCCTTATCCTAGCCATATCCCTGATTTCTTCAATAGTATCCAGGTCTTGAGCCAAGTTTTCATCATTCTCCTCAGGATCACGAGTACTTGTTCTAGCAGTTGGAACCACCATTTCTGTTGGGATCACTGATTCTGCCCCAAACACCAAAGAGAATGGTGTTTGACCAGTTGCATTCTTAGGGGTTGTCCTATCAGCCCAAAGCACATAAGGTAGTTCTTCTGCCCATTTCCCTTTCTTGGATCCAAGCTTCTTCTTCAAATTATTGATGATGATCTTGTTGGATGATTCTGCTTGGCCATTAGCTTGTGGGTGGACTGGTGTTGATGTTATCATCTTAATCCCCCAGCTGTCACAAAAGTTAGTGGTTCTGCCCCCAATAAATTGGGAACCATTATCTCATATAATCTCAGAAGGAATTCCAAATCTAGTTATAATATTTCTTTTAATGAAGGATATAACTTCCTTTTCTCTGACTTGGGCAAAAGCTTCAGCCTCTATCCACTTGGAGAAGTAATCCGTCATAGCAAGCATGAATACTTTTCCACCAGGTGCCTTAGGGAGCTTACCAACTATATCCATACCCCATCTCATAAATGGCCAGGAGGAGGATATAGGGTGTAACAATTCAGCTGGTTGATGAAGGATATTGCTGTGTCTCTGGCAAGGATCACATCTTCTAGCATACTCCACAGCATCTTTCTTCATGGTTGGCCAGTAGTATCCTGTCCTCAGGATCCTTGAGAATAATGCCCTGCCCCCAGTGTGGTTTCCACAATCTCCTTCATGGAAGTCTTTTAAAACTTCTTGAACTTCAGGATCCTCAATGCATCTCAAGTATGGTCCTGCAAGGGATCGTCTATACAACATATTATTTAAAATTGTGAATTGAGATACCTTAGATTTGAAAGCCCTAGGGTTTTCTCCTGTAGGAATCTCTCCATGTTGTAAGTATCTCATAATTGGTGAGATCCATGATCCTGATCCTGGATGGGATCGAGTATTCTCACTAGGGATCATTGCAGAATTATTCCCTATCTCCATAGCCACATGATCCTCAATAGCAGGGGTCAAGATATGAATAATAGGAATCTTGATATCCTCCGGGATCTTCAAGGATGATCCTAAGTTAGCCAATGCATCAGCTTCTGTATTTTCTTCCCTTGGTACCTGTGATAAACTAAAGGAAACAAAAGAGAGTGCCAAACTTTTGACTATCTCCAAATACTTGGTTAGCTTTTCACCTTTAACAGCATATGATCCATTAAAGTGGTTTGTGATTAACAAAGAATCTACGTGTACCTCAAGATACCTGATCCCCATATGCTTTGCAATTTGCAAACCAGCAATTAAGGCTTCATATTCAGCCTCATTATTAGTGGTTTGGAGCTCACAAGCTATAGAGTGGGGTATTATGTCCCCCTGTGGCGATTTTAGTAGTATTCCAAGCCCTGTGCCTTTGACATTTGAGGATCCATCAGTGTGGAGTATCCAAGGATCCTTGGTCTCCTCTAGCTGCTGGACTTCTAACTCAGCTTCTTCTTGTAAATCACTACTGAAATCAACCACAAAGTCAGCTAATGCTTGGGATTTGATGGCTGTCCTAGGCTCATATCTTATATCATATGCACTCAGCTTCACTGCCCACTTAGCCATCCTTCCTGACATCTCTGGTTTCCTGAGGACATTCTTAATTGGAAAATTAGTTTTAACAATAATAACATGAGTCTCAAAATAATGTCTTAATTTAGTAGATGCCATTATTAATGCAAGAATAAGTTTTTCAAGGTGTGAATACCTGGATTCGGCATCAAGTAAACTTTTACTTACATAATAAATAGGATGTTGTGTACCTTCATGATCCTTAACAAGGACCGCACTTACTGCTTTTGAGGATACTGCAAGATACAAGGATAACACATCGCCTTTTTCTGGTTTCATTAAAGCCGGGGCCGAGGAGAGGTAATCTTTGAGGGCTTTTAAAGCATTTTCATGCTTCTCCGTCCACTCAAATTTCTTGTTCTTCCTTAGGATATCATAGAATTCTTTACACCTCTCGGAGGACTTGGATATAAATCTGTTCAAGGCTGCTATCCTTCCAGTTAGCCTTTGAACATCCTTAGCATTGACCGGAGATTTGATGTTCACTATTGCTTTGATTTGTTCCGGGCTAGCTTCAATGCCTCTCTTAGTCACCATGTATCCTAAGAATTTACCTGCTTTAACACCAAAATGACATTTTGAAGGATTAAGCTTCATATTATATTTGTCAAGGATATCAAATGCTTCCTCCAAATCCTTTAGGTGATCCTCAGCTCTTATGGATTTTACCACCATATCATCTATGTAAACCTCCATAGTTTGTCCGATCTGATCCTTGAACATCATATTCACCAGCCTTTGGTACGTTGCACCTGCATTTCTCAATCCGAACGGCATAGCAATATAGCAGTATATACCAGTTGGAGTCATGAAGGCTGTATCCTCTTGGTCGGATGGTTCCATTTGGATTTGTTGGAATCCAGATGAAGCATCCATAAAAGTTAACAGTTCATGACCCGCAGTTGCATCCACCATGGAGTCAATGTGGGGTAAAGGGAAAGGATCCTTGGGACATGCCTTATTTAAATCGGTAAAATCGACACATACCCTCCACTTTCCGTTTTTCTTTTGAACAACAACCACATTGGCCAACCATCTTGGATACTTGACCTCTCTAATCATACCTGCTCGGAGCAATTTCTCTACCTCTTCTTGGATGATGGCATCCCTTTCCGGTGCAAACTTTCTTCTCCTTTGATGGATTGGTTTGAAGGATCTGTCAATGCCGAGTTTATGAGTGATAACATCCTTGGATATACCAGTCATGTCTTCGTGTTTCCATGCAAAGGTAGTCTTTCTCCTTTTGAGGAAGGATACGAGGTCTTCTTTCATTTCGCCAAGGATCCCTGATCCGATATAGATTTTGGATTCAGGATCATCGGGATCCATGAGGATTTCTACCACATCCTGTTCTCTGGCCTCCAAGACATTCCTTGGAGGATACCTTGATTGCTATTGCTCCCTGGACTTCGAGGCTGGTTTCATCGATGAAGTGTAGCAATTCTTAGCCTCCTGCTGATCACTATCAATCTTCACTATTCCCCAAGGACTAGGGAGCTTCACACATTGATGGTAAGTAGATGGGACTGCCTTCATATCATGTATCCAAGGCCTGCCAAGGATCACATTACAACAAGATAAACAGTCAATAACACAAAATTTTTGGTAAGAATGTAAGCCTTCGATATATATTGGGAGTTTAATGTCCCCCAGGGTGTTCTTAGTTTCGCCACTAAATCCTACAAGCACAGAGGATCTTGGTATAATCTCTGATTCAGGAATACCCATCTTCTTTAGAACATCAAGCTGGATAATGTTCACTGAACTTCCTCCGTCTATAAGGATCCTGCGAACAAAATGGTTAGAAATAAAAAGAGTAATAACTAAACCATCGTGATGAGGATCCTGGATATCTACACGATCGTCCTCATCAAAGGTTATGACTTTCCCTTCCGAAACACTTGATGTTCGAACAGGTCTTTCTCCATTCTCCATTTTTGTTTCTTTTGCATGCCTCTTAGCTGCTGAGAAGGATGTGCCGCAAATGTCTGATCCTCCAGAAATGAAGTTTATCACTTGTGCATCCGCTGGAGGGGCCGGAGCTTTCTCAGGGATCCTTTCATGATCCTGAGTCTTTGACTTTTTTCTTCCCAACAATTCCTTTAGATGCCCCTTGCTCAACAAGTATCCAATCTCCTTTCTTAGAGCAATGCATTCTTCTGTGAGATGCCCAAAATCTTCATGATATGCACACCACTTTGATTTATCCTTAGTTGCAGCCGGCCTATCATTCTTTCTGGGCCATCTAGCTTTATCACCTAAACCCTGCATCGCAAGGATTAGTTCATTGCTGTCAACAGAAAAACAATATTCCGAAATTGGAGGATAATCCTCATCATCCTCTTTTTGATCAACAGAATGCACGTTCTGATTATCAGATCTGTTGTAGGATCTGAACTTGTTGTTCCTGAATGAGGATCCTTGCTTATCCTGCTTTGAAGATCCTGCTAACCTCTCCTGGATCCTCTTGTCATCCTCTAGCCGAATGAATCTAAGTGCTCGAGTTCTCACCTCATCTAAGTTCCTGCATGGTGTCATAACAAGATCATCATAGAAAGACGAATCCCTAAGCAATCCCATTTTGAAGGCCTCAACAGCCGTAGCTATATCTAAGTTGGGAATGTCTAAGGATTCTTTACTGAATTTGGTAATATAATCCCTTAATGATTCATTATGACCCTGGGTTATCCTATATAAATCACTAGTTAATCGTTCGAATTTTCTACTACAAGAAAATTGATTATTAAACAAGTTAACTAAGTTAGCAAATGAGGTAATAGAATAGGGAGGAAGACTTAGCAGCCATTTGAGAGCTGATCCAGTAAGAGTGGATCCGAATCCCTTGCACAGGCATGCTTCCTTTAACCTTTCTGGGATTGGATTGATCTCCATCCTCTCCCTGTATTGTGCTATGTGTTCTTCAGGATCCGTCGAACCATCATACAGCTTCATTGTTGGCACATGGAACCTCTTGGGTATCTCAGCATCACGGATTGGTGGTGCAAAACGAGATATCTTGTGGCTCCCATCTGCAATCTCTGGGATAGGTTTGACCACTCCTGGAACACTTGATATCATATCCTTTAGCTTTTGCAATTCTCTGGCCATGGCATGATTGATACCTGGATCCTGCATAAGACCATGGTTAGCATAAGAATTATTAAAAGTGTTACCTCCCATTGGATTCAGATTAGGAAGATTGGATGTTAGTCCATATGGTTGAGGCTCTGGAATGATCGAGGGACCAGTAGAAGCATTAGTCTGCATTGGAATAAAATCTCCCTAATGGACATCTGAACTTCCTGTTTGCAAACTCCTTAAGGATCCTGGCATCTGGAAGGATCCCTGAAACTGGGATGATCCTGGGAAGAAAGAGGATCCTTGAACCTGGGATGATCCTGGAACAAAGGAGGATCCTTGAACCTGGGACGATCCTGGAACAAAGGAGGATCCTTGAACCTGGGATGATCCTGGAACAAAGGAGGATCCTTGAACCTGGGATGATCCTGGAACAAAGGAGGATCCTTGAACCTGGGATGATCCTGGAACAAAGGAGGATCCTTGAATCTGGGATGATCCTGGAACAAAGGAGGATCCTTGAACCTGGGATGATCCTGAATATCCTCCTGAATTCGTGAGGGATCCCATATACTGAGGATAGGATCCCGCTGGCTGGAAGTATGAGCCTGCTGCCTGGGTGATTGCTGTTGTTCCGTAGTGCACTCCTTTTGGTCCACCCACATATTGAATGTCTGGAACCACTGATGGCTGAGAAGTAATCACCGGAGTGTCAAAATTCAACGATCTGGGCATCAGTGGGGAATGATCCTCTGCCGTTTTCTTCTGTTTCTTAATTTCGTCAATCTCCCGGAGGATCCTTTCGTTGGTTTTATCCTGCTCTTGTGCATGATTCCTCATCTGCAAAATCAAGGTATAGAGATCATTAGTAGTAGGATTAGTTGAAACAGAAGAAGTAGGTGGTTTTGAGAAAATGGGAGTTGGTTTCTTCGCGGCATTCTCGGTATTCTTCTGGGATCCAGAAGGTGGTGGAGGCAAAGGAGGAACGCCTTGTGAAGAAGTGAATGAGGGCATCAAGTTTGAAGCATTCTTCGCTGAGGAAGCCATTTGCTTGGTTGTAGTAAACCGAAATGAGCACAGAAATGCGTATTCTTCTAAGGACAAAGCACCAATTGCCCCACGGTGGGCGCCAAACTGCTTTTGGTCAAAAAATCTGTTGAGGATATTGCAACCAAACTCTATGTTGTGGGGAATGATGCAAAAAATGTGTAGCAACTATGAGGATCACTTCAATGTAAATTGCACAAGCAACACAAGGATTTATACGGGGAAAAAGCCCTTGATCAAGAGTTGATCTCCGGCACAAAAAACCCCGGGTGATGGAAACTACCGATCACCAAGCTCAAATAAATGAAAGAGTGTTTACAACTTCGGATAGTAACGAGCTAGGTACAAGGATCACTACGGTGGAATGTGTAAAAAGTGAATGTAATTGCTAAGTGTTTGAACGAGAGCTTGTATGAGAGCTTGTATGAGTGTGTGTAACTGCAAAAAATGACTAAGTGTTTTCTACTAGCTCGTTACTCCCTTTTAAAATAGAAATAACCACCTAAACTAACTATCCGACTTTCGTGCCAAGCCTCCACGTTCTCCACAACGTCTATTTTTGGTCAAGCACATGCAGAATAGCTTAGGAATATTCTCCAGGAATGTCGCCAAGACTTGGTCAAGCTCGTTATACCTGCGAGATAGTACAATACATAAGTAAACAATCGTTAGTACGAGGATCCTTAAAGTGATCCATGATCCTGATCCTGATCCTGAAGCTCTTCTGAGGATCACCACCTGTCACAGAAGTAAGGATCACTAGTTAGGATAACGAATAAGGATCACTAATTGTTAGAAAATCCTCCCCTAACACATCACCCGAGGTTTTTTATGCCGGAGATCTTCTAAAGATCAAGGGCTTTTTCCTCGTATAAATCTCGGTGTTCATCGTTGATTTCTTAAACTTGTCGTTCATACAATTAACCAAGCATCATACCTCACAAAATCATATTTGGTTGCATTATCCTTGTGTGATTTTTGACCAAAACAATGTTCAAGAATGAAAATACCACATGTAGGTCGAAATATCATGTTCGTGAATTTCTCAAGAAAGATGCCGATTCCTGCTCCACGATTACCAACTTAGGAGCTCCGGCAAGTCAGGTTTTTAATTAGAAAGAGCTGTCACCCAAGCCTGACCAGCCTTGGGTGATTGTGATTCATCTCTATCCCACCATCCTTTTGATTTGTAAAAATCTTTCACACCCTTTACCTTCCCGTCAACCATCTTCCCAAAGATATATTTTACTTTTCCATTAAAAGCTTTTTCAGCATCAAATTCTTCCTTACGAGAGAAAAATTGATCTGAAATTTCAATCTTACCAACTTTCAACTTCAAGTTTTCTTTTGACAATGGCGGGAAGTTTTCATCATTCATTTCTGGAATGGAATTCTTCTCTCTTTTCTCAACAAATGACTCCTCTGACTTTGACGAGTCAGATTCATTGTCAGAACTACTCTCTTATTTAACAACCCATTTTTGTTTGTTCAAATCGACTTTTCTTTTGTAAAAACGTTTCGAACTTTCACCAGTTTCGAAGGTCGAATTTTTGAACACTTTGAATTTTTCTGAAGATTGTTTTGTTTTATCAACATATTTCTTTTTCAACTTTGAGTTAGAAGTAACTCCCTATTTTGTATAAGTGGACTTGGAACAATTCCAAGCGATGTATCCAACTTCTTGGCACTTGAAACAGGTTCTTCGTTTAACTCTCTTCTCAAATTCATTCACCAAATTATTTTTCCTTTCAGCAAGAAACTCTTTGTTTGTTTGTCTCCAGAATTGTTTCTTTTCTTCTTCTACTGAACTTGTACCTGAAACAAATTTAGTTTTTGATTTATAAGTTTTCTCATTTTTATAATTTTCTGGGGGAATGAAACCTAAACCTTGCTTTTTGAAATTACCGTTATGGTTTGGTTTCTTTCGATAACCTGAACCAGAACTGTAATCTTTTTTCTTGTTCAATCTCTGTTGAACTCTTGAAGTGTATTTTTTAGGTTTTACATCAAGATTTAAATCTTTTATTTCAGAAATATTAATTTCTGTTAGTTTGAAAACCTGTTTGATCATTTCAGTTTTGACACTTCTTATTGGACTATTCTTCATCAGAAAATAATTTGTCAGAATCATTTAAAGTATATGCTACTTTAAATTTTTCGTCATTCAAGTTATTCTTTGATAACATAAAATCTTTATTGTAAACCCGTTTGACCGGTGAGCTCAGACTCTTGTCTGATGAACTCGAACTTTCAGATTTAGACTCCGACTTTGACTCTTCATCCATATCCAACACCTGATCGACCACTTTCTTTAATAACTCAGACTCATGATCAGTGTCAGACGTTGTGAATGTGATATCAATGTTGTCTGGTAACTCATCAATGGTTTCAGACTTTAACTTTATGTTGACTGCCTTTTTTAGACGTTCCTCATTTGGTTTTCTGGGGGAATAACTTTCCCAGATCGGAGGCGGACACTTGTTATACTTGACACTTTGTTTCTTACCAGCATCAATGTCTTCCGTCTTTTTATCATGAAAAGCTTCAAGACCTGCAACAGTAGGATAAATTCTGTCAATCAAATAATCACAAGTTGTATAACTCAACAGTAATAGTTTGATTCTCTCATTTTCAATCTTTTCGAGTTCCAAATCTTGCTTCGGTTTTGCACAATCTTCAATATACTCATTGATGACCTTCTGCTTTGTCATTAATGTTGAACTCATCATCGTCATAGCAGCATCAACTTCTAAGTTTGTCTTGTTCAGACTATCAACTGATCTGTTTAGCACATCATACGATTCTTTTACATATTTCACATCAAACAACAATTTTTCTTTCAACTCTTCAAGCTCACAAATCTCCTTGTCTTTCTCTTCACACTGTTTGCAAGGTTCCAAACATTTTAGGCAAGGTTTCGTGACCTCAACAATCTTCTCTACTTCGACAATCTTTTCAACTTCAATGTTTTTTTCAATTTCGACTATTTTTTCAACTATTTTCTCCACAACCTTCTCAATCACCTTTTCACTCATCGGTTCTTCATCAAATTCTACTTTTATTTCACATTCTTCATCTTCTGCCTTCTCTGTTGAATTTTCTTCAGTTTTTGCTTCCTCAGCTTCCAATTTTGCCTTTTCTTCAGTAATCCTTCTTGCTTCCAGCTCTTTCTTCATTCTAGCAGCCTTCTTCTCATTCAACATCTCAATCTTATCTACAAAGAACAAATTAAAACTAAATGAGTCTAAACTTTTTCTAGCATTATTAATGTACTCTTCCTCATCATCAGTATCTTCATCACTTTCTGATGATCTGAAAATCTTCATTCTTTTTGGCTTAGATTTGACTGCTTCTTCTTCCAAGATTTGAGCAACCAAAGATGATTTTTCTAAGTATTCTTTATCTGGACAATATTTATCCCAGCTGAATCCCTCTGGAAGTCTTTCATCATCTTGATTTACAAGATAAGCAGTTTTCTTCTTTCCATCTTCAAGAGCACGGGATGATGACGGTTGTTGAGCAAGTTGATGATAAATTGATTTTCGATGATAATCGTTGTTTCCAAACGGATCTTGGCTTCCTGTTACTTCTTTGTTTTTGCATTCTCGTTTAAAATGTCCCTTTTCTCGGCAACGAAAACAAGTAACCTTTGACTTGTCAAACCCTAACGGAGATGTACCAATTTCACGAAAATCATCTCTACCGGTGATTTGTGTAAATTTTTCTGCTCTTCTAACAGCACTAGCTAAACACCACTTGATGTCCATCAACTCAAGTTCTTCAGCATCAATTTGGTCATAATCCTCTTTGGTGAGCATCGGATTTCCAATTCTTCCAGCAACCAAACTTTCATATGACTCTAGCATAGTAACAAGCGATGCCATGTGTTGCTTTGCTATTTCTGGAGAAAGATTTTGACCATTTTGAATGTTCAACGTAACATAACATTACATTGCAGATTTGTTGAACTAGGTCTTTGAGAAGTTGGTGTTTTGAAATTCGGATCAAAAGTTGAATATGATGACGAATATCCACCACTCTGAGTTGTAGTGCTAACATTTGTTCCAGAAGAACTATCAGCACTGAAAGCAGTCTTAATCTTTGGACTCGGAGTAGTCTCAAATTTGTTTCCTCTGTAGTATAGACTGACATCTTGTTGAGCATTTGGATTATTCATGATAGCAGTTTTCTGAATATCCAATTCATGTTCTTCAATCTTCTGAATAAACTTCGCTAAATTCATACTTTCAGATTTTCTCATATGTTTTAAGATCAACAAATATGTTCCCCATTTATTCTGTGGTAACGCATCGGCTAGCTTATCAACCCATTCATCATCGTCTTTCTTTATTTCCAATCTTCCCATTTCCAGAACAAGATGACAATATCTATCGATAGTCATTTTTGTTGTTTCACCTTCAAAAGCTACAAACATATCAAATGATTTCTTTAGTAAAGCTTGTTTGTTCTTTATCATATCAGCACTTCCTTTAAACTTGTTAATCAACGCCAACCAAATTGATCTAGCAGTATTTTCATGTTGAAGTAACACGAAAATATCTTCTTTTATGGATTTTTGGAGAAGACTAATCATCATTTTTTCACTGGTGTATTTCAATTTCTCAGCCGTTGAATAATCACTAAAAGCTTTTTCAATCCCACGTTCATTTTTCGTTTTAACGTAATCTACATCCAATGAGCACCATGCATCAAACTTATAAGCCTGCACCCAGTTTTCAAAACGATTTTGCCACCCTTTAAAATCCTTGATGTACATAAGGTTTGGAGGCTTTTGAGACGTTCCCGTTTCATTTTCGATTTCAAGAGTTTCGGTAACTGAAATTTGTGCAGCTGGTGTGGTAGCAAACGCATTATAAAATTCCTCTTCCATGTTTCGGTAACCTGTTACACAAACTCACAAAGTTCAAGCAAAATGTAAGTTCACACGAAATGAGATCTCAAACGAAATGGACTCCTTTGATGCGAAATGGAACTTTGGTACGAAATGGCTTTTTAAATGAAATAACACTTTCACTCGAAATGAAAATTCTTTTCAAACGGAATGACAGCTTCAAGCGAAATGGGTCCTTCAAGCGAAATGCAAAATCATTTCGTGCGAAATGATGATTCTTTTCAAGCGAAATGCAACTTTCAAGCTGAATAGGTATTCATTTCATGCGAAATGAAGAATTCAAGCTGTTTCGTGCGAAATGGGGTACACAAGATCCAAACCGTGCGAAATGAATTATCTGATTCACACGAAATAGACTATTCCGTGCGAAATGATGCTGACGTCACAACTATCGGTCTGATTTTTGTTAAATCGATCAAGTTTTAAGCTGAATTAAGGTCTAATTCTTACAAGGATTGTTCAAAACACTGTTTCACTTGTTATATGTGAAATTCAATCCATTTTGACCGTGAAATCTTGTTAATTTTGAAAAAGAAGGTGTAGAAGTCAGAATTTTGAAGAAATCAAGCTGAAATTGGTAAGAACTCCTCCTCCTGAGCTCTGATACCACTTGTAGGATCGAGAATTGATCAAAACGAGTCTATCAGAAGAGTTCTAATCCATATCAAAGGCGGAATTCAATGATACAGACTTGATTACAGCTTGATTCACTCTTTAATTGTCTTGTATATTGATTTAACACTGTTACAGATCAAACGACACGTCGGCAGCACCTCGGCACCGGAATCAGGAACTGTTACAAATGAATTGGCAGCTCGGGTATTTATAGAGGAATCATTTCGTGCGAAATGGTCAAGGAGTCATTTCGTGCGAAATGGACAAAGTCCATTTCGTACGAAATGGTCTCTTCCATTTCGTGCGAAATGCATACATCACATATAAATCCTATTTTCTCGTAATTCGAGCTCCATACAATCCTATCTAAAACACACGACTTGATACAAGACGAAGTCGACAGACATATGCACCAACACCTCGAACCAAACACACTTACTCTTTTAACCTTGAGCTCTGATTACCAACTTGTAACACCCTTATTATTATTTAACGGTTTTCGTATAAATTACGAAAATAAACATGTGATTATGAGCACATATACTTTACAAAATACGGGTTTATTTAAACTTTTTCAATTTAAAAGTAATACAACATAATGTAATTGAGTTCGTCGTTTCAAAATAACGACGAAACAACGCGCGGAAGCTTCTTTCTCATGTGTTCGGTTCTTTTTCGTCGCTTGATCTTCATCCGGGTGCTCTTGACATTCACCTACGATCAAAACCAACTCAAAGGTTAGTTTTGATAACTTAAATATAAGTTTAAACAAGTTCTACGCATCAAACTATCAAACAAAATAATTTTTTTCCCAACATTTATGTCTCTCGCGTGTCGCGAGCGACTCATCTCAACGTGTCGCGTGTCGCGCCCCAATCAACGTTACCCGTCACGTGGCGCGGGGAGACCCTTTTCCAGCGATTCCAAGTGTGGGAGCTGCATATCTGCCGAGCTATGGTTTTAATCGAAAATAGAACTTTAAAATGTCATAACTTTTGTTCTACTTATCCAATTCGCGTGATTCTTTTTCCTACGCGACCGTAATTTAATTCTCCATCCCATGGAGTAAAAACCGACATATGAATTCACAAAATTTTAGATTTCAAGCTCTCGGCTTGAAATTCAATTTTGACACTTATTGACCCGTTTGTGTTTTGATCAAACAAACTTGTTGGTTACCTTTAAAATGTCATGCAAATCATATTATATCAGTTTACTAATATTCAAGATTTAAATTACGGGTTCTTATGCACTCTTAACCCGTTTTTACTTGAAATCTTATTTTGACCCGTTAAGGGTATTTATGCACTTTTAAGGCATTCAACCCTTGAAAGTTTATGCCTACAACTTTTATATGCATCTAAGGGTTGCAAGGTCATAATATAAGTTTCTATACAACCTCTAAGGGTCGTTTGCCCGGTTGACCCATCAAGGGCTTTTTGGTTAATTTTAGTCCTTCATTTTGCTATGAAGGACTTTCACTAAATATTTAGGCAATCATTGCACTTTTAACTATAAGTCTATATATGTGTACCTGGCCCGGGTCAACAAATTGACCCGATTTATATCTCGCTTTAATTATCACATATTCTATGGCGACGCAATTATCCGAATTGTTAATCGCTCCTGTTAACATAAGACTTGACAACCACATTAGTCGATATTGTCAAATGGTGTTATTACCACCATTTGACCCGTTTGGCCTATATGACCAAACATTTACATATGTAGCAAAATATGTTATTAATTACCAATTTGCCCATCCGACCCATTTCGGATTTTTTCTTTCATTAGATCCCTTTCCTTACTTATTTAGCCCATTTTGGCTTACGCCATGAGTATCATTTTAGCTTCGGTTTATATTAGTCGACACTTGATCAAATTTCCATTTTTACTCTTTTTCTCAATATTAGATTACACTACAAGGTAATCTTATCGAAAACTCATAAGTTCTTAGTCATTTCATGACCAATTTACCGTTTCGCCCTTTTTACCATAAACCATGGTTTTTATCGTTTATATTAGTTCCGACCCGTATCAATTGTGTCGGAAATCAATATTTCCCATATTATCTTTATCGTATTTATACTTATAGAATAAGTAAATATTCTACAAAAGGGTGTAAGTTTCACTTACCTCTCATCCGGTTTACGCTTTTCTTCTCGTACTTGATTTGTTTGACCGCTTCTTTCCCAAGCCTCCACCTAGCTCGTTAAGCGTCAAACTATTGTCAACATTTACAAGGCGGTTAGATTAGTCTTTAACAATCACGACTATTCCACCTTACTTATTTTCTATGTCGAAACTACTATTCGACTTCATCATTAGTTAACTTAACTTATCAAAAGTTAGCTACTTTCGATCACATGGTTTACACAATTAAGTCTAAATCAACATGATATTTAGAACTCTTATTGCACTTTTCACATCCATTTGATACACTTTAAACTTCTTGTAGGACGCATAAGCCAAGAAAATCCTTATCGCATCAAGACGTGCCACTGGTGCATAAACTTCATTATAATCAATACCTTCTACCTGATTAAAGCCCTGGACAACCAATCTTACTTTGTTTCTCACAACAACACCTCGGTCATCCTTCTTGCACTTGTAAACCCATCGAGTACCAATCTTCTTGTAGTTCGGGGGCCTGTCAACCAATTTCCACACGCCCACTTTCTGAAATTGCTGAAGTTTCTCTTGCATGGATTCAACCCATGAATCGTCTTTCATCGCCTCTTTCCACGATTTCGACTGAACTTGATAAACATAGCAGGCGAAAGACCAATCATTCTGTTCCCCGGATTCTCTAATTTCCGAATACAAACCAGCATTTTGGTTGCTTCGAAGCTGATTACGTGTCTGAACGCCACTTTGGACCTCTCCTATAATATTCTGCCGAGGATGAGTATCATGAATTCGAGTTTCAGGAACTCGAGAATTGATACCCAAATTGTTGATATTCAAATAAACAACCAAATCGATGCCTGGAGCCGCGGTAGATGTGGATGCATTGCCTTCAGTATTGTCATTTAACCCATATATTCAAGACTTGTCATTTAACCCATCAAACGGAATGGCCGTGTGGTATAACTTCAGATAGTTATACTCAACAATAATATGGTCTCAAAACAAGTTTAAAACGAATCTTAACGTTGACCAAACGGGTCAGAATCAAAAGTCAAAGCAAAAGTCAAACTGTTTGATTTTTAACATAGAATGAGGTTCTAAACTGAATTGGACGAGTTGGGCATGCTAATATCATTTTATATAAGTTATAAAACATGTACATGTGTTAAAACAATTGAGTTATAAGTTATAAAAACTATTTACATCATTTATGAAGTTTAAATCAAAAGTTCGACTTTTACGTAGCATGCTCGACTTATCACTTCAACTAGTAAACGTAATAGTCCGAGGGTATAATCAAAGAGAGATCATACCATCGTTATTACGATCATGTAGGAAAGTTCGGATAGAACTTTACCTTGACCAATTTGGTTAGAAGTTAAAGTCAAACAGAAAGTCAACTATTTGACTTTAACTACAAATAACTTAAAATAAATGGAAAAGAATAAGTAGGAACACTTACTTGGAAGTGTTAGAGCAGAATAGAACTAAGATGGGAGTCCTCTTATCCAGAGGAGAGCTCCAAGAGAGTTTAGAGTGAAGAGAGTGAAGGTGTGAGTTGAGGATGATGAAGATGGTTGCTATTTATAGCCAAGGAAGAAGAAGGAGGAGGTGTTAAGTGTTCTCAGGTGTTCTTAGGTGATGACAAGTGTATAGGGACGTGTAAAGAGAGCAAGGATGGTGGCAATTGAGGCCACAAGATGGCAAAATCGCTGCAATTTGCAGCCAGCTGTTTGCTGTCTGCAGGTCCCTTACGGACCGTAAGCCTCAAGCCTTACGGGTCCGTAAGGAACTAAGGCGGTGGGTTTTTACTTGCCCAGCGCTCCTGCTTACGGACTGTACGCATAGATACCTTATGGTCCGTAAGACCTTCTGGCGCGCAACATTTAAATGCCTTACGGTCCGTAAGGACTTCAAGAATTTAAATGTTTGTACATTTGACCCCTTGGGTCAACAAGTTAGCGATATATACAATATTAGTCCATATCCTTTCCCACAGTGGGGATTAGTTGGATATCCGAGACGCGTTTTAGTTAACGCACAATCATAGTCCCTCTCATTCCCAGAGTTAGTATCAGTCGGAGATTCGGGACACGTTTTAGTGAACGTACAATGTAGGTCATTCCTCCTTCCACGTAGTCGGGATTAGCTGGAGGTTTCTCCCTCCACATAGTCGGGATTAGTTGGAGAATTGGACACATGTCGTCACATAATTGGACGAAATTTTCGGGGTGTTACAGCTACTGCCGTAAATAGACCCAATTGAGCACCCATCACCATGTGCACTTCCACATACTCTTTAACTAATTCTTGTATTAAATCAACGTCTCTTTGAATGTTAATAACGCAGACCTCAACATCGCGTGAACCAGAAGCTTCTATGGGGTCTAGGTGGGATTCCGCCATCGCAACAAGCCGTCACCACCGCAGGTTCACAGTGAAACTCCGGAGACGGAGGGCCACCGCTACGCCCATCTCGCTAGCTCCGGATATCTCCTTCTCTCTCTTCCGGATCTTTCTTTCACTCTTACCGTTCTCCCATCACGTTTACAGTTTCTCTTTCTCTTGTACGTGGAAGATGAGAAACAGGATGGGTCACACACGTGGAAGTCAATGTAAATGACTTAAATGCCCTAAAATACTATTCATAAGGTTGTATTTTTAATAATAGATTAATAATTACTTTTTATAAACATATACGTTTTATGTTTTTCAACTAATCAAACCCCATAAATTACATTTCAAATTTAAAAAAAAAATGAATCGTAAACTAAATATATAAGAACGGCATCTATATGATAAGTTTGAATTTTTACCAAACAATTTAGAAAGTAAATATAGCAAGCATACCATATGTACTTACTTTTTTTTTTCAAATTAACTAAACCGGTAATCATATTTCCTTTTAGTAATAAAATGATTCAGTTATATAAATTTTGTGTAGACATTATAAAATTACGTAATTTTTATCCATAAACTCATCTAATACACGAATCTATTTAGTATCTTTGAATTTTTGTTTCTTAAGTTTGATTTTTATACGCTTTGATTTTTATATGTTAGTGAACACCGTATTGAGAAGACAGTTGGAAATTAATGATCGTCTTTCTGACCATGTCAATAGAAACAGACATCCATTTTATGATTCACCTTAAATATCTTACAATATCATTTTTCCTCAATCACACGATAACATGTTCATCCTTTCTAGAAAACTGCGGTTATGGTTTTCTTTATACATATATTTAATCCATACCAACACGACCACCTTAGCTCAACCGAGCTTCATTTCCTACTTCTGCGAAAACGCGGCTAACTATACCGTAAACAGTACGTACCAAAGGAACCTCGACGCCACCCTCTCCGCCCTCCCCACCACCAACAGTGGCTTGGGTTTCTACAATCTCTCCACCGGCATAGGCAATGATAGGGTCAACTCTATCGCCCTTTGTCGAGGCGATGTCAACCCGGATGTGTGTCAGAGTTGTTTAAATGACTCCATAGTTGAGTTGCGACGACTCTGCCCTAACCAAAAGGAAGCGATCGGGTACTACGACTACTGTTTGTTGAGATACTCGAACTCGACTCTATTGGGAAACATGGGAATAAAGTTTTATGTGGCTTTGTTCAACACCCAAAATACTACAAATCTTGATCAGTTCAATGATGCTCTGGGCCGAATAATGAACGAGCTAATAGGTGTTGCGTCTGTTGGCGGCCCTCTACAGAAATTTGCTAGCAGGAACATGAGTGGTCCGGATAATACAACGATCTATGCCCTTTGGCAGTGTACTCCGGACCTATCGGATCAACAGTGTCGTAACTGTTTTGATGATATAATCACAAGATTTCCAAGTGTGTTTAATGGGAAAGTTGGAGGTAGGATTCTTCTGCCTATGTGTAATTTTAGATATGAAACATATCCCTTTTTCAATGAGAGTATTCGGGTCATCACCTCACCGCCGCCGCCACCACCATCATCGCAACCATCACCATCACCAGGTACGTGTCAAAAACATCAACCCAAACTCGTATGCATTTAGTTAAAATCATGCAACCAAAGCACAACCCTTTTAACCCATTTAACCAGGACGTACCTAGAGAGCTTCTAAATCTAGGCAACGGCCTAGTTTCTCCAAAAAATAGGGCCTCCAAATATTCTAAAAATCTTTATATAGCATGTGTATTATGTATTTGGCCCAAATAAATAACCAATTTTGAAATAAAAGAGCCTAATTCCAACATTTTGCTTAATGGTGTCGCCGATTGGAGAAAAATTAGACGTGAAATTAGGGGAAATTTATGGTCTCGCAAGGATAATACAGGTTAGTTAATGGCTATTTTTATAGTAAACTCTATATATTGCAAATCACTTAATCACTATTCTCCCTAAATTTCTAATTGATACTTTGAATATTTGAATTTTGATATTGTGCTTGCGACTGAGACTTAGAAGGAAGAAAGCAGAACCTTTGTAGTTTGCTTAGCGCCTCCAAAAACGTTGAAACGACCCTGATTTAACAAAACGTGTCAAACGAACTAATCAAATTTTGAACGTGTTAATCAGGTTGGTGAGCGGGAAAAAATAGATTCAACGGGTTAGCGCACCGACTTGTTTTGTTAAATACGTTAAGCATGTTAACCCGAACTTGACCCGTTATATTAAAAGGTCAACACAAACATAAAATATTTATTAAACATGTTAGATGTGACAATTCAAAACCTTACTATTTTCATGTTGTGTTATCTTACGAAATAATTTCCATACTATCAATTAGCAACTTTTGTGAGCATAAATGTATTGTATTGTATCTTATGTTTAGCGAGTTTTTCAAAAAAAATAAAAAAAATAGTTATGGATCTATGGGACATTATATTTTATTGTTATGTTTATTTCTATTGTTATTTATTTTATGATTTCTTTGTTTTAATTTTATTACTTACTTAAATCATGTATGTATTTTTGTAATACACATTAATTTATCTTTTGGAAATTTTATTCGTTTCCATACACGGCGTAACGTGTGTATGTGGTTCAATGTTTTCACGTCTATTTTTTTCCCGTTTAACAGGTTCGTCGCAACTCGCACGTCCTATATCGACTTAGTTATTCTTTTCTATGTTTACGTTTCGGTCTAATTTCTCCGCGTGTGTGGTTCAATGATTTTACGTCTACGTTTCGCCCGGTGTTACTTTCCATTTTTTATTTATTTTGTTTTACGATTTTTTCCAGTGTTGGTGGTCGTTAGCAGGGTTATAGCATTGATGCAACTTGGTCCGGTTTTATATCCCCGCCGCAACGCGAGGGTTTAATACTAGTTTATATGGAATCAAACTAAAATAATTTTATTTTGACTATAATTAAAGGTTATGTTAATTGGCACTTATGTGTCCTAGTCTTTGTTTAATTATGAAACTTCAAACTGCTCAAAACACGTGACGTATCTTGCACACACAATATCAGACTTTTATTAATTATAGGTGTTTAAAAAAGTTTGAACTCTTCTAAATTCTTTTTTGGTGTGTTTTAAAAGTCAATTAGAAATCTGAAAAAGGAGTGCCGGTCCGTACTCTTTATATTTTAAAAACACCATACACATAATTTAGTTATTTGGATGTGAATGCTCTAAGGGCTTGAAAACCACATATCCTTTTTTTCTTTTTCTTTTTCTTTTCCAATTTCATTTCATATATAATTTACTTTTTTTCTTTAATACCATAATATTTAATACTTTATATATATACATTAACTATTTAAGAGACTCAACTATTTTTATATAAGATATAACTAAGATTTTAATAAAATTTATAATAGACTGTAGAAAAAACTAGAAGAGTGTATACTATAACTTATATTAAATATTTCATATTGTTAAAGAAACTAAATTATATAAAAATAACTAGTGGAAGATCCAGCCGAAACTACTTTTCATTTAAGGGAAAATTGACATTTTCTACTAAAGCCATTCACAGTTTTTTTCGTATCTTACTCACACAGGCTATTTTTATCTTTAAAGTCACTCTACCTTTATTCAGTGTTTGAATCCTTTTTTTTTACAAATGTTTAATCTTTTTCTAAAATCAAATGATGCAAATAAAACGTACATGACTCTTGTTACTAATAAGTGATGTATTTGTTTCTCAACTAACTTGAAGTAGCAGGTAATTGCGATGAACAAAGTTGTCTAAATAATAATCAAGTTATCAAAGAGCCTTTGGCCTACCGGTACCAATGTGTTATATAAGATTTTGTCTTTACAACTGATGATGGTTTAGTCCTTGTGAGGGACAAGAAAAATATGCATTTTAATAGTAGAACTAAAGAGTGTGTGAGTTGTCTTTTAAAAAAAAACAATAATAATCAAGCTTTATAATTATGACTCATAATTTAAATTGAAGAAAAAAGAAATCACTAAATTGTAACCAAGATTCATATATGTTTCATTTGCCTCGCTCAATTTTAAATTTTTGTTAGCATTTAGAAAAATCTTACATAAGATTGGATTTTCAAAAGGTAAATTTTATTCACAAAAGCAACCACACCCAAAACCGAGGGGCCACAACCACAAAAAACAAACCAGGGAAGTAAATTAAGTCGAAGTTACACCACTTCGACCAAACATTCAGCTTATATTTAGATCAATTTTTGTACCAAAGAAACCTAAGCGACTTCCCATCTTCAAAAATATTTTCAATCATGATCACCTTATTAAACAATAATTTCTCATTTCTCGCTTTACAGATTCATCAAAAATAATGATCATTATCCCTTGGATAACTTCTATCTCTCACTCCCCCTGTCTCAAACATTTATGCGGCTCAAGCAAAAAATCTCTAACTGAAATTTGAAAGAATAAAAACTTTGACTGATATGATTTTAGACACTTAATAAACATGGTTATTATATATATAGAGGAGGGTTCATCAGGGAACACTAAAAATGTGGGAAACATTGGGGAACCGACTCAAACGAACTTCGAATGGACTCATTCTAGCGGCTTTGGAACTGGCTCGTCACACTCTAACTAAGATCTCTTAACACTAAACCCTAAACTCTAAAGCTAAACAATAAGGCTAAAATCTAAGTTAAACAGTAAAATCTAAACTGTAAACCCTAAAGGCTAAAGCTAAACCCTAAATACCAATGATTAACCATAAAGCTAAACCCTAAAGCAAAACCCTAATTATAATACCTTAAAATCCAAACCCAAATATATTTAGGTTATAGGGGTTAAGATTTAGGGTTTAGGGTTAAGAGATCATAGTTAGAGTTCGACGAGACGGTTTCAACGCCGCTGGAATGAGTCCAATCGGAGTTCATTTGAGTCGGTTCCTTACTGTTCACCACTTTTTTAGTTTCCCCAATGAACCTCATATATATATATATATATATATATATATATATATATATCTGTTACTATGTAAAGTTATTTTTTTTAAATCCTTTCAATATTTAAGACTACTAAATCTCCCCGCGCAATGCGACAGGTCCAAATGTAAAGTAACTCGGATTTGTGCAATAAAGATCTGAACCGTTTCTAAACAAAAGTTACGTCAAAACGTAAAAAAACTGAAATTGTACATAAAAATAAGCACGGAAACGTATTATACATTGCTTGGCTTTTGTTGCGAAAGAAATTTACGTCGAACGCCAACCTGATCTTATACCGATACGTACATAAAAATAAGTAAAAAAATATGTTTTCTAAAGTTAAAAATGGTACCGCGCGTTGTGGCGCGCGGGACTGAAACATAAAGTAAGCCAAATTTATAAAGTCCAATGAAAACATATTATATTTGACCCGACTTGTTTTAAAACTAAATTTATGCCAAAATATAAATTAACTGAAAACGTACAAAAAAAGCGAAAAAACATATTATATCTGAGACTACCCATTTTCAAATAAACGTAATCAACTTGAATTTATATCGACATGTACATAAATATAAACACGTAAAAAATAATTATAAAGTTTTTAGAAAGTTGAAGGGTTGTAACTGTCAATACTAAACGTTGAAGGGTAAAGGTTAAAATACTTTTTTACTAAAAGACTAAAAAAATAATTGTAATCAACCTAAATTTATACCAACACATACATAAATATAAACATGTAAAAATGATTATATAGATTTTAGAAAGTTGAAGGGTTGTAAGTACAAATACTAAATATTGAAGGTTAAAAGCTAAAATAATTATAAACTTACTAAAAATGAAAAAAAAAAAAAAACTGACCAATAGCAAACTGCCATGAAGCATCCTGCTACTATTCATCTAACTTATTATAATTGTACTGTTCATCCAATTTAAAATTGAAATTGTAACAAGAATTATAATTGTACATATATAGAATAAAATAGAATAGAATTTCTACAATATCTACTAGATATTTTTGTGTTAGGATATCAAGAGTTTGATTATAATGACGTGTGATACTTGAATTTTTTTTAAATAAAAAAAATTAATTGAGTTATGACTAAAGAATATAAGGTGCAAGGTTTTGCAAACATTTAGTATATTTTTTTGTATTTTTTAAAGACAATTAACACAATTTACAATCTACCGTCTACATAAAGAATGATTTTTATGATTTAATCAAAAAAATAAAGTTCAGGAATCACAAGTCATTCACCATATTTTCTTATTTTCAAATAATATTTTACAAATCATTAAAAGTGTTAGGATCTAAGTCTCTTTAGATTGTGTTGTTTAACAGAAATAGACGTAAATCAGAGATAGATTGCAGCGGAATGAAAATAAACTTTATAACACAATCACAGAAGAATAGTTTTCAGCAAACATGATTTTCATTAATTGAATGATTGTATGAATTACAAGATTCAACTATGCATGCATGCACTAAACTCTCCCTTAACCTGAGCTCAAGTTAGTTCGTACAAGATGATGGTGAAAAGAGCTAATAGAACAATACACGTACTGTTCTATTTATAGTACAATCCTAACCACTGAGCATCTAATGCTGACGTCACCTAGATAGTGACATCTAACAGACTAACAATCTCTAAACACTGATCTAGACAGCAACTGTTACATTGAAACAACTGAAATACAAAAACACTGATTACTATCCACTGTTGTTACTAAGCACTGATGTAAAAATCAGTGCTTTCTTCAATGGTTGATCAGTCATTTGAATCAGCAGTGCTTTGGCAGACAGCAGTTGTTAGGTCATCAGTCTTTGTATCAGCAGTGCTTGTCTAAGCAGATGTTGAGAAGAACAATCCTTAGGACAGTCAGTTGATAGAAGCACTGCCATTGGAGAGAACTTAGTAACATGCACCTTTATTATGGGTCAACTGTTGGGAACCAGTTTTGGCTTTCTGTATCATCTGTTCTTCTAGGTTTGACTGCATGGGCCAACAAAAAGACTATAGGCTAGGAATCACATGTGATTCTTCATGGTTTTATAGGCTAGTGGTATCTTTTGATGGGATAAGACTTTGAGACCATTAGGTGCTTGGTTCGATTCCCACAAGTGGGTTTTTTTTCCTATATTTATTGGATTTCCTCCTAAATTGGTGTATAGGCATTATGCCTAGTGGAGATGGATATAATCGGGTGATTCCGCTGGTGGCACGATAATATTTCTGTAGTCCGTCAGTGATCGAAATTTGCCGTTAAAAAAAGAAATCACATGTGATTCCCTATATTATTGTTTTGAAGTTTTTTTTTTATTTCAAGAAAACAATAAAATATTTAAAACAAGTTTAAAATCGTTGAACTATCTTTCACATTGCGTCATGTTAATGCGAAAAAATTAAACTAAAACGTAAATGTTTTGGTCAAAAATTACCGAAGCAATTAAGTGATCAAATTAGTTAAGTGAGGTAGTGTGCTAGAAATATGTGTGAAAAATGTGTTAACCAAATTAGTTGGGAAAACAGTTTCAGGATACGGCTCAGGATATAGAGCTGTATCTACAATCAAACAATGAGCGAAAATGTAAAGGTTGACACGTGATGTACGAGGAAAGCCCTTGATCAATCTAGATCGCCGGCATAAAACCTCGGGAGCTGACAATCGCAGCTGCCTTGTTCTTCTATTGCTTCAAATATCAGGATACAGTGTAGGATGTGGTGCGGATCGACTCTGTGTTACAATGTAATTCGAATACAAGTGTTGTGTGTAGTGTTTGCGATGAGCTAGAGAGAAAGTGTTCGAAAATGTGTAAGTTGAGTGCCTTAATCTGATCCGCCCCCATCTATTTATAGTAAAACAAATGTAACTAACTATCCTACATAACCGGTATCCAACGAATATTCCTTAGTTGAACGTTGGAGACCTGGTCTTTCGGGCTCAACGTCTCTCCTTTAACAAATACGCCCGAGTCTTGAGGAGATGGAGTCTACTTGACCGTTGGCAAGTCCCAGTCTTTAACCTGCACGTGATTAATTCGATATACCTCAGGATATCACCCAGGATGTTAGCAATGTCCCCGTCCAGTATCCTGATCATAGATAAACAATAAAAAGCAGGATATTAGTCAGCATGCATACTCAGAAAATGGCCCATAACAATTGTCCCCAAATATATCGGTTGGTATACCAATCCAACGGATATATTTTAAAAACTTTATCTCGTCGACCGAGGCAATTAAAATGAAACGATGGTTGAAGTGACATTGTGCCATTTTCAATGCAATAATTACTCTTTACCCCCTATATCCAGCCTATAATTAGCCGAATCATTTCTGCTTATTATCATCATTCTTCAAGCGATTTTCAGGTAATCACTTTTCTCTTCATCCTCTATCCTTCTTTCTTGAGTTTCTTTTAGTTTGCCCAACACCCTTCATGGCATCACGAACAAGATCTCGATCGGACGGACCGGCCTCAACCCTCGTAAGCCAAAACCTCATCCGTGATCCAGCAAAGGAAATCTGCTGCTTCAACAACGCCGACATCGCTGCTCTTAAAGATTCCGACGCCTTCCCCACCGGAACAGTCTTTCGCCCTTTTGATCGGGAAGCCCGATCAGATGCGTCATCTAACGAGTGGGTTTGTTTCTTCGCCTACCCTTTTTCTCTTGGACTCCGGTATCCATTTCCACCCTTTATCTCTCGCTTTTTTGACCTCACCGGCCTTAGCTATGCCCAGACTATGCCAATGGTCTGGCGAGTTTTGATAGTGCTGGATCAAATCAAGTCTCGTCATTTTCCTGACCTGTGTATTGAAGACCTCCCTATAGCATACCGGTTGAGATCCCATGGCGATCACCGTTTTCTTCTGTTTTCTACCTCCAAGAACCCTTTGGTTCTTAAGGCCACTAAGAACGAGGATCGATGGCGACGAAAATTCTTTTTCGTAAAAATAGACTCTATTGATAAGGGTTTCGATCTGCCGGTTAAATGGTTAACCAAGGGTAGGATTTAGGGTTTCGAATGCCCCTCCTGGAACATAAAGACTTGGGAAGCGAAACTAAAGGATCTCGGAGGTCATCCCGTTGCTCATCCTGCAAAGCATGCTGGTGAAGAGCCTTCTAAGGCGGCAGAGGTAGTGGCCAATGCTGATGATGGTGATGCCGAGAAGAATCCTTAGGCCGATGCTGGTGCAGATGCTGGGAAGGAGGCTGTTGATCAAGAAGGTGCCGCTTCTTAAACGGTGAAGTGGGCGATGATGGATATACGTGCCAAGGCCGGAACCCACTTTTAAATTTCGTGGTTGTGGTTGTGTAAACAATTTAGTTTTCCTGTCTTCGAACAACTTATATTTTCTGCATTAGAACAATATGATGACCAAAGGTGGATGGGTCCTAGGTTTTAGGATGAAGCCCTTGGTCATCGATTAGTATAACCTGTTTTGAATGTGGTAACGGTTGTAGGTGGACAGGTCCTGTTTTGAGATAGATCCTCCAACCGTTACACAAGTATGGTAGAAACTAATTGTGCTTTTGGTGGATGGGCCTCGGTTTGAGGTGAATCCAAAAGCATAACTTTTGACATGTTAATAATATAACTATCTCTTAACTTATTTGTTATTGCCTTGCATTACTTAATGTACCTTTTATCTTTGCAAAAATTTTGTATTGTTATCTTATGAAAATATCCTGATCAATATGCTCAGCGATATATTATAAAAACTTTTTATTGGAGAGGACTTCCAAACATTCGTTCAACTTTGTAGAAAGCTCTTTAAAGAGTGAAAAACAATCTATCTTTCCAAAACCTGTTTTGATAATACTTAAATGATCGAAGTTTCAAACTAGTATTAGTTTCAAGTATCTTAATCAAATATCCTGAAAAGTATTTAAAAACATATTTTGAGAATATATCAGGATATTTAACCTTTTACCAAATATAGTATTATCAAAAATTTAAACGTTGTTTATAAAGGAAAGATCATACCAGGAATAGGGTATAACCCTATCATCAAACCTCAATCCCTTTGCAACTTTTCCAATGAAGATGTCCCCTGTCTGAGACACTTTGTGCATTAGTTCCGAGCCTTATCCTTTGAGCTTTACATTATTGCTTTAGTGGGAATGTCCCCTATGTACAATGTCTTCAAATACTTAGAAATCTTCTGGATATCAGTTTCCATTGTATAGGCAATTTTTCATGTCACAGGGGTAAAACCCAAAAAATGTTTTGGAAATAAATTCCTCGTATCCTGGGGAAAATCCCAAATTTTCGTGCGCTACAGGCGGGAGTGTATAAACTACAAGACTTAGAAAGGTGAAAACCTTTAAACCTTAGAGAGTATGAAAATACCCTTTCGTGAGAGAGGGTGATCAATCCTCATATACCTTTAGGATTCAGGATATAGCCAACAGTAACGAAATTGTCAGCCACTTTTACATGGACTGGTCCCGCCACCTTGAACTATCCCTGAATAACTTGCGCTCCAGGCGGAGTGTTTAAACCCAATTCGGAAGAAAGGTGAATACCTTTAAACCTGTGAAGGGATCAGGATCCCTTGTACGTGAGAGAGGGGGCCAATCCTCTAATCTTCTGAAGTATCCTGAGTGAGCATCCTGGAGCTATATCCCGAAGCATATACTGCAAAACATCCTTACACTAAGGTGGGTGTTAGCTTGGCTAACACCCCTCCGATGCTTAAGTTAGTATTGGGTTTCAAAGAATAAATTAAACAAAAAAAAAAAATAGAATTCATACCATCTGGAGTTAGAAATTAAATTCTAAACTCATTTGAAATAAAGCTTAAGGTGTATAGCATTCCAAGATCTCGGTAGCATATCCCCTTTCATATTCTTGAGTCTATATGCTCCTTTCCCTGCTCCTGATTCAACTTCATATGGTCCTTCCCATTTTGGAGCTAGCTTGCCATCGGCAGGATTAGTGGTATTCTGAAAAGCCTTTCTTAACACCCAATCTCCAACCTTAAATCTTCTGGTCCTAATATTCTTGTTATATGCTCTGGATATTCTTTGTTGATATGCTGCCATCCTTAGCCTTGCTGCATCTCTCTTTTCATCTATAGTATCCAAATCCTGACTCAAGGCTTCAGGATTCTGTTCAGGATCACTAAGGGTAGATCTTGCAGTAGGTATTGCCATTTCCGTTGGAATCATTGCTTCTGCTCCAAATACCAAGGAAAATGGGGTTTGGCATGTTGCGTTCTTTACCGTTGTCCTATCAGCCCACAAAACAAAGGGTAATTCTTTTGCCCATCTCCCTTTTTTGGTTCCAAGCCTCTTCTTTAAGTTATTGACAATTATCTTGTTTGAGGATTCTGCTTGTCCATTCGCTTGAGGATGTACTGGAGTAGATGTTATCATTTTGATTCCCCAACTCTTGCAAAAGTCAGTAGTTCTTTTGCTTATAAACTGAGAACCATTGTCACAGATTATCTCGGCTGGTACTCCGAATCTGGTCAGGATATTTCTCTTTATGAAGGATACTACTTCGTGATCTCTAACTTAAACAAATGCTTCTGCTTCAACCCACTTGGAGAAATAATCCGTCATTGCCAACATGAAAACTTTTCCTCCTGGAGCCTTTGGAAGCTTTCCCACTATATCCATACCCCACTTCATAAACGGCCAAGGGGAAACAATAGGATACAGTGGTTCAGCAGGTTGATGTAATATGTTACTATGTCTTTGACATGCGTCACATCTTCGAGCATATTCTGCGGCATCTTTTCTCATTGTTGGCCAATAATATCCTGTCCTTAATATTTTTGAGAATAATGACCTACCCCCAGTATGGTTACCACAATCCCCTTCATGTATATCCTGAAGTACTTCTTTGGCTTCAGGATCCTCCAAGCACCTCAAATACGGTCCTGCAAGAGATTTCTTGTATAAAACATTATTTATAATAGTAAATCGTGATACCTTCATCCTAAATGCCTTAGGATTTTCCTTTCCGGGGATGCGTCCTTCTTTGAGATATCTCATGATTGGAGCCGTCCAGGACTTAGGATCCTCTTCAGGATATGCTGCTCCAGGATCCTGAATACCCGCTACTTCTTTATCCTGAGGATTCGTTGCAGGATACAAGACATGTAATATTGGTATTTGGGTTCCTTCTGGTATCCTGATCGATGATCCCAGATTTGCTAAGGCATCTGCTTCAGCATTATCCCCCCTTGGTACCTGTTCAAGTGTAAAAACATTGAAATATCCGGCTAATTTTTTGAGAATATCGAGGTATTCGATTAATTTCTCACCCTTAACTGCATAGGATCCATTAAAATGGTTAGTAATTAACAAGGAGTCAACATATACTTGCAAATTCTTGATACTCATATCCTTAGCCAATTCTAATCCTGCAATTAAAGCTTCATATTCTGCCTCATTATTAGTAGCAGGAAATTCACACCTAATAGCCTGGGGTAATATGTCCCCCTGTGGCGATTTTAGTAGTATACCTAAACCTACACCTCTTATATTGGATGCACCATCAGTATATAATGTCCAGGATCCTGAAGATTCTCCTAACTGTTGAACTTCTAGGTCTACCTTATCCTGAATATCACTACTGAAATCAGCCACAAAGTCAGCTAAAGCCTGAGACTTTATGGCATTTCTAGGTTCATATACTAAATCATAAGCACTTAACTTTACTGACCACTTGGCCATCCTGCCTGACATCTCTGGTTTCCTAAGCACATTTTTGACAGGATAATTCGTTTTAACATGGATCCTATGTGTCTCAAAATAATGTCTAAGCTTTGTCGATGCCATGACTAGAGCTAATATCAATTTTTCTAAATGAGAATACATAGTTTCAGCATCTAACAAACTTTTACTAACATAATAAACAGGATATTGCTGACCTTCATGGTCTTTTATAAGAACGGCACTTACAGCATTCCCTAATACAGCGAGGTATAGGGATAGTGGTTCACCATTTTCAGGCTTCATCAATAGAGGTGCAGTTGAGAGATATCGCTTCAAATCCTGCAAGGCTGCTTCATGCTTTGCTCCCCATTCAAATTTCTTATTCTTCTTGAGGATATCATAGAATTCCTTGCATTTTTCCGAGGATCTCGAAATAAATCTGTTCAATGCTGCTACTCGTCCTGTTAACCGTTGAACATCCTTCATATTCGAGGGTGATTTTATATCCAGGATAGCTTTGATCTGCTCTGGGCTTGCTTCTATCCCCCTTTTTGTCACCATATATCCTAGAAACTTTCCTGCCCCCACTCCGAAATGGCACTTAGCAGGATTCAGCTTCATGTTGTATTGATCCAGGATATCAAATGCTCCCTTGATATCCTGGAGGTGATCCTCAGCTTTTTTAGATTTTACCACCATATCGTCAATATATACCTCCATGGTGTCCCCCAGCTTATCTTTGAACATCATGTTTACCAATCTCTGGTACGTTGCACCTGCATTTTTCAAACCGAAAGGCATAGCAGTATAGCAATATATACCTGTTGGTGTCAAGAAAGCAGTATCCTCCTGATCCGAAGGCTCCATTTGAATCTGCTGAAATCCTGAGGATGCGTCCATGAATGTTAACATTTCATGTCCAGTAGTAGCATCTACCATTGCATCGATATGAGGGAGAGGAAATGGATCTTTAGGACAGGCCTTGTTCAAGTCCGTGTAGTCTACACAAACTCTCCATTTCCCGTTTTTCTTTTGTACCACAACTACGTTTGCTAGCCATCTTGGAAACTTGACTTCTCTGATCATCCTGGGCTTCAACAATCTTTCAACTTCCTCTTGGATAATCTTATTCCGCTCAGGAGCAAATTTTCTTCTTTTTTGCTGAACAGGCTTGAATGATTTGTCAATTCCAAGCTTGTGAGTGATAATGTCTTTGGATATGCCTGTCATATCCTCATGCTTCCATGCAAACGTTGACATCCTGCATTTTAAAAAGTTAGTTAACTGCTCTTCAATATCCTGAGGGATATTGGTTCCCACGAGCACCGAGATATCAGGATTATCCTGATCCAGGATAATTTTCTTCACATCCTGCTCCGAATCCTCCACGATATCATGGGCCCGCATCTTTAATTGCTATGCCCGATTAGGCTTGGTTGAAGATTTCATCGAGGACGAGTAGCATTCTTTCGCTTCCTGGTGATCACTTTCAACCTTGACAACTCCCCAAGGGGTAGGGATCTTGATACATTGGTGATATGTTGATGGCACAGCCTTCATATCGTGAATCCATGGTCTTCCCAGTATGATGTTATAGCAGGATAAGGAGTCCATCACACAGAAGCGTTGTATTGAGTTGACCCCTTCAACATATACTGGTAACTTTATCTCCCCTACGGTATTCCTAGCTTCTCCACTGAAACCAACGAGCACAGTGGACTTCGAAGTAATGTCCATCGGAGATACATTCATCCTCTTCAATGTTTCCAGCTGAATTATATTGACAGAACTACCGTTGTCTACAAGTATCCTGCGTACAAAATGGTTAGCCACATATAATGTTATTACCAAAGCATCATGGTGAGGATCCTGAACAGTATCCCTGTCATCACTATCGAAAGTGATCACTTTATCAGTTGTGAGGGTAGTTATCCTGACTGGTCTGTCTCCCCTCTCAGTCTTAGCTTCCTTTGCATGTCTCTTGGCCGCCGAATACGAAGTTCCACAAATATCGGATCCTCCTGAAATAAAGTTAATTCTCTTGGCATCTGCTGGGGGTGATGCTGCTCGTTCAGGATCCTTCTCGGGATCCTGACCTTTATTCTTCTTTTTTCCCAGCAAGTCTTTCAGATACCCTTTGCTTAACAGGTAACTTATTTCTTTCCTTAAAGCAATGCAATCCTCGGTCATATGTCCGAAGTCTTCGTGGAAGGCACACCATTTGGATTTATCCTTCCAATCAGCTTTCTGCTGGTTCTTTCGAGGCCACCTAGCTTTGTCCCCTAAACCCTGCATAGCGTACATTAACTCAGGTATATTAACAGAAAAGCAGTATTCAGATAAGTCAGGATATTCTTCAGGATCCTCGTCTTCAACATCATTCACTTTCTTGTTATCATTTCTGCCATATGGCTTGGAGCGATATGGCTTATATGAGGTTTCTGATTTCCTGTTAGTTGATTCATAGGTTGAGGTAGAATTCATCCTCTCCTGCATCTTCTTGTCATCTTCCAGACGGATATATCTCAAAGCCCTGTTACGAGCTTCGTCGAGATTCCTGCAGGGATTCATTACAAGATCCTGATAAAACTGAGAATCCTTTTGTAACCCCATCTTAAAAGCTTGCACAACTGTTGCAACATCAAGATGTGGGATATCCAAGGATTCTCGACTGAATTTGTTCACATAATCCCTCAAGGATTCCTGAGGCCCTTGAGTTATCCTGTAAAGATCACTGGTTAGTTTCTCAAAACTCCGACTACAAGGAAATTGACTGTTAAATAAATTAACCAAATGAGCAAACGAAGTAATTGAGTGAGGAGGGACGTTTAACAGCCATTTTAAGGCTGATCCTGTCAGGGTAGAACCAAATCCCTTGCATAAGCATGCTTCCTTAAGATCTGGAGAGATAGGATTGATTTCCATCCGTTCCCTATACTGGGCAATATGCTCCTCAGGATCCGTAGTCCCGTCATACAGTTTCATGTTGGGAGTCTGGAATCTTTTTGGGATTTCTGCATCACAGATAGGATACTGTCACACCCCGTTTTCCACGTGTCACCGGTGGGCCCGGTGGGGGAGTATCGTGACGTGGCTGGCAACGTAATAGTCAAACAACACAATATAATAATGCACAGCGGAAGCAATTTAAATAAGATACAACCGAATTTATTTATTGTAAACAAAGTCACAATTATCCGGTGTTTATCCACAGTAGGATCGAATAATAAAAATATTGTTTATGGTTCAACAGACTTCGGCATCTTAAGTTTGCGAAACTTCTAGTGATGCTTAGGAGACTCCCAGCCTATTTCGCCTAGTACCTGCATTTAATCTTTTTGGGAAAATACGTCAGTTTACACTGGTAAATACATTCAACTGACTCATTTTATAAAATGATTGAAAATTGGTTTGGATGCACATGGCATAAACATTTTTATTAACTTGGGAGAATTATTTAATATTATAATCTTGTTAACGAATTACATGTTACTTATGCGTTCAGTAGCCCGGACGTATCCGGGTTAAGGATCAATAGACACACCACAATTCTAGAGTTATACACCGACAGGTGTACGCCTACACCCCGTGCTCAGGTCGTGGCTATCTCGTAAGATAATGCCAAGGATATCCGGGACATGGTCATTAACCCCCCCAAAGGCGGTAAAGTAAACAATACTGTTTAAACGAGCCGTTCAAATTATTCAATTAACCACCTAAGCGATGGAAGATTTGACGCCCGATCAAGCGGTACGCTATGTACCGTAACCCAAGCCCGTATAGGGAAAATAAGTTAAAAGTATTTACCTTGATGCAAAGTATAGTCACAATAGTCAAATAGCAAGTAGCTTTTACTGTTTCTCCTAATCTGGAACGAAGGTTAAATATAACCTATTAGAATCCTAGCGGGTCTTTAATTATGCTTAAGCTTAGACCGGCTAGTTTCGAAGATACGGTTCGTACGCACGATTAAGCGAAGACCGGATAGAATGTGATTCAGACCCGACAAGTTTGAAGACTTGTTTAATATGGGTTTATTACTCACATTCTGGATTTTGAGATAAAACCGATAAGGTTTGACCCGTTTCGGCTAATTTATGTAAACTTGTTACATAAACCGAGCCGAACGCGTAATATGCGTAACGGGTATCCGTAAGAGCCATATACAGGTTTCCTAAGTTAATATGCTTCAAATATGTTGTGACATCAGTAGAATGTCTTTCGTTATGCCCCGAACTAATTTAAATACAAACTATGCCCCGTAGGGGTAGTTTGGTCATTTTAAAGTTTGTAAAAGTGTTTAATTGTTTAACTGAGTTACAGGTCTGATGTAAACAGCAAACATACTCATTTTGATGGGTTATAACAGTAGGCTAAGGCATAAATGTGAAATTTATCATATTTAACCAAACTATGCCCCGTAGGGGTATTTTGGTAATTTCACATAAGCCGAAATGCTCAAAAACGAAGTCTGAGTTTATCAACCTTTGCTTACTGTTAAACTATCATAATTTGCCTCATATATCAGTAGGTATCGACCCGGGTATGTCCAATATGATTCTAAGACATACTATGCGCTAAAAACGCTAATTATGGCGATTAAAGGCCATTTCCGGGTTCTATACCTAAATCTGATATTTTTATATTTCCAGAAGGCTTAATATAATTTATTTATCATAACTAATCAGTAGCAAAAGGTTTGGAATCGTTTAGATGTGTAAAACTCATTTTATGGCCCGTAAGGGCAAAACCGACAATTACCGGATTAAGTCTACGACTACTAGTTATGCTCAGCCTAAAATTAATTAAAAATCTTTAAAAATCCCAAATTAATATATAACATCAGTGGGTAAAAGATTTGATATCAAAAAGTATGTTTAACTAGGCTTTATGCTAATTACGCCATGTTGTTAACATAAAGCCTTAATTTAACGACAATGAGCATAACTCTTATTCTACAAGTCAAACTGATGTCAAACTTTGCAAACAAGTCTTTATATCAGTAACTAAGGTTTCTACACTTTTACATTTTCATAAATCATGATTTAAGGTAATAAGGGCATAACGGTCCACGTATGAGCATTTAACGGAAACTTGCATATTAATTGGATAACTAGTGAACCAAGGTGTATGATCACAGAGGGTTGTTCTAACATGTATCCTAATCCAATTTAAGCTCTGAGGCATTTCTAACATATGCCCAATCGGGTCAGAACTGAAAGTCAACCGAAAAGTCAAACTATGTGACTTTCGGTTCCGAATCGGGTCTAAACAGGAAATAGTCGGGTTGAACATGTTGGGACATGTTCTTACACTTATTTATAAGTTATAACAATGTTCAAACAGGTTACAAATGTTCTAGATAGCTAAATATGCATAAATGACATTTTAAGCAATATGTTGACTTTTTAAGTAAATGTTTGACCCGACATTTGACCTGCTTAGGATGGTGATCAGGGGAAAACCTTTTGGGGTTTTATTTCCCACATAAATACCATTCTAAAACTATTTTTAATTCGAGATAAGACTGAGTCATTAGTGACTAATCTCGAAGTCAAACCGTAATTACGACGGTTTGACTTTTAGCTAATTAACTAAGCTAAACACAACCAAATAAGAACTAGCAGACTTACAATAGTCCAATGCACGAATTATGATCAGAGGGGAGAGTTCCTATGCTCCAGGATGCTCCAAAGATCAAATGCAAGTGTGAAGAATGAATGTGCAACATGTTGGGCTTTATATAGTGAAGAACTCACCATGATTGGTTGACAACTCACTCTAGGATTAACCACAATTCGTTTACACATGTCCCTAAGGTCTAGGAACATTTTAGGGGTCGTTTATAACTGATAAAAACCGGTACAACAGGTCATAATCGCGAGAAACAGCCAACAGAAGGTTTCTGGTCGCTGGGCACTAGCTTACGGACCTCAACATTGTGGAGGTTGAGGTCCGTATGCGTTCTTCCAGCCACAATATTTGACTTTTCATTGGTGTGTTGACAATGCAATCACATTATCCGACTTTGTGACCTCAAACAACACTTAGGGACCTCTATAATGTGTCTAGTACAGTTCCTTACCCTACCATTTGCAATTGTTTACTTAGATTCCAAAAACATGACCCGAAAATCAAGTGTTACCATTGCTTTTTCTTAGTAGGATCATATCATGCACTTGGGGTTCTTTCATTAACAATAATTTTCTGTATTGAGGGTATGAAAGATGTGTATGACATTTAATCGGGTCTCGGGATTTATAATTGAGGTCGTTCAGAGGTAACAGTTTAACATGACGCCACTTTAATCCTGCCGAATCATCTTTATCAAACCCGGGTTTACAACGCGTTTTGTCTGACATGACACGTGTCGTTTTATTATTGAACCCGAAATTTTCGAGGTGTTACATCCTCACCCCCTTAAAATAAATCTCGACCTGAGATTTACTGAAATAAGTAAGGGTACTTTTCTTTCATGGTGGATTCTAACTCCCACGTGAATTCGGGACCTCTACGGGCATCCCATTTGACCTTTACAAAAGGTATATGCTTTCTTCGAAGCTTTCTTACCTGTCGATCTTCAATCGACAAAGGTTTTTCAACAAATTTTAAGCTCGCGTCTATCTGCACATCTGTATGTGGCATGACATGTGAATCGTCAGCGGAACACTTCTTTAGATTGCAGATGTGGAACACGTTGTGAATTCCACTGAGCTCTTCTGGTAAGTTCAACTTATAGGCAACTGACCCGACACGTTCGATAACCTCGAAAGGTCCTATGTATCTCGGGCTTAGCTTGCCTTTCTTACCAAATCGCATCACCCCTTTCCATGGTGACACTTTAAGCAGGACTTTGTCACCTACTTCGAAGTGAAAATCCTTACGACTTGGATCCGCGTAACTCTTCTGCCTATTCCGGGCAGCTTGGAGATTGTTACGAATCTGGACAATCTTGTCCGTCGTTTCGAATACGATCTCTGGTCCTGATAACTGGACTTCTCCAACTTCCGCCCAACAAACTGGCGATCTACACTTTCTACCGTATAATGCCTCAAAAGGCGCAGCCTTTATGCTGGTATGGTAGCTATTGTTGTAGGAGAATTCGATCAAAGGTAGGTTCTTATCCCAGCTACCTTCCAATTCGATCGCACATGCACGTAGCATATCTTCCAACGTTTGAATAGTACGCTCACTCTGACCGTCTGTCTGAGGATGGTAAGCCGTACTAAAGTTCAAACGTGTGCCCAAAGATTGCTGGAAGCTCTTCCAAAAATGTGACGTGTACCTAGTATCTCGGTCAGAGGTAATAGTTACAGGTATGCCATGTAGGGCTACAATCTTATCAACGTATAACTGGGCTAACATGTCGGAGCTATAAGTCTCCTTGATGGGTAAGAAATGAGCTGACTTAGTCAGTCTGTCAACTATAACCCATATTGTATCATTGCCTTTCCTCGTCTTGGGTAACTTGGTAATAAAATCCATAGTTACCATTTCCCACTTCCACGTAGGAAGTTCAGGCTGTTGTAGCAAACCTGACGGTTTCTGATGCTCGGCTTTGACTTGCGCACATGTCAAGCATTTTGCTACATGGGCGGCTACAGACTTTTTCAAGCCTATCCACCAATAATTTGCCTTTAGATCCTGGTACATCTTATCCGCACCAGGATGAACGGAGTATTTGGAACTATGAGCTTCTTGGAGGATGACATCACGAAGTCCTCCAAAAATTGGAACCCATATTCGTCCGTTTAACCGTAAAATTCCGTCCTTGCTAAGAGTTAACTGCTCCTCAGTTACTCCTAACTTTTCATTAGGATAGTTAGCTTCCAACACAGCTTCCTTCTGTGCAGCTAACACCCTTTCTATCAAACCGTTCTTTATCTCCATACGCTTGGCGTTAATTCGGATGGGTTTAACCCTTTCCTTCCGACTCAAGGCATCGGCGACTACATTCGTCTTGCCGGGATGGTACTTGATTTCACAATCATAGTCATTCAAGGTTTCCATCCAACGGCGTTGCCTCATGTTTAATTCTTTCTGGTTAAACAGATGCTGGAGGCTCTTGTGATCAGAAAAGATCACAAACTTGATTCCATAAAGATAATGCCTCCACAGTTTTAGTGCGAACACAACGGCACCCAACTCCAAGTCATGGGTGGTGTAATTCTTTTCGTGCACCTTTAACTGCCGTGATGCATAGGCAATAACCTTGCCCTTCTGCATAAGCACACACCCCATGCCAGTGTGTGATGCGTCACAGTAAACTACAAATTCTTCAGCGCCTTCAGGTAATGTAAGCACAGGAGCGTTGCTCAACTTTTGTCTTAAAACATCGAAGGACTCTTGCTGCTTAGGGCCCCAAACGAACTTTACTTTCTTCTTGGTCAGGGAAGTTAGGGGTGCAGCAATCCTTGAAAAATTTTCAATGAAGCGTCTGTAATATCCTGCTAATCCCAGGAAGCTACGAATCTCCGTAGGTGTCTTTGGCTCTTGCCAATTCATAACAGCTTCAACTTTAGCGGGATCCACCTGGATACCACGCTCACTGACCACATGTCCAAGGAATTGGACTTCTCGTAGCCAAAATTCACACTTAGAGAATTTGGCATAGAGCTTCTCCTGATGTAGGAGTTTGAGAATACAACGTAGGTGTTTCTCATGGTCAGTTTGATTTTTAGAATAAATAAGGATGTCATCGATGAAGACAATAACAAATTTATCTAAGTAAGGCTTGCAGACGCGATTCATGAGATCCATGAATGCGGCTGGTGCATTAGTGAGCCCAAAAGGCATCACTAGGAACTCGTAGTGACCGTAACGAGTCCTAAATGCAGTCTTGTGAACGTCTTCATCCTTGACCTTCAACTGATGGTAGCCAGACCTCAAATCAATCTTTGAGAAGTAACTTGCCCCTTGAAGCTGATCGAACAAATCATCGATTCTGGGCAGAGGATACCTATTCTTGATCGTGACTTTATTAAGCTCGCGATAGTCGATGCACAGACGCATCGACCCATCCTTCTTCTTTACGAACAGGATTGGTGCTCCCCAAGGAGATGAACTAGGTCTAATGAAACCCTTAGCCAGCAATTCATCTAGCTGCGTCCGCAACTCCTTCATTTCCGTGGGTGCCAATCTGTATGGAGCTCTAGCAACTGGTGCCGCTCCGGGGATGATGTCGATCCTGAACTCGACTTGTCTATCTGGTGGCAAACCAGGTAGATCTTCAGGAAACACTTCTGGGTACTCAGAGATGACAGGGATGTCTTCTATCTTCGGTTTGGGCTCATCAATGATCACTTGCGCCATGTAGATGACACATCCCTTCTTCAAACACTTGGAAGCCTTGAGCATAGTTACCTGCTCAGGCAGCCCGTACTGGGTATCTCCCCGAATGGTAAGTGACTCACCAGACGGAGTCTTTATTACCACTTGTTTCTGATTGCAGACAATTTGGGCTTGGTTATAAGATAACCAGTCCATACCCAGAACTATGTCAAAACCAGCCAACTTAAAAGGAAGTAGAGACAGAGGAAAAGAATGGTTCTTAATGGATATAACACATCCATCTAACACAGTAGAGACGGTTTCTATGGTACCATCTGCTAACTCTACCTCATAGTTCACTTTTAGGGTTTTGACAGGTAAATTCAACAATTCACAAAATTTATGATCTACGAAGGACTTATCTGCGCCTGAATCAAAAAGTACTCTTGCAAAACATCATTTACAAGGAAAGTACCTGTTATGACGTTATCATCCTGCACGGCCTCCTTCGCATCCATCCTGAAGACTCTGGCATTAGTCTTCTTAGCCTCTTCAGGCTTCTTGTTGTTCTTGGGGCAGTTAGTACTTATGTGGCCCTTCTCGTTGCAACGATAGCACGTCGCATCTTTCATCTTTTTGCAATCCAAGGTTTTGTGTTCCTTGGATTTGCACAAACCACAAGCAAAAGACCTTGACTCGTTATTCGAGTTTGATTCGAGTCTGCACTTTCCAAAGTGCCGTTTCTTGCAAGTCTTGCATGTGGGCTTCTCTCCAGAACGATGCTCATCTTTCTTCGAATCCGAACCCTTCTTGTGATCACCGCTCCCACGGTGCTTCTTGTTCGTCCTACGCGAACCATCATCTTCTCGCTTCCTCTTCTCAGCATCCTTATTCCTCTTAGATCTCTGTCGGACCGCATCCAATGTGAGGGATAAAGAAAGGTCAGTTACAGACCTGAAGGTAACTGGCCGAGAAGCTTTTACACTGGCCTTGATCTCGGGTTCCAACCCACCAATAAAATGAGCAATCCTTTTAGGCTCCGGGGTTACCAGGTAAGGTACCAACCGGGATAGTGTGTTGAAGCTTGTCAGATAAGCCTGACAGTCGAGGTTCTTCATCACCAGTGCTAGAAAGTCTGATTCGATCTTTTCCACCTCATGTTGAGGGCAAAAATTTTCCTTGATTAGGGCGATGAATTGATCCCACGTCATGCTATACAATGGGATCTTTCCGGAAGCTTCCATCAGAGCTCTCCACCAAGCTAACGCCTGACCCTTGAAGGACTGTGAGACAAATTTAACCACATCACCTTCAGCACATCCGCTGATGTCCACAACAGTGTCCATTTCATCGAGCCATGTCATACAGTCGACGGCTCCTTTCTCGCCCGTAAAATCCCTGGGTTTACAAGACACAAAGTACTTATATGTGCAACCCTTGTTACGGTGTCCTTGATACAGTACCAAATGCTGAGATGGATCACTTTGGCGGTTGGTGGACTGGCGATCATCACCGTTTTTCTTTGGTCCATCCTTTTTGGGAGGAGGCTTGTTATGAGCCTCAGAATGGGTCCTGGGCTTCGAACGTGATGCAGAGTGGGTCCTGCTTCGAGTACCACTGTACTCCTCATACTGCCTATCCAAAGCCTCTGTGATAGCACCATCTATTAATGCTTTCAATTCAGCGCCCGTTAATGTAATCTGGGCATTCACATTTGGCTCCACGGGAGGGCTATTAACTTCATTTGAGTCAGCCATTTAATTGAACTGTTACAAAAAAAAACAAGAACAATATCTTACTATGGAGTTTATTATAGAATTACCCCTTAGGGTAACTCGTTAACCATGGTGAACAGAGACCATATCAGGTTAACTTATTAATTCATATTTATTTAGGATTTCTATTGAAATTTATCCTAATTATAAAACCTTAATAGTTTTATTGTGGCACAAAAAGCCTAGTCACGTGGACATTCCTAATTAAATCTATGATTTCAGAGGATTAAATATTACAGTATATTGGCACAATAGGCCTAGTCACATGGACAATGTAATTTATAAGCTATGATTTCAGAGAATCAAGACTGTTAAGGTTCGAACCTAGTTCGTTACCTTTATTTGACAGGGAGTCTATACTACCACTGTCTTTTGGCTCACATAGAAATAAGCAAGGCCCGTAGGCGTTATATTACCAACGTATGGTAAAAATGATCATCTTAATTGATGATGTAGACCCAGGATTCAGAGATCATTAAACTGGGTTTGGAATCTTCTAAAGAATCCTTATACAAATGTGATTTTTAACGAAATCACTTCTGCCAGGAGTGTTAACATGTTTTAAGATGTTAACAGGAATTTGAACCTTTTAAACAGGTCTTACCATCTTGGCCCGGTCTTATATTCGACACGTGGCTAGGTTTCAAAAATTTACATAGGCAGATTTTTCAAAAAGGAAATGATTTTTAATTATTTATTTCATTTATAATTTATATATGCACATAATGGCAACATGAAATTTATAAAATAATCATTCCATTAATTCATTTAGAATATTACACATTTGCCCTAAACGGGTCTTCCGAATACAAACTTACCCTCGTAGGGGTTAAATAACACACATACCCACGCAGGGGCTAAATATCACACATGTCCACACAGGGACTACATAATATAATAGTCCACGCAGGGACTTAATCAAACCACACACCCACGTAGGGGTTTAAACAAACAAGCATGCCCACGCAGGGGCTTAACAACAGCAATGGAAGAATTTAACGATCCCTCTTGTTCTTCCCCTTGATCAGACCCATCAGTCCTTGGAAGAATGTTTGCTTTTCCCTTCGTTCCGCGTGAGCTTCCCGTTCCACCCGCTCCAACCTCTGCAAAATTTCCTCCCTTTCTGGGGGAGAAAACCGTGGTGGCTGCGACTGCGTCCTGATAATGGGTCGAGGAGGTATCGAGTATCCCTGTGTCGGGTAACTCACCCCCCAAGGATCCACATATGGTTCTTGAGTACCGTAGTTCGCTGCTACCATGTATGGGTCAGCCTCTCCGTAACCAAAGTTATGATGCGTTGGGGGTTCAAACGGGTTGTAGCCCATACCACCCGGGTATGCTGGTATCGGTTGGTCAAAACCCATTGGAGGCGGCTGCAGTACGGCAGGGTTAGAGGGTCCACCCATTTGCGGGTCCTCATAGTGCGGTGGGTAGTGACTAGCACTAGACTGACGTGGGGAATCGAAAGTGAAACCCCCCGGTCGTACTGATATGCGGGCACCTGTTCTTCTTCGCCTTGGCGGTTGAGGAGGTGGCGGTTGAACTGGTGGCGGTGGAGGTGGTGGCGTAACTGCCACAAACCGATGATCCTCTGATGAATCTTGATGATGCGGCTGAGGCTGTGGCTCCTGTTGCTGCTGCTGATGCTGCCCATGAGACGATGAGTGGTGTGATGGTGTATAATACCACTGGTGTGGTTCGAACAGTGCTTGAAAACTATCTGGACCGCCGTAAGGTGATCCGTGAAAGGATGATCCGTCGGAGATCTCGATCGGATGATTCGGCGTACCACTTGCCGGCATAATGGGGTCAGTATCCTCATCCATATCGTCAGCATTATCCCCCGAGAAGTGATCTTCAGGCCCTAGTGGGTTAAAACCCACGGGTTCTGGTGCGAAGCCTACCGGATTAAACCGGTCCTGAAAGGCTGGCAAAGGGTCCCCATATGAGTGATGGGACAAAGATCTTTGTAGTGGTATGTATGAAGGCTGGGGGTTGTTGGGTTCATATGGATTGAGTACGGGCGGTCTTGGGGTATGCGAAACCGATCGTCTGGCTGGTTCGACTTGGTTCCGCCGGTTATCTCTAGGGTCATCACTTTCCGTATTGGATGGAGCTCGCCTTCGCGATGGTCCGGCTTCATGATCATTGGGGGCGGCAACTGGCCCCTTGCCTCTTCCTCGGGTCCTGAAGAATCTTGGCGGCATTATCGATATTCCTGTCAATAAAGCATGAGATAACAATACAAAATATAAAGTTTAAAAGGACAAAACAAAACCGAATAAGGTGGAGTTTGTCCTATGTTATAAGTCTAGACTCGAAGGTTTAGATATGTGCAATTGTGTAACTGAGATTAAACACAAAAGGCTAGTGTTTAATTCACTCAGTGTTGGCTCTGATACCAACTTGTCACACCCCGTTTTCCACGTGTCACCGGTGGGCCCGGTGGGGGAGTATCGTGACGTGGCTGGCAACGTAATAGTCAAACAACACAATATAATAATGCACAGCGGAAGCAATTTAAATAAGATACAACCGAATTTATTTATTGTAAACAAAGTCACAATTATCCGGTGTTTATCCACAGTAGGATCGAATAATAAAAATATTGTTTATGGTTCAACAGACTTCGGCATCTTAAGTTTGCGAAACTTCTAGTGATGCTTAGGAGACTCCCAGCCTATTTCGCCTAGTACCTGCATTTAATCTTTTTGGGAAAATACGTCAGTTTACACTGGTAAATACATTCAACTGACTCATTTTATAAAATGATTGAAAATTGGTTTGGATGCACATGGCATAAACATTTTTATTAACTTGGGAGAATTATTTAATATTATAATCTTGTTAACGAATTACATGTTACTTATGCGTTCAGTAGCCCGGACGTATCCGGGTTAAGGATCAATAGACACACCACAATTCTAGAGTTATACACCGACAGGTGTACGCCTACACCCCGTGCTCAGGTCGTGGCTATCTCGTAAGATAATGCCAAGGATATCCGGGACATGGTCATTAACCCCCCCAAAGGCGGTAAAGTAAACAATACTGTTTAAACGAGCCGTTCAAATTATTCAATTAACCACCTAAGCGATGGAAGATTTGACGCCCGATCAAGCGGTACGCTATGTACCGTAACCCAAGCCCGTATAGGGAAAATAAGTTAAAAGTATTTACCTTGATGCAAAGTATAGTCACAATAGTCAAATAGCAAGTAGCTTTTACTGTTTCTCCTAATCTGGAACGAAGGTTAAATATAACCTATTAGAATCCTAGCGGGTCTTTAATTATGCTTAAGCTTAGACCGGCTAGTTTCGAAGATACGGTTCGTACGCACGATTAAGCGAAGACCGGATAGAATGTGATTCAGACCCGACAAGTTTGAAGACTTGTTTAATATGGGTTTATTACTCACATTCTGGATTTTGAGATAAAACCGATAAGGTTTGACCCGTTTCGGCTAATTTATGTAAACTTGTTACATAAACCGAGCCGAACGCGTAATATGCGTAACGGGTATCCGTAAGAGCCATATACAGGTTTCCTAAGTTAATATGCTTCAAATATGTTGTGACATCAGTAGAATGTCTTTCGTTATGCCCCGAACTAATTTAAATACAAACTATGCCCCGTAGGGGTAGTTTGGTCATTTTAAAGTTTGTAAAAGTGTTTAATTGTTTAACTGAGTTACAGGTCTGATGTAAACAGCAAACATACTCATTTTGATGGGTTATAACAGTAGGCTAAGGCATAAATGTGAAATTTATCATATTTAACCAAACTATGCCCCGTAGGGGTATTTTGGTAATTTCACATAAGCCGAAATGCTCAAAAACGAAGTCTGAGTTTATCAACCTTTGCTTACTGTTAAACTATCATAATTTGCCTCATATATCAGTAGGTATCGACCCGGGTATGTCCAATATGATTCTAAGACATACTATGCGCTAAAAACGCTAATTATGGCGATTAAAGGCCATTTCCGGGTTCTATACCTAAATCTGATATTTTTATATTTCCAGAAGGCTTAATATAATTTATTTATCATAACTAATCAGTAGCAAAAGGTTTGGAATCGTTTAGATGTGTAAAACTCATTTTATGGCCCGTAAGGGCAAAACCGACAATTACCGGATTAAGTCTACGACTACTAGTTATGCTCAGCCTAAAATTAATTAAAAATCTTTAAAAATCCCAAATTAATATATAACATCAGTGGGTAAAAGATTTGATATCAAAAAGTATGTTTAACTAGGCTTTATGCTAATTACGCCATGTTGTTAACATAAAGCCTTAATTTAACGACAATGAGCATAACTCTTATTCTACAAGTCAAACTGATGTCAAACTTTGCAAACAAGTCTTTATATCAGTAACTAAGGTTTCTACACTTTTACATTTTCATAAATCATGATTTAAGGTAATAAGGGCATAACGGTCCACGTATGAGCATTTAACGGAAACTTGCATATTAATTGGATAACTAGTGAACCAAGGTGTATGATCACAGAGGGTTGTTCTAACATGTATCCTAATCCAATTTAAGCTCTGAGGCATTTCTAACATATGCCCAATCGGGTCAGAACTGAAAGTCAACCGAAAAGTCAAACTATGTGACTTTCGGTTCCGAATCGGGTCTAAACAGGAAATAGTCGGGTTGAACATGTTGGGACATGTTCTTACACTTATTTATAAGTTATAACAATGTTCAAACAGGTTACAAATGTTCTAGATAGCTAAATATGCATAAATGACATTTTAAGCAATATGTTGACTTTTTAAGTAAATGTTTGACCCGACATTTGACCTGCTTAGGATGGTGATCAGGGGAAAACCTTTTGGGGTTTTATTTCCCACATAAATACCATTCTAAAACTATTTTTAATTCGAGATAAGACTGAGTCATTAGTGACTAATCTCGAAGTCAAACCGTAATTACGACGGTTTGACTTTTAGCTAATTAACTAAGCTAAACACAACCAAATAAGAACTAGCAGACTTACAATAGTCCAATGCACGAATTATGATCAGAGGGGAGAGTTCCTATGCTCCAGGATGCTCCAAAGATCAAATGCAAGTGTGAAGAATGAATGTGCAACATGTTGGGCTTTATATAGTGAAGAACTCACCATGATTGGTTGACAACTCACTCTAGGATTAACCACAATTCGTTTACACATGTCCCTAAGGTCTAGGAACATTTTAGGGGTCGTTTATAACTGATAAAAACCGGTACAACAGGTCATAATCGCGAGAAACAGCCAACAGAAGGTTTCTGGTCGCTGGGCACTAGCTTACGGACCTCAACATTGTGGAGGTTGAGGTCCGTATGCGTTCTTCCAGCCACAATATTTGACTTTTCATTGGTGTGTTGACAATGCAATCACATTATCCGACTTTGTGACCTCAAACAACACTTAGGGACCTCTATAATGTGTCTAGTACAGTTCCTTACCCTACCATTTGCAATTGTTTACTTAGATTCCAAAAACATGACCCGAAAATCAAGTGTTACCATTGCTTTTTCTTAGTAGGATCATATCATGCACTTGGGGTTCTTTCATTAACAATAATTTTCTGTATTGAGGGTATGAAAGATGTGTATGACATTTAATCGGGTCTCGGGATTTATAATTGAGGTCGTTCAGAGGTAACAGTTTAACATGACGCCACTTTAATCCTGCCGAATCATCTTTATCAAACCCGGGTTTACAACGCGTTTTGTCTGACATGACACGTGTCGTTTTATTATTGAACCCGAAATTTTCGAGGTGTTACAGATACGCAAAGCGGGATATCCTGTGGCTGTCTTGGGATACTTCCGGAATTGGCTGGACCACTCCAGGTATGCTGGATATCATGTCCTTCAATTTCTGGAGCTCCCTGGTAAATGTTGATGTCATAGCTGCATCCTGCAAAGAGCCATTGTTGTTAGTAGCAAGAATATTATTATTTGACACATTACCGGTCTGAGGATTTTGGCCATATCCTGAAGCATATCCTGAACTCCTCACAGTCGACATCCTGACCGAGGAGGGTATCTCAGGAGTACGATTCTGAGAATGGCTTGGGACGATATTCCCCCTATTATCCTCAGTGTAAACTGCGGAACTGAAGTTCAAAGCCCTGGGCTGTATATGAGTGACAGTTTCTTCAACAGGTCTGCTCGAGCTAGCTTTTAAGAGTTGTATTTCTCTTAACAGCATTTGGTTAGTCTCCTGTTGCTGCCTCATTTGTTCCTGCACACTTCCAAATAAAGTCAGAATTTCATCATTAGAGGCTAAAACGGGAGCAGATCCCTGGACACTCCGAGTAGGGATAACATCTTGAGATTGTGAAGAAAACGACATCCTTGGAGGAGGTGGTGGAAGCACCGAACCAGTAGTAGCAGAGGTTGTAGCAGACATAGTAGAGGAGCTCATGTTTGATCTTGAGGCCATTGTAAACAATGTGGTAAAAAGTTTTGAAAATAGAAAACCGATTAACGATTTTACAAAGATTTTTAGTAAAAGTAGCACCACTTGCACCACGGTGGGCGCCAAATTGTTTTGGTCAAAAATTACCGAAGCAATTAAGTGATCAAATTAGTTAAGTGAGGTAGTGTGCTAGAAATATGTGTGAAAAATGTGTTAACCAAATTAGTTGTGAAAACAGTTTCAGGATACGGCTCAGGATATAGAGCTGTATCTACAATCAAACAATGAGCGAAAATGTAAAGGTTGACACGTGATGTACGAGGAAAGCCCTTGATCAATCTAGATCGCCGGCATAAAACCTCGGGAGCTGACAATCGCAGCTGCCTTGTTCTTCTATTGCTTCAAATATCAGGATACAGTGCAGGATGTGGTGCGGATCGACTATGTGTTACAATGTAATTCGAATACAAGTGTTGTGTGTAGTGTTTGCGATGAGCTAGAGAGAAAGTGTTCGAAAATGTGTAAGTTGAGTGCCTTAATCTGACCCGCCCCCATATATTTATAGTAAAACAAATGTAACTAACTATCCTACATAACCGGGATCCAACGAATATTTCTTAGTTGAACGTTGGAGGCCTGGTCTTTCGGGCTCAACGTCTCTCCTTTAACAAATACGCCCGAGTCTTGAGGAGATGGAGTCCACTTGACCGTTGGCAAGTCCTAGTCTTTAACCTGCACGTGATTAATTCGATATACCTCAGGATATCATCCAGGATGTTAGCAATGTCCCCGTCCAGTATCCTGATCATAGATAAACAATAAAAAGCAGGATATTAGTCAGCATGCATACTCAGAAAATGGCCCATAACAGTAAAACATAGAAAAAAATACCTAAGTTGATCTAGGATCCCGGTCGTTACAACGAACCAGTCAAACATGGAAATAAAGACGCATTGCGGCGGGCCTGTTAAATGGGAAAAATAGACGAAAAAACATTGAACAGCCCTAGCGACAACCAACACTGAAGTTGCAGTGTGTTAATGTGAAAAAATTAAATCGAAACGTAAAACATAGAAAAAAATAACTAATTCAATCTAGGACTCGAGCATTACGATGAACCTGTGAAACGGAAAAAAATAGACGACGTAGAAACATTTAACCACGAACGCACGTTGCATCGTGTTAACTCGCAAGATTATTTATAGTATTTAAATGAAATAACAATTTGTCTTTAGTGGTACAAGCCACTAAGCATCATGTTACAAATAACAATGCCAAAAATTGTTGCAAATTAATATATATAGGGGATGGTTCAAATGAAAACCACTTTTAACGCGAAAACTCGAAAACTAACTAAAAAAAGCCTAAAAAACACACAAAATTTTTTTTTTTTTTTTTCAATTTTTTTAATAAAAATCGCTGGTTTTTATATATAAAAAAAAACTTTTTTTCAAAAAAAAAAAAAAAAAAAAAAAATTTGTGTAGTGCACATGTGTAGTACACATACACATGTGTAGTACACATACACATGTGTAGTACATGTGTATTATTACACATGTGCACTACACAAAAAAAAAAATTTTTTTTTTTTTTTTTTGAAATTTTTTTTTATATATAAAAACCTGCGAAATTTGGTTTGCAAAAAAAAAAAAAAAAAAAAAAAAAAATTTTGTGTGTTTTTTAGGCTTTTTTTAGTTAGTTTTCGAGTTTTCGCGTTAACTAGTGGTTTTCATTTGAACCTTCCCCTATATATATATATATATATATATATATATATATATATATATATATATATATATAATACTAGTTTTATGGTTTGTTTATGTTATTCAAATGTTTCTTTTTAAATTGTTATTAAATATTTCAATTTTGTTGGAACATCTTGTATTTTTTTTTTAAAACAAAAGACAATAACAATAAGTTTTAGTTAGTTTATGTCATTAAAATATCTTTTTAAATGTTTGTTGTTTTTTTTTTTTTTTGGAACATCACTTTAGTTTTTAAATATTATTACTTTTTTTTAAAACATTTTAAAAAAATAACACATTTACAAAATTGATCATCGTCATTTGTTTTTATTTTTAAATAACACCTTTACAAATAGATCATCGTCATTTGTTTTTATTTTTAATTTAGGTTTGTGTTTTTAACCCTTATCTTGAGTAATACTCTGACTTGATTTTCTCTTAAATTCCGAACTTACTCTAGCGACATACTTCTATTATGCAAAATCCACCTTTTATGCAAAATCCACCTGCTACGAAGCACAGATAATAACCTTGTTATCATTGATGTCTCAATTAGGGCGGATCTATGGTGTTGCTAACGTTGTCATGTGACACCAATGACATTATAAAGTCTAGTGACATAGTATATTTTTGGACTGGTCATTCATATACTACTACTATTGGGAGTTCATAACCATTATTCTTGGTCTAGTAGTTGACTGGTCATTTATATATTAGTGGATGTTTATGTGTTTATACATATGTGTATATACTTGTTTAAAACTGAAAAATAAATGTTGTAAATCTATATTTATAATATACATATATGTATAAATGATTATATATATATATGTATAGTGGAGAGTTCAAATGAAAAGAAATTTGTTGTAAGAAAAAAAAGAAGAAATTTCAACCAATAAAAATGTTTTATTTTACTTCATTTAATATAATTATTTAATATTATAAGAGTAAATTGGTAAATTTACATAGGTCATTAATTTGTAGTTTTCCTCTTTAATAGCTAACTACATTAAATTTTTTTGTAACTTATCTTCAAAATACATATTTTTTCAAAAAAATTAAATAAAATAATTTAAAGTGTAGGATAAATTACGAGTTGTGTAAGATAAATTACGAGTTGTGTAGGATAAATTTCAACGTGTAGGATAAATTTCGAAATATGTAAGATAACTTTTGATGTGTGTAGGCAAAAAAAAGTTAGTGTGGAGGATACTAGTCTTTATGACTAATTAATTAGTTAAACATGATAATAAATGAGTTGAGTGAAAAAACTATTTAATGTTTTTCCAAAGTAACTTTTGTTCTTTTTCTTCTCAATTAAAAGTTCTTCTCAAATGAACCTTCCCCTATATATATATATATATAGAGAGAGAGAGAGAGAGAGAGAGAGAGTGTGTAAAATACATTACGGCTTAACGTAAATCACGTACGACAACGTGCGTGATTTTGTTCTATAACATTATTGTGTTTTATGTTGATTAGTATGTTGTGTTTTATATTCATAGTTCTACGATTGTGTATTTGAAATTTTTATGAACTATTATGGTTTGAATATGGTGTTTTAGTAGACTTCACTTTGTTATTTGTGGGTTTCAGATATGTTTTATGACTGAAATTGTAGTTTTTTATGACTTCTAACACTTTTTTTGCAAATTTAGACTTTGTAGACGAACCTCACCCTTATTATTATATTTACTTTTACCTTTTAACATATTTTCATTTTTTTCCTTTTTAACCTATATTTCCTTTATCATTTATTTTATGTTGTTAATAATTTTTTCTTTTATTAAATCATATTTTCTTTATCAATTAATTTAACATTTCTTTAATAGCTTACATTGGTTAATTTTTTTCTCTAAAAACTTAAGTACGTAGTTGTTTTTAATTTTTTTCTCGCGACATTCTAGTATACGTTTTGTTAAAAAAGAAGTTGTTTCAAAATAGAGTATTTAGTTGGTTTCGTTTTATGGTAGGACGATAAACTGAACCAATTCAGACGATTTGGCTTTTTAAGCAACATGCTTCATTTTCAATTGACGTTTGTTTAAATTATCATTTGCTCTATTTTGCTGCAACGGGCGACGACAACAAACCAAGTACCAACTATTAATTCTTTACAAATGTGACTTTATTTATTGGGCTTTATCATTTTGTTGTTATTGGGCTTTACCATATTAATTTCACTAGTTTTATTATGATAAGATAATGATAATAGTTACAAAAGAACATAAAAACCTAATTAAAAAATTAACTTATGGCTCTTTGGATGCGTATATTTTTTATATCTCTTTTTTTATTACCAGGTAAAGTATTAAAGTAAACTTAATAACATAATGGTAATAGTTATAAAAGAATAAGAAAATAAATAACTATGACTCTTTGGATGCTATGCTTTTTTATTTCTATCCTCATTTTTTAACGGATTTTTTTTAGACAATAAGGTAGACTTTTAATTTATACTTAAAAATATCTATAATGCATTTGGTGCAACTCTTGATGTATAAAAAACTTGTCATTTATCATTTTTGTCTCTCTTTTAATATTAATGAAATATTCAATGAACATAATATTTAATGCTATAAATTTTACAAAAAAAAAAAACCTTTTTATTTGATTTTATTTACACCATAACATTTAATATTTATTAATTAGTTGAATTTAATATTTTCACTGTAAAATTCACCAATTCAATTTTCTTTTAATAATACGTTTGGTATTTTATAATATGTATTGGTCGGTTCGGGCAAAAGAAGTCACATATAAAAGATTATTTTGGTTTGAGTAAAAACGGGTTCGAGTCAAAACATGTTTGTGTCAGGTCAGTGTTTAAGGCCAACTGAGTTAGATAGCGTTCTCCAAAAGAGCTACATTTACTATTTATATTTGTATAGCAAATAGTATTTAAAATATATCTTATTTATAGTGCATTAAATTAAGATTAAATTCAAATTTACTATTTATATTTTTATAACCGAATACTAATTAAATTAAGTGTTATTTTAATTTTTTTTGAATGAGAAATTTGGATCACTGACGGACCGCTGGAGTATCATCGTGCCACCAGCGGAGCCACCCGATCATATCCATCTCCACTAAGCATAATGCTTATACACAAATTCAGGAGGAAACCCAATAAATATGGGAAAAACCCTCTTGTGGGAATCGAACCCATAACCTATATTGGTCCTAAAGTCTTATCCCACCCCTAAGATGCCACTGGTCAAAACATTTCGGATCGGACCAGCATTTAAGGCAAGTCAGGTTAGACTGCGCTCTACAACAGAGCTACATCTACTATTTATATTTTTATAATTAAATACTATTTAAATTACATCTTATTTATGATACTTTAAACTGTTATTTATATTTATATTTACTATTTGTATTTTTATAACTAAACACCATTTAAATTAAATGTAATCTTATTTAAATACCTAAGTATATAGTTACTAAATATTTAATTAGTTTAGTTTAATATTTTAATTTTAAATTTCTATTATTATTTTTTCTTTTAATAATACATGTTGGCCGGGCCGGGTCGGGCAACATGTCACGTCAGATCAAATCACATAAATACTTAAGTATATAATAATAATAATAATAATAATAATAATAATAATAATAATAATAATAATAATAATAATAATTAGTGTTTAAGGTAATTAAGTTGGACTAGATTGCGCTAACCCGTCACATTGCACGTCCTAACCCAGTAGTAGTTAAAAAAAAGGGTGTCTTTAAGGTCACCTCGATAAGTAGGTGTATGTGTTGCAATTTGAGTGGGCTCATTACATTTTCAGTCCGATTTATTGTCTAACTAAAAATTTTATTTCTTGATTGGATTCCTATATCATATGAAAGTTAGGGGTGTGTATGGGTCGATTTTGGCTGAAAACCATAACTATAACTAAGATGTCGGTTAATGGATAACTATAATCATAATCAATTGGTTATTACGGGGTTGGTTAATCGATTTTAAAGGTTATAGCGGGTCGATTATTGACCGGTTAACTATGAATTTAGGCCTAACTAAAAAGTAGCTCAAAAGAATTTAATTGGGCGCTATTTAGGACTGAAAGTTTGAGGTTGAAATTTTTGGACCTTGGAATTTTTCTAGCACGATGAATTTCTTTAATTCTATCACTTATGCGACTTGAATCTGTGACCTCTACATGTTAGGCTTGCTCCTAGAGGCTGCCTCAGCTATTGAGTGACATAACATTAGAAAATACATATAATCTAGAATATTAATAAATACACATAATTCCTTTGAGCGTAAAAGTCGCTAGGCACTACCTAGTCGATCGACCGGGGAGTTGATAGTACTCGGCCTAGGCGGAGAGTACACGGGGAGTACTCAGAGATGCCAAATTATAAAGAAATTACTTTTCGGAAATTAAATATATGTCAAATAACATAAATTTACTAATATTTATAACAAAATACGTGAAATTGATATTAATTCTTTAATATGATAGGCATAGAAATTATGTTTTATTTTATTTTAAGTTAAATTCGGCCCGAGTTGACCTACTAGATCCGATTTTGGCCATTGTTGACCGCATTTGATCGATTCCGAGTAATTAGTCAGAGTTGAAGAAAGTCGTCTCCTCAGCCTACCTTGTAGCGACTACTAGAGTACTCAGCCTTTACCATGCACAAAAGTAATAATGATGAAAAGTGATCCAAGTCCCATGCATGCACGTGTTATTTAATAAGTTTACGTTTAAGTCTTTGAATTCAAATAAGAGGAGTTAGTCTAATCTGAGAGCAATTCTCTGGTTATTTAGGTTCTGGCCGTTTGATCTTTTATCTATTCAAGAAAGCATTCTAATCGTGATTAAGCATGCACTTCAATTCAATCAATAATATTGTTTCGAACCTATAGCTTCCGCATTACTGTTTTCACGACCGACCCTAGGGGTGGGCGTGCCGCACCCCCGGCCGAGGCCCGTTTTCCCTAGGGCCAAAATTTTGATTTTTTTCTTTTATATTTTTTTTTATTAATCAGTATATAGAATATTAACAATAAGGAAAACCTGATTTGCCCCAGTGGTTAAAGCCTTTGGGTTCCTCCTCGCGGGTTCGAGTCTACCCCCCCCCCCCCCCAAGCCTTGTTTTTCATTCTGACATCGTTTGATCAACAGCAACACTAAATTTTGTTCCAAGTAGATTCTCTCTCTTAGGCCGGAGGGTGTGGGGGGCGCCACCCTCGCCACGTCAGAGCCTATAGCTCCCCGGGCGCTATACACCCACACCCAGTGATTTAAGTCCGGGCGCTATATTAAGCTCGCCAACATGGTAACGTGATGCAATTGCATGGATCGAGAAAGAAAAGTCAAATATGACGGTTTGCCATGTGATGTATAAATTAATATATGAAAATTAAATGATTAAAATAAAAAATAATTAAAGGTAATGATGACGGGGCTCCATTCCACACCCTGGAAATTAAAGGGGGGGGGGGTTATAAAGCCCCCTGGCTGACGTGGCGTCTAGGTGGCGTTGAGGTGTCCTTTATAACCCCCAAGGGGCTCCATTCCACACCCTCTAGCCTTATGGCCCTCTGAATCTCATATCTACACGAATAGAAGCTCATGTATAATATAGCACCAAATGTTAACCACTAAAATTGACTAAAAACACAAACTCAATTTGGAACATCATTTGATCTTCTGCAACGTTAAAATTCACTCGAAACACATTAATTTTCGTCTAAAACACTTGACTTATTTGTTCATACGAAATTTTGTAGTTCGTACAGCATTATCTAAATTTGGTGTTTTATTGATTGGTAGAATTATAATTGAACAATTTTTGATTGTTAAACTTAGAATCGAGTAATTGTTAAAGGTTTCAACCTTTGAATTTGGGTTTGATTTTTAGAAGTTATACCTCTTAAACAACCATCCGGTGCTAAAAACGCAAAAAAAGAGAAAACCAGATGAAACGATTTGCTATCAAGAATGCTTAGAGAGTTTCACACATCATTGGTTAGTTGATACCCGTACCAGATTAATACAATACTTTTGCTATGTTAATCGTCGTTAAATTGTTAATATAATTCGTTAGGGTCTAAGGGCCTTTTTTCTGGCTAGGCCAAGGCACTAGAATCCTCAGGGCCGGCACTGTTTTATCATGGGTCTACATATTCACACACGCTAGTTCCTATTCACACACCTTTATATACGTCTCGTATAGGTCTATACGTCGCGTATAACATTTTTCAATTTCCAAGAGAATCTCTGATTATGTCATGTTTTGTCTTGTATGACCCGTATATGCCTCGTATATGCCTATACTGGGCGTATAGACAAAAAAGGACCATTTTACCCCTGATTTAGGCATAGACTGGGGGCACAACAGGGGTATAATGGTATTTTGCACCACTAGACACCCAGTCTAGGCCTATATGGGGCGTACAGACAAAAAGACCATTTTACCCCTGATTTAGGCATAGACTGGGGGCACAACAGAGGTATAATTGTCTTTTGGACCACACTATATACGCACAGTCTAGCCCTATATGAGGCGTATATTTTTAATTTTTTTGTTTTCTCTTTTTAAAAATAAAAAAAAAATCCTAAAAAATAAGAAAATTTCTAAAAAAATCTAAAAATTCTAAAAAATCATAAAAATTATAAAAAATCAAAAAAATTCTAAAAAATCTAAAAAATCAAAAAAATTCTAAAAAATAAAAAAATTCAAAAAATCCTAAAAAGTCATAAAAAGTCTAAAAAAATCCAAAAAATTCTAAAAATTCTAAAAAATCATAAAAAATTCTATAGGTGTAGTATAGGTCCGATATAGCACTATAGGTATAGTTTAGTATCGTATCGTATCATATAGTGTAGTATAGGTCTTGTATAGGCCTTTACGGGACATAAATCACACCTATAGTCCTATACGGGACCTAAAAGTTTGCTAAAACGATTAATATTGTATAAAATGTTTGTAAAAAATAAAAAAAAACCTATATACGCCCCATATAGGCCTAAGAGTTTGCTAAAATGATTAATATTGTATAAAATGTTTGTAAAAAAAAAAAACTTATATACGCCCCATATAGGCCTATACGTGGCATATATGGGGTATGGGTCATATATGAGACCTATACAAGGGGTCCTATATGCCACGTATAGGCCTATACGAGGCGCCTGACCAGTCAAACTTTCCGGCTGATACTCACTCAGACTCTCTTGGAATCAGTGCCTAGACGCCCCGTATAGGCCTATACGAGGCGTCTAGGGCATCAAAGGTGTCCAAATAGGCAACATGGGTGTGTGAATAGACTGGGCCTTTATCATTCTCTAAAACCATCAAATAATATAATTAATATTTCAATTCCAAAAGAATTCCTTTGAACGCCAACGAAGCTTTAAGTCATTCTTAAAAGACCACATAATAGGTTATCTTGTTAAATCAGGTTTAAAACGATCTCACATACTATTGTAGTATTATTACTCTCCTTAAGCATGCGCATTTCACTTATTAGCAGAAGGTGGACAAAAAAACATGTTTGTCTTTTTATGTTAAAAAGGAGTTCCATTGTAAATATTCTTCGTTAACGTTTTACTTATCTCACATTTGTTTAGTGTTGGTTTTAGTTCTGTTAAACGTTTCAAATTAAAAATCGTTCATCGCAGCAATTTTTATTTTGTTGCAGACCAAAAGAATAACACGACACGGATTGTAGTAATTATTGTGATAGTCACCGTTGTTATAATAATCGCTTCACTTTGCATCTTTCTGAGATTGAGGAAGAGGAAAAGGCAAAGGATGATGCCTCCACCACAAGAAAGTATTCAGAGTAAGTTCTAAGTTTGAAGCTTAGAATTCGTAGTTACTACAGGAACTTAAGGGGTACAACTCCAACTTGCATTTTGCTAATAACAAACATAACGGACGATTTGTTAAAGTTGGTGTTATAATAAGGACAACTCATTCTAGCTAAAGCAACTTCTAACTCCTCTTTCTTTCTCATAGCCGAAAGTATGGACATTGGCACACCCGACTCTCTTCAATACAACTTTGGTAAGGTGAAAGCAGCAACAAATGAATTCTCAGAAGATAATAAGCTTGGACAAGGTGGATTTGGAGCAGTTTACAAGGTACTAACTAACAAATGATATTTGGTAATTATCGCTCCTACATACATAATCTTCACGTTCTTTTTTCTACACGTATTTGCCAAATACATTTTTTTTTTAATTTCTTTACATCAAGGCAGCATGGTGTGGGATAAAGCCCCTAAAGAATGTTGTATGTTTTTTTTATAAACATCCACAATTATCTTTATGTAACTTGAGTATTAAGTAATGCTATTATGTGATGGTTAGGGTAAGCTTGAAGACGGACAACAAATAGCCGTAAAAAGGCTAGCACGAGATTCTGGACAAGGGGACCTAGAATTCAAGAATGAGGTTTTGCTAGTTGCAAAACTTCAACATCGTAATTTAGTTAGGCTGCTAGGTTTCAGCATTGAAGGATCAGAACGACTTCTCATTTACGAGTTGTTAAATGCAAGCCTTGATCAATTTATATTTGGTAAGTTATTAGGAGGACGTGTTTTTATAATAGAAAAGTAGCATAGCAAATAAAGAATGTTTTTTTTTCTCTCAAAAGCTGTTAACTTTTTGATTTGTGGGTTAGTCACAATCTAACTTAACAACTTCAAACTGAAAAAAGGTGAATATGAAGTTGCATTGTTTGAGAAAAAAACTAAACTTTATGTAAAATGAAGTTGCATCCTTCAATGGTGATTAAATTGGGTCTTCAAAACTATTTGAAAAAGTAATCTTGGGTCTTAAAAACAACCCACACTTGAAAAAGTTTCACATATTTGGGGTAGTAAAGAATTTGGTCTATATTTGGCAAGTTTTTAACAAAAACCGTTATTTATAAAGTCATAAATAGCATCACAAAAATGCTAACACTTGTTGGACTCAATGATGTTTGACCAATACTAAGCTCATAACAAATTATGTTTTGTTGTAGTGAATATTGTTACTAACTTACTAATACACAATAAATGATGCTGTTCCTAGATCCAACAAAACGTACACTTCTCGATTGGAGAAGACGATACAATATCATCAACGGCATTGCAAAGGGATTGCTATACCTTCATGAAGATTCCCGTCTAATGATAATTCATCGTGATATGAAGCCAAGTAATATTTTGTTAGATGAACAAATGAACCCCAAAATTGCTGATTTTGGCATGGCAAGAATCTTTAAAACTGAGGAAACTCATGCAGACACAAATAGAATTGTTGGAACCTGGTAAGTACACTTCCTTTAGGTTATGTTCATTAGGGTTCAGGACCATTATTAGATTTGGTTTAGTTATACCTCTGAACACCATTTTTTTGTGAATCTCTGTGTCATTCCATTGTGACCAAGTGTACGCAACAAGATTAATATTTTAATGCCCGGCTTAATTAAAACAATATATTAAAATGAACAATTAGTTTTCCATCACATCACAAATACATGACAATCATTTTAGAAACTAGTATAAATCTGCCACAAAAAGATTAGCAAAGTTCGATGTTTTCATGCCTATTACGAGGTTTTCCTCATGACTCACTAAGCTTCTTCTACTAAAAACTAATTTCAAACTATTCAATCATGCCTATTACGAGGTTTTCATCATGATTCACTAAGCTTCTTCTACTAAAAACTAATTTCAAACTATTTAAGACATGTAAGTGTGTTGTATATAGGCATGTGCTAACTTTTTTCTCGTGCCTTTTTGTAGCGGTTACATGTCACCTGAATATGCCATGCACGGCCAATTCTCAGTAAAGTCGGATGTCTTTAGCTTCGGAGTGTTAGTGCTAGAGATCATAACAGGTCAAAAGAACCAAAGTTTTCAGAACGGAGAGACCATAGAATATCTTCTTAGCTTTGTAAGTACCAATCTTTTCTACCAAATCTGAAATTATATATGCATATGTATACACACATCGTGGTCATACCGGTTTTTGATATATATATATATGGGAAGTCTATAGAGAAACCCACTTGAGTTGTGTAAACTCAAGAAACCTTTGTAAAAAACCCATGTAAACTTAAGAAACCTTTCTAAAAAAAATAGGAAATATAATATACACATATTTGAACGTTTTTAAAAAAGAAACACAAAAAAACACCGAGTAGTTTTTTTTTTAAAATGTTACAAATTTCAGGTTACATAATATATATGTCCAAAAAATATGTAACATACAAATTTTCAACATTTAAAAAACAAAAAAACTAGTAGGCGTTTTTTCATTTAAAAAAAAATGTTCGTGTACATTTATATTACATTCCCTGTCATTTTTAGAAAAAAATAAAAATGTTACATAGGGTTTATTTGGGTTTTCTCAACTCACATGGGTTTTCGATTTATCTTTCCCCTATATATACATATACATATATATATATATATATATATATATATATATATAGGGGAATGTTTAAATGAGAACGCTAAATATTGTAAGAACCGTGAGAACGAATGAAAAAACTGCGAGAACTTGGTAAAAAACAATTAAAATTCAATATTTCTTTTTACACTTATCATTATTATTTGAATACAATGTTCGAAATTTAATTTACACGTTTAAATTTACGTGAATTTGTAGATAAAGAAAATATACATATGTGTAAGTTTGCCATTTACACATGTGTAAATTTATTATATTTACACATGTGTAAAAATCTAATAAGAGTAATGTTGAGAGGAAAAATGAATTATTTGATGTTGTAAATTCTTTTTTTTTTGATATTGTATTTTAATTACAATGAGGTTTGTATTAAAAAAAATTAGTTTTGATTGATTTTTTCATTCGTTCTCACGGTTCTCGTAATATTTAGCGTTCTCAAGATAACACTCCCCATATATATGTATATATATATATGGAAAATTGGTTTTTAATAAACCAACCTTTGCTCCATTGGTAAATAATAATGCTACCTACAGATTTGGTAGTTAATAATCCTACGTTTCAATATGTTGGTACTCAATGGACCTCCGTTAGTTTTTTTTAACTGAAGTTAGTTTTTAAGTTTGATTTATTACACAAACAGTCCCTGTAGTTATAATTTACTAGTTTTAAGTTTTATTTATTACACAAACATTCCCTGTAGTTATAAAAAAATCATAAAAATAAAAAAAAAAATCTAAAAAATCAAAAAAATTCAAAAAAATCATAAAAATTCTAAAAAATTCAGAAAAATTCTAAAAAAATCAAAAAAATCATAAAAAATCATAAAAATTCTAAAAAAATCAAAAAAATTCTAAAACAAATCAAAAAAATCATAAAAACCCGTTTCGAACCGTACCGTTTCGACCCGGACCGCCACCACCACCACCACCACAGCACCACCACCACCGCACCGCCACCACCACAGCACCGCCACCACCACCACCACCACCACAGCACCGCCACCACCACCACCACCACCACCGCCACCACCACAGCACCGCCACCACCACCACCACCAGCACCGCACCGCCACCACCACCACCACCACCAGCACCGCACCGCCACCACCACCACCACAGCACCACCACCGCCACCACCACCACCACAGCACCGCCACCACCACCGCACCGCCACCACCGCACCGCCACCACCACAGCACCGCCACCACCACCACCACCACCACCGTTTTCGAAACGGTCCGGGTCGAAAACGGTCTGGGTCGAAACGGTCCGGGTCGAAAACGGTCCGGGTCGAAAACGGTTCGGGTCGAAACGGTACGCGTCGAAACGGTACGGGTCGAAACGGTACGGGTCGAAACGGTCCGGGTCGAAACGGTACGGTTCGAAACGGTTCGCGTCGAAACGGTACGGTTCGAAACGGTTTTTTATGAATTTTTTGATTTTTTTAGGAATTTTATGTTTTTTAGAATTTTTATGATTTTTTTGAGTTTTTTTGATTTTTTTGAATTTTTATGATTTTTTATGATTTTTTTTATTTTTTTGATTTGTTTGAATTTTTTAGAATTTTTATGATTTTTTAGATTTTTTAGATTTTTTTTTTTATTTTTATGATTTTTTTTATAACTACAGGGACTGTTTGTGTAATAAATAAAACTTAAAACTAGTAAATTATAACTACAGGGACTGTTTATGTAATAAATAAAACTTAAAAACTAACTTTAGTTAAAAAAAACTAACGGAGGTCCATTGAATACCAACATATTGAAACGTAGGATTATTAACTACCAAATCTGTAGGTAGCATTATTATTTACCAATGGGGCAAAGGTTGGTTTATTAAAAACCAATTTTCCTATATATATATATATATATATATATATATAGGCTAATTATAAGGAGAAAACTCACTCCAGTTGACTAAACTCTGAAAACTCACACATGTGGCTAGGATTGATCCACGTATGTATTTAGATTGATAGTAAGAAAGGGCATAACGGTCTTTTTCTTTCTTTACCTTTTAAGTTTTGTTGACCCTTTTTCATGTGTAAGTCTGCACACGCAGACCTTTCAACATTGCATGTTCTTGTCAAGCTTTTCATTAATTACATTGTACTTGTGTATCTCTCTCTCACATGTTCTTTTTACGTATTCATGGATATAATCTCAAGCCATAATCTCAACTCTCATTTCCAAGTTCCAACTCTCTACTCCATCTCTCTACCAACAACATCGCCTCCTCCTTCCACCACCACCATCACCGCCGTAACCTACTTCCACCACCACCACCACCACCACCACCGCCGTAAACTCTCATCCCCACAGCCGGATCCGGATCCAGATTGGAAATAATTAGAATTAAACATCACTCCTCCCCAAAGCCAATTTCAGGTGCTCGATTTGATTTTGAAGCCTTTTTTTAAGCTTATTTAATTCAGGTGCTCGATTTGATTCATTTTTTAGGCTGCATTTTAGTCTGCATTTTTGTTGTTTTTATGGATCTGCAATTTTTTTTTGTTCAAGAAGATAAAGGTTTTTAAGTTCTTGTTTTATGGATCTGCAAATCCGATGTTGAAGATGGTGTTTTTGTTCGAACCAGGGCAAAGATCCAGTAAAATTACACATCCTTTTTTACGTTTTTTGAGGATGCTGAAGGGTTTTGTTCGAATTTTTTGTTCAAGAAGGTGAATATGTATGTTTTTAAGCTTTTTTTGCAAATCTGCAATTTTTTTTACTCTGCATTTTTGTTGTTTTTTGTGGATCTATAACTTTTTTTATTTTTTGTTCAAGAAGATGAAAGTTTTTAAGTTCTTGTTTTCTATACATATTGCTTTTTATTATTGATTTTATCATTTTTTTGTGTAAAATTTGTTTCAGATTTCTTAACAAATCGAAACAATTTGATTTAAGTTCTTGTTTATTGAATTAAATTGAAGTTACTTTTCTTGTTTATTGTTATTAATTGTAGTTTTCTCTTGATACAAATAATAAAGATAGAGTAAATTTTGTTAGATGAAACAAATGTGTTAGTTTACAAAAGTCAAAGGGATTCGTGTGAGTGTAACAATTGGTTCATAATAATGTAATATTTTTATGTAACAGAAAGTAACCTGGTCTTTGGTTATGTTACACTTTTTTATGTAACCCAACATAGATGGGTTTAGTAATGTAACAATTCTAATATGTTTTGTTAGTTACATATTTAAAAATTCTAAAAAAACATAAATAGTTACATTTTATCGTGTTACATAAATAATTCACGTTACGGAAAATAAAGTGTGTTGTGTTTCTGGCATAAATTGATAATTAAAAAATGCATGTTACATTTTTTCGTGTTACATAAATAATGCACGTTACTGAAAATAAAGTGTGTTGTACACTTTTTTAGACTGTTGTTTTTATTATTGATTACATCATTTTTTGTGTAAAATTTGTTTTAGATCTTGTTCAAGAAGGTGAATAAGTATGTTTTTTTATGCTTTGTTTGGAAATCTACACTTTGAAGATGATGTTTCAGATGTTGAAGATGATGTTTCAGATGTTTGAAGATGATTCAAAAGATGTTTGATGTTGAACATAGTTACGAAATGTAATAATCAAAGAAAAAATGCATGTTACATTTTTTTTTTGTTAGAAATGTAACAATCAATCAAAGCAAAAATGCCTGAGATTTATGTAGACTTTTGCTGTGTTGAATCTGAGAATTTTATATGTTATGGATTTTTTGGTTTTGTTTTTACCATGTTACATTTTATTTTTGCCTCAGGTTTTTGTACATTTTTGCTGTATCCGTGTTACATTTTTTTTTCACTGAGATTTTTGTACATTTTTGCTCTATGTGTGTTTGATCATGTGCTTTTGTTGATGGTTGCTTGAATATCTTTTTTTTATGACAATGTTGTATATTAATTAAGAAAATTAGTGTATAGAAAAATAATTCACCATTTTGACGAGCATTTTCGAAAATTTTCTTTATACCAACAAATTAATAACAATAAATGACTGTTATTAATGACAATAAATGTGGTGATTGTAGTTAGCAAGATTGAGTTAATAAAAAATAATCACAACATAAAAAGAATTTTGAGAGATGAAGATCTCCAGCGTTCATCGATTTTGTCTGGTGATTTTTGGGGTATATTGAGAGGGGTTGATGAAGATTATGAGAGGGAGAGAGAGAGTTATTTTGTGGTTTTTGAAATTTTTGAAGACTGATGTAGTGATGTAAGGTCTCTTACACATGCAGAGTTTTGTCTCTTTGTAAATCTTTCCCATATTGCCCTCTAGTACATCAAATATATTAAAAAATAGAGATAAAGGGATTCAAAATCAATTAATGGCCCAAAATGAATCTCAGCCATCCATCATGGTTAATCAATGGTTATTAATGGGTTTTCAGGGTTTAGTCAACTGGAGTGGGTTTTCGATTTATCCTTCCCCTATATATATATATATATATATATATATATATATATATATATATATATAGAGGAAGGTTAACGTACATTACGGCTTAACGTACATCACGTACGACAGGTAATTACGCACGTTCATTTTAAAATCACGCACGTTATAACTCAAAAATCCAAAATCATGCATGTTGAAACACAATAATCACGCATATTAAAAAAATTAATCACGCATGTTATAAAACAAATCACGCACGTTGTTGTACGTGAAGTACGTTAAGCCGTAATGTACGATATACTTTTTCTATATATATATATATAACTGCCAAAATTACGTTTTCTTTTGTAGTAGTATATTTAGATTCTAAAAAGAATATTGTTAATATATTTTAGACATGGAAAAGTTGGAGGAACGGGACAATATCAGATATAATAGACCCCACATTGAAGGGAGAATCATGTCCATTGCGTGACATCATTAGATGTATCCACATTGGGTTGTTATGTGTTCAAGAAAATGTGATTGATAGGCCAACGATGGCTTCTGTTGTTCTTATGCTTAATAGCTTCTCTATCACACTTCCCGTGCCAGCAGAACCTGCATTTTTCATTCATAGTAACATTCATCCGGAAACCCCACTTCTCGAGTACAGTTCCTCTACGCGGACAAGTGATTTAGGAAAATCTAAAATATCAAAATCTAAATCAAGATCATCCCAGTATTCCGTAAACGAAGTTTCAATGTCGGATTTTGTTCCCTGATAATTATTCAGAGTGCAATTGATATATATGCAAACATACATGACTTCATGGTTTCTTATGAGAAACACTATTTGAGTTTACCATAATTAAGATTACATGTTGAACATAAAGATGTAAGTTTGGATTTTCTTTTGTATTATTTATAAATGTATGTTGTGTTTTAGTGGATGTGGGTGCCAAAATAAATAAGGAAATGCTGGACCAACGTTTATCTTTAGAGCATGCTTTGTGTTTTAGGTGATTCTCGCCTGTAGTTTATCACAAAATCATCAAGAGCCTTTCATGACTGTTCAAAAGCTTTGTTGGGTTTTATTTGGTTGCAAATCTGTCATTATATGTTATAACTGATTATAAGATGTCTTAATTAGTGTTATAATAAAGTCATATATAGGTGTGCCTTGTGTAGTGGCATATATATTGATTTTATTTGAATGTAGATCGACAGGACCGTCCTCGAGAATCCGTGAAAAGATTTGGGTCTGAACGAGTAGATAAAACGAACCCCTATAATATAAAGTCAATAACTCAATTATGAAAAGAAAAGATTAATATATTCGATGCACTCGCTATAACAAACGGAAAAAAAACCCTAAAAAATATAGTCATAACATGTCCAAAATGTGTTCGCTTCATTAGTTTTTTTATAATAAAAGAAAAAAAAAACATTTAAATAATCATTAAAATTGTTTAGTTAAATATAAGTTAATTTAAATAGTAAACAAAACAATAACAAAAGATTTCACGATTTCAGTTTCAAATTAGAAATAGAAAACTTAAAAATGAGTAACGAAAGACAAAAACAAAACAATAACGTTTCTCCCGCTAAAAAAAACTATAAGAACTAACAAAAAGGAAAAATAAAATTGGGCAACAAAAAGGAAAAATAAAATTGGGGAAAAACCTAAAGGGAAAAAAACAATTGAGACAATGTAAGCACATTATTATTTTTAAAGCCAAGGGGAGGCTATCAGACCAACCAATTATCATCATCGTACTCAATAAATCTCATCAATAACAAAGTTAAAATATAATGTGAGTAGGGTAAAATGTAGACAGCATTACCACTACCCAAAAGGAATAGAAAGACTACTTCAATGAGACCCCGGCTCGATTTCGAAACAGAATGTATAAATACTTGTTTAAAAAAAGTTTCGGGCCCCGAAGAAGTTTAGGCCTTGGACGGTCGTCCACCCCGCCCTCCCACCGGGCCGGGCCTGAATGTAGCAAATAATTGTATTGGATTGTTGTTAAAAAGTTAACAAAAAAAAAAAAAAAAAAAAAAAAAAAAAAAAAAAAAAAAAAAAAAAACATGTCACTAAACTTCGCATTGAGTTTAACAACGGTGGCATTATCTCAACTCTCAGATTTTGATATTTTATTTAAATATTTTGTATATAGCTTTGGATTTATACAATTTTTTATTTTGATTATGTTTGTAAGGTTAGGTCAGGTACAAATAGGTATTAATATATAAATGGTTGTTAACATAAGAAGTAAAAGAGATTTTTTTTTTCATTTTGTCAAACACATTTTTTATTCCTAGAATCTAAAAATAAATATTCATGTTTTTACACTTATAGAGTAATTTAATTAGTCTACTAAAGTAAATACACGAGGTCACACACAACCACGGTGATAGTTGGTTGTACCACGGGTCACACACAACTAGGGCTGTAAACGAGCCGAGTCGAGCCGAGCTAGACCCAGCTCGAGCTCGAATTTCAAATCGAGCTGAGATTTGAGGCTCGAGCTTGGCTCGATTAGAATTGGAGCTAGCTCGGCTCAATCAAGGTCAAACTAACAAAGAACCGCAAAATTTATTACTTAAAAAACCCTTAAAAATGAATTTCTTCATAGCCTAAGGGCCATAATTGCCATTTAATTTAACCATATGGCTAAATATACAAGTATAAATAGTTAATTCACTTTCTCTATTGTCTTTACCTTCTTTTATAAGGGAGATACTCCCTTAATTTTTGTTTTCTAAGCGATGTGAGACAAAAAAATTAAGGATGTAAACCTTATCGAGCCAGCTCACGAGCCGAGCCAAGCCAAGCTCGAGCTCGGCTCGTTTACAAACCGAGCCGAGCCGAGCTGGCTCGTTTACAACCGAGCCAATTTCGAGCCGAGCTTTCTTCGAGCGCGCTGCAAGCCACGAGTTTTTTGAACACCCCTACACACAACCATGTACGTGATTCTTTTAAGATTTATAAATTCACTACTTCATAACAGATAACATCATCTGTAGTGGCCGTTCGTGGCCCATGAGGCAGTGATTGTCTACAAACGACAAAGAATTCATAGGAAGATGTATGTTGCCAGATGATAGAGTAAGAATGTGAGTGTAAGAAAGTGAAAAGTCCACTGAAAAGACTACATTGGAGAAAGGTGGACGTTCGTGAAGGTATTGTCGTGGTTGTGTCCTTGGAGTTGCAACAAAATTTATTTGCGGCATAATAGTTTTACGAAGCAATTTCTTTCTCAAATATTTATTCGACACCTTTTTTGGGACGGTATTATGGTATATGTCATATGTGTGACGAAAAGGTTTTGCAACTTAGCAATTTCGTGTCACTATGATCATACCATATGTAACAACCCGCTTATCGCTCTCGTTACTCTCGTTACGCCTAGCACCCGAGATTCGGATCATAATCTTTTTTTTTTTCTGATAAAAAGTAGAATATCATTCCACACGAAAAAGGGCAATTACAAAGCAATGGCAGGTAGTCGGGCAACAAGTTGCGCCTAGCACCCGAGATTCGGATCATAATTTTTTTTTTTCTGATAAAAAGTAGAATATCTTTTTTTTTAATGTAAACTATAAAGCTTACAACGCTATTTCGCATATTTTCGCATATGCTATATCACAACGCATACGCTATCGCATATACTATTATGCTATTCGCTATCGCTCAACGCAAACACAACGCAAACTCAAAACGCGGTTACTTATGCTATGAACTATTATACTATTAGTACAGAGACTGTTGAAATGCGCACACGCGGACACGCGCAATTTAATGTATCGCACAGAAGCACACCTAAACACGATATAATAACTATCTATGTGCTGAGGCTGTTGAACCGCGCACACGAGGGCACGCGCGATTCAACGCATCGCACCGAGTCACGATACTACTTATCTCGCTAATACGCTTAAAGTATCCATAATGGTTAACGCAACAAAATGCACCAAACGAAACAAAAGTCGGAAACCCAACGAACGTGAACTGGCCGATCGAATGACCAGCCGGTCGAATGATCATCCGACCGGATGACCATCCGATCGGATGGCTATCCGATCGACTGGCCATCCGACCACAGCTCGCACCGCCTTACTTTCTCCTCTCAGCCTATAAATACCCCCATACTCCACTGTTCATTGATTTGACACCTCCATCCGATCAGCACGCACCCAAGTCGCTCCAAGTCACTTTTCATCGAGATTCAAGGCTTTTTGGTAAGCTTTTCTTGTCAAATCTTGTACAATCATCATCACTAAACACTCCTACATCACTTTCTTCAACAAAATCACAACTTTTCTCACTAAAATCACCTGATTCGGACCGATTTGAAGATGTTGTTCACTTGGTGACGTCATCCCATCAAGTTTGGTCCAGATCTAAGGAATTTCCCCACTCATCACTTGAAATCTTGTAAAGATTCGACATGTTTTCACTGATTTCGAAAGATTTCACACTTTTGCATCTATTTCAACACTTTTTCAACTGTTTTCAAGTTTTCTTCAACTTTCTATACAAAACCGATGGAATCTGAGCTAAAACAGACTCTCTACTCATTCCTTAGTTGAGAGCCGGCTTGAAAACGGGTTTCCACGGAGAGATGACCAATTAACGGGTTGAACATGAAACTTCACCAAAAGAACAGTGAGTACGATCGAATGGGGTGATTCCCATCCGATCGAATGAACTGAACCTTGGTATGTTTCTGTTGTTGAACACGTCGTCACGTCATCTCTGTTAGACTTAAAACATAGAAAATTTTACAAGTTTTCAAACAACGGTTTGCCACTCGAATGGCCATCCGATCGGATGACCATCCGATCGAATGACCATCCGACCAGGTGAAGTGCCCCTCAATGTTTAAACAATTCAATTAAACTTCAAACTACCATCTGATCGAATGGCCATCTGTCCGGATGACCATCCGACCGGATGACTTGTTTATTACTACAATAAAAACTTCAAAAGTTTTCAAACAACAGGACATTCACTTGAATGGCCATCCGATCGGATGACCATCCGATCGAATGACTATCCGTTTGAGTGACATATCTCGCAACACTTCAGACTTTTCAATATTACACACTCATCCGAATGGACATCCGTTCGAATGGTCATCCGCTCGGATGACCATCCGATCGAATGGGAACTCATCCGATCGAATCACCATTCGACCACTCAAACTCTTCGACACGCTGTTACGCACTGTTCAACGACTTATGCTACTGTTCACAGGCTAACTCAACGCATTCCCTTCCATCCAATCCAGATTGTGTTTATTTGTTAAACACACACCGTGAGTATACTTGACCCCCTTTTAACGCTTTAAACACTTTTGGGGTGTAACATACTTGACCCCCTTTTAACGCTTTAAACACTTGTCGAGTTCTTATCCTTGGCGACATATGCCACTCCCAAGACTCGAACCCGGTACCTCTGGGAAGAGGTGGGTGTTGGTGGCCAACTGGGCTACCCCAGTTGGTTATGATACTGTTCACAGGCTAACTCAACGCGTTCCCTTCCATCCAATCCAGATTGTGTTTTTTTGTTAAACACACACTGTGAGTATACTTGACCCCCTTTTAACGCTTTAAACACTTTTGGGGTTTAACATACGTTTATATAAAAAACGCACTATCAAAAAGCTGTACACAAACTAAACTATTATCACATGCGAATATCTGACGTACATAGTTATACGTGATGCTTGATACATATGTGCTAGGACAATTACTCGTGACGTTCCAACTTAACTAGTGTAGTGCTATAGCTAGGCTCGCACCCGACGGGGGCTAGTTAAGACAACACCGCATAGCCAACTCGGGACTTAGCTGGTAGTCTTTGTTTTGTAGCTTATATGTTGCGTATCATGTTTATGTATGTGGAAATTCGCAATACTTTTATTCTACTTTATGCTATATCAAACCTGTATACTCGCCAATACATTTTTGTATTGACATTATTTTACGTATGTTGCAGGTTAGACGTAGACTATCTCGAATCAAGCTAGGGATACTATAGAAACTCACCTAAAAATCTAGGTTGTCAGATTTGTATTGTTCTAGAGACATGAAATCTGTAAGACTATATGTGAAATATTTGTTTATTAGTATGGGATAATGAACTTGTTAAATATTCTCGCTAATTAGTTGTTATGGATTCTCTTGAGCAATCTGATTCACCTAGTGCCGCGCCCCGATGATTCCGCCATCGGTTGGGGTGTGACAGATTGATATCAGAGCCATAACTATAGGGAATTAGGTAGGATTGCATGATCTGGCCTAGTCTATAGTCTAAGTACCAAACAGACCATCTTTGTGCGAACCCATGAGCAGACGCTTTGTACGAACGCACGCACTCTAGTTTCGTACAAACTCCCATGCTGTGGTTTCGAACGAATGAATTATTCTCTAGGAATTCTAAAACGCTTAAATATACGTTGCATTTCGTACGAAGGTAGCTTTGTACGAAGGAAGGCTTTCCTTAGGCAACATGATACTTTAAATGTCTTTCCTAAGGCTAGCACAATATACACGATTGAAGACGCTCGCATAACACAAACGAGCGATCGCGTCGAGATTAGGTGTGAAAACCAAGAACTCTCGATGAGATCACTCACTTAGCATATTATTCTAGCACGAGAACCTTTCGTCGAGTCAGGAGTGATATCCATAACTCGACGGAAATCTCCATCTCTATCTAGTGGAACTCCCGAATTTATTCGGTGAGCACAACCACAGCTAGGAGCGAAGTTGTTAAGTCAGGGGTGAAACCCGTATCTTAATAACCCGTTCCACTCCCTAAAATGGTTTTCAAAAGCTCTCGCCAAAGTCTCGGCTGCTCCGATGACTCGAGTCACGTAGTAACTGGAAGGACGAATGTCGTAGCTGTATCCCAGTGAGGGCATGGTCCTGAGGCCAAGGCATGTACTTGAACTCATCGGGAATAGTTGGATCGCTTTGGATAGTCGACGCCTCAAACCCTGGGCACTCTATTTATACTAAGCCTGCAATCGCTGATTTTACGCGTTATCGAATTTTATACGCTTATATGTGTTACTTATTTGAGGATTTTACGCTTTATCGATTTCTTGTTTTATCATATTTACGCTCTATCGAACGTATGCACAACTCGCACAGCCATCGCAATCTAAAACAAAAGCTAATACTCGCAACAAAACTAGATCCTATCGACTCGCTCTCTTAAATGCATCCTCGCGCGTCCTCGCGCTATTATACGACTTTCAAATAGGAGTGTAACCATATACTATATACTACATATATACATACACATATATATACAAACACACGCTTATGTGAATACGTGAGAACTTAGGATTTTTGTGTCTCCTATGTGAATACATATTACTATATCAACGATAAACGAGTTTTAACGCGCTAATCGCGGTCGCAAACGCAAAATCATTATGATCGAATCTCACTCCAATCTATTTGTCTAGATGCCTTCAAACGCTTCTACCTCGCGACAGATAGCCAGAAGAAGAGCTAGACGAAACGCCGATAAGAGGATCGCCTCACTAGTGGCCAGGGAAGTGGCCAAGGTCATTCCTCAAATCGTTGCGCAAGTCTAATCTCTTAACAACTCTCAAACTTTAGGAGACGCTATGACCAACGCGCCCAGGTCTACTTTCTCCTTCAAGCACTTCAAAGCTTGTGGTCCAATGGACTTCACAGGCGAAGAAGGTGTCTTCCAGCTATTACAGTGGTTTGATGCCACCGAGGTTACCCTTCGTCAGAGTGGGTGCCCCGAGCATTTCCGTACCACATGCGCTACAGGAGTATTCCAATCAAGAGCGGTTGACTGGTGGGCAGCCGAGCGTAACAAACGTGGGAACGACGCAGCATACGCACTCTCCTGGAATGAGCTAAAAGAGCTCATGAAGGAACAATACTGCCCTCCCCACGAGATGCAGAAACTAGGAGACGAATTTTGGAACATCAAACAAGTTGAAGGTGACAACAACGGCCTCACAGCAAGGTTCAAACAGTTTAGCATTATCTGCCCAAGCCAAGTTGACACTCCCGATAAGGCTATCAAGAAGTACATACGCGCTTTACCTGAGTGTGTGGGCGATTTTGTCGAAGCTGCGAGACCTGCTACCGTCAAAGAAGCCTATCGCTTGGCCGTCGAAATCAACGACAAGCGAATCTTGGATGGATTCTTCTCCAAAGATTCCACCAGGAAGGCTAATCAAGCAATCATCGTCGAATCCTCCGATGAATCTACCGATAAATCCTCAGACGAATCCTCAGATGGATTCTTCTCCAAAGATTCCACCAGAAGGCTAATAAAGAACACGAACCCAGATTGTCCAGCAACTGAGCTGCTGATGGAGATGGTGAAACCTGAGCTTAAATGTGCTTATCTTATGAATTTTATACGTGTTTTATGTGTTTACTTGCTTAGAATGAGTTAACTATGAGAAATTAGTGTTTTACAGGTTAAACACATAAATCAGAGGAATTATGATGATTAAAGATGAAGTGGAATGCTAAAAGATGGAACTCACTTCTCATGATATGAAGTTGGAGCTTATTTGGGTGAGAAAAAGACTAGATTGTGCAAGGAATGTGAAAGAGCAAAGTTCGGGGACTGATTTGGTACTTTATGAAAGTTGTTTGAAGCTAAAATGTGAGTTAAACATGTGGTAGCAAAGTGCAGGGACCTGTTTGTCATTATCTGAAAGTTGAACTGCATGCATGTAGAGGGCCATAAAATCGACATAAGCTACGGTTGATTAAACCGTAGCCTACGGTTTTAATACATCAGCACAACATGCATTACAGAAGGTCAAGAGCGTAGCTTGCGGTTTTTAACCGTAGCGTACGGTTTAAAGAAAAGGAAAAAAAGGCTGCTGATTGGACTTGTAGGATGGAATAATAAAAAGAATCTAAAAAACCCTAATACACATGAGATTTAGAAGACATACAAGTCAACAACAACATCATCTCAATTAATGGGGCGTAAACTTTGAGGGGTCTTGGACTTGGCGGCTGACTTGGGGGTTTTCTAGGGAGGCACAAAACAAAAAGTAGACATCAACATACATCAACATCTTGACGGCAGACATCATCAGCCGATATCATCATTCATCACATGCCACTCGACATATTGGGAGGGATCGAGACACACTTTTTTGGCATCATCTATTCAACTATCATTATTATTAGTTTAATCCAATCCAAGATTAAGAAGATGGTTGTAACTGAGTATCAAGTGTTTGAAGATCAACCAATCACAATGAGTGGCTAAACCTTTAGTGGTTTCCTCCGGATGGAGGATTCTTGTAAGTGAATTAGATTATGTGTTTGAAACTTTGTTAAATCTGGTAATCTAAGCATTTGATGCTTGTTACCGGTTGATTTGTAAACGATTGATTTTGCTTTAAACCTAGGTTTGAGTCTTTCAATTCCCGAGAGTTCTAGTAATTGGGATATATTAGATAGGGATTGGGTTTGGTAATTTTCAATTGATAATCGTGTGATAACCTCTCGTTGTTAACCAATCAGAGTACTTAGTCCTCTTTTATCACAATCAATTAAATCAGATTATACAGTTATGTCTATGTAATTGTAAACAAACCAACACAAACCGAATTTACTTTGAATCTGAAATCTGGAGGAACCATTGTTCTCTCCCATTGTTTACAACTTCGTATTTTCGTAATTTGCTAGTTAATCTACTTTCAAACAAACAAGCTTTACTTTTTCTGCAATACTTAATCAACACTTGACATAACGACACTTTCCACAATCCTCCTCTGGTTCAATATCCGACTTATCCTATCTACATAGTTTAGTTGGTTTTTGCATGTTCTTAACGACAGACATCAAAATGGCGCTGTTGCTGGGGAGGCGTGCGCAAAGTGTTTAGTGTTAAGTTTTAGTTAAAATAAAAAAATCCAAAAATAGAGTCAGTTTTGTTTTGTTCAGATTTATGCTTGGTGCTTGTGTTTTTGTATTTCTGTAGGATGGAAAGTTATTTGAGAAGAAGATTTCCAGAGTGCTCTACATGTACATTTTGCAAGAATCCGCTGCATCCGGGAATTAACTGTTGGGAGGCTCGATACAGGCATGAAGAAGAACAGAGGAGAGCAAATGAGTTGGATTTTTATTCTAATGATCATGTCCACCCATACTATTCTTATTCTTATTCTGATTCGCTGCGAGTTGCATATGATTACCAGTCGGATACGGATTATTGTTATGATGAGCAGACATGGGATGAGAGTAGCTATGATCCGGGGATGGTACAAAGCGTGAGTTACCAAGAGGATTATGACCATTGTTATGATGAATACTCTCGACTTTCTTATGAAGACCATCCGGTACACTATCAGGATGCCTATCATACCTAGTCTACAGTTGATCAGGGTGTGTCTGAATGTGTACCCCAGTCACATAGTTACCGTCAATCACCCCAATTTGGAAGTTGATGCGTGTGTAGCGTTGTATAATTTTTAGTTATATTTTAAGCCCTTTTTAACATTTTACTCAAGTTTTAAATTTATAAAACACGATATTTTACTAACACTAAACACACATATGGGCAAGTGCACCTATCGTGAGCGTAGTATAACGTTGGTAAGATACCGAGGTCGTCCAAGGACACAAGAGCTTTTAGTACCGGTTTATCCTCAACGTCTAATCAAATCAAAAGTTTGGAAAAAATTTTAAATATGAAAATAAAAACTAAAAATGTTGAAAAATAAAAATAAAAATAAAAATAAAAAGATAGACAAGATGAATCACTTGGATCCGACTCGCCTTTAGTGTAACTTTGATTATTTCCGCACTTTTGCACTTTTTAAGAGATTATCTTAGTTAAAGTAGTAGGCCCCTCTTTTGAAGGTGACGTTACCCTCAACCCAGTAGTTTGAGTCAGCAAGGATACAATCCTAAAGGTTGGAATACTGAAAGATAATTAATTAAGTTATTAATGCGTAATGTGGTTGGCCCCTCTTTTGAAGGTGACGTTACCCCCGGCTAAGTGGTTTGAGTCAGCAGGAATACAATCCCATGTAGCCGGGTTAATGTAATAATAGTAGTTTACATATGAGGGGATCAAGCTATTCGCACCCCCGCCATCCAATACCAGTGGGTATTGAAAGAGGTCCTAGTAAGCTTGACCCAGGTCCTTTCAGGATCTATACACTGAACAAGGCAAGAACCTTACCAAACCATTCCCTTAACCCCCGACCAGGTAGCCAACATATCTCTATATAGACCGTAGAGATATGAATGGTGTAAATCTTTTATTTTATATAGACAGTAAAATAACGCCAAGACACCACGGACAAATGATAAGGTAGTTTCACCTTCAACATAAGAAACTAGTAATTAATGTCATTAATACAAAACCAATTAAAAAGTGCGAAAAGATTAAAAATAAAAAGTATTACACTAAATGCTTGTCTTCACCAAGTGTTGTAAGAGACTTAGGCAAACATGGCCTTTGATTGTCAAGAACTCTTACGATCAATCTTGGATCCCGAGACTACTACACACACTCTATGATGGATGATGGATGATGGTGGTGGATGTGGGTTGTGATGGTGGTGGAGTGTGGGTGAAGTGTGAGAGAGGTGGTTTTCCAAGGGATGCCTTTGAAGTGAACCAAGCACCCCTATTTATAGTCTGCATAGACGCCCGGACACGGCCCCGTGTCCATTGGGCACAGCCCCGTGTCCATCCACTTTCTCTTTCTTCATTAAATGCAGTTTGTCCGCATTAGTTGACCACGCCCCCATGTCCGCTGGGCACAGCCCCATGTGCAGAAGCGTATCTGTACTATCAAGATTTGCTTGGATTCTACGAATCTTAGCGTTGACCACGGCCCTGTGTGGAGCTGGGCACGCCCCCGTGTTGGGAATAGAAGCTTCTACAACTTTGTCTTTTCTGCAGACACTTGGGCACACCCCCGTGTTCATTGAGCACGGGGCGTGTTGAGCCTTCTGATCTTTTGTTTTTGCTTGGGAAGATGCTGTCGAGGGGTCGGGCATGCCACGTTTATTCCTTTTCTTGTAATTATGTCAGATTTTGCTGCATATTTGCTTCTTTTGTTCATTTACGCTCATTTAATCCTGAAAATACAAAAGGAAGACAAAAGCACACTTTTTCCAATATTAATACTAAAAAAAGGTTAGTTTTATGCCTCATTTGATGTAATTTATATGTTGCATTTTGCGCACATCAAATACCCCCACACTTGAATCTTTGCTTGTCCTCAAGCAAAACTCTTTATAATGTGGCTTACACGCCCAAATGGAATGGGTAGAAGAGAAGTTTTGGGCTTGTCTTGAGTGTCGGGATTCCAAGATCTTTATTAGGTTTTATTTTTATTTTATTTACAATGCTATTCATTATGATTTATTTTGAACTTTTTATAAGAGAAATTACTTATTAAGGCATAACATGCCTCTTTAGAATTCTATTTATATACAAGTTCACATACCTTACGGTAGTTCACTCAACACTCGGCCAAAGAGGTATTCTTGTGAAACACTCGAGACCGGTATGGAACTTACTTCTACCATATGCTTGCCAAGCAATCATTCCTCCTCCTTTTTAACTATATACATTTGTAAATATCAAGAGGACTTTGGGGAAGGGTTAGGCTTGGGTTAAAGGTAGGTGGCTTTGGGTTAGTAGTTAGTAGAATAGGGTGAAAGGCGTAAAAAGCGTCGGTCGTTGTAAAACTTTTATTTTTGTGACTTTTATTCAAACAAAGCACTTTCAAACAAAGTTTCTTTTGATGAACTTGTTTGTTTATTGCTAGACTTTTTTTTATAAGGAATGTCACATGAAGACCGAGCTTTTTACTAAAATAAAGGGTTAAAAATAAAAAGGGTTTTTGGTGGGTAAAGGGTTTTTGTTTTTGTGGGTTTTGAAACGAAAAGGTTTAGGCTTAAAGGGGTTAACTAGGGGGATTTTTGGGTAGGTGGTAAAAAAAGAAAAATTAATGGTGTTGAAAGAAAAAGTTAGTCCTAATGCCTCCATCATTTACTTACTTGGGTTTAAGTTGGTAAGGACCGGGAATGTGTCGTCATGGCAAGTTCTAGAGTCGTAAGAAACCAAGCGGCTATTCACACAAGAAACGAAAAATGAGCATTTAATCTAAAGATGTATATTTGTATGCTCAATAAAGGCTCAAAACTCACTTTTTGTGGAAATGGGTTTTTAATGTGATCAAGTATATATAATCAAATTTTAACTAGATTTGTTATGCCGTTTCATAATTTTCTTATGTTGGTTCTTTTTATCATGACTATCGGTTGTAAATTCATAAAAATATAACTTTTTATAGAACTTGTTATTCCCAAATTAAACCAAGACAAGTAAAAAAAATGAAAAGTTTTTGAAAAAATATGGGGTGATTAGCGGTTCCAATAGAGATTTGTGTAAGGCTTGTTATTAGGACTTGCAAAATTCAAGGTTTTAGCTTCCCTCCCCCCCCCCCCCACACTTAAATTACACATTGTCCTCAATGTGTCCCAAAAACAAAATTTTAGGTTGATTGAATGTGTAAAAAGGGTGTTAAAAACAAAATTTTATGTTACTGTGCATCTGGACACGGGCACGTGGTGTCCGGGCACGGCCCCGTGTTCAGGTTGCCAGTAACAGAAAGTAACCGAAGGCTGGGCACGGGGGCGTGTTCAGCGAACACGCCCCGTGTCCAGGTACCTGAACTGGGCATTTTTCTGCAGATCATCGAGCATGGGCCGTGTTGGCTGAGCACGGCCCCGTGCTGAACTTGCTGTAATAAAGAAAAAATGTCGGGAGGCTCTGTTTTTGTGCATGGGGTGTTGGTTCAAGTTTCCCTTAGTATCCTTCACCATCCCTAGTGTGTTTTATTCCTGAAAATTAAAGCTAAACTAGAAAACATAAAAGTTAATCTAAACTAAAACTAAGGATAGTTCCGCAGAATGCCTCCGTGGTGCGCCACGTTTATAAGGGTCCTTGGCTAGACCCAAAGTCAGTCATATGTTACCCAAGTGGGATGTTTTGCATCCGATGTTGCACCGTCGGAGAGCCTCATCCAAACTTGAATCTATGACTTTCATGTAGTTGACCGGGTCGTCGTCTTCTACTCTCTTACCAACCCCAAACTTCATCTCCTTGTCCCCAACCCTCAATGTTAGTGTCCCACCATTCATGTCTACAACTGCGTGGGCCATAGATAGGAATGGCCTCCCTAAGATGAGTGGTACTTCGGTATCTTCCTCCATATCTAGTATGACAAAGTCGGCCGGGAAGACAAAGTCTCCGACTTTAACCAATAGATTTTCAGCGACACCTTGTGGATATTTTACGGACCTATCGGCGAGTTGTATGCTCATTTTTGTAGGGCTTGTTTTCCCTAGTCTGAGTCGGTCGAACATTGATGCGGGCATGAGGTTGATACTAGCCCCAAGATCGGCTAGTGCATTGCTTATGGGTGATTCCCCAATTGAGCAAGGGATGGTGAAGCTTCCAGGATCGATCTTCTTTTATGGAAGTTTGTTGAGTAGTGTCACGGCCCCCGACCCGGTTTAACCCGTTTCAGGAGCCGCGGGACAGAAAATCCCGTGGTATTTAATTAACAGCGGAAGTTTCTTCAGGATCATTTTAAAAACTGAAATATTTCCCGATTATTTTATTTCACAACTCAGGATAAAACCCTGTAATTTACAATCTTGAGATTTCACGAAGAAATCTTTTATTTTACAAAACATATTTCTTTATTTTATACTGAGCCACTTCCTTAAGCTGATAGTGCTTCACGGCACTTTTCCTGGATCACAACAGATCACCTGAAACATGTTTGAAAAAGGTTTTGTCAGCGGGAAATACTGAGTGAATCATTCTTATTTAAATAAAACGACCTGTTTGTTATAATTTACAGTATTAAGAGCGATTACAATGTTTCTATCTTTTAAATTAACTGACCCAGTTGTCACTTGACCGGACTTTGTGACTGTGGACATATCACTTGTTGGGTCCGTTCACCCACAAATGATAAATAATTAGTAGCTATGTGCACATCCCCCCACATACTGGCAGTAATTTCAGATTACATAGACTTAATCCCTGTAATTATAACCTTTGAAAATAAACATACTTTTGTAAAGTAATTTGATAAAAAGAGAATGACTCACATTGCAGATTTAATTTTGAACAGAGCTTAGCCTACTGATTAGCCTTGATAACCTAGTTTAAATAATCAGGAACACAAATTAGGTTAGTAACTTAATACAGCATTTACGATAACTCACGAGATTAAAACCTTCACAATGAATGACAAAGTGCGATACTTAAACATCCATCGATTTAACGACGAATGACAAAGCATAAACCCTAATGTGGGCAGCACTTAAACATCCATTGGATAGTTTAATAGATCGGACATTGAATCGTAGCAGCGATCGAGTTATTACCCTGAATTGTGGAAGCACTTCGTGATCAGTGTGTGTTTTTGTAGTGATTACACTATAACTCAGCGTACGTATTGAGTTTTTACGTCGAATTAATGCTCAATTGCATGAAACAGACTGTTCTATTTATACTTGAAATTGGTTTCCCCCGCGTGTCGCGAAGGGTGACCCTGGTTCTGTCGCGACTCGCCTGAGGTGTCAAGGTAGAGTAGGGTAGGCTTGTCACTGGTATAGGCTTGCTGAGTTGATAGTTCGAGAATTTTAAATCTAGACAACGCATTTTAGAGATAATCGTCAATTAGGGTTTACCCCCTTGAGTTTTAGGGGCCCTAATCCTGATTCCAAATGTTCTGAAAATTTTAGGGATTATGCAGAATCACTTGGGTTTCTCAATTAGGGTTTCCTATTGGATAATTTAATTAAATTAAATATGACTTTTGATGAGAGTTGTTACATTCTCCTCACGTTAATAAAATTCTCGTCCTCGAGATTTACTGGAATAAATGAGGATACTTTCGCTTCATTTCTGATTCCAGCTCCCATGTGTATTCAGCTCCTCTCTTTGAATCCCATCTAACTTTGACTAAAACTAGTCGTTTATGTTTGAGAAACTTGATCTTTCGATCCTCAATTTGAAGAGGTTTCTCAACAAATTTCAGCTTTTCGTTTACCTCTATATCTCGAAGAGGTACTACCAGTGATTCATCTGATAAGCATTTCTTGAGATTGGATACATGAAATACATCATGTACTCCAGCTAATTCTTCTGGTAGTTGTAAACGATAAGCAACTGGTCCTATACGTTGGATCACTGAAAATGGTCCTACATACCTTGGACTTAGCTTTCCTTTCTTACCAAATCGAACAACTCCTTTCCAAGGGGAAACTTTTAATAGTACTTTGTCTCCTACTTGGAATTCAAGTGGCTTGAGCCGATTATCTGCATAACTCTTCTGACGATCGCGAGCCATCTTCAGTCTTTCCTTGATTTGAGTAATCTTATCAGTCGTCTCTTGCACTATTTCAGGACCTGACAATTGACTTTCTCCTATTTCTGCCCAACAAACTGGAGTTCTGCACTTTCTTCCATACAGTGCTTCAAATGGGGCGGTTTCAATACTTGAATGATAGCTATTGTTATAGGAGAATTCAATTAATGGTAAATGATCATCCCAATTTCCACCAAAATCTATTACACATGCTCGGAGCATGTCTTCTAGAGTTTGGATCGTCCTTTCACTTTGTCCGTCTGTTTGGGGATGATATGCAGTACTCAGATTGAGTCGAGTTCCCATAGCTTGCTGGAAGCTTTTCCAAAAATGAGAAGTGAAACGACTATCCCTATCTGATACAATGGAGAGTGGAACTCCATGTAGAGATACGACTTCATCCACATACAACTTTGCCAATCTTTCCATACTAAAGGTTTCTTTCATAGGCAGAAAGTGAGCAGATTTGGTTAATCGATCCACAATTACCCAAATCGCATCATTACCTTTTCTGGTTTTGGGTAACTTAGTAACAAAATCCATGGTTATAAGTTCCCATTTCCATATAGGCATTTCTAATTGTTGTAGCAACCCTGAAGGTTTCTGATGTTCTGCCTTAACTTGTGAACAAGTGAGACATTTAGAAACATATCGCGCTATATCCTTTTTCATTCCTATCCACCAGAAGTTCTTTCTTAAATCTTGGTACATCTTATTGTTTCCTGGGTGCATAGTATACCTAGATTTATGGGCTTCTTCTAAAATCTTAGGTCTTAAGTCTCCTTGCTTAGGTACCCAAATTCTACTTTTGTGGAATCTCCAAATTCCATCTGCTCCTTGTTTTAATTCCTTTATTCGTCCTTTCATTCCTTCAGCATCATCCTTGATTGCTGTAGTTTGAACATTCTTCAATTGTTCCATTAAATCTATTTGTAGATTTAATCTGAGAGCACTAACCCGTCGTTGTTTCTCATAATACTTACGACTTAAGGCATCTGCAACTACATTTGCCTTTCCTTCGTGATACTGAATATCACAGTCGTAGTCACTTAGGATTTCCATCCATCTCCTTTGCCTCATGTTTAACTCTTTTTGCCCAAATATATATCTTAAACTTTTATGATCTGTATAAACAGTAAATTTACTTCCATACAGACAATGTCTCCAAATCTTAAGGGCAAAAATTACGGCTCCTAATTCTAAATCATGAGTCGTATAATTTTCTTCGTGCTTTTTCAATTGCCTTGAAGCATATGCAATCACCTTCTTGCGTTGCATTAGCACACATCCAAATCCTAGTTTTGAAGCATCACAATATACTTCAAAATCTTCAGTTCCTTCTGGTAAGGCTAAGATTGGTGCATTTGTTAATTTCTGCTTTAATATTCTAAAGGCTTCTTCTTGCTTTGGTCCCCATTCAAACTTAACTGCTTTACAGGTTAGCTTAGTTAATGGTACGGCTATCTTGGAAAAATCCTTAATAAACCGTCGATAATATCTAGCTAAACCTATAAAACTTCTAATTTCCATTGCGGTTTGCGGAACCTTCCAATTGGTAATTGCCTTTATCTTAGCAGGATCTACGTGAATACCTTCGTGATTCACCATGTGTCCTATGAATTGTACTTCCTTTAACCAAAATTCACACTTTGAGAATTTGGCATAAAGCTTTTCTTTTCTTAACAAAGTTAAGAGTGCATGAAGGTGTTCACAATGCTCTATCTGACTTTTGGAATAAATAAGTATGTCGTCTATGAAGACAATTACAAATTTATCCAAATACGGTTTACATATCCTATTCATCATGTCCATGAATGTTGCGGGTGCATTCGTTAACCCAAAGGGCATGACTGTAAATTCGTAATGACCATACCTAGTTCTAAAAGCAGTTTTAGGTATGTCTTCTTCTTGTACCTTCAATTGATGATATCCGGAGCGTAAGTCTATCTTAGAAAAATATCTAGCTCCTTGAAGTTGATCAAACAGATCATCAATCCTAGGTAATGGGTATCGATTCTTAATTGTAACCTTATTCAATTCTCTATAATCGATACACATCCTCATTGAACCATCCTTTTTCTTAACAAATAACACTGGTGCTCCCCAAGGAGATGAACTAGGTTGTATGAATCCTTTACTTAGTAATTCATCTAATTGCTTTTTTAGTTCTAACATTTCTGTGGGTGCTAACCGATAAGGTGCCTTGGCTATTGGTGTAGTTCCTGGAATTAGATGAATCCTAAATTCTACTTCCCTATCTGGGGGTAATCCCAGTAACTCTTCTGGAAATACATCCGGATATTCTGAGACTACAGGAATTTCCTTAAGTTCTTTACCCTTAGTACTAATGATTACTGAAATCATATATACTATTCCTTGTTTTCGTTCATAATTAGCAACTTTCATTACTGATATGAACTTCATGGGCTTACGTGGTTTATCTCCTGTAATCCTAATTACTTCTCCGGTGGGTGATTGAATTTCTGTGGAATTCCGATCACAAAAGATTCGAGCATGGTTGGTTACTAACCAATCCATTCCTAATACAACATCAAATTCAGCTAAATTCATTGGCAATAGGTTTGCAGAGAATTTATGTCCTAAAAGTTCTATATTTTCTGCCTGCAAAACTTTATCTATTTTAACTGAATTTCCGTCTGCCGTTTCAATTGTAAAAATCTGCCTTATATTGGTTAAAGGTAAATTAAGAGCTTGACAGAATGAAGTATTTATAAAACTTTGGTTTGCACCAGAGTCAAATAATACTTTTGCGTATACGTTGTGAACTAAGAACGTACCCGCTATCACATCTGGGATGAGTTCTGCTTCTTGAGTGGTCAGCTGAAATGCCCTGGCATTCTTCTTAATAGTTCCGTCGGTCGCCTTGGTTTTGTTGTCTGCTGGTTTGCCCAATTTAGGACATTCTGTTTTAAAATGTCCTGTCTCTCCACAATTGTAACAAATTATGGATTTCTTTCTGCAATTTTCTTCACGATGTCCTACAGTTTTGCAAAAATTGCAGTATACCTTGCATTTTCCAAAATGTTTCTTTTTGCAATTTTGACAGAACGGCAAAGTCGAAGATTGCCCTGTTCCTCTTCTCTTGAAACTGTTATTATTACCCGTACGAAATCCTTGGGTAATTTTCTGAGCCAATTCTTTCTTCTTGTTTTCATCTTGTGTACGTACCAGTTCCTCAGTTAGGGTGTTAGCTAATTCCACAGCATCGTCAATAGTGCGAGGTCTCGCAGCTTTAACGATATTGCGGATTTCACTAATCAGTCCCCAAATGTAGCGAGAAATGAGTACCGGTTCTGGCGAAGCCAGCGTTGGTACCACTCTAGAATATTCAAAGAATGTAGAAGTATAACCGCGACAATCTACACCCATCATCCGATGATTTAGGAACTTATTTGTCATTTGTTCCTTTTCATACTCGGGACAGAATTTTCTTTCTACAAGACTCTTAAATTCTTCCCAATTCATGGCATAAGCTATTATTCTTCCTTTTGATTGTAACACAGTGTTCCACCATTCTAGTGCTCCTTCCTTGAAGAGATTTGATGCGTACATGACCTGATCATCTTTAGCACATTTACTTATTGCAATTACTGCTTCGGTTTTCTCTAACCAACGCAGTGATGCAGTTGCTTCTTCATTGCCTGCAAATTCAGTGGGTTTACAAGCAAGGAATTCTTTGAAAGTGCAACCAGGCGTTGCGGCTTTCATTTTCTTAGGAAATGGAGCTTGATGTGGTTCCGTATTATGATTAACATGATCATTGCCTCCGTTTACACTATTACTGAAGTTATCTTCAGAAATACGTTTACTAGGAACGATTTGTTGCGGTTCGATTGGATTCTTTACAGCAGCAACGATTGCTGGAATAGCATTGGCTATCCCTTGAGCAACAATATTTTCGATATCTTGCCTAGTCATATATTGATCTCCTGGATGTTGCTCAGACTGATTAACCTCATTTACTGGTTCGTTACCAATGTTTGCCATATGATAATTAATTTTATATAAATAATTAGTATAAATACAAATATAATAAAACAGTTTGCACATAATCATATTAACATGTATAACCAAAAATTATCGATTTCCCATGTTTCATTTCTATATATTATATTATGCCTTGTACACACGATTATCATACAACGTTTTATTGTTAAGTTATTACACATACTGGTTCTTATGATTATTTATTAAACAAATATTCCTGCAAACTCCCATTATCTGGTCGGCTAATTTCTTAAAAACGACGCTCCCTTTCGTCGTACTTCCAAGTAACTCTTTCTCCAACATCCCTAATCCTATTTCCTGCATTAATTAACTCTTCGCCCCAGAGACGAAGTTCAGTCAGATTCTCCGGGCTCATAGTTGGGTATAGTGGAGGTTCTGGGTCAACTTGTGGGAAAAATGTATCAGGGTTGTTTAAAAGATTTTGGTATTGCCAATCAGTTGTCCACCATTCATCTAATTCTACTGGTAGTGGTTGAGGTTGGACAATAGGATCTGGAATAGCAGGTTCCAGATTGATTGGAATTGGAGCTTCTAGTGGGTAGCTGAAAAGATCTTCTTTAGTAAATATAAGGTTTGGATTAGCTGGTTCAAGGTTTCCATCGGCAGGTCCGATGAGGTCACTCATTACTAGTTTATGATCTAAAACTTCCCAGGGAGTCATTTTCTGTTTCTGTCTAGAACTTTCTCCGACTTCTCTTTCTGTTTGCTTAAAACTCTTCTCAGCTTCTATCTCTACTTGATTAATATTTTCCTCAATTTCTACCCCTTTTCCTTTGTCTTTTGGTTCTTCAGTTTTAGTAACCTTTCTTGTTGCTGGCTTTTTCCTACGTACACACCTCCAGCCCACAAATCTGCTTCTTTTCTTGGGTTTAGGTTTTGCCAGTGGTTTGGATTGAAATTCCATGGGTTCTTCTTTATCAGCGATGTAACCGGTGAATTCCTTGGAAACTTCTATCTTAACGGGATAGAGGTTAAGTGATGTGTGTAAAATACAACATATAAATTACATCAAATAAGGCATAAAACTAACCCCTTTTTTAGTACTAATGTTGGAAAAAGTGTGTTTTTGTCTTCCTTTTGAATTTACAGGGTCAAATGAGCTTAAACGAACAAAAGGAACAAATATACAGCCAAAACCAACATAAATACAAAGAAAATGAAGAAACGTGGCATGCCCGACTCCTCGACAGCATCTCACAAAGCAAAAACAAGAAGAAAAGCTGAGCATGGGGCTGTGCCCAGCTGAGCACGGGGTGTGCTCAGCTCAACACGGGGCGCGTCTAGCGAACACGGGGCGTGTCCAGCGAACACGGGGCGTGTCCAGTGAGCACGGGGCGTGCCCAAGTGCCAGCAGAAAAGACAAACCTATAGAAGCTTCTATTGCCCACCACGGGGCCGTGTCCAGTGAACACGGGGGCGTGCCGAAAGTACTGCAGGCGCATTAATTGTAATTGCGAATTACAATTAATGAAGAGAGAGAGTGTCAGACGGGCACGGGGCCGTGCCCAGCGGACACGGGGCCGTGCCCAGGCTTCTGTTCAGCCTATAAATAGGAGTGCTTGGTTTCATTGCAACTCATCCCTTGGCACACCACCTCTCTCACACTTCATCCACCACCCACCACCATCACAACACCATCATCCACCACCATCATCCATTGTCCATCGTAGAGTGTGTGAGTCGTCTCGGGATCCAAGATTGATCGTAAGAGTTCTTGACAATCAAGGCCATGTTTGCCTAAGTCTCTTACATCACTTGGTGAAGACAAAGTGTCTAGTATAATACTTTTTATTTCTAATCTTTTGCACTTTTTATTTGGTTTTGTATTAATGACTTTAATAACTAGTTACTTATGTTGAAGGTGATCTTTCCTTATCGTTTGTCCGTGGTGTCTTGGCATTATTTTACTGTCTATATAAAATAAAGGATTTTCACCATTCATATCTCCACGGTCTATATGGAGATATGTTGGCTACCTGGTAGGGGGTTAAGGGAACGGTTTGGTAAAGGTCTTGCCATTGTTCAGCGTTTAGAGGTCCTGCAATGGACCTGGGTCAAATTTAGTAGGACCTCCTTCAATACTTCACGGTATTGGATGGCGGGGGTCCAAACTCTTTGACCCCCTCATAAGTTAACTACTATTAATACTATAACCCGGCTATTTAGGACTGTATCCCTGCTGACTCAGACTACTTAGTCGAGGGTAACGTCACCGCCAAAAGCGGGGCCTACCACAATACTGCATTAATAACTTAATTCATTATCTTCCAATAATCCACCCTTTTAGGATTGTATCCTTGCTGACTCAAACTACTGGGGTGAGGGTAACGTCACCTTCAAAAGAGGGGCCTACTACAATAACTAAGATAATCTCTTAATTATGTGCAAAAGTGCGGAAATAATCAAAGGTTATACTAGATACGAGTCGGAACCAAGTGATTCATCTTGTCTATCTGTTTTTATTTTTATTTTTATTTTCAGCATTTTAGTTAGTTTTTATTTTTCTTAGCTTAAAAACATTTTTCTAAAACTTTTATTTTGATTAGACGTTGAGGATAAACCGGTACTAAAAGCTCTTGTGTCCTTGGACGACCTCGGTATCTTACCAACACTATACTACGCTCAACGATGGGTGCACTTGCCCATATGTGTGTTTAGTGTTAGTAAAATATCGTGTTTTATAAATTTAAAACTTGGCTAAAATAAGTGTTAAAAAGGGCTTAAAATACACACCTAAAATAAGTAACACTTCGCACGCATCATTAAGATTTTCTAAAGCTTCAGATATCTCATTCATGCTGTTTAGCATATATGCAAAATACATTCCAAATGTTAAAATAACAAAATTTTATAGATAACCCTTAAATATTATTGCATACCATACATAAAACAACTGACAAGTAAAATATACTATAATTTACTGTAAACTTATTTATTTACTGAATAAGGTTTCTGGATTGTAGATAAAGGTGCTAAAACTTGAGTTAGAGTATTTAGAGATTTGCATTTTCTGCTACTGTGGCTAACATATAAAGATCTGCCCATTTCTCATCTAATTTGTCCTCCCAGGGTGATTTATTGATTAATTCCTGGGTTTCCTGTTTAACTTTCTTTTCTCGGATTTTCCTTATTTCCTCCTGACTTTTCCTAATAATCAAACTTCTTTTATTAGGAGAAAGTGGTTTCTCATAATGTGCCTTTCTCACAAATATTCCTTCTTCAGGAATTTCAGAGTGATTTGAGGATTTGGGTTGGGATGAACTTCCCTTCTCGTTGAATGACCTATCTAGTTTAAGATAGATGTTCGACAACTTTTGTTTACCCATACTGTAACTAACAAATAATCAGTTAATAAAACACATAATCACATAATTGGCAATTAATAAAATTAAGTATTTCTAAATACTTAATAGGCTTAAATCAGTGGCTCTGATACCACCTTATTTCTGTCACGGCCCCCGACCCGGTTTAACCCGTTTCAGGAGCCGCGGGACAGAAAATCCCGTGGTATTTAATTAACAGCGGAAGTTTCTTCAGGATCATTTTAAAAACTGAAATATTTCCCGATTATTTTATTTCACAACTCAGGATAAAACCCTGTAATTTACAATCTTGAGATTTCACGAAGAAATCTTTTATTTTACAAAACATGTTTCTTTATTTTATACTGAGCCACTTCCTTAAGCTGATAGTGCTTCACGGCACTTTTCCTGGATCACAACAGATCACCTGAAACATGTTTGAAAAAGGTTTTGTCACCGGGAAATACTGAGTGAATCATTCTTATTTAAATAAAACGACCTGTTTGTTATAATTTACAGTATTAAGAGCGATTACAATGTTTCTATCTTTTGAATTAACTGACCCAGTTGTCACTTGACCGGACTTTGTGACTGTGGACATATCACTTGTTGGGTCCGTTCACCCACAAATGATAAATAATTAGTAGCTATGTGCACATCCCCCCACATACTGGCAGTAATTTCAGATTACATAGACTTAATCCCTGTAATTATAACCTTTGAAAATAAACATACTTTTGTAAAGTAATTTGATAAAAAGAGAATGACTCACATTGCAGATTTAATTTTGAACAGAGCTTAGCCTACTGATTAGCCTTGATAACCTAGTTTAAATAATCAGGCACACAAATTAGGTTAGTAACTTAATACAGCATTTACGATAACTCACGAGATTAAAACCTTCACAATGAATGACAAAGTGCGATACTTAAACATCCATCGATTTAACGACGAATGACAAAGCATAAACCCTAATGTGGGCAGCACTTAAACATCCATTGGATAGTTTAATCGATCGGACATTGAATCGTAGCAGCGATCGAGTTATTACCCTGAATTGTGGCAGCACTTCGTGATCAGTGTGTGTTTTTGTAGTGATTACACTATAACTCAGCGTACGTATTGAGTTTTTACGTTGAATTAACGCTCAATTGCTTGAAACAGACTGTTCTATTTATACTTGAAATTGGTTTCCCCCGCGTGTTGCGAAGGGTGACCCTGGTTCTGTCGCGACTCGCCTGAGGTGTCAAGGTAGAGTAGGGTAGGCTTGTCACTGGTATAGGCCTGCTGAGTTGATAGTTCGAGAATTTTAAATCTAGACAACGCATTTTAGAGATAATCGTCAATTAGGGTTTACCCCCCTTGAGTTTTAGGGGCCCTAATCCTGATTCCAAATGTTCTGAAAATTTTAGGGATTATGCAGAATCACTTGGGTTTCTCAATTAGGGTTTCCTATTGGATAATTTAATATGACTTTTGATGAGAATTGTTACAAGTAGCAAGGCGGAGCATTCTTCGCTTAAGTTAACTAATTGCAATGATTCAATTTTCCTTTTGTGAGTGAGGAAGTCCCTCATAAATTTTGAGTATTTAGGCATTTGGGTTAGGACTTCGACAAATGGAATATTAACATGCAATTGCTTTAGTAAATTTACGAATTTTGTGAATTGCTCATCGGTCTTTTGGCGAAGTAACCGACCGGGGTACGGTACTGGAGGATTCTTGGTAGGCTCTTGATTTGGTGGAGGAGCCGTCTCTTGTTGGGGTGTCGGCGAAGTTGCGGTTTGGCTAGATCGGCTCTTTTCGGTTGGAGGTGTCGGAGCCTCCTCGGGACCTATGGTGCGGTTTCTCAATGTGATGAGATGTACTTGCGCCTTCGGGTTGGTTTCAGTATTGCTGGGTAACGCACCTTGTGGTCTTTAGGAGAAATTTTGAGCTAGTTGATTTAATTGTTTTTCAATGTTTTGAATACTAGCTTGTTGATTTCTAAAGTTCGATTCCAATTGTTGAAATCGATCCGAGTTTTTCTTTTCGGTGTCGGAGATGAGGCGAGAGATATTATCTTCAGGCCTCTCTCGTCCCCCTTGTTGTTGAGAGAAATTTTGTGACTCGTTTCTTGGTTGTTGAAAGTTTGTTCGTTGGTTTAGATTTTGTTGGTTACTACTATTGCCGAGTTCTCTCCAACCAAAGTTAGGGTGGTTACGCCATCCTTGGTTGTAGGTACCTGTCGGAGGACTTGACGGCCTAGGTCTATTATCAATGTAGCTTACCGTTTCTGTTTGATTATCCATTTCTTTCATACAACTCCAATTTTCATGTGGCCCACCACATCCTTCACAAGCCATAACCGAGGCCGTTTTTTCCATTTCTAACTTTTTGATTTTTGAAGAGAGGGCCTCGATTTGGGCTTGTAAAGAGGTGCTTTCGTCAACCTTATGGGCGCCCGGGGCAGTAGATTTTGTGCCTCGGGGAGTGTGCCACTGAAAATTGGTTTGAGCAATTTCCTTGATCTGATTATAAATTTCATTTGGGCGACGGTTACCTAAAAGTCCCCCGGAGCTAGAATCAAGTGTTTGTCTTGTGTGTGGTAACAACCCATTATAGAAAGTGGATACTTGTTGCCACACCGCAAGACCATGATGATGACACTTTATTAGTAGCTCCTTGAACCTTCCCAAGTTTCATATAAGGATTCCCCGTCCTCTTGTGAGTATGTATTAATTTCAGTCATTAATTTAGCTGTTTTAGCAGGAGGGAAATACTTATACAAAAACTTTTGGGCTAGTTCATCCCAGGTGTTTACCGAACCAACTGGGAGGGTGTTAAGCCAAGCCTTAGCTCGGTCTTTTAGTGAAAATGGAAACATTCGAAGGCGGATGGCGTCGTTTGATGCTCCGTTGATCCGAAAAGTATCACATATTTCCAAAAAGTTGGTAATATGTAAATGGGGATCTTCGTCCGCAAGCCCGTGGAAAGTTGCGGAATATTAGAGCATTTGGATCAAGTGCGGCCAAAGTTCGAAGTTGTTGGCATCGACATTTGATGCATTGATAGCGGTGCCAAGATTACCTACAGTGGGTCGTAGGTAATCCATGAGGGTACGTTGATCCGCCATTGGAAGTGAGTCCCCCGAAACTTTATCTTGATTTTTAGCTTTAAGTCTTTTTCTTAGAAAGCGTTCAGGTTCTTCTAGAGGTTCTTTTATGTCTCTACTGGAGCTGGAGCTCATACACTGCATAGAAAGTTCAGGTGCGGTGCCTAGGTTCCAAGTCCTGCAATAAAAACAAAAAGAATATTGGTAAGAAGTTTCACCACGGCCCCGTGCTCAGATGAACACGGCCCGTGGTCGGAGTTACAGTAATTGTTTTCCGGATCCCTGTTATTGGAGAATTTAACACGGCCCCGTGCTGCACCGACACGGCCCCGTGCTCATCCCTCTGTAACTCGGAAAATAAAAACTGCCAGTAACGATGCTGGGCACGGCCCCGTGCTGAGCTCTGCAGAAACAGAAAATTTAAGAAAAATCCTAAAAAAACAGAAAAATAAGAAAAACGATTAGGCCGTTGATTCCTAACTTTCTTAAAATCCTTGTGTCCCCGGCAACGGCGCCAATAACTTGATGCGTGTGTAGCGTTGTATAATTTTTAGTTATATTTTAAGCCCTTTTTAACACTTTAGTCAAGTTTGAAATTTATAAAACACGATATTTTACTAACACTAAACACACATATGGGCAAGTGCACCCATCGTGAGCGTAGTATAGCGTTGGTAAGATACCGAGGTCTTCCAAGGACACAAGAGCTTTTAGTACCGGTTTATCCTCAACGTCTAATCAAATCAAAAGTTTGGAAAAATTTTTAAATATGAAAATAAAAACTAAAAATGCTGAAAAATAAAAATAAAAATAAAAAGATAGACAAGATGAATCACTTGGATCCGACTCGCCTTTAGTGTAACCTTTGATTATTTCCGCACTTTTGCACTTTTTAAGAGATTATCTTAGTTAAAGTAGTAGGCCCCTCTTTTGAAGGTGACGTTACCCTCAACCTAGTAGTTTGAGTCAGCAAGGATATAATCCTAAAGGGTAGGAATATTGAAAGATAATTAATTAAGTTATTAATGCGTAATGTGGTAGGCCCCTCTTTTGAAGGTAACGTTACCCTCGGCTAAGTGGTTTGAGTCAGCAGGGATACTATCCCAAGTAGCCGGGTTAATGTAATATTAGTAGTTTACATATGAGGGGATCAAGCTATTCGCACCCCAGCCATCCAATACCAGTGGGCATTGAAGGAGGTCCTAGTAAGCTTGACCCAGGTCCTTGTAGGATCTATACACTGAACAAGGCAAGAACCTTACCAAACTATTCCCTTAACCCCCGACCAGGTAGCCAACATATCTCTATATAGACCGTAGACATATGAATGGTGTAAATCTTTTATTTTATATAGACAGTAAAATAACGCCAAGACAACACGGACAAATGATAAGGAAGTTTCACCTTCAACATAAGAAACTAGTTATTAATGTCATTAATATAAAACCAATTAAAAAGTGCGAAAAGATTAAAAATAAAAGGTATTACACTAAATGCTTGCCTTCACCAAGTGATGTAAGAGACTTAGGCAAACATGGCCTTTGATTGTCAAGAACTCTTATGATCAATCTTGGATCCCGAGACTACTACACACACTCTATGATGGATGATGGTGGTGGATGTGGGTTGTGATGGTGGTGGAGTGTGGGTGAAGTGTGAGAGAGGTGGTTTGCCAAGGGATGCCTTTGAAGTGAACCAAGCACCCCTATTTATAGCCTGCACAGATGCCCGGACACGGCCCCGTGTCCATTGGGCACGGCCCCGTGTCCATCCACTTTCTCTTTCTTGATTAAATGCAGTTGTCCGCATTAGTTGACCACGCCCCCGTGTCCGCTGGGCATGGCCCCGTATGCAGAAGCGTATCTGTACTATCAAGATTTGCTTGGATTCTGCGAATCTTAGCATTGACCACGGCCCCGTGTGGAGCTGGGCACACCCCCGTGTTGGGAATAGAAGCTTCTACAACTTTGTCTTTTCTGTAGACACTTGGGTACGCCCCCGTATTCATTGAGCACGGGGCGTGTTCAGCCTTCTGATATTTTGTTTTTGCTTGGGAAGATGCTGTCGAGGGGTCGGGCATGCCACGTTTATCCCTTTTCTTGTAATTATGTCAGATGTTGCTGCATATTTGCTTATTTTGTTCATTTATGCTCATTTAATCCTGAAAATACAAAAGGAAGACAAAAGCACACTTTTTCCAACATTAGTACTAAAAAAAGGTTAGTTTTATGCCTCATTTGATGTAATTTATATGTTGCATTTTGCGCACATCCGAAGTCTTGTTGGATATATGAGACAAAGAGACCTGGCATACGTCGAAGAGGAATTGGGGAACCCGACCTATCAATAGAGGACCAGTTGGAGACGTGGATTCAGAAGTATGATCTTTTGATGGCTGAAGTGAAGGATGATGGGCCAAGAATGACTCCAATGGAAAAACGCCAAGCAAGGGATAGATGGGTATCTCTACAGATGTCTCCTTCTCAAGTAGGGGATGAGGTTGTGGAGGTTAATACCACACCGATGATTCTCTCAATTGCTGAACAGTCAGATGTGGAGAAAATTGTTGAAGGTGATGAGGTGAAAGAAGACATTCCAAAAAATAAGTGTGGGGAAGCACGCATAGAGATGAGGAAGGTGATGGTGACGGTGAAGGACATCGGACGGATCATCATAAAGTGGTTGTGCAATAATCCAACTTATCTGCTGATATTGAGTAAAAAGAAACACTTGTGGAGCGTTAACTACCGAGTGTATGTTGGGAGCTCGATAGGAAAGTGTGGATTGAGGCCGGACTGCAGTGCGTCAGTGGACATCTTGATAAAAATTAGACCCTGCTGGATCAGTGATGTCAGGTACTGTGCATTCATGGGAAATACAAGGGGTAAAGGTGCATTAAGACCACCGTAGCGCATAACAGGTATGGTCTAGCTATAGACCTTTAAACTTAGCGCTCCCGGGAGGCAGCGCGAGGATGTAGAGTTTGTATTTCGTTTTGGTTTCGTTGGTGTGTTGTGTTTTGACAGGTTTATACAATTCCATCTTCATGGATGCAATGATTCAAGTGTGGGGATGTTTGGCAACATCCACTATGCTATATCAAAGGATCCATGGAAGGTGTCTATTCTTGTTAGATCGCAACAGTTTCACTGCTACAGACACTCACTTGCTTTCTGATCAGGTGCATGTGTTCTTATATACTATCTTTTATGTGTTTTTGTGTATTTGGTGGTGTGAAACTTTGTTAGGGAATGTGTTTTAGTTAGTTATGTTAAGGGTTAGCCGCTTATTTGTAACACCCCAATCGCGTAATACAACAACACGCGACGGAAATATCGGGGAGTCACGTTACAAATTGCTCACAACTACTGGTACTAAATTGTTTCAATATCATTAACATCATTTTACAAACAAAGAATACATGTAATTGTTCTTTTATTTTAGAATTCTAAGGCCCGTATGCAGTCCTATGCGTTGCATGCTTGAACAGTCGAAAACCTGAAACATATGTGAAAAACAGTCAACATAAAAATGCCGATGAATACATAGGTTTTATTAGCCAAGTAAATGGCAAAACATTTGGTATTGCAATACTTTAACAACTATGAGAGCTGTTAATCGAAAATAAATCTTGAAGCCAAAGAATGGCAAAAATTTAGCATTTGCAATACATAATCTTAATTGTGAAAACTCATGACAAAATAGGTTTGTATATGGCAATATGATTATTACAAAGTCATTTTTATGCCTTACATTGTAATCTGCTTAAACCAACGTAAAAACTCGTTAATATGTTATTAGAAATCCAATCAAGGATTAATAATAACTGTTTTGAAATAAATCAAAACTAATGTAAGTATTATATAAATCAAATCAATGAGTCATGATAATACTTCATATATCTTTCCAAGAATCTAGCATATAAAATATGGGAAATTCTACGAAGATTTCGATACTCAAACATTGAAATAATCATACACAAAATCCTAAAGTGATCCAGATAACGCTACAAGAATAATAAAATAAGAACACTTATATATAGGAAGTACCATCGGCGTATCCACCATGTTCTTATTTTATTACACCCGTTTCGTTATCTAAATCACAACTACCACATAAACACAAAATCGTCACCTTGTTCCAACTCGTAAACATGTATTAAAGTACCCAATGAATCCAAACAGGGGCTCCAATATTAGTACTCTAAACATCCCATATATGTCTAACTATGAAGATAGATAGATACTACAGGGATTAGGTTCTTGTCACATCGTCTAATCTAACATGCATTAAAGTACACAATGAATATAAACAGGGATTCCAATATTAGTACTCTAAACATCCCATATATGTCTAACTATGAAGATAGATAGATAGATACTACAGGGATCAGGTTCTTGTCACATCGAATCATTGTATCACAACATCCTAAATCCTAATGGTGATTCGGGATAACGCCACGAAAGGTAATACAATAAGCACACTTATATATAGGATGTACCAGCGGTGTATCCACCATGTGCTTATTGTATTATCTAGTTTCGTTATCTAAATCACCAACAATCTACACACAACCAACCATCGAGTCGCAAAGTACTTCTTAAAACCTTACTATGAAGATAGGAAGATCTAAGACTATACTTCAAACATCCTATAAGAATCAATCTATGGAGATAGATAGATGCTATAAGGATTCTAGATAATCACTGTCTTTGCACAATCGGAATAAGACACCTCAAATCACTTAGTAAACACATACATGCCATACATTTCGAAAACAAATCGATTACACATATGAATCACCCCAAAACATTTGAAAGCGGTAAAAGAGGGGAACTATGTACTCACCTGGGATTGCGTATAGCTCCGGTTCAAAAGATATAACAAGGCTCAAAGGATCAAGAGTTCAAGTGTTGAAGCGGTTCCTAGGGTAACGAATACTATGTTACCGAATCGACACCTAAATCGGAAGATCGGGTAGAATGAGGTCTTGTAAACCAAATGAGTATTGGAACTCAAGTGATATGGTTTAACAAAGCCTATATTCTAAGTCGGGACCTATCCTAAGTGCTTTCGACCCATTACGACCCATTAAGGTAGCTTACGCTACTTTAACGCGTCGTTCGCGCATAAGCGCGTTTGAGACGCCTAACTAGTCCTATGACAAGTATTATATGCCTTAACATATCTAATTATGTTATATAATCAGTTTAGATGTCAAAACATGTGTTACATATGATTAAAATGAAATTATGCGCCAAAAGGGCATTTTGGTCATTTTCCTAAGGCGTATAAACTACCTATCATACAACTAACTAAACGAAGTGACCGTAAGGTATAACCTCGGGAGGTTATTCCCTATAAAATCATGGTCACAATACATGTTTGGTCGGATCCTAATGATCGACCAAACGGGTCGTGTTCGAAAGTCTAAGCGGTTGTTTAGACCGCTTATCTTAGGACCCTATATAAGCACTAAAATAAAAGTGACGAGTTAAACATGTTAAAACATGTTTAACGAAGTTAGAAAACAAGTTTGATACCAAAACAAAGGGTCTTGATACCTAAGAATAGTTTGGTTGCAAAATACGCATAAACGCGTATTTTGACCGAAACTATGACTCGTCACTATGCCTAAATAACGTGGTAATCAGTAGGTATAGTCACAAAGGACTATGACCATCGTGATTACGCTCAAGTTGCGAAGTTCAAACGAATTTCATGTTGACCATTTACCGGTCAAAGCAGAAAGTCAAACACTGTTTGACTTTTACGCTTGAAAAGCAATAAAAGCACGAAAGAAACTTACAAAGGGTCCAAGCTAGGAAGTCTTGATTCAAGTTGCTCAGGTATGAGGTGTGGGAACCCCAACTTAGAGCAGAAATGAATCAACGTGTGAAGAACCAAGAAATCAAGGTTGGTATTTATAGAGTTTGGACAACCGTTAGGATCGTTCCTCAATTTACGAGCTTCAATCTCAACCATCCATGTGTGCCCACTGATTTGGAATACTATGGGTTCTCAAAACAAGCCCATAAAATGAAGAAAGCATGTGCAAAACCCAGGAAACCAGCTGCTGATTGCAAAAACTGGGTTTCTGATCTGGAATGTTGTCGCGGGCCGTGTAAGGAGAGGCCTTGGGCTACGCGCCCCGCCTAGCCAAGTTTGGCAGATTTACAGTTTAGGTCCCTCAATGTGTAAAACTTGGTTTTCGATGCATTTTTGACACGTTTAAGCCCTGTTAACCCCATTTCAAAGCTCTAAAATGAAGTTAAAGTATAGGGAACTTAAAATATGCTCAAAAACATCTCGGATGTTGGTTCGTTTGGTCGTACGGTTGCGTTGTTCGGTTAATTACGATGAAACAGGAATGTACGCGAATAACGATCCAAATTACGCGACGAATGGAATTTTATCATGCCAATCACTAAAATAAAATATTTTAATGATTACATAAATTTTTGGATGTCCGGATATATTCAGAACGTAAGATATGCGCGTAAATGCAAACTTATACACTTTTTGACGCTTTTAGTCCCTGTTTGACCAAAGAGTTTATTTTTGCGCACCAAACACCTCAAAGCCTATTTCTAAGCTATGTAAAGGATATTTAGGGCATGTTTAACTTATGGTCAAGTTCCGGAATGTTCGATACCATACGAATCAGCAGACTTTTGCAGTTTGACGCAAGTAGTCCCTGAGAGTGAATAAACTTGTTTTTGACACACCAAAGCCTTCAAAACCTATTTCTAAGTTATATAAAAGTTATTTAAGGTATGTTAAGCCTATGTCACTGTTCCAGAGTGTTTTCCACATTAAACTGGTTACGTTTACGTATCAGTTCGCCTTTAACTTTCCAGAAAGCGATTTAAAGCTTAAAATTCAATTTAAAATCAAGACGTGGAATTGTAAAACACAAATAGACAAATTTTGAGACCCAAACACATTGTTTCTTTGATAAAAGATTTTTTTCCTACTTCGTGTGGTGTTTACGGAGCACAAGTGTCACAGTCTCCCCTACTGCAGGAAATTTCCTCCCGAAATTTATTCGAAGGAGACCGTAGAGTGAATTTGAAACAACTGATGGATAAGCAGATTGCTGGATCCCCAAAGATGCGGAGCATCGTTTGGTGTTGGAAATTTTAGGGGATTCAAAAAGTGATTTGGGATATTCAAAGTATCTCAAGGTATTCAACCCTTTGAAACTTATGAAAGTCGATCAGTGTTCAAAAATCATTTAAGTATGGCACTATGTTATACTAAGCTCCTAGTGTAATTCCTAGCAAACAAAGGGGTGTACATTCAAGCCCTTCACGTACACGGTTTCTAACGTCCCACGAGGTACCTCCAATGTACCATGAGCATCCCATGCATAGGAAACGGGTCATCATACCTATGGCATCAAGATCGTCATCTTTAACACCATAATATACTCCCGGTCGGCTCGATTTGAGTTAATGAATGTACTTGTTCTTGTTTAATGTAAATAACCACAAAAATATCAAATAAGCACATAATCACATAATGGTCCAAGATAACATAAAATCACCAAGTGATCTTAGCAACGTTCTGAAGAATAACACAATAAGAACACTTATATATAGGAAGTACCATCGGCGTATCCACCATGTTCTTATAGCATCATACTCCTCCCGTTACCTTTATCACTCTAGATTTTATGCCACCATACTTAACAAGGCTTACTATGATTATCATGCATCGAATCTCATAATTAAGTGTGCACCCATAATTACTCATTTCGTCGCATGGTCCACATAGCTTCTGTTGTTAAACGAGGGTAAACAAATAATAAGGTCGAACTATCGTCTAAATCAACTAAACATCGTCACAACATAATATCTGTCAAATCGAATCGTATTTCATACTAGCAATGATAACACTACTTATTTTACATAAAACAAATTTAGTAGTAGGTGTTCTATTCTAGTACGAATGTTTATATATATGTTTCATATTAACCCAAACAGGTAGAATGTAACATATACCAATAATATATTATCATCATAATGTAAGCATATCAAGAATATGTTTTCAAATCATGTGCTAAGTGCGTTAAGTTAACACACTAAGCAAAAATGTATTTGAAGAATATGTACTAAGTACGTTATATCGACATACGAAGCAAATTGTATTACAATCATGTATTATACATATTAGATAAATAAATCATGTATGTAATGCTATGATCATAAAATAGTATTAACTTGTTCATAGTATTCGTATCGATCGTGTTACCACATTTGTACGAATGCACCGGAGTGCAATCATATTATGCTAAATTATAAGATTTAGTTCCTAAAGAACGAAATCCTCAAAATCAGCATGAAATTTGAAATCACACATAGTGTAATCACATTAGAGTTTGAAATTGAAAATTTAAATAACAAAGATAAAGATAAACTTCTTGAAATTTATATTGTCATTACAAACATAGTTAAAATATGTACATTGTTCTTGAAAATAAACAGGAAATTTAGAGGTTCAGATGATCATAAGCGCTTGATCATTAGCTTGAGCCACGTTGACGTTCAATACTCGTCCATTAGCATTGGCAAGCTTGGGGCAGTTTCGCTTGAAATGATTTACGTCACCACAATTGAAACATGCTCTCGGGCGAGTCTGAGTAGGGGCTGCTCGGTTCTGGATACGATAGGTCACAGCTAGATGTCCAAATAAACCACAAATTGTACACTGGCGGCAAGGAGAATTTGATGTATGATGATAATTGCAAAGATTGCACCGAGGTTGCTTCCCACGATAAAATCCCTTAAAGGGTACTGAGTTCAGTGGAACAGGTTGTGACAACCGTAAAAAATCCAGGTATCCGTACAATTTAATTAACCATGATTAGTGCTTAATGACTGTGCTGAAGTACAAATAAGTGCATTATGATATCAGCATCATACTTACATGTGCATCACATATTGAAAATGACATATCATTGACTGCATGCAAACATATTGATATAAATGATGCACAAAGCACAGTTAGCACAATTAACAGACAAACCAGGGAAATGCTGACGGGGTTCAGTACATAGACAGACGTTGTTTTGAGACACAGTGTGAGCCAGAAACCAAGTACTACACTAGTGTAGTGTGTAGGGAAGTAAGGACCACAAAACTGCTTTTCTAGGTGATAGTTTAAGTGCCGGAAAGTGCCTAAAACTCACCCAAAGTGCTGGATTCAGCACAATTCAGCAAAAATCAGCATTTTAACATGCTAATATTATGTAGAAATATGACTAAATGGTCCTGAATGCTTTCCTAAGTGTCGGGAATTAAAAGTGTCACAAAAGGGTACATAAAGAACACTAAGCAGTATAGTTTAGCACTTTAACGAACCGGTATCTAACCGAACAACCGGACACTACCCGAAACATCAAAATTACACTAGAAGCATTGTTTTAATATTTCTGAGCTAGTTTGGGCCCCGAACACCCTAACACACTATATAAAACCATATTAACTTAAACACTAAACACTACACTTAGATTTCAACTAATATCTCTAACTATCCATCACAACCCAACCCTATACCCCCCCCCCCCCAATGGTGGACAGTCACCAAGGTGGCCCCACACCTTGATTTCCTTGATCTTATTTGATTTGCCTGAAGATCGTGTTTAGTACTTAAGAACACACTCACTCTCCTTCCTCCCTTCTCCCTCTCGGCCGAGAATCACCCACCGCACCACCACCATTGTCAAGCTTTGATCATCCAATCCAAGTTTATCACAAGGTGCTAGAAGGTGTCTAAAGAAGCTTGGTGGCTCTGGATCTTCAAGGACCTCTTCCATTTGCTATTAACCATCACATTTGTCACCTCCATCTTCTAGTGTTCTTCCCTAGCCCTTGTGCTAGTAGTAAGCTTCTTGTCACTTGAATTTACTTCTAATTTAGTTGGTTAAAAGATGATGTATGTTGATAATCATAAAGATCACCAATAAACATGAAGATGAACCTTTAACATAAGCTTAATAACATAAGAATACATATTGTTTAGTGTTGTTTTGCTTCTTGATGATTGATTATTTGTGTTTATGATGTTAGACATCATATGAAACCTACTAGATTGTGATTAAACACATGATCTAGCAAGTTGTGGTGATGATCTTGTGAAAGACCAAGATGATCATACTTTATATTTCTTATGAACTTGAAAATGAAAATGATTTTGTGAATGATGAAGTATGTAACATGTTACTAGTCATAAACTTGGATGATTTCAAAACTAGTTTTCTCAAGAAACTAAAGTTATACACAAGATTTACATAATCACGGATTTTAAAGAAACTAACCATGTTTTTTTTAGTGGTGAATCAAGTATAGAAATACATTGTTAACAAGAAAAATACAAGAAGATTGATCTTTGAAAAATCATCATACAAGTTGTAAAAGACTAAATTTTACAAGAATAAGATTTACAAACAAATAACCATATTTTTAAGGGTAACAAGACTTACTTAACAACATAGTAAGTTACTACAAATGTATTTTTAACCAAGAGTTTTCCATATAAACTTTGCCATAATTTTTGTTACAAAAATACAAACATTGGAAGTTGGTTTTGTAAATAAAAATGACTAAATATATATTTGAAGGATATATATTAAGAGGACACATATGTGTGAATATTTGTATACTTTGTTTACTAGTTATATTATTTTAGGGTTAAAATAATATAACCTAACAAAATACCAAGAAATTACAATCCAAAATATTACCAAAAATCTCAAGGAATAAACATATAAGTTACACACATAATATTGGGAAACCGAACGAAAGAATGTAACTTACAAAATATTCCGGATAATACATTTATAAGTATATTTTTGGTAAATAATATTTTGGACATAAGAAAGGAAAATATGATTTTTCCAATTATTGCCAAGTTATACCCTATTTTTGACAAGGAGAAAATATATTATTTTTGAGAAGTAAAAATATATATGTTTTTATTAAGAAATATAATATTTTTGGGAAAAATATATATATTCTTAGATAAGCTTGAAATACATTATTTTTGGACAAAATAAGTTTATAAATATTTTCTAAGTGAGACTTGAAAATATATTGTTTTGAAACTACAAATATTTTTGCCGAAAGAAAAATTATGAATGATTTTTCTAAGTAATATTCCTTAAGATATATATTGGAAATATATATTGGTATATTTTTATTTGGAATAATACACCGGAATACGACACCGATACATGGCAAAATACAAGAATACGAATACACATGTATGAGATACCCCCATCCTTGGGAAGGAAATACGAATATAAATACTTGAGAAGTATTGTTACAAAATATTGTTTAACAATTATTCCAAAAAGTAACAAATATAATTTAAGTTAAGATAATTATTATTTTAACAAGTAATTATAACTTGGAATAATATTGAAGACATAGAAGAAACGTAACTCAAAAACGTAAATACTAAGACAAGGCACGACCCGTCCGTCTAATAGACGTTAGTACATTGTAGGTAGTCGTGTTTGCTGAAGAGATTTGAGTTGCGATTACCGAAGACGCAAGACTGTGAGTTCATGTCCCACTTTTCTCTAAACTGTTTTGTTTATTTACTTCGGGGGTCAAATACATGTTACAAAATGATTACATACAATTACAATTGGTATGGTTAGCTTTGGAAAGTACAGTAGATCATGTGAATGGGTAGGCGAACTCTTAAGACCATTAATCCTCGTGTTAGGACCGAGGGGCATGAGTGATAGATCTATTTGGGTGTAGCGAGCCCACACCCATGAGGACCAGGGTGGCCCATAGGGTGACTATGTCTTACAGCCGGAGGCCCGGTACAAATTTGCTAGGTTTGAGCCTTCCTACACCGTCACACATACCAGTGGCCTTGCAAACCATTGGTGATCTGTTTCCTTGTTTGCTTTCATACGGGGATTTACAAACATACATACATACACTGTTTACAAAGGTTTTATACATACATATACACAAACACATGAACTCGCTCAACTTTTGTTGATGTTTTCAAATTACATGTATTTCAGGGAATTAAGTGGATCTGGCGGGTGTTGCATTTTTCAAGTTGCGTCATGAATAAAAGATGTCATCCGAAGTACTTAGGGTTTAGGAGATGTATCTTAATCCTGGACGAGATACACGGTTCTAAACTCGGTTTTTATTTAAGGTCTTTTGTCGAGTCATCGTGAACTCTTTAAAACATGTTGTGGTTTGTAATCTAAATTTGAAGTTTACGTTCCAAACAATTATGTTGTGGTATTTTCAAACTTAATTTATGGATGAACATCTAATGGTTTAATCATATAGTTGTTGTTATGATTGAATGCTATGGTATTAAGAAAGTCACACCATAATCACGCTTCCGCAAAAGTCAGGGTGTGACACAGGTGCAGGAATTGCAAAATTCTTTGAAGCCTTGCGCTTCCTAGGACTTTTAGAAGATTCGGCCTTCGATCTTTTCGAATTCTCGTTAACAGATTCAGTGTTGTGTTTCTTATCTCCTTTTCGAAACAGTTTACCTTTTCTAACCTGGGAGTCGGTTAAGATAGCGGCTAACTCCTTAGCTTCCCTAAGCGTTGCAGGTTGGCTGCCAGTGACAATGTCTTGAACAGGGTCAGGTAAACCATCGATGTATTTCTCAATGACCCGATCCAAAGGTGTGACCATAGTGGGGCAAAGTAGGCTTAACTGTTCAAATCGGCCAGTGTAGGCAAAGTTCTCCCCACTATCCTGTTTTAGATAATAGAACTCATCTTCAAGTGCCCGTATTTCGCTTCGTGGGCATAATTCTTTCTTCATAAGATCTTTAAATTCTTCCCACGTTAGTTCCATTGCTACATCGGCACCTCGGTCTCTCATAATACCATTCCACCAACTGGGTGCTCTCATTTGAAAGACACTCGAAGCAAAATCTACCTTGGGCTCATTAGGACACTGAACATGGCGGAATGTGCTTTCTTTACTTTCAAACCATTGTAGGAGTGCGGTTGCTCCTTCAGACCCAGAAAATTTCGATGGCTTAGCTGAATTGAACATTTTGAAGTTACACTGAGCATTGTTATTATTGTTATTGTTATATGCCTGATTTATCTGAGTGACAAGGTTCGGAAGTACAGCAGTCGTCTGCTGAACGATTGTGGTTGCGAGGGCACATTTTCAGTTTGATCGCGTCTAGGAGGCATCTTGAAAGTTCAGCTATAGAGAAAACCAAATAAGTTAGATTTATCCAATTGTTATGAGTTGGTAACATTATTGTATTGTGAAAATTTTGATCTAGTAAAATCTTGTTCATTGGTCTTGTTCTTGTACTTAGAATATATGGTGTTGTGGATCTTGTTTTGAGACATGAGTTGTTTGAAAATAAACTTTTGTAATATTTTTGGATGAGAGGATACAAATCAAGTTAATGGTTTGTATTATAAATTCTTTACCTGTTAAAAATTTATTGATTTTAAGACAAAATGTTTTTTTTTAAATTAGAATTTTAAAACAAAGAAACTTTGTGTTGAAATTTTGAAAATTCTCATCCAAATGGTAAAAATTTGTAAATTTGAAAAACAAAGATAGTGTTTTGAAAATGAAATAGGATCTCGTAGTGTCGTGAAATGAAATGAAATGCATTTCAACTGTATCGAATCAAACATATCACCGAAGGTAATATGATGAAATAGTATTGGGAAAGGAAAGATGTTTCGATTGTCGTGAAGAGCAAACATATTACCAAGGGTAATACGAATGAGTAGTGTTACAAAGGTCGTTTAGAAATCGTTCGACAGGGTCAAGATGGATAGGTTTTTATAATGCTTCACGAAGACATGCATTAGCCTATAAGTGGACACTCACCCTAAGAGTTCCCAGGTAAGAGTGACTGGTCCGAATATGCGGATTTGTACAAACACTCTAGCCTTAGACAGAAGACTCGGGGTACATGCATCCACCCTTCCAGATCGCATGTGTTCACATTAATAAACCGAAGATTTCGATGAAAAACATTTGAAGAAAACATTAAAGAAATCTTTTGATACAAATTGTTTGAGATAAAACATGTTGTGAAATATTTTGACAAAAACATTTAAGAAAACATTTTGAAAATATTTCAATGAAAATGTTTTGAGAAAACATTTTGAGGAATACCTTAAGGCTTGAGGCCTAAGGTTCAGGATAAATCATCTAGGGCTAGATGATTTGTAAATCATAGAGTAGTTATGGCATGAATAAGGATGAGGATTTAGGAAGGAGTTCCTAAGTCTACTCATGTTTGGGTCCTAGGAAGGTTATAGACTAGGTTTAAGGCATGCTAATAACCTAATTCCCAATAACCAGTGCTCTGATACCAATCTGTAACACCCCAATCACGTAATACAACAACACGCGGCGGAAATATCGAGGAGTCACGTTAAAAATTGCTCACACTACTGGTACTAAATTGTTTCAATATCATTAACATCGTTTTACAAACAAAGAATACATGTAATTGTTCTTTTATTTTAGAAGTCTAAGGCCCGTATGCAGTCCTATGCGTTGCATGCTTGAACAGTCGAAAACCTGAAACATATGTGAAAAACAGTCAGCATAAAAAAGCCGGCGAATACATAGGTTTTATTAGCCAAGTAAATGGCAAAACATTTGGTATTGCAGTACTTTAACAGCTACGAGAGCTATTAACCGAAAATAAATCTTGAAGCCAAAGAATGGCAAAAATTTAGCATTTGCAATACATAATCTTAATTGTGAAAACTCATGACAAAATAGGTTTGTATATGGCAATATGATTATTACTAAGTCATTTTTATGCCTTACGTTGTAATCTGCTTAAACCATCGTAAAAACTCGTTAATACGTTATTAGAAATCCAATCAAGGATTAATAATAACTGTTTTGAAATAAATCAAAACTAATGTAAGTATTATATAAATCAAATCAATGAGTCATGATAATACTTCATATATCTTTCCAAGAATCTAGCATATAAAATATGGGAAATTCTACGAAGATTTCGATACTCAAACATTGAAACAATCATACACAAAATCCTAAAGTGATCCAGATAATGCTACAAGAATAATAAAATAAGAACACTTATATATAGGAAGTACCAGCGGCGTATCCACCATGTTCTTATTTTATTACACCCGTTTCGTTATCTAAATCACAACTACCAGATAAACACAAAATCGTCAACTTGTTCCAACTCGTAAACATGTATTAAAGTACCCAATGAATCCAAACAGGGGCTCCAATATTAGTATTCTAAACATCCCATATATGTCTAACTATGAAGATAGATAGATAGATACTACAGGGATTAGGTTCTTGTCACATCGTCTAATCTAACATGCATTAAAGTACACAATGAATCTAAACAGGGATTCCAATATTAGTACTCTAAACATCCCATATATGTCTACCTATGAAGATAGATAGATACTACAGGGATCAGGTTCTTGTTACATCGAATCATTGTATCACAACATCCTAAATCCTAATGGTGATTCGGGATAACGCCACGAAAGGTAATACAATAAGCACACTTATATATAGGAAGTACCAGCGGCGTATCCACCATGTGCTTATTGTATTATCTAGTTTCGTTATCTAAATCACCAACAATCTACACACAACCAACCATCGAGTCGCAAAGTACTTCTTAAAACCTTACTATGAAGATAGGAAGATCTAAGACTATACTTCAAATCCTATAAGAATCAATCTATGGAGATAGATGGATGCTATAAGGATTCTAGATAATCACTGTCTTTGCACAATCGGAATAAGACACCTCAAATCACTTAGTAAACACATACATGCCATACATTTCGAAAACAAATCGATTACACATATGAATCACCCCAAAACATTTGAAAGCGGTAAAAGAGGGGAACTATGTACTCGCCTGGGATTGCGTATAGCTCCGATTCACAAGATATACAAGGCTCAAAGGATCAAGAGTTCAAGTGTTGAAGCGGTTCCTAGGGTAACGAATACTATGTTACCGAATCGACACCTAAATCGGAAGATCGGGTAGAATGAGGTCTTGTAAACCAAATGAGTATTGGAACTCAAGTGATATGGTTTAACAAAGCCTATATTCTAAGTCGGGACCTATCCTAAGTGCTTTCGTCCCATTACGACCCATTAAGGTAGCTTACGCTACTTTAACGCGTCGTTCGCGCATAAGCGCGTTTGAGACGCCTAACTAGTCCTATGACAAGTATTATATGTCTTAACATATCTAATTATGTTATATAATCAATTTAGATGTCAAAACATGTGTTACATATGATTAAAATGAAATTATGCGTCAAAACGGCATTTTGGTCATTTTCCTAAGGCATATAAACTACCTATCATACAACTAACTAAATGAAGTGACCATAAGGTATAACCTCGGGAGGTTATTCCCTATACAACTATGGTCACAATACATGTTTGGTCGGATCCTAATGATCGACCAAACGGGTCGGGTTCGAAAGTCTAAGCGGTTGTTTAGACCGCTTATCTTACGACCCTATATAAGCACTAAACTAAAAGTGATGAGTTAAACATGTTAAAACATGTTTAACGAAGTTAGAAAACAAGTTTGATACCAAAACAAAGGGTTTTGATACCTAAGAATAGTTTGGTTGCAAAATACACATAAACACGTATTTTGACCGAAACTATGACTCGTCACTATGCCTAAATAACGTGGTAATCAGTAGGTATAGTCACAAAGGACTATGACCATCGTGATTACACTCACGTTGCGAAGTTCAAACGAACTTCATGTTGACCATTGACCGGTCAAAGCAGAAAGTCAAACACTATTTGACTTTTACGCTTGAAAAGCAATAAAAGCATGAAAGAAACTTACAAAGGGTCCAAGCTAGGAAGTCTTGATTCAAGTTGCTCAGGTATGAGGTGTGGGAACCCCAACTTAGAGCAGAAATGATTCAAGGTGTGAAGAACCAAGAAATCAAGGTGGGTATTTATAGAGTTTGGACAACCGTTAGGATCGTTCCTCTATTTACGAGCTTCAATCTCAACCATCCATGTGTGCCCACTGATTTGGAATACTATGGGTGCTCAAAACAAGCCCATAGAATGAAGAAACCATGTGCAAAACCCAGGAAACTAGCTGCTGATTGAAAAAACTGGGTTTCTGATCTGGCATGTTGTTGCGGGCCGCGTAAGGAGAGGCCTTGGGCTACGCGCCCCGCCTAGCCAAGTTTGGCAGATTTACAGTTTAGGTCCCTGAATGTGTAAAACTTGGTTTTCGATGCATTTTTGACACGTTTAAGCCCCTTTAACCCCATTTCAAAGCTCTAAAATGATGTTAAAGTATAGAATACTTAAAATATGCTAAAAAACAACTCGGATGTCGGTTCGTTTGGTTGTACGGTTGCGTTGTTCGGTTAATTACGACGAAACACGAATGTACGCGAATAACGATCCAAATTACGCGACGAATGGAATTTTATCATGCCAATCACTAAAATAAAATATTTTAATGATTACAAAAATTTTTGGATGTCCGGATATATTCAGAACGTAAGATATGCGCGTAAATGCAAACTTATGCACTTTTTGACGCTTTTAGTCCCTGTTTGACCAAAGAGTTTATTTTTGCGCACCAAACACCTCAAAGCCTATTTCTAAGCTATGTAAAGGATATTTAGGGAATGTTTAAGTTATGGTCAAGTTTCGGAATATTCGATACCATACGACTCAGCAGACTTTTGCAGTTTGACGCAAGTAGTCCCTGAGAGTGAATAAACTTGTTTTTGACACACCAAAGCCTTCAAAACCTATTTCTAAGTTATATAAAAGTTATTTAAGGTATGTTAAGCCTATGTCACTATTCTGGAGTGTTTGCCGCATTAAACTGGTTACGTTTACGTATCAGTTCGCGTTTAACTTCCCAGGAAGCTATTTAAAGCTTGAAATTGAATTTAAAATCAAGACGTGGAATTGTAAAACACAAATAGACAAATTTTGAGACCAAACCACATTGTTCCTTTGATAAAATATTTTTGTCCTACTTCGTGTGGTGTTTACGGAGCACAAGTGTCACATTATTGGTTTGTTTGGTTGGTATTCCCGGGTTAGTTTTAAAAGCACCATACATTGGGGACAATGTATCCCAATTGTGGGGATGTGGGAACCCGGGAAAAGGTTTGAGGATCAAAGCTTTGAAGCGATTGAAAAGTGGTTGAAGTCGATGAAAATTGAAAAAATTGGAAATTTTGAAAATTTTAAAATTTTTCGTCGCCTTAAGCACTCTAATTAGTTATGAAAACCTAAGGTTTCAATCACTAATGGGTTCCTTACGGGTAGTAAACTAACTTAGATCCCTAGTCATGGTTGTCCCTTTAAGTTTCATGAGAGTGTGTCCGGCATAGGTTTAGAAAATGAGTTGAAAAGAGATGTCTATCTAGAGGTAACATGTTTTAAATTGCATATGCTACATGCCGGCATCCCTTTTTACCCTTTCTTGGTGAGATCTTGAGCCTATAGAATTCATAGATTGGTTTATATTATGAATTCATTTGTTGAGTGCTGGCCACATGTTATTTTGTGTTAGAACTTGTGTGATTTAATACGTACTGAAATTATGGATTTGACATGTGCACATAGATGATAAAGGCATTAGGATTTCTCGTTACATCCCTTGTGTTTGTGTTGTTATGTTTACCAACCATTCCCTTAGTAGCCCTGTTGAGCCAATTTACCTTTCGTTTGTCCACCCGATATGAATTGTGTAAGACCAACCGTGAATGACAATGCTATATGAGTTTTGAAAAAGAAAAAAAAATAGAAAAAGATGAAAAAAAAAAGAATATATAGAAAGAATGAAAAGAATATATTGAAAAGTGGTTGAAATCGATGAAAATTGAAAAAAATAGAAATTTCGAAATTTTTTCGTCACCGTAAGAACTCTGATTAGTTATGAAAACCTAAGGTTTCAATCACTAATGGGTTCCTTACCGGTAGTAAACTAACTTAGATCCCTAGTCATGGTTGTCCCTTTAAGTTTCATGAGAGTATGTCTGGCATAGGTTTAGAAAATGAGTTGAAAAGAGATGTCTATCTAGGGGTAACATGTTTTAAATTGCATATGCTACATGCCGGCATCCCTTTGTACCCTTTCTTGGTGAGATATTGAGCCTATAGAATTGATAGAATAGTTTATATTATGAATTCATTTGTTGAGTGCATGCCACATGTTATTTTGTGTTAGAACTTGTGTGATTTGATACGTGCTAAAATTGTGGATTTGACATGTGCACATAGATGATAAAGGCATTAGGATTTCTCGTTACATCCCTTGTGTTTGTGTTGTTATGTTTACCAACCATTCCCTTAGTAGCCCTGTTGAGTCAATTTACCTTTCGTTTGTCCACCCGTGAATGACAATGCTATATGAGTTTTGAAAAAGAAAAAAATAGACAAAGATGAAATAAAAGAATATATAGAAAGAATGAAAAGAAAAAAAAAAGAGAGTCGTTTGTTTGTTTGGGTAGAAACCAACCCAAAAGGTATGAATTATTGTGTGTTTGAATAAAGTTATCACGGTTGGTTGCCTGTTCATTAGCCATATAAAAATAAAAAGCCAAAAGCTTACTTACCTTAGCCTAAGCCCAAAACCGAAAAAGTCCTTTTGATATATGTCGTGTTACATGATACAGTGGAGGTGTGATTGTTATACTAGCCTATGATTGCAGGATTTAATGTTTGGTTTTTGAGAGTATACATACTAGCACATTACACGCTAGTCCAAATATTAAACCGAGAGGAGAGTACTTTGTGAGGGGCATGTAGCATGTGTCTAATTGTAAACATGTTAGTTTTAGATAGATAAGACTTGAGTTTTTAAGTTGCATGGTTTACTTGTCAGACTGTCAATCTCGAATGTGTTAGTCTATGGGACGGGTATGACTTAAGAACTTCACATGTTGAATCGGTTAAGGGGTTTAGAGGTATTGTTACTGTGGTGAGTAGTTTTAGTTGGTTTGCTTGAGGACAATCAAAGATAAGTGTGGGAATGTGATGGAGAGGGTGAAACCAGAGCTTAAATGTGCTTATCTTATGAGTTTTTTACGTGTTTTATGTATTTACTTGCTTAGAATAAGTTAACTATGAGAAACTAGTGTTTTACAGGTTAAACACGTAAATCGGAGGAATTATGATGATTAAAGATGAAGTGGAATGCTAAAAGATGGAACTCGCTTCTCATGATATGAAGTTGGAGCTTATTCGGGTGAGAAAAAGACTAGATTGTGTGAGGAATGTGAAAGAGCAAAGTTCGGGGGACTGATTTGGTACTTTATGAAAGTTGTTTGAAGCTAAAATGTGAGGTAAACATGTGGTAGCAAAGTGCAGGGACCTATTTGTCATTATTTGAAAGTTGAACTGCATGCCTGTAGAGGGCCATAAAATCGATGTAAGCTACGGTTGATTAAACCGTAGCCTACGGTTTTAATACATCAGCACAACATGCATTTACAGAAGGTCAAGAGCGTAGCTTGTGGTTTTTAACCGTAGCGTACGGTTTAAAGAAAAGGAAAAAAAAGGCTGCTGATTGGACTTGTAGGATGGAATAATAAAAAGAACTTAAAAAACCCTAATGCACGTGAGATTTAGAAGACATACAAGTCAACAACAACATCATCTCAATTAATGGGGCGTAAACTTTGAGGGGTCTTGGACTTGGCGGCTGACTTGGGGGTTTTCTAGGGAGGCACAAAACAAAAAGTAGACATCAACATACATCAACATCTTGACGGCAGGCATCATCAGCCGATATCATCATTCATCACATGCCACTCGACATGTTGGGAGGGATCGAGACACACTTTTTTGGCACCATCTATTCAACTATCATTATTATTAGTTTAATCCAATCCAAGATTAAGAAGATGGTTGCAACTGGGTATCAAGTGTTTGAAGATCAACCAATCATAATGAGCGGCTAAACCTTTAGTGGTTTCCTCCAGATGGAGGATTCTGTAAGTGAATTAGGTTATGTGTTTGAAACTTTGTTAAATCTGGTAATCTAAGCATTCGATGCTTGTTACCAGTTGATTTGATTTGGTTGATTTGTAAACGATTGATTTTGCTTTAAACCTAGTTTTGAGTCTTTCAATTCCTGAGAGTTCTAGTAATTGGGATATATTAGATAGGGATTGGGTTTGGTAATTTTCAATTGATAATCGTGTGATAACCTCTCGTTGTTAACCAATCAGAGTACTTAGTCCTTTTTTTATCACAATCGATTAAATCAGATTATACAGTTATGTCTATGTAATTGTAAACAAACCAACACAAACCGAATTTACTTCGAATCTGAAATCTAGAGGAACCATTGTTCTCTCCCCTTGTTTACAACTTCGTATTTTCGTAATTTGCTAGTTAATCAACTTTCAAACAAACAAGCTTTACTTTTTCTGCAATAGTTAATCAACACTTGACATATCGACACTTTCCACAATCCTCCTCTGGTTCGATATCCGACTTATCCTATCTACATAGTTTAGTTGGTTTTTTGCATGTTCTTAACGACAGACATCAGCTGCCTCAACCAGAGCCTTTTCGAGCAGTCCCACTACTTCCAAAACGTGCCTACACTGGAACTCACCCCCAGTGTTACAATTGTACCTATCACCACCAGGCGGAAGCTGACTGTCGCTATTGCATCAATTGCAACTGTTACGGTCACTTCACCCGCAACTGCCGCACAGGATCTCGACCCCAAGAACCAGCAACCGCAACCCAAGACGATCAGGCGCAGGATGACGTAGTTAATGGTACAATTTTCGATACTGTTAATTATGTTTCGTATTTCGTCAATCGATCGATGTCGTCACGATATGCGACGTCGACATTCGCTCTCTCTCTCTCTCTCCCTCGTAATCTCACATAGACTAAGCGCACACACATATTCTATTACTGGCAACATATACATATACAATATATCACGATATAATGTGTTTTTCCCCTCACTATTCACTCTTAGAATAAGGTACGATAAACATGCAAGGAACAAACTAATCACTGGTGCACACGAGCTTAATTTGGTCAGTGCACGGAGATCGTAGAGAGTTCTAATGGTGCCATAACGTTAAAAGCATGGTTAAGCGTGGTGGATACGCCGCTGGTACTTCCTATATATAAGTGTCTTGACCATGTCGACAAAGTGTGACATCTATTCACGGAATGTAAGTAGTGTGGGTAAAGCAAGGTGTGCTTTGACATACTAACGAAGTTCATGAAGAAAGTGCCACGTGGAGTTGAACGTTATTAGACCTTTTATAGTATTGTGATTATTTTCAACACGCTAAACTCATTCGCAAGGCGTAACATCTAAATCGCATCCTCGCGAGACTTTTCGTAAGTCCGCAACGCAATGCAATCGCATCATCGATGGACTTTTGTAAGTCTACCACTTTCCACAATCCTCCTCTGGTTCGATATCCGACTTATCCTATCTACATAGTTTAGTTGGTTTTTTGCATGTTCTTAACGACAGACATCAGCTGCCTCAACCAGAGCCTTTTCGAGCAGTCCCACTACTTCCAAAACGTGCCTACACTGGAACTCACCCCCAGTGTTACAATTGTACCTATCACCACCAGGCGGAAGCTGACTGTCGCTATTGCATCAATTGCAACTGTTACGGTCACTTCACCCGCAACTGCCGTACAGGATCGCGACCCCAAGAACCAGCAACCGCAACCCAAGCAGGAGCCTTCAACAACAACACCGATCAGGCGCAGGATGACGTAGTTAATGGTACAATTTTCGATACTGTTAATTATGTTTCGTATTTCGTCAATCGATCGATGTCGTCACGATATGCGACGTCGACATTCGCTCTCTCTCTCTCTCTCTCCCTCGTAATCTCACATAGACTAAGCGCACACACATATTCTATTACTGGCAACATATACATATACAATATATCACGATATAATGTGTTTTTCCCCTCACTATTCACTCTTAGAATAAGGTACGATAAACATGTAAGGAACAAACTAATCACTGGTGCACACGAGCTTAATTTGGTCAGTGCACGGAGATCGTAGTGAGTTCTAATGGTGCCATAACGTTAAAAGCATGGTTAAGCGTGGTGGATACGCCGCTGGTACTTCCTATATATAAGTGTCTTGACCATGTCGACAAAGTGTGACATCTATTCACGGAATGTAAGTAGTGTGGGTAAAGCAAGGTGTGCTTTGACATACTAACGAAGTTCATGAAGAAAGTGCCACGTGGAGTTGAACGTTATTAGACCTTTTATAGTATTGTGATTATTTTCAACACGCTAAACTCATTCGCAAGGCGTAACATCTAAATCGCATCCTCGCGAGACTTTTCGTAAGTCTGCAACGCAATGCAATCACATCATCGATGGACTTTTGTAAGTCTACCACGCAGTGCAATCGCATCAACGCAAGACTGGTCGTAAGTCTATAACGCAACGCAATCGCAACATCGCTGGAATCTAACGCTCATCACTCTCGCAACGCTTAAACGCTCATCGCATCTATCAATCTCATCACTTCGATACTCTCATCGCATTAAACGGTTATCGCTATCTGTGTTATGTTGGCACGCATGACATCGATTTACGAGACGGAACTAATATGGTCAAAACATGGTGGATACACCGCTGGTACTTCCTATATATAAGTGTTTTAGCCATATTAGCAAACTTTCGTGGAGAGATGCCATGTGGGGCTTAATGTTAGTTGAATTTCTGATACTATTGAGACCAATCAAATCGCACTACTCGCGCATCGCTTATCGCCTAAAGCTCATCCCTATCCATGTTATGTTGGTACGCATGACATCGATTCACGAGACGAAACTAATATGGTCAAAGCGTGGTTGATACGCCGCTGGTACTTTCTATATATAAGTGTTTTAGCCATATTAGCAAACTTTCGTGGAAAAATGCCACGTGGGACTTAAATGTTGAAACTAATCAAATCGCACTATTCGCACACGCTCCTATCGCCTACCGCTCATCGCTTATAGCTTGTCGCTTATCGCTCGTCGCTTGTCGCGCTTATCAGACACGCTACTTCGACATTTCACGTCATCAAGCTACTCGCACACGCTCTCATCACTATGTTCGCAATCAATCTCACCGCTTAATCTATTCAATTATATCTCCAACTCGGTCTGACCTCTTATCGCTTGGATCGAGAAAACGAAAATCTATCCGTGTCATATCGGCACGCATGACATCGCTTCACGAAGTGGAAGTAATATGGACGAAACATGGTGGATACGCCGCTGGTACTTCCTATATATAAGTGTTTTAACAATATTAACAAACTTTTGTGGAAAATGCCATGCAGGGCTCGATGTTAATTGCCTTTTTGTACTGTTAAAACTTATTGTTACTGTTTTCGAAAATAAATGGAAAATTTTTCTAAATTTTTTTTTGATTTACAAATCGTTGGATAAGTGAAATTTCCTCACAACGTGGAGGTAACATCGACTCAGCTTAACTCCATTTCCAAGGGAAGTTTTCATAAGTCCAGTTTTCCTTAAAACTTATTGCAAAATCTGAATAAGACCTTTCTTAAGACGTTGGTTTAACATCGAATTCAGCTTAATACCATGTCATAAGAGAGCTTCCTTAAACCAAGTTTTCCTTCCAATTCCTTTTAATGTCTAACAAAACCCTTCTTATGACGTGGGTTAACATCGACTTAGCTTAACCCCACGTTATAAGAAAATTTTCAAGTTTTTCCTTAAATCCATTTGCAACGACTCAACTAAACTCTTCGAGACTCAAAACGCTTTTGAAACGCTAACTCGTGGAATACTACCTTAAGTCAAAACAAGTCACTTTTCGCTATCGCAATCGATCTTTCTCTTTCCCGAAACGCTCACATTTTCAACCCTCAGTCGATCAACTCGTTGGTATCGCTACTTATACGGGACAACTCTCACAAGTCTTCCTTTTGGATGAATTTCGGGACAAAATTTCCTAAAGCAGGGGAGACTGTAACAACCCATTAATTGCTCTCGTTACTCTCGTTAAGCCTAGCACCCGAGATTCGGATCATAATGTAAACTATAACGCTTACAACGCTATTTCACATATTTTCGCAAACGCTATATCACAACGCATACGCTATCGCATATACTATTACGCTATTCGCTATCGCTCAACGCAAACACAACGCAAACTCGAAACGCGGTTACTTATGCTATGACCTATTGTACTATTAGTGCGGAGACTATTAAAATGCGCACACGCGGACACGCGCAATTCAATGTATCGCACAGAAGCACACCTAAACACGATATAATAACTATCTATGTGCTGAGGCTGTTGAACCGCGCACACGAGGGCACGCGCGATTCAACGCATCGCACCGAGTCACGATACTACTTATCTCGCTAATACGCTTAAAGTATCCATAATGGTTAACGCAACAAAACGCACCAAACAAAACAAAAGTCAGAAAACCAACGAACGCGAACTGGCCGATCGAATGACCAGCCGGTCGAATGATCATCCGACCGGATGACCATCCGATGAGATGGCCATCCGATCGACTGGCCATCCGACCACAGCTCGCACCGCCTTACTTTCTCCTCTCAGCCTATAAATACCCCCCCATACTCCACTGTTCATTGATTTGACACCTCCATCCGATCAACACGCATCCAAGTCGCTCCAAGTCACTTTTCATCGAGATTCAAAGATTTTTGGTAAGCTTTTCTCGTCAAATCTTGTACAATCTTCATCACTAAACACTCCTACATCACTTTCTTCATCAAAATCAGAATTTTTCTCACTGAAATCACCTGATTCGGACCGATTTGAAGATGGTGTTCACTTGGTGACGTCATCCCATCACGTTTGGTCCAGATCTAAGAGATTTCCCCACTCATCACATGAAATCTTGTAAAGATTCGACATGTTTTCACTGTATTCGAAAGATTTCACACTTTTGCATCGATTTCAACACTTTTTCAACTGTTTTCAAGTTTTCTTCAACTTTCTATACAAAACCGATAGAATCTGAGCTCAAACAGACTCTCTACTCATTCCTTAGTTGAGAGCCGACTTGAAAACGGGTTTCCACGGAGAGATAACCGATTAACGGGCTGAACATGAAACTTCACCAAAAGAACAGTGAGTACGATCGAATGGGGTGATTCCCATCCGTTCGAATGAACTGAACCCTGGTATGTTTCCGTTGTTGAATACGTCGTCACGTCGTCTCCGTTAGACTTAAAACTTAGAAAATTGTACAAGTTTTCAGACAACGGTTTGCCACTTGAATGGCCATCCGATCGAATGACCATCCGACCAGGTGGACTGCCCCTCAATGTTTAAACAATTCAATTAAACTTCAAACTACCATCTGATCGAATGGCCATCCGTCCGGATGACCATCCGACCGGATGACTTGTTTATTAATACAAGAAAAACTTCAAAAGTTTTCAAACAACAGGACATTCACTCGAATGGCCTTCCGATCGGATGACCATCCGATCGAATGACTATCCATTTGAGTGACATATCTCGCAACACTTCAGACTTTTCAATATCACACACTCATCCGAATGGACATCCGTTCGAATGGTCATCCGCTCGGATGACCATCCGATCGAATTGTAACTCATCCGATCGAATCACCATTCGACCACTCAAACTCTCTGACACGCTGTTACGCACTGTTCAACGACTTATGCTACTGTTCACAGGCTAACTCAACGCGCTCCCTTCCATCCAATCTCGATTGTGTTTATTTGTTAAACACACACTGTGAGTATACTTGACCCCCTTTTAACGCTTTAAACACTTTTGGGGTGTAACATACGTTTATATAAAAAATGCAATATCAAAACGCTGTACACAAACTAAACTATTATCACATGGGAATACCTGACGTACATAGTTATACGTGATGCTTGATACATATGTGCTAGGACAATTACTCGTGACGTTCCAACTTAACTAGTATAGTGCTATAGCTAGGCTCGCACCTGACGATGGCTAGTTAAGACAACACTGCATAGCCAACTCGGGACTTAGCTGGTAGTCTTTGTTTTGTAGCTTATATGTTGCGTATCATGTTTATATATGTGGAAATTCGCAATACTTTTATTCTACTTTATGCTATATCAAACCTGTATACTCGCCAATACATTTTTGTATTGACATTATTTTACGTATGTTGCAGGTTAGACGCAGACTATCTCGAATCAAGCTAGGGATACTATAGAAACTCACCTAAAAATCTAGGTTTTCGGATTTGTATTATTCCAGAGACATGAAATCTGTACGACTATATGTGAAATATTTGTTTATTAGTATGGGATAATGAACTTGTTAAATATTGTCGCTAATTAGTTGTTATGGATTCTCTTGAGCAATCTGATTCGCCTAGTGCCGTGCCCTGATGATTCCACCATCGGTTGGGGTGTGACACCATAAACATCCTTATCAAAAATCTGTTGCTATAAGTTTCTCGGTAGTTCACTGCTTTAGCTTCACCCAAAAATTTCTCAACATCTGCATCACGGGTCTCACGTGACACTTCATCCATACCGTTTTCACCTGAACTTGAGCTTTCTTCATCCGAACTTCCACTATAACCAGAACTGTCTTCATCTTCTGAAGATTCTCCACCACAAGCTTGTTTTAGATCCTTGACAGCCTCAACATAACAGGATGTTCCACCCTGATTACTGCTACCCAGTTGAATCGACCAGTCACAACTTTCATCAGCTTGTACCATAAGAGCTCGATTGTTGTTTGATGATCCTGCTTGATGAGAATTGTTCACAGGCATCAAGCCACGCTCATTATTCCTGGTTTGATTCTGATTTGGTTGGTTGCCTTGATTTCTGAACGGATTCTGGTTCCCATGCTGAGCTGGCTTACTACATTCTCGTTTGAAATGACCTCGTTCACCACAGTTGAAACACTTGACGAATTGCTTATCGAACCCATACTTGGTGTCTTTCTTGCTTTCCAAGTTTGTTCTACCGGTTCTTTCCATGTTGTCTTTTACTCGCCTCACTGCACTAGCAAACGCCCACTTGATATCCTTCAAATCCATTTCATCCTTATCTATTTGCTGATAATCTTCCTGAGTCAAATTGATGTTTCCAATTTGCCCTTCTACTAACCCACATTACGCCCTCACCAAAGTGTTTAAGAGCTTCATATGTTCCTTTGCCACCTCAACACTCACTTTTGAGAAACTTGAAGTGTCTAGCCGAACTGTGTTTGGATTAGTTGACTGACCAGCATTGACTGTTGATGAATTGTTTCCATAACAAGCTTGTTATTGACCATTGTAGTTTGGATCAAGGAATGATGGTACTCCAAAAGACCGAATTTTTGGCTCTGAGGCAACCGGTTGTGGTGTCTCAAACGGATTGGTGTTTGAGACAAAAGCCATTTGTAGTTAAGCAGGTCTTGCAACAGTGCTAGTACTTCCACAATTTCTATAATGCATGTCAGGATGTTGTGGCACCGGAACTCTTCTTGCCTTCCTGATTTCTTCTTGATTTTTGTTCTCCAACAGCTGAATGAAATCATAGATGTTGGTCCTAGCCAAAGTGCCATTATACTTCAAAATATCCAAGAATTCATTCCATTGGAGTGGCAATGCATCGGCGAACTTTGTAACAACCTCTTCTAGAGTTAACGGTACCCCATAACTACCCAACTCACTCAACAATTGATAATATCGACTTGTCATATCTCCCAATGACTCCTTTTCCATACACATGAAGCCGTCGAATTCCTTTTTGAGCAAATCATGTCTCAGTTTGTGTGATGCCGCATTTCCTTGACCTCTCACCTTTAACGCATCCCATAGACTCTTTGTTGTTTTGAAGCTCACAAACTCATGATAAATATCTTTGTTTAAGGCTTGAGTTAGAATTGATAATGCTTTCTCCTCTAAATCATATGACGCGGGACTTGAACCGGCTTCTTCAAGTGCTTGATCGAATTCCGAAGTAAAACACAACCACAACTCCGTGTTCCGCCCAAGAATATACGTATGAAACCTATCCTGCCACCCGAGATACTTGTTCATATGCATGAGCTTTGGTGGACGATTGCTACTTCCGGTTTCATTCTCGCTCAAAAGGAGGTTTTGAATACTTTGATTCTGATTGGCACCAAACGCCCATTGATTGGCCGTAATCAAACCCGCTTGTGATGGAGTAGATGAGGACGAGGGTGTGGGAGACTGAGCCCATGGAGGTGTTAAACCCTTTTGCGTATATGTGTTGTCCGTATTTGCATCAGGAGTCCAACCCCAAAGGTGTGTACTCATTGTTGACTGAAATCAAGCAACTTAAAAGCTTATTGTGAACCTTCTGTGGAAAACAATAACTTTCAAAACCACGAAACACTAATTTCACGAAACTGTTGTTTTAAAAACCTTCTGTGAAAGAAAACAAGTGAACAACCCATGAAGAATAGTTATCCACGAAAAACAACTAGGTCCACGAAGAACTAATGAGTGGTCACGAAAAACCTTGGTTCTTCGTAAATATGGTGGGCTTACGAAGATCACTTTCCACGAAAAATTGTTGTACGAAGAATAACTACGAAGGATGGTCTTTCGGAAGTAACTAGATCTACGAAGAATGAGACTTTCGAAAGGAAGTTCTTCGTTAATGGTGGTCCTTCGTGAAATGGTTGGTGAAATGTTTCCTTTTATAACAGAATCTAGTTTCTGAGTTTGGAAAGTTGGTAGCTGGTTATCCGGATTCGGTTAAACAACAAACATTCGAAAATCACTTTTCCAGTAAAAGCTTAAGGTTATCTTTTCACTCAAAGAATATTCCGGTGACTTTTCCGACCAAAACACTTCACCGGAAAATATGGCGAACAAGATTTTTGCTAGAGATTTTAAGAAAAACCGTATTTTAACATGTCTCCTTGTGTTTTAACAAGGTTTTTGTAAAAATTTACTGTAAACAACAAGTGTTTCTTAAGTTTTAACCCATTTTTCTTGTAAAAACTTAGGTTTCTTGTTTAAGTTCAAGAACACTTCGAGGAAGCTTCAAAACTTTCTCAAACACAACAATATACTTGGTTTTCAACAAGGAAGAGAGCCAAAGCTCTGAGAGGATCAAGATAAACCTACTTCCTTGTTGTTTAACACACACACGAGTGCGGAATCCAAGTGTATATGCAAACCAAGCCCAAGAACACACAAACACAAGAAAGATTTCAAAGTTTAAAGCTCAAATGTATTCCAGTAGAGTAACAGTACAATATTTCAACAAGAATGCTCTCAATACTCTCTGGTGTGCTCTCTTTTTATTTTTCATGTTAAGTGTTCGTTTATGTTCGTTTTTATTCGTTTCATGTTCTTTTTTGTTCGAGACCGCTGTTCACGAACTGTTCGTGAATTCACAACTGAATTTCCTTAACAAACGAACACGAACATAAACTTATCTTTGGTATGCGTTCGTGAACAGTTCGCGAACATATTAATTTTCTTAATAAACGAACACGAACAAGGCGTTTTTCGTGTTTATTCAGTTCGATTACAACGTTGTTGACGTATCATTCTTTTGTATGTAACATTTGAATTAATAAGAAAATTATATGTAAGTAAATTGGAATTTGATGAGTTTAAAGTGATTTTATTATATATTGATTTTAATTTTAACTAACTTTCCTTTTCAATTATTTTATTTTTTATTCATCATCCTATTATTTTTTATGCAGATATATAAATTAAGAATATTTTATATCATATATATATAGAGAGAGAGAGAGAGAGAAATGTAACGTACAATAAGGCTTATCGTATGATGCGTATGTGATGGGCAAATCACATGTACTAAATATTAAAAAGTAAAATCGCATGTGCATAAAAGTGGCTTTATTACATGGAATCACATGTTCATATGAAATTGGATGTACTTTAACTAAATCGCATGTGTTGTGTGAAATTAGATGTACTTTAATGAAATCGCATGTGTGTGCATGTTGTATTTATTTTTACAAATCGCATGCTGAAAAATTAAATCGTACGTTAAAATTATAATTGCCTACAAATCGTGTGATCCGACCTAAATCAACAACTCATTAAAAGTGTATTAAATGTGATCAAGCAGTCCTCTCCACAATAAATTCACCATGCATGCACACAAGACACACCCATCAAATGTCCAAAACAAGGTATGGCAGAAATAAACACCCCCTTGACCTTCACAGTCAGGAGACGTGCACCGGAGCTCATAGTTCCGGAAAAACCCACACCTCGAGAACTAAAGCCTCTCTCCAACATTGATGATCAGGAAAGACTACGGTTGCAGATTCCGGGTATATTTGTTTATCGCAGGGATCCAAAAATGAGAGATAAGAATCCGGTGAGTGTGATAAGAGAGGCTCTGGCTAAGCTTCTAGTGTTCTATTATCCGTTCGCTGGCCGGCTAAAGGAAGGTGCGGAAAGGAAGCTTATGGTTGATTGGTCAGGCCAGGGTGTGTTGTTTATTGAGGCGGAGGCAGATGTTACACTAGATCAATTCGGAGATGCACTTCGGCCACCATTCCCATGTATGAAAGAGCTCCTTTATGAAGTTCCAGGCTCAAGCAGCATCCTCCATACACCATTGCCACTCATTCAGGTAAACTGATAGTAATAAAAGTGTCACAAAAACGAGAATATTTATTGAATGACAAATAATATATATGCACACGAATTTTGATTGATAGGTGACACGACTGCTATGCGAGGGTTTCATTTTTGCCATACGGTTCAACCACACTATGTGTGATGGAGTAGGACTCGGACAACTCCTGTCCGGATTAGGTGAAATAGCCCGGGGTGCCACATCACCATCAACATTGCCTGTATGGGAAAGAGAGTTGTTTTGTTCAAGTGACCAACCCCGTGGGGAGAAATATCAAGTACCACATACCAATGGTACACCAGATGACATGGTACACAAGTCATTGTTCTTTACTACAACTGATATTTCAGCTTTTCGTAGGCTTGTTCCGATAGACATACAAAGATGTTCCACCTTTGAGGTGCTATCAGCTTGTCTCTGGCGTTGTCGTACCATTGCTCTCCAACCAGATCCAAAAGAGGAGATGCCCTTCTTATGGCCGGTAAATCTGCGTAAGATATTCAACCCTCCTGTTCCTGTAGGATACTATGGAAATGTTATGGCGTTTGCTGCTGCCATTTCAACAGCAGGGGATCTATGTAACAAACCATTAAGTTACGCGTTGGAGCTTTTGATGAAAGTCAAATCCGATGTCACTAAAGGGCACATTAGATCTATTTCTGACCTAATGGCATTCAAAGGACGGCTCTACTTTACAGATATTAATGCTTACACTGTCTCAGATTTGACCAGTGCAAGATTTGATGAGGTGGACATTGGGTGGGGGAAGGCAGCATATGGAGGCGCTGCCAAAGGCAGACTAGGAATGAGTTACCTTGTACCTTATACAAACAATAAAGGAGAGCCTGGAATCGCGATACCCGTATGTTTGCCGAGTGGGGTGATGGAAAGATTTGTGAAAGAGCTAAATAACATGTTAGGAAAGAGCGGTGATCATGAAGTTCTGGAACATGAGCTGCCCGTTGTTTCAAAACTTTAGTTTTGATGTTGGTGACTATGGTGTAGGTTTTAATCCTAAAACAAAGTTGAAAGAAAGTTGAAGGGGTTATATTTGGATTTTTATGTTTCAAAAGTTATTATACATGGGATTTGATAACTACCTGTATGTTAAGATAAATGTACTATATGATAAATGAATAACAGGTTGGACATATGTCATCACCGTATTTTACTTCACGTGTCTTCATCAAGGACGTAATAGTATTTAGGCTAGTTGTACGTCACATTATCAAGAATGAAAAACAAAGTTGGTGTTAAACTAGTGATATTGAGTAAGGATGCCAAAGCTACAAATAAAACAAACAAGGTTGTATACAAAAAATAATTAGAGATTTATTATCCTGTTATTTACATTAATATTTAATTTTAATTACTTATAGTTTTAAGTTTTACATAACATTTATTTGTGACACCCGTGTGTCGCACACGTGCACATGACCTAGTGATTTATAAAAAGAAAAAGGTAACTTAGGCTTTTTTTTAATCTAATTATGACATAATAAATTAATCATGAAATTATCTTATTCGTCATATATAACCCATTAACTTGAATCATAATTTTAAAATAACTAATTATTAATTGAACTTTTATAACAATTATTAATAAAAATAAAAAAAATTAATTCATGACACAACTCCTTATGATCTATCAGGGAGGGAGGATGGAAGAGGCACTTCTCTCAAGTACCTAAATACCCATCAATCCCGCATTATCACTTCATTTTTACCAACAACCACCCCAATACAACTTAATCACTAGTATCAATCATCTTAAGTACCCGATTTCCTTTTTTTTCTTTTAAATATATAATACATTTAATCTAAATTAAATCTAGACTTTCACTAAAAGTAAATATTACATAATTCAAACTTAAAAAACCAACAAAATGCGAAAACTTAATTTAAAAAAAAACGTCATTCTTCTAGGTGATCCGTCAGACAATCATATGTTTTCATTATTTCACATTTTCGAGCTAAACCTATCCCCCTCATCTGACCAGTCAGATGGTCATGGGGCCGATTAAACGTCTTAAAGGCCCAGTCAAACATCATTTGCCTTATAGCCTTCCGTTGTTCCGCTAAGAACAGTATAAATTCTTCTCCTTGTTTCTTTTTAATATCCACCAACTCCTTAAGTGACACTTCTTTCCTTAACGTGTACTCACTAATTTTTTCGGGGAAACTACTTTTGCTTGACGATTTTCTTTTCTTTCCAATTTGGTTCTGTAGGTACAATGTCTTCGTTGAGGTGGTCTGGCATAAGACTTGTGAAAGCATCGTCAGGTGCACTTGAGTAATAGTTGTGGGATTCTGATGACTTTCTTCTGCTGTTGGAAATATTACTTAACTCTTCACTCAGGGGACCTTTGTCCCATTTATCATGTTTTTTTTCTTAAATCTTCCATGCATCAACGTAAGTAAAACCGCTCTGATCTTTATTTTGGTAATTCTTCAGTGCCTTTTTCATCACATCAATATCGGCACACCCACTATCTCGTAGATTGATCCTATAGAGTTATAAAAATATAAATCAATACATTTATAAACTAAAATTAAATAGAAATATTATAATAAAGTAATAATAAAAATAATTATCTAAATAAACTAAAAATTAATAAACTTGAATCTAAATAATTAGAAATTATTCCGCTTGTATCCAAACTCCATTGAACATATTCATTTGAGTCAACATAGAACCCCATTTTGAATGTACTTGATGAACCTTTACACTGCTTCCGCCCAAGAGTTGGTTGTAGAGATTGAGCACCTTGTGTCAAAAATCTTTTTTTTGGTTGATTTCCTTTTTCTTGGTTTTCGGAACAATGAACCAATGCTTTAGGTAAAACTACTTCTTTAACGTTTGTCCATTGTTGCCGATCCGCCCTTTTTTTGAATTTCCCTTTCTTTGCATTAACACGGACATCTTCATCTTCATACTCCTCTTGTTTAACTTCCATTTCTATAATGGGTATGTTTGGCATGAAGCTTTTAGAAGCTTCTAACTTTAAGATTTTAAGAAAAAAGCTTCTTTTCAATAAAAAAACTTTGTTTGGTTGAAGTAGCTTAAAATTTTTAAGTTAGAAGCTTGAAGCTTTTGGTTGAACGATCATACTAGTAGCGTTTAGAAGGAGCTACAAGCTTTTAGGGAAAAAATAACCATTTTGAACTCTAAAGATAATGAAGTTTTTAATGCACCAACTTTTTGGTTATCTTTTAAACAAATTCTTTGACTATATATACATGATCTTTGTATGCTGTTATTCCCATATGTTCTTCTTCGATCGTCCCCTTCATCACCGATTTTCAGGTACATTATCTCTTCCCTTACACGTGAAAATTTTGACTTTATTGATTACTGCAACTTGTTGTGTGTATAAATAATATCTTGGTTGATCAATATACAATGGGGTTTTTTACATATTTCCCCCTCCTAAGCTGCTTTATTACATATTTACCCAAACCATAAAATCAATTACATATTTCCCCTCCCTAACAGATATATATTACATATTTCCCCTTTTCATTAAAATGACTCTTATTTATGACTATTTTGCCCTTACTGAACTTGTAAATGAATATTTACATATTTCCCCACTCTAATATGTAAAATCAATTACATATTTACCCAATTTATGTATTATCACTCAAATTCTTCTATACTTCGCCCCTGTTTACAATGGTAAAAACATAAAACCAAAAAGTACAAAACATAAATTCCGTTCATAATAATTTCAGTTCATAATAATAAAAAACATAAATTCCGTTCATAATAATTCCGTTCAAAAAACATAAATTCCATTCATAAAAAATACGATACCAAAAATTCGAAATCAACCGCTCATCTTTGACTAATTACTTTCACCTCTTTTTTGTACTTTTTCCTCGTCCCCTTTTACTTGTTGAGGCTTGTTGTGTACGATCTTCAGGTGCTGAGTTTTTGCATGTCTTTTCACGGTGTCCATACTCACCACATCGTGGACATTTTTGTCGTTTTTAGGCTCGTCACCTGGTCTAATTATGTTCTTTCTTGGTCTCCCAGGTGGACATTTGATTGCAGGTGGGTATATCTTCTCCTCGTTATCTATATGCACCCATTGATCCTTTGTAGGCATTGGAGCAACTTCTAAAGCATAAGCTAATTTAAACTTCTCAATAGTATAAAATGGATCAACATACATGTCCCAGTTAACATCCCTTGTGAAAATAATAAAAGTTGTTGCATGCACACACGGAACACCTTTTACCTGCCAAACCCGACAAGTACACTTTCTCTCATCAAGGGAAACCTCCCAACGCTTGTCCTCGTATTTCACCTCAGCTCGATTTTCACCACTTCTACAAATTTCATATGCACCCAATTTCTACATACAACATTCAAAATATTTAAAAATCGTTAACCTGTAATATATTTGAAATATATGTAAAAAAGGAACATTATACGAACCTTAGAGATTTTGTCGAGGTAAGTCTTAGTTTTAGGTAGTAAGGTACCCTTCCATTTTTTTGAAAGCCTCCTTTTTTTTTTGTCAAATCTTACCATAATCTTCTCTCTAATGGAATCAAGTAATTCAAGAACCGGTTTATAACGCACCTCACATATCCACGCATTAAATGACTCCGAAATATTATTTGTAACATAGTTACACTTTGATGTCTCCCCAAACCTACAACGACTCCATATCTTATTGTAATTCTCATTAAGATAAGTAAGTGCATCTTTATTTGCTCCAGCAATTTCATTTAATAGTCGATCATGCTCGTTTACACAATAGGTCTTTGCAGCTCGCCATAAATTTCTTGTGAATAAATCACCACGAAAACGCTTCTTGAAATTATTAAATAAGTGCCTAATGCACTCTCTATGCTCAACATTAGGGTCAACTTGTGTAATTGCAATGTCTAGACCCTTTTGCATAACTGATGATATAACTAGTCCATTAGGCGTACCAATTGCTTTCTTAAGTAACCCAAGAAACCATATCCATGAGTTCTTGTTTTTAGATTCAAGTACACCATAAGCCACCGGAAAAATAGAATTGTTACCATCAACACTATTAGCAGCGACTAGTACCCCATTAAACTTGCCTTTTAGATGGCATGCATCTAGAGAAATATAGGGACGACAACCAACAAGAAACCCCTTCCAACAAGCTAGAAGTGAAACAAAAAAAGCTTAAAAATAGTTTCTTATTACCTTTAGTCTCAATGTCAACTTCGACAACGCTTCCCGGGTTTCTCCTTAATAGTTCCTCTTTAAAAGCATTCGTCTTTATGAACGAGTCTTCCCAATTCCCGTACAACTCACTATAAGCTTGTTCTTTACCTCGAAAGATTTTCATGTGGGGTAAATCAACATTGAAATTTATCTTTGTTAGTGCACGATGTCTAAAGCCTACGTCTTAAGTCTAGGGGTCTTATGTGTCAAATATGTATAGTACAGGGGCTAGAATGTAATTTTATGTTTTATTTCATGTCAGTTCGCTTGAAATGACATCTGGTCATTTCAAGCGAGATCAGTTGATGTGAGTTCGCTTGAAATGACCTGTGTCATTTCAAGCGAGATAGGATGCCTATAAATAGGCTGTTTGGGTTTCTCATTTGTAACTTTGCCATCAGTCGTGTACCGAACTGTTGCCGGATTTTCATGTGATATATGAATGAGAAACAAGTGTTAAAGTGATATTCTTCTGTTTTCTACTCCATTCTCTCTGATTCAACACTGTTTGTTTGTTTCCGCCACTCAAACAGTGGTGTATTGACTTTAATTGACTCACTTGATCGTCAAATCGATCCTACAATTGGTATCAGAGCCAGTTATGAGCCAATACACTTGAATCAGTAGCTTTTTCTACTCAAAATTTGATTTCTGGACATTTGAACGGACAAAATGGACTGAGTTTTGGACAGTGTGTGTAAAAGTGTGTTTTAACAAACCCTTGAAAGAATCATATCAAAATTCGGAGTAAAACTGATTAAAATGGCATAAAAACCTGTTTTCGCTTGAACGAACAATTAGGTGTCGCTTGAAAATTGTGGCATTTTGAAGCGAAATAGGTCATTTCGCTTGAAAAATCTGATCTCGCTTGAAAAGTTGTAGTAGTTTCAAGCGAAATAGGTCATTTCGCTTGAAAACACCTGATTCCTCTTGAATAAGGTGATTTCGCTTGAGTGTACTTTGAGTTTGCTTGAAATACTGATATCGCTTGAAAGTGTTCTCGCTTGAAAGTGATATTTCGCTTGAAAGTCCATATTGTTCGTGATTTCATTCGAAAGTCTGATTTTGTGTAAAACCTGTTTTCACAACTTGAAAATCTGTTCGTAAACTGTTTTCTTAAAATGGAAAATCAAGATTTTTATAACTTCTTCGCCGGCAGTGGTATGACAGCAGCACAAACCTCGGGTAGTATTGTTCAAAACGTCAATATGGAGAATGAACTTGGAACGATGCAGAAACCACCTAAACTGATGAATATCGATGAGTATTCGGGATGGTCCGGAAGATTTAAAACATCGGTTCAAGCAAACCATTTCGAGTGCTGGATGAATATTGAAGCAAAATATGAACCTCCTAAGAATGGTTTGGGTCTTGTGAAAGTGATTGGCAGTTTGACAGAAACTGAAATAGTAGATTTCAAAGCTGAAAAGAAGATGATGAGTATTCTTCAACGGGCAATTAAGGAAGATATCTTAGTGTTGCTGCAACATGAGGATAACTCACAATCAATTTGGAATGAGCTGAAAGTAAAGTTTCAAGGGAGTGTAGAGATGATCAAAAGCAAGAAGGCTTTGATAAAGAAACAATTTGACATCTTCACGAGTATGAAAGGTGAAACTACAAAACAACTGATTGAAAGATACTGCCATCTAGTTGTGGAGATGGGAAGATTGGAGATAACTAAGACTAATGAGGAGTGGATCGATAAATTGGCAGACGCATTACCATATGATGAGTGGAGTACTTATTTGATGGTGTTAAAGAACAATTCAAATTTTAGTAATTTGAATCTGAGTGGTTTCATAGAGAAGATCGAGGCACATGAGTTAGAGTTAACAAAGATCAAACAGATGAATTCTGCAAACATTCAACAGGATGTGTCACTATACTATAAAGGTAGTTCTCCAGCAACAACGAATCTTTGCCCGAAGATTCAAACAGCCTTCAGTGCAGATTCGACATCTGGTGCTTCGTCGAGTACTCCAAGCAACAACAGGTCTTCACCGTTTGCGAATTATGAACCAAATTCCAAAGCTCCTGAACAAGCTACTCCAGAAAGCTTTTCAAACTTAAACAATCAGAGTCAAGGTCCGGGGATAATGTGAAACATAGCAGTAAACATTAAGAACGCTCAAGATTTTACAGAGTCTTCTGCTAAACAACACATTGCACTACTCGCATCAGTACTGGAATCGTACGAGAGTTTGGTTGCTGGGAAAATAGGAAACCCCGATATGACGAAAGAGGACTATGATCAAATAGATCCTGAGGAGCTCAAATTTATAAACATCAAGTGGGGTATGGCTAGCTTGGTTAGAAGAGCCCAAAGATTTATGGAGATTACGGGTCGAAATAGTTTGGCTGGACCGGATCAAAAGCTTGGATTTGATAAGTCAAAAGTGACTTGTTTCAGATGCAAAGAGAAAGGGCATTTTAAGAGAGAGTGTTCGAACAGAGAGGTCAACAATCACCAAAATCCGTTTACCAATGATTACTACAGACAGGCAATTTACCACAAGACAAATCAACAACCTGTCTTTCAAAGACCTCAGATCGAAAACAAGCCAAAGCTCTCATAGTCAACCAAGATGATGAGAAGGTAGCTGAAGGGTTTAGTTGGGACAAGTATATCCCAGGCAGTGAGAGTAGAGCGATGATAGCTGAGATTGTGGAGGTATATGAGAATGTTGCTGAAACAGAGGTTGTTACTGAAGATGTGTCTGAAGAAAGTTCGGTTGATCTCGAAGAAGTTGCTGCAGAAGTTTACTACTATCAATCCGAACAGGAGGTTTTAGCTAGTTCTTTAAAATCAGTTATGCCTCCTAATGTTTTTGAATCTTTTGCAGGTTATTTCAGTGAGCCCACAACAGGATCTTGCCCACAGTATGAATCTGAGAAGGCTCCGGTTGAAGAGATTATTGATGTCTCCAAAGAAATGACTGAAGAAACACTGAAAGAAATTGCTGACAAAGCTTTAATGGCAAAGCTGAAAGAGTTAGACACAGAATCTGAAAAACCACAGTCTGTTGATACTGTGTTGGTCAAAACAGAGTTAGGTCAAAAGGAGTCTGATGGGAAATCCAAAAGTCAGGAGGTCAAAACCGAAGGAGTGTCTGAGTCAGAGTCTGATAATGTCGGTAAACAGGATGTTAATTTTGAACAAGAGGAAAAGGTTGTTGAAAAGATTGATTCAATCTCTGAAACTTCATGCGAAAATTGTTCAAAACCCTGCATGGAGTGTCTTGAAAAAGACACAAAGTTTCAGGAATTGAAATGATACACTGATGAACTTAAATTTGATCTGAGTGAAGTAAAAGAAGCATATGACAAGTTGGCTAAATCTATCAAAATGATTCAAAAAGAGAGTCTTGAAAATGACAAAGCCACAAAATTGCTAAAATCAACTGTTTTGGACAAACAAAAAGAAATCAACTTTAATTTGGACACTATTGCTTCATTAAAAAGGGAATTGGAGTTAACAAAAATTGAAAATGAAAGAATTGATAAGAAGTTGATGAGTTATGTTGCATCTTCTTATGTGATTGAGCAAATTGTCCTGAAACAACCAGATGCAACATCTGTCTTTAACAGTGTTCCACCCCCAATGTGGAGTCATTACACTCAGAAGTATCCAGATGGGGTGGAAGCTGCATTGAACCTCAAGTTGAGAACCATTGAGGATGAGTTACCTGAGAGTATTGATGTTACATTCTCTCCGTCCGACACTGACAATGAGTCACAGGTGATCAAGACCGTTGTTGACCAAGTGTTAGACGAAGAGAATGATAACTCAGACTTTGAAACTGTGAAAACACATTTGGAAAATTCCAGTTCTGAATGTGAAGATGATGGTAACTTTTTGGACAAGTTAATACCAAAATCAGAAAAGGTTGCGAATGATGATCCGATTATGGTGGTTTACACTATGATTGGAACTGACAAACTCTATTCTGATTTTGAGTATCCAATCCAGAATGCAAACATGAAAAATGTTGAGAAGGTGTTTAAGCTTGTCGAGATTGATATTTCTGAAGTTAACAACAATGAGTTCTTTTCAAAACCTAAAAAACATTTTGTGAAACAAAGTAACCCTGGGAAGAAAGCTTGGGCGGTTAACAATGGGTCAAACAAGAAATATGGAAACAATTTTAAGAACAAAGGTATTGGGTTTGAAAGGAAGATGGCTAAACGAGAGGTTAAGCCAAAGGAAAAGATAAATGATGTGTTTGTCACGGGAATGAATTTTGTTGATGAAAAGGAATATATTTTCAGTCAAAAGGCCATTGATGATTTCAATGCAGCGAAAAAGTTGAAATAAGAGACCTACAAATCTACTTTTGTTGAATATGACAAAAGAGTTTGTTATCGTTGCAATGAGATTGGTCATATGGCGAAGCAGTGTACCAAAAAGTTTGAAAAACCCATTTTCAAGAAACCTATTATGCAAAAACCAAAACCAAAACCAGAAACTCCAACTGATGTTAAGGGTAAAAAACCCATGGTTCCCCCTGTTCGAATCTTGAAAAGAGGTGAATCATTGAAGTCCGAAGAAAAACCGAGATCAAATTTTGAAATTGGTGAATCTTCGAAAACCCAAAAGACTACAAAGATTTATCCGAAAACGAAATTTTTTGAAACTCAATCATGGGTGGCTAAAACAAAACAATCGGTTGAGGTAAAGAAAATGTAGAATGAGTTAAAATCTGAATCAAAAGTGGTTACTAATGATGGTCAGAAATTTGAATTTGAATTGGACAAGTTTCTTGCAGAGTTTCCACCAATCAAAGAGAAAATTTCAAAACTAAAAGTTGAACTTGTTGTCCCAAATGTGATCTTCAGTATTCCGAAAGTTGATGAGAAGTGTGATATAGTGTTTGGTAGTGTTCCACAGGAAAAGAAGTCATGGGTTTCATTGTTAGAATGAATTTGCTATGATGAATGCAGGGGCTGCCAAGGTCGTATATCTCAAAGTGGATAATGGACAGCGGAGCGTCAAGACACATGACTGGAATGCAAGCATTGCTTTATGACGTTAAATCTTTAAGTGGAGGATACGTGGGATTCGCTGGGAATCAGGGAGGAAGGATTGTTGGTCAGGGGACTCTAAGGAATGGAGTCATTTCATTTGATAAAGTGAACTATATAATTGAACTTGAAAACAATCTGCTGAGTATCTCACAGATTTGTGACAAGTCTTTCACCGTACATTTCACTAAAAATGAATGTCTTGTCTTAAAACCTGGTTTCAAAATACCTGAGGATATGGTGTTGTTGCGTGCTCCACGAGAAAATGATTTATATATACTTGATATAGGTATCGCAACACCAACAGATCATCAGAAACAATGCTTTGTGTCTAAAACTAAAGCAACAGAAAAAGAGTCAATTAAGTGGCATCGAAAGATGGGCCACATTCATGTTAGAAAAATGAACTTTCTTGTGCATAATGATTTGGTTGAAGGTGTAAATTTGAAAAACTTTCACTTGAATGATGAATGTGTAGCTTGCAAGAAAGGAAAGCAGACAAAGAAGTCTCATCCGCTGAAGTTGCTGAATTCAATCAGAATACCTCTTGAAAGGCTCCACATGGATCTTTTTGGGCCGGTTAATATGTAAAGTATCAGTGGAGATTTATATTGTTTGGTGGCCACGGATGATTTCACAAGGTTTTCTTGGGTAGTGTGCATGGAGAGGAAAGATCAGACGTTTGAGTCTTTGATGATTCTTTTCAAGAAGATGGAAACGCTCTACAAAGTGCCAATCCGAAGGATTCGGAGTGATAATGGAACGGAGTTCAAGAACAATCGCATGCTCGAGTTCTGTAATGAGAAGGGAATTCTTCATGAATTCAGTGCACCATACACTCCACAGCAAAATGGTGTAGCTGAAAGAAAGAACCGTACTCTAATTGAAACTGCTCGAACAATGCTGGCCGATTCTAAACTACCAATCTATTTCTGGAGTGAAGTTGTGGCAACGGCATGCTATACTTTGAATCGAGTGCTTACTGTGATGAAATACAAGAAGACTTGCTTTGAACTTCTTCATAGATATAAGCCAAATCTGAAGTTTCTAGACCGTTTGGATCACCGTGTACCTTCATTGATCAAGATGGAAAGTTTGGCGCGAAGAGTAATGAGGGATTTTTTGTTGTATATGCTAGTCCGCTCAAGAGGGTGTTCGTACCATGTCTGAAGAAGGTAATTGAAGTTCAGCATGTAGACTGTCAGAAGCATATGGCTCCACCTCAACTTCCCGGACAAAGATTGCTTTTCGATTACGACAAACTCTGGGAGTCGTTCCAACTACCGACAGAGCCGAGTGAAGAGGAACTTGCTTACTTATACCAACAGCAGCAATCCATGGTACAAGATCAGATACCTAGACCGTTGGTGGTTTCTCAACCGGATGTGGACTTAAACATTCCTACAACTGGTTCAAACGATCACGAGGCAGGTCCGAGTGGAACAGCTCACGAACCACCAGAGGAACCAGCTCCATCATTTGATCAATCCGATGAGTCAGAATCGGAGAACAGTCTGATCTTTGATGAGGATCCAAATGTTGCTACGACTGAAGCTGAGGATCACACCGGTGATCTAGATATCACGAATCTGCAATCGGAAGTTAATGTGCCTGACACTGTCATGCCACGAACTCTTTCTTACCATCCTTCAGAGCAGATGATCGGAGATCTTCAGAGCAGTGTTAAGACGAGAGACCAGATTAACAGAGCACTTACTTGTTTTTATACATCTGTTGCTCCTTTACAAGAGGAATTCTCACTTAAATGTTTTATCTCGCAGATTGAACCCAGAACTTATAAAGAAGCTTTGACTGAAGATAGCTGGGTGAATGTTATGCAGGAGGAGCTGCAGCAATTTGAGAAGTTGGGTGTTTGGAGATTAGTAGACCTTCCTGAAAACCAGAAGTTGATAAAGACAAAGTGGGTATTCAAGTGCAAAAGGGATGATAGAGGCGTGATTGTGAGGAATAAAGCACGACTGGTAGTACAGGGTTTCAGCCAGCAGGAGGGGATTGATTTTACAGAAGTGTATGCCCCTGTAGCTAGGCTCGAGGCGATAAGAATCTTCCTAGCATTTGCATCGTGGAAAGGATTCAAAGTATACCAGCTAGATGTGAAGTCTGCATTCTTATACGGCAAAATCAAAGAAGAAGTGTATGTGGGTCAACCACCGGGGTTTACTGATCCAGTACACAAGAACAAAGTCTATCTTCTGGATAAAGCGCTCTACGGACTTCACCAGGCCCCGAGAGCCTGGTATGAGACGCTTTCTCAACATTTGCTGGCCAACTGGTTTAGCAGAGGAACAATTGATAGTACATTGTTTATCAAAGAAGTTGCAGGCCATCTCCTAATCGTGCAGATCTACGTCGATGATATCATCTTTAGTTCGACAAATGATGAGTTGTGTAAAGATTTTGAGATTGTGATGAAAAAGAAGTTCGAGATGAGTTCAATGGGGGAGATGAAGTTCTTTCTTGGGCTACAAGTGGAGCAGATGCCTGAAGGAATCTTCATTCATCAAACTAAATATGTGAACGATATTCTGGAAAAGTTCAACATGGATCAATCCAGTCCAGCATCAACCCCCCTAGCTCAGAATCATGGGATTTGCCCAGACGAAAGTGGAGAGAAAGTGGAAGAGACTCTGTATCGGTCAATGATCGGATCCTTGATGTATCTTAATGTTTCCCGCCCGGATATCATGTATCCGACGTGTTTATGTGCACGATATCAGTCAAGCCCACGCCAGTCACACATAACAATCGTGAAACGAATCTTACGGTATTTGAAAGGCTGCCCAAGCACCGGCTTGTGGTATCCTAAGTATGGCGATTTCTCTCTTACAGGTTTTGCTGATTCAGATTATGGTAGTTGCAAGCAGAATACTAAGTCCACCACTACTGGGTGCCAGTTCTTCGGAACTAGACTGGTCACCTGGCAGTGCAAGAAACAAACCTCAGTAGCGCTCTCTACATGTGAGGCAGAATACGTTTCAGCCTCGAGCTGTTGCTCACAGATCCTTTGGATCCAACAGCAGATGCGAGACTTAGGTTTGCAGTTTTTGAATACTCCGATTTTTGTGGACAACGAAGCGGCTATTAACATAACGAAAAACCCAGTTCACCACTCGAAAACTAAACACATTGAAATACGGCATCACTTCATTCGTGATTGCTATGAAAAGAAGTTAATCCGTATTGAACATATACACACCGATGAACAGAAGGCTAATTTCTATACAAAACCTTTTGATAGAAAAAGATTTAATTATCTTTTGAAATTGAACGGGATGAAAAATCTGTTTTCTGGGAGGGTAATCGAGTGTGAAGCCGAGGAGGACGGCGATCTGATGTGATCCACGTCAAAGTTGTCAAGTTTTTGTTTCTACAATTTATTTTCTGCATTTGATAAAAACCAAAAACACAAAAATATGTTTTTGTTTTTAGGGGGAGAAAGTTTGCAGAAAAATACAAAAACATGATAATATTAAAAAAAATCCAAAAACATTTGAAAAAGTAAAAAAAATGAGTTTGTGTAAAAAGGGGAAATGATAGTACATCAGCTAGACAGTGCAGTACGCTAAAGAAATGTAACATAAAAATGTGTTAAGCAGTCTTGTAAATGATATGCCGATAGGTTTTTACACATTCAGTAGATTTGTTCGGGATATAAACATAAAATATCTTGCTTTTATGTGGGGAACATCTCTCGGATATATGGGTAACCCCCAAAATCTTGTTTGAAAGGTCCCTCTTTCTGAGATACTAGGTCTTTATACTCAGTGATATATAGGGTATTATCCCGGGACTTCTGATTTTGCGGAAGCAATGGCCTAGTCCCCGGAGAATACTTTCTGCTTGCTTGAAATATAGCGCCGCCCTCAGCACAAATTGATGAAGACAATAAAATTGCTAATCAATGCTGTTGTAAAAAAGATCCTCTAAAGGGGACACACCTAAAGTCAAACCAGGCTCTCTACTGAACGGAAGTTCTGACCTGAGCTATCACGGTTTCATAATTTATTCCCCTTACAGATATCATCTGTGGTATACTCACCTGTAAGACTGAATATTGGGATCTGGATACGGGAGTATATTCTGAGGTGGGACACATATAAAAGTTAAGCCTTAAAACATTAATTCATATCCTGAATAGATTGAACTTTGTGTGAAAATTTAAAGTGGACCAGTATATCGACAATCATTGCAAATTGTTTAATGCTTAAAATGAAATCTAAGCTTAACGGTACTTGTATCTCGTCGGCAGCTGATATGATCCCCTAACACACTCACAAAAAGATTGTGTGTATAGTTTCTTGCTTATCGTCTTATAAATCCAAAAAGATTTTATTTTTCATCTTATTTTCGACAACGGACGTTGGGGATCAGATGATCAAAGTCTTGTGTGCTGAACAATGTCTGGATCTTGAGGGTTGGGTAAGCAGAAGTTTGTGAAAAATGATCGGAAATGGCTTGAAAGTTCAAAAGTTCATTAATTTGAACTTAATTCGTTTTCTGAAAGTCAGCATCTTCATAATTTGGTCAGCCAGGGTCATTAATTTGGACTTGGCATGCTAAACAGTTGACCAGGGTCATTAACTTGGACTTGGTTGACTGGGTATGTTGGTAAAATCTGGAAAAATCAAAAAGTTGAAAATTTAAAAATGCAATTTCGCTTGAAAAAACACTTGATCCACTTCAAATGGCATCTCGCTTGAATGGGTAGTCCGCTTGAACTTGCATGTGGTATTTTCAAGCGAGATCCCTTGGACTATAAATAGTGGAGGGTACCGCTTGAAATACTCAGTTGTTCCTATCTCGCTTCAAAGAAAGTTCCAGCGATTTCAAGCGATTCCTCAAAAACATTGTTTTCTAGCCGTTACTCTGCCCAAATCTTCTTAGAATTTGTGTTGTTAGTTGGCCAATTCAACTCTTAACATGGTGAATGTGAGTATTTGTACCGTGTTTACCTGTTTTTTTGTCTGGTTTAGGGTGTCGGCGATGAACTGAGTTTGAAACATAGATTTAGGGTTAATTTTTGATGAAAAATGAAATTAAATCATGTGGTTGCTGTCGGAATTGAGTGTAGATCATATTTTGATGATTAATTGAACCAGATCTATGTTTGTTGTATGATTGACGAATGTGAATATCTTTAGACTTAGATCTAGGAATGTTTTGTGGGTCAAAATGGATAAAAAAAATTACCATGATGCTCAGAATCAATCAAAGAACAAACCCATGTGACCAATTTAAACATTTGGACTTGGAAATTTTTTGGGAAAAATGTGACAAATTCAAGCGGAATGTCATGTTTAGCTTTCGCTTGAAAATGCATTATTTGAAAAAGTATGATTCAAGCGAAATGGCTGTTTTCGCTTGAAGTGTTTCCGCTTGAACAATTGATTTCCGCTTGAAGTGAACTGTTTGTCTGATTCGCTTGAATTGAATGGTTTATGAGATTTCGCTTGAATGTTGGTTAAACTTGAAAATTTTTAAGTAACTCATTTGTCTGTTTGTTGTTATGTTTCAGCCATCGAAACTGTTGTTTAATGCACAACACAACAGTTGTTGTGATTTTGATGAAGATAGAATTCCAAAGTTGTCTGAATTTAGAAGCATTTTGGAGTTTATGAGGAGAGTACCAATACAGAAGGCTTTGACAGACAAACGGTTGGTTTTCAAGTCTCACATTACGCGTTTTTGGAAGCATGCAACATATGATGAAGAGGGCAAAGTAATCAATTCGTTGGTCAAGCTAAATGATGAAAAGAAACCAATTATTATCTCGGAGGCATATTTACGAGAAGTGTTAAATTTTTCGGATGATGAAGATTCTCCAACGAAATTTCTTGAAAGAATGGTTAAAGGATGTTTGCTAAGAATGGGCTACATTGGAGCACTTAACAGTGCAAACTATCTGAAGTCAAAGTTCACAAAGCCCTACAAGTTTTTGATTCATTCAGTATTGCAAGCGTTGAGTCATCAAAAAGGAAGTTATGATGCTATGCGTGATTATCACATGAACATGGTGGTGGCTCTTGTATTAAACAAAAAATACAACTTTTCACATGTTGTATTTCATTATTTGGTGGACGAAGTTACGTAGAAAAGAAAGACTTGGTTATATCCAAGATTTATCCAGATGATGATTGATCATGCTTATCCCGAGATTGTACAAGATGAGAATAATGATCTGTTGATTCTATCTCATATGGATAATGATTCAGTGAAAGGGTTGGTAAGATATCATCCAAATCATCCTGAACCAACAAAGCAAGTTGAATTCTTTGGTGCTATCAAAGATAGAAATTATCAGGATCCAGATTCAGTTAATCACCAGTATGAAGAGGAAATGAAGGAAGCAGGGTATGCTGATGAATTGAAAGTTCTGGAAGATTTCAAAGAAACAAGAAATGATTGGTTTTTAAAGGAGAAGAAAAGGAGAGGCAGGAAAGCTACTCCTAAAGTGCAAATTGGTGAGGGTTCGTCTTCACAACCCAAGAAACGCCAAAAGAAAACTACTAAGACGTTGCTCATTGATGAATCTGATAAAGAAGCAGAAGTTGAAATTGAAGCTGAAGCTGAGACTGTAGCTGAAGCTAATGTTGAAGGAGATGTTCGTCTTTCTCCTGAATCTGCAAGGCTTTTAAGTTCTCTTACTGAATTCAATAAAGAACCATAGAAAGTGACTGAAGAAGTTCAGAGTGATGATGTTGATAAAAAGTACTACAAGCTCTTCGGAAGATGAAATTGACGAAACAGAACGTTACAAGAAAGTTATGTCTGCTGTTGCAAAAGAGAAGCAGGAAAAGAGGAAAAAGAGTAGTAATGATGACGATGAAGTGTACATTCCTTCTCAAGAAGAAGTACAGACGCCACCTTCTGGAGGCAAAAAGAAAGCTGCAAGAAAAATATTGGTAACTTCACAGAAAGTTAAAAAGTTGAAGATTTTGGTGAACCAGAAACCAATTCAAGATCCTAGCCAACCTTCATCACAACCTGAACCTACACCATCTCAATCATCACTTCAATATACTCCAAGACAACCCACACCACCACATCAATCACCACTACATCTCTCACCACCACATCAAGAACAACCTGTGCTTACTTCACAACAAATTTTTCAAACACCACCATCTTCACAACCACATATTCAAACCACGCCTGGATCTTCTGGTTATAAAGAGTTTCCTAATATTCCTCACAATATTCCTCTTACAGACATTGATGATTTCAACATTGCAACAGATGAGCAAATTAAACATGTTGATAATAAAGTTGAAGCAGTGATGGCTAAGAATAAAAGGTTGGTTAAGCGTGTTAACACTGTGGAAGCTCAAAATTCTACTTTGCTAAAGAAGATTGAAACTGATGAAGCAGATATTGATGTGATGAAAGTTCAGATTTCTGAATTATTGGAAGAAAAGACACGCAGGGATGAACAGCTCAAGTATTATGAGTTAAAGAACAAAGAGCTTGAAGCTGTGAAAGCCCAAAAAGAGCATGAGATGTATATCTTTAATAAAGTGTTGGAAAGTATGTTTGGTAAGCCAGTGGAGCAGAAATTTGATGAGTTAAAGATTGAAGAAATCAGAGCTCAGAAACAGGCAGAGATAGATGCTCAAATGAAGGATAAAGGAAAAGGTTTAGAAGGTGCTTCCGAAGACAGGGCAATTATTCTATCAACTACTCCTGAATCATACATTGAACAGCCTGTTCCTCTTTCTGCAGTTCCTGTTGTTTTTTATGACAAAGTTTTATTAGAAAATACTCTTGATGTTGATGATGAAAATGTTGATAATGATGATGAGGATGATCATGATGAGGATGATGATGATGAAGAGGATGATGACGAAGAAAAAGTATTCTCTGCAAGCAGTCATAGTTCTGATGATGACAACGATGATGATGATCAGGGTACCTCGGGTGTTAAAGTTTCTGAAAAATCAAATGAAGAAAAAGTTGATGATTTACTTCATGATGATGTCAATGAAGAACCTGAGGATGTTGAAGGTGAGGGGGAGCATGAAGGTCATCAAAATGTTGACAAAGTTGAAAAGTTAATTCTGCATCTGGAGCCTGAGATAGAGGAAGGTGAATTCAGACATACATACACAATGGCAGATATTAAAGAGATGACGCGTATCGTTGATCCAAATTTCAAATTTGATTTTGAAGATGAATTGAATGATTTTGATATCAACCATCAGCCTGAGTATGAGTACAAGTATGTTGAAGAGGCAGATGTTTATGATAGGGTTGAGGTTGAAGATTGTTCTGATGAAGAAACTGAGAATGTAGATACTTCAGAATTTCCAACTTTGGTTGAGTTCTTCACTCAAGAGAATAGAGACGAGCTAAGAAGGAAAGTTGAAGAAATTTTGAAAGATAAAAACTTTGATGGAACTACAAAAGATCCTCTGAAAGAAGAACGCAAAAAGTGGTTCAAGAATAGCAATGAAAGGAAGTTTAAACGTCCTTTGAAGTTTTATCAAAGGGATAGAGATGTTTCGATGGGAGATATTATTAGCTAGGGTTTCTTACCTCATGTGGATGCTTATGCCATCAGAAGAGAGTATGGTGTACAGTATTTTGAACGTTTGTATGATGTCATGTCTCTACCATGGTGGAATGTGGAAGAGTTATCAAAGGTGAGAACATTGGGCTATCCTGTCAGGAAAAACGATGTGCCCATGTGGGGTTTTATGAAGTATGAAGCTTTAAAGGATTTCAAACACTGGAAGCCACATTACCCGAAGAAAGTAAGAAGAGTGAATCCTGAAACTGGGAATGAAGAGATTATTTTGAATGTGAAAAAGCCGAAAGTGATGAAGAATATACCTGTGCCAAAGATGGAACAAGATTTCTACAAAGGCTTTATGGGTTGGGTGTACAGTTGTATTTCGACTGAGGCTGTGATAACCTACAGAGCTGGGAATGAGATCAGAGAGATTTTTGTGTATGATCCACTGTGGCTGGTAAACTGTTCAGCGAAAGACATAGAATGTTTATTTGTGAACAAGATATGGTTCAAAGCTGAAGATAGGGAATAAGCGATGCAGTTCCAGAAAGTTGTGTCTATTTGTTTTCAAAAGGGCATCAATGCTGATAACAAATGGAACTCTAAATGGCGAGAGATTGAAAAGGAATTTAAGTTGAAAGCTGAGAAAGAACGTAAAGCTCGTGAAGAAAAAGAATAGATATCTTCGTGAGACGTTTGCACAGAGACAAGCTGCTGAGCAGAAGAAAAGAGTTGATGAGAATGAGAAGCTTAGAAAGATGCTGCTAAAGAAGCCTAAGCCAAGAGAAGAGAAGAAAAATTCAAGTCGCTGTGAAGGACTGAAGACTAAGACTGAAGACTCCGGCTGTATCCAAGGGGGAGTTTGTTAGTGCACGATGTCTAAAGCCTACGTCTTAAGTCTAGGGGCCTTATGTGTCAAATATGTATAGTACAGGGGCTAGAATGTAATTTTATGTTTTATTTCATGTCAGTTCGCTTGAAATGACATCTGGTCATTTCAAGCGAGATAGGATGCCTATAAATAGGCTGTTTGGGTTTCTCATTTGTAACTTTGCCATCAGTCGTGTACCGAACTGCTGCCGGATTTTCAAGTGATATATGAATGAGAAACAAGTGTTAAAGTGATATTCTTATGTTTTCTACTCCATTCTCTCTGATTCAACACTGTTTGTTTATTTCCGCCACTCAAACAGTGGTGTATTGACTTTAATTGACTCACTTGATCTTCAAATCGATCCTACAATCTTAACCCACTTGTGGAGTTCTTTAATTGGGACATCCCCATCTCATTTCAACTTATCTCTAACAACACTTGCAACCCATCCTTGTGTTGCCACCTTATTAGCACCTTTGTTACTTCTAGTACAAGAATGTGGTTCGACCAATTTCTTAACCTACATAATTTTAATAAAACGTACATTTTATTAAAAATATTGTTAGATTCTAATTTTAAAATTAGTTATATCAATACACTTACCTCAAATGAAATTCCGTCTTGCATAACAGAAGCATGTATCCTCCATTTGCATTGTAAGTCACTACACCTTGCTGTGACCCGCGTAGGTTCACTTTTCTCACTAAAGTATGCAAATTCATTCATGATTGCATAATGGGACAATGCTCTTCTAAACTCTACCACATTATCAAACGTGGAGTTAACTTTAATAGTTCCATTCTTGCTGCTAATAGTTACCGGTTCAGAACTTGCATGCCCAACTTCATCATCTGTACTAAAAGTTACTGATTCATCCTCCCCATCTTCTTCATCATGAGCATCATCCGATTCCCTATAAAAACATGTTTAAAATGTATCTAAACATATTTAAAATGTATCTAAACCAAAATTTACCGTTCTTGCACCGAGCTTGTCTCGACATTATTATTCATCGTCACATAAATGGTTAGCTCTTTCTCAACTTCGTACATTATTATTCATTTGAATCAACCTTCACAAATTTTTGCTTAGTAGCGTATTTGTCGACATAAAAAACTGAAAAGGATAGCTCCGGATCCGGAGGATAATGAGTGGCAACCTCTTCATTCAAATCATCAAAGTCGTAAATGCAAGTGTCAATGTTAAGACATTTTTGAAAGCCAAAACAATAACGTTTTCTGTATGAGTTCTTAGCTAACCGAAAGTAACCTCCATATTTTAATTTTATCTTGTATTTAGTTGATCCTTGGCCAACAACATTCTCAAGCAATATTTGTGATTCTGCCCCATTCTCCCAAGTTGGTGTAAATGAATTTTTTTTCATATCATCTATATCATCTTCCATACAAAGCACATGAATCATATACAAGAAGACTTTAAATTTCACATACAAATGGCAACCTAGTTGAGTAATATCAAACATAAACACCATTACTGTAGTAAAATTACATACATAATGATAGTTAACTATTGGTTATCAAGTACAAATATATCACATCTTTCTAACTTAAAATATATCCCATCAAAGTCGCTGTGTTCAAAGGTTGTTTCAAGATTAAGATTACGAGGTACTGTTGCAAGCTACCTTTTTTAATCAAAAAATATATCCCAGATCACCTTTTCCACTGCCTACATTGCAAGCTACCTTTTTTAATCAAATAGTCGTACAATACCAGTAATAATCGAATAGTTATAAAAAGACTCCATTTAATCGATATACCTGAAGTTATAATCGATGATGAAGAGATAGATACCTGAAGATGAACGTCGCTTTGGTGGGGGAGAGAAGAAACGTCGCGTATAGGGGTTTGGGAGATGAATTGATTATATGAATGAGATTTACACGCAGGAATAATTCAGGGTAGTTAGGTAATTTCTCAAAAAAAGGGAAAATATGTAATTAATTTTATGGTTTTGGGATATATGTAATAAGGAGGCTTAGGAGGGGGAAATATGTAAAAATCCCTATACAATGATTATTTGGTTAGTTTCTATCCACATCGTTTCATATATATTGGATAAAGTGACTTTCAATTAATTGTTTGATTTGCATTTAATTCATCTTAATTTTATTAGTAATAATATAATTAAACGCAAATTGACCTATCTTGATTAGATTGTTTGAAATTAATTTAACTATTATATTAAGTTGTAAACAATATTCAAGTTACTAGATGGACTCTGAAAAAGAGAAAGGGAAAATAGAAAGTTGGACAAAAGCTATCATGTTTACTTCAATGGAGCAACATCTAAACTACATACCATGAAATCAACTACATGATGTTCGTAACCATGACACAAGCACCAGCGGTCTATTTGAAAGAACATCTAATCAGATGAAACATGTTCGCAACAATGTTGCTACTTTGATATGGAATGAACGACATTAATGATTTTATAGTATTATATTATGTTCTCGACTGTTTGTCAATGACTATGTTTTATTAATTGAAAATGACCAGTTTTATTTATTTGAGAAAAAACTTATATATATGTGTGTGTATGTGTGATTACATTTAGTATTATGTTTTTTTAGTTATGTCCATTTTGGTTATTTTATACATTTTATTAAAAGCTCCAGCTACTCTGCGAAACACCTAAATATATCTAAAAAGCTACAGCTACCAGCTATCAGCCACGGCCACCAGCTACTTTTGCTAAACATACCCAATATCTTCATCCAAATTAGTTCCCTCTTGAGTTTTGGGCACAACATCTTGATCTTCAAAATATTCAAAAATAGGTAGCGGTCATTGCACTTTCTCGAGTGAGGACTGAAGAGGTAGGCTCTTATATGCAAACGGGTCGAATGCTTTTTGAGCTTCTAAAGAGAAATCGAGTCGACCTGGTGCAACTAGAGTAGAAGCTTGTGGTCTGCAAAATATGTGGCAGATAAAGATTTGGTTGGTATGAATGCAGTTATGGTTGTGTAAAAAAAGGTTGCGGTATATACCTTTAAAAACTCTTGATGGAAACCACCTCCTCTCGTGCTCAAATCGGCTCCTTGGGATTTAGAGGTTTTTTGCTTGCACAAACTTTTGATTTTTGTTTACCATGGATAATATTGTTTGAGTGTGGAGAATTTTGTTTGTAATTTGGGTATGTAAAATGGTACAAATGGTTCATATTTATTATGGTTTAATTATGTAAAAGTTTTTTTTATAAATATTATGGTTGGAAATGGTCAAAAACCCATTTCTTAATTCGATGACTAGTACCCATACTCACGTTTCTGAATCGGTACCAGCATACGTGGCAGCGGTGTCCCGATTCACAATGTGTGCCCGATTAGTGGTACCTGCTTGAACCCCGTGCTCCCCCCCTAACCCCCCCCCCCCCCCCAATGACATAATACAAATAAATATTACACATTTAAACCCTTTATTGATATTACAAGCTTATAAGACCCGTCACGACACATTACAACAACTTCTAACCCATTATGAATTTGTATCACATATTGTACCTAATCGACCTTTTGGTTTGGGACAAGTAAACATGATACGAAAAGTTGCATGTTTGGGTTTTGTAGTTGTTTCGAATTTATTTTAATCTTGGGTATTAGCACTAACTTTTGTTAATAAATATGTTATGTATAGATAAATAACTAAAATACTCTTGTTTATTAGAACAAAAATTTTAAAACAAGTTTCATTTATGTTTACTCAAATTAAAATAATAAATAAATCAAAAAATAATAACTAAAAAGGAATAAAAACAAAAGAGTAAAGTGCAATTTATGTCCCTTTAGTATAGGGGAGACATCAAATTGAGTCCCCAGATGAAAACCTTGGAAACTTGAGTCTCCGTGGTTTCCAAAACTCATCACCGTGAGTCCCTGAGGCCAAGTGTTGTTTTAAGTGACTAATGAAATATACCGTTTGAGGGGAAAATGATCTTTTCACCAATAAAACAACCATGCGTCTTTCGGGTTTGGTTTTCTCTAGCCTATGAGTCTCCCCCACCACCTCTTCACATTTTCGGCCACCCAAAACCATCATCCTCGCATCACAAAACACCACTACCGACCTGAAGCTCTCATATCATCAACTCCCCCCCCCCACCATAAAAACCATTAGCCTCCTCCACTGCCATCGGATTTCAAGTTTCATTTTTCACATTTCAAATTTCATCACAACTCCCACCAATTTACCCCTTCGAAACCTTAAACCTCTTTCACTAGCACCGTCACCGCTCTGTAACTAAAACCATAAATCACTGTCACTGCTTTGCAACCACAACACCCTTGTTGATTTGCCACCCCCAATCCATCCATAGAGAGGGATGTGTTGCATGTTTTTGTTTGAGACTTGTGAGGAAGAAGAAACCAAACAGTGGATTGGAGTATATCACAATTCAAAACTGAAACCGGACAATGAACTTTCACAATAGAAATGAACCAATCACAATTGGGCCAAACAGTAGGATTTTGCTTCTTTGTTTCGCTTCAGTGGTCTCCAACCTCCATGTCATGACTCATAAAGCGAAGAAGACAAAGACGCTACACGACAATGAAATTGTCTCGTTTGATTGTGGGTCCTATGATTTCTTGATGCTTGAAACCTTCAAGGTTTTATTTGGATTGATGTTAGACTTGTGGGTTTATTCTGGATCTGGTTGGGGAGTGGAGGTTGAGAAGAATTTGGGGTTCAAGATTGGAGTGTGAGGCTTGGGTTGAAAGTGTTGTTTAATTTGATTGAATTGTGGGTTGATGATGAGGGAGTGAAAGTGGTGAAATTGGGGGTGATTAGGGTTTAGATGGTGGAATGAGAAGAGAGCATAGTAGGATGATGGGTTCAGAAATTGGATGCGAGTCTGCGGGAGATTAGGGAAGCCATTGTTGTTGGTTGTGTGTGTGAAGAAGGGTTTTGGCGTGGGATGGTATGTTTTAAAGATTCATAATAATTAAGAAATAAATATATAATAATTATAAGTAAAATGGAGTTTTAATAATAATGAGTATGGGCAAAACAGACTTCTCATTCAATTACTAATAGCCAAACTAACAGAAGGATGCAAGTTGATGAGTTTTGGAAACCCCAGAGACTCAAGTTTCCAAAGATTTCATCTCAGGGCTTAACTTGATACCTGCCCTTAAACCATAAGGATGCAAATTGCAAATTACTCAAAAGGAAATATAAAATCATTAAACCAAGATTAATGTAGCTTTTTGGTTGGTGACAAGATCACACCACTACCTCACCTATCCACCTTTGATGTTAACTTCTCTCCTACCCAGCACCGCTGCCTTCCAAGAACGAGCAAACGCTACCACCCCGCTCGGTTACCCCCTTTCACGATAATTTCCTTAGCCTGCAAATATGTTCATACTTGTAGATTTGTTTCACAATTTGCAATGTTAAGGGTGGTCGGTATCATGTCGGGGACTTTGATCTGGGAGGGGGGTTGCCGAGCGGGGTTGGATTGCCTGCTTCAAATCGGTGAGCGGGGAGAGGTTTCTTCGGTGAGTATACATCAATCAGGAAGAGGAGGGAAGGAGGAGAGAGGGGGATTTAATTGTGGGTCACAACCCCTTTCAAAGAATCATAATTTTTTTAAATTCTTTACCATTCTTCCTGTGTTTGACCATTGCCAGTGATTGAGTGCAAAATGGAAGTGAAATGGGGACTTGACATGACATGATATTATTGACTAAAGAATAAGTCAAACACCCTAATAGTGATTGTCCACTCCCTCCACCCTAACAACTTCACTTAGGCGAAATGAGGCAATATCATCCGAGGAGAATGTTGTTAGGATCTGAGTTTGCTAGATTGTGTTTGTTTAATAAGAATGAAGATGAAACAGAGATGAAATGCAATGGAATAGATGAAATAAACTTTTAACACACAATCAATGGAAGATAAGTTTCAACAAACATGTTTAACATTTAATCGAATGATTATATTTGATTACAATAAACAAACTAAATGCATGCATGCACAGATCTCCCCCTCAGCCTGAGCTCACTTGATTGTTCGTACAGAATGACTTGGTGAAAGAGAGCTAATAGAACAGTACAGGGTACTATTCTATTTATAGTACAGAACAACCACTGAGTATCTTTGGCTGACGTCACCATGAAAGTGACATCTAACCTCCTAACAACCTACAACCACTGACTATTACAACTACTGATACAAACTATTGATTACATACAATACAAAGCATAAACTAAACTACTAATTCTTCATTCCACTGTTATAGCTCCAGCAGTGCTTTAGTCTTCAGCAGTACTTGAGTCACATCAGTATATTGAGCATCAGTGCTTCATCTTCAACAGTCATTAGATCAGCAGCAGTTGTAATGGGCAGTACTTGAGACGATCAGTTGTTAGGGCCACTGTTCAAGGGAGAAGACTTGTACAAACAACTACTTATGAAGGATCCACTATTCTGAACCAATTTTGGCTTTATCAACTGTTCCTTTGTAGGGATCAATCCCAACAATCTCCCCCTGGAACAGATGATGCCAAAACACTTCATTATTAAGGATCTTTATTGTCTCATCAGCATTTCCCTGATTTGCCCTTTGAATTGTAATTCAAAGTTCAGGGAATCTTCATCATCCTCATCCCTGCACAGTTGAAGCTCAAGGAGATCTTGCAAATCTTCTACACTCAGGCCAAGTGCATATTCCCTTGATAAATGCTTAACTTCACCATTGGACTTGAGCAGAGTCAATATGTGGGTCTTTTGATCAGACTTCCACTTTAGTATTTTTGAGTCCAGTGGGTTTCTTGGGAGAGGTTTTATTTTTGATGAGTCTGGAGAAGGAGGCCTGGTTATGACTGCTTTGGCAGGGTCTTGAGATTTTGCTAAGTCTGGGTTTTCTTCCATCATTGTCTGAAGGACCATCTTCATAATGTATTCTTCTTGAGCCTTGTCTTCTTTTGCTTCTTCATCCACCTGCTTTTGCTTCCTTCTTTGATAAAGGATAGCAGCAGGTGGAGCAGTGGATCTTTTAATTGGCACGGCCTGTTTGACTAGAACAACTGCTTCTGGATAATCTGGCTTTTTAGGAGCAGTGGGATCTTTCTTTCTTAATTCTTCCAACCTTTTGTAGGTATCTAACACTTTTACCTCTGTCCACCTTGTAACCTGATTCCTGAGCCATAGTCTGCAGCTATAAGCTCTTCTTTCATTCTTTTCAGCTTCAAGGCCCTTTCAGGTATATTCTTTTTATAATTGGACCAAACTGGAGGAGTTTGCTTTATTTTCTCATCAAGCATCTTTTGGATTCTTGCTATCTCCTCTTTGAGATCACTTATGGTCCATTCCTTGTACTGACACTTTTCTGCCTTATATTTCTTGTATGCCATGATGTGCTCAATGTAGTCTTGTTTCAAGCTTTCATCATCCTTTTCTGACAGTTTCTGACAAAGGTTTTTTGAGAAATCTTCTAAAGTTCTGACTTTGGTGAGCAGATATTGCAAAATCCTCTGAATGTCTTTATCAGACTTTCCCTTTGTGTCTCTTTGTGATATATCCTCTGCTTGTTTGGCCTTCAGTTGAAGACACTCTTCTATGTTTCTTGGCAAAGGACAACCTTGAAGAGATGGGAGATTCCTTTTTTCATGATCATCTTTAGAGTAGAGGGATTTGATCTCCTCCCTAACTGCTGGATGATCCAAAGGATATTGTACTCCCAAGGGAACTAAGGCAGTGTTTGGATCAAGGGCTTGAACTAAAGAGATTGGAATAGGGTTTGGAATAGTGGCTAGGATCAGAGGTTGTGAAGATGTTGGAAGTGGAGAAGGTACAGTGTCATCGTCAAGTACAACATTTGTTGCCCTTCTTCTTTTGTGCTTTCGAGTGGTTGGTGGTGTATTTGGGGGTTGAGTGGTGGTGTTTGAAGTGATGGGTGACTGACGAACAGCTGTTGAAACAACTGGTGTCTCAACCACTGTTTTCACTACAACTGTTGATGTGTCAACTGTTGTCTTCTGCTTTTGGCAGTTGGCTTTTGTGATGGTGGTGTTGTTTTTGGTATGGCAGTGGATTGAGTGATAGTTGATGAAATGATGGGGGCAGTAGTTGAAATAACATTTGTTGAAACCACTGAAGTATCAACAACTGTTGATACAACAGGTGTCTCAACATCTGTTAGCTTAGAGGTTTTATGTGAGGAACTTTTAGGGATTTTAGGAGTATGTTTAGTGGTTTTGGAAGGTGTGGTTTTGGGTTGGCTAACCTTTCTGGTAGTCCTTCTTCTTTTAGTGGTTGAAGTACCCTGCTCTTCCTTTTCCATCATAACTTTCTTCTCTTGTTCAAATCTTTTTGACCCTTTTATTTCCATTGTCTCCTTTTTGTTTGTTTTTTGATCAGCAAATGCATTTAGAGTCACATCAACCTTTTTAGAACCATCTGGCCTTGGAATTTCTACCACAGGTTTAAACAATGGATCTGGTGGTAGATATAAACCTTCTTTTCCTTTATTTCCTTTCTCCCCCTTTTTGGTATCATCAGGGTTTTCTACAAAAACAAATGTAGGAAGAGAAGTGCCAGTGGTTTGGAGCAGATTAGCTTTTATGGCCTTTATATCAGCTTGAGTATCTTTATACCTAGCTTCCATCATATTTCTGAACATTTGAAGCTGAATCTCATGTTTGTGATCAGCATAATGTCTTTATTGATGAAGCATAGGTTGAAACAGTTGCCATAGCTCAGTCAGGGATGTAGCAGATGTTGCAGCAGTGGGTGGAGCTCTTTGAGATTGTAACAACTTTTGCAGCATATTTTTGATACCTGCAACAGATGTTTCAATTTTGTCTACTCTCTTCGTCAATTCTTTGTATTTTAAACCATCACCCAAATGAATGGGATCATCTGATTTCCCACTAACAGTGGTTGTATCAGTAGTTGACTTAGGAAAAGTTTTCCAAAAATCATCCACTGATGCCCCTTGTTCTTGGTACTAGGGACTTCTTTCCTCAGCATTGGTTTCCTTAAGAAACACACCAGTGGGTAATGGAAACACACTAGTGGTCAACTTGGTTCCCAAAGAGGAAATTTCCTTCAAGGGAGACTTACTGATGAAACTACCCTCCAGGTGTAAATCAGTGGATTCAACACCGTAGTAGCTGCTCCATTTGAACTACTGACAAGAATTACTTGTAACTCCTGCAGTGTAACCTCCTCAGCTGTTGATGGGTTAGCAAGGATAGAGGAATCAGACTCAGTCACTTGTTGATGTATTTTCTCAGTGATAGGTTGTTGAGAAGAACTGATTTTTGTCTGATCCATATCCAAAGCATTCAGCAGGGGTATGAAATATGGTGGAATTTGTGAAGTGAGGATGGGAGTAGAAAGAGAATTTACCCTGGGAGCAGGGTTGTGGAAGATGGATTCGAGTGGATCCAGAGCTTCATAATGTGGTGTCCCTGTGGATACAACCTGATCTTTTTGAGAGGATGCAGGAGGATTTTTAGGCTCAGGTTGAGATCTTTCTACCATCTGTTGTGAGGAAGTAGCAGCAGTGGTTATTGGTGACTTTTGTGTTGTCACAGGAGTTACTTCTGGGATCTCATCTTCCAGAAGATCCTTTTTGGAGGGTTTGGGGGCTTTATGGATTTGTTCTTGATGGTCTTTTTGGTGATTTTTGGTGTGGGTTTCACAACAGTGGTTGTGCTGCTGTGATCACCAGGAGCAGTAGGCTCAACAGCAGGGACCTGAGGAGCAGAGGTTGTCTTAGCTAATTCTGCTCAGGTTGCTCTATTTGTGTTTTAGAAGGTTTTGACAGCCTTATGAAAGTTTCAGAAGATAGGCTGTTTATTTGAAAAGGATTTCCTTGGATGAGCACATGTGCACTATCCTTTGGAATTTTCTTTTGTAGATAAAAACTTAAAAATCTTGGAAACAATAAAAATGATTTTTTCTTTTCTTTGATATTATTAACATTTTTGACCATATCATTGAAAATCTCCTGGGAGTAGTTAAAATCAACTTCAGCCATTATAGCATATCCCAGGTATTGGATTTTCAATGGTATTTCATTGAAAGCTGTTGTTTTATTTGACACACACATGAGGAGGGTATGGAATAAAAACCTCATGGGAGGTGGAAAACTCCCTTTTTGCAAAGTATCTTTTTTCATTTGTTCCTCATACCCCCTTTCAATCAAATCAGTTTGATATTCTTCCTTTGGGAAAGAACTTTTACCTGTATGATCATTGATTTCAAAAACCTCAGAAATGGTTTTTGGTGTGACAACAACCTGAATTCCCCCTACTGTTGAAGTAATAGCCCAGGGCTTTGTGTCCTGAACGTCAAGTTTTGCATTTTTCCAGAAATCACGTAGGGTATCCAGGTAGATAGGTGCGTTACAGGTCAACAAAGTTTTGTACTTTGAAGACGAAAGAACATCAATAATGGAGTGAAAAATTGTGTTTTGACTTGTTTTCTCAAGTGTACACAGGTAGTTATGAGGGGTTTTTAGTGTAAGAGCCATGGTGATTTGAAAGTAGTTGCGAGACAAAGAAGAAGATGAGTGATTTGAAGGGTTTTTTTTATGGAAACTGCTTTTGAAAGGAATTTTGAATTCGATTCGACAGTGAAAACCCTATTTGGGGTTTTGATCAGGGTTTTATAAGGTGAAAAATTGAATGCTGACGTGGCAGCGGTTACAAAGATATGACGGCTAAGTACTGTCCACGTGACAACATCTGATGAATAATGACAATTGTTTAGGAAACCACTGATGATCAATATCAGTGGTATACAGTGGTGAAAATGAAAACAATGGCTGACTTTTAACTATTAGTGGATAGCCATCAGTGGGTTAAAACACTGATGTTTGATTCAACAGTGATTAACAAGGAACATGAAGGAACAGAGGTAGTCTTTCAGCAGTGGATAATATCAACAAATCAAATGTTTGAACCAAAATAGTGGTTATGACAGACTTTTCAGGATTAATGAAAATTTTCATTTTTAGCTATTTTTAAGGATGGATTTTTTATTTTCTAAAAACATTTTAATGCTTTTTATTCATAGAAAAACATGATTTTGCCTGTTATTCCATGTTAAGCATGCTAATTCTAGAGATCAAGCTTTCAAAGGTGGATGTGTCTAAAGACTTTGTTAGCCCATCCGCCAGCTGATCTTTAGTTGGAACATGGTACAGAGAAATCAATCTTTTTTCATAGCAATCCCTCACAAAATGATGTCTGATGTCAATATGCTTGGTGGTTGAATGTGAAACTGGATTTTTGATGATATTTTCTGTTGCCTGACTGTCCAACATGAGAGGTGTCTTTAAGGCAGTGATACCAAAATCCAGTAATTGATTTTGAAGCCATAACAGTTGGGCTGAATAGCTTGCAGCAGCTATATATTCTGCCTCAGCAGTGGATGTTGAAACAGCTGCTTGCTTTTTGCTTTGCTAAGACACTAAGCAGTTGCCTAGGAATTGACACCCTCCTGAAGTGGACTTCCTTGTTGTGTTACATCCAGCAAATTCACTGTCTGAGAAGCCTGAAAGCTTGATATTTCCATCAGCTGGATACCAGATACCAAGTGTGGGAGCACCTTTTAAGTATCTGAATATCCTTTTTATAACAATAAGATTTGACTTTCTAGGGGCTGATTGATATCTTGCACAAACACATGTTGCAAACATGATGCACAAACACATGTTGCAAACATGATGTCTGGCTAAGATGCAGTTAGGTACAATAAAGACCCAATCATGCTTCTATAAAGAGTTTGATCAACCAAATCATCCTTCTCATCAGACATGACTATTTTGGTGGTTGCTATGGGTGTACTACATGGTTTACAATCATTCATGTCAAATTTGTTTAACAGTTCTTTGGCATATTTGCCTTGATGAATAAAAGTACCATTTTGCAGTTGCTTTACTTGGAGACCAAGAAAGCACTGTAGTTCACCCATTGCACTCATCTCAAACTCAGCAGTCATGAGTTTTCTAAACTCTTCACACATTTTTGAACATGTGCTTCCAAAAATGATGTCATCCACATAAATATGGACAATCATCAAGTCTTTCCCTCTCCATTTTAAAAACAATGTTTTGTCAATTTTACATCTTGTGAAACCAATAGAGAGAAGAAAGGTGGAAAGAGTTTCATACCAGGCTCTAGGTGCTTGTTTCAGGCCATACAAAGCTTTATTTAGCTTGTAGACATGATTTGGATTAAATGGATCCTCAAAACCAGGAGGTTGACAAACATATACCTCTTCTTGAATATTACCATAGAGGAATTCACATTGGTAATCCATTTGAAACACCTTTATGTTGTGGTTGACAGCAAAGGCCAGGAATAGTCTAATAGCTTCCAATCTTGCTACAGGGGCAAAAGTTTCATCATAATCAATGCCCTCTTCCTGTCTGAACCCTTGAAGCACTAGCCTTGCTTTATTCTTGACAACAATGCCCCTTTTATCAGTTTTATTTTTGAAGACCCACTTTGTGCCAATAGGACTTACACCCTTTGGCAGTGGAACAAGCTCCCATACTTGTTGTCTTTTAAACTGTTGGAGCTCTTCCTGCATGGCCTCTACCCAACTGTTGTCTTTCAGTGCCTCTTGGTACTTGACTGGTTGATGAAGTGATAGAAAACCAGCAAAAAGACAGATGTTTTGGGATTGACTTCTGGTGAGCACCCCTTCACTGATGTTGCCAATGATTTGGTCAGGTGGATGAGACTTCAAGAAGATCAAATCTCCTTTGTATGGAATAATTGCATTTAAGGGTGAGGGCTGCAGATGTGAATCATCTGAGCTAACAACTGTTGGTGACTTTGATGATCCAATAGTGTCATGAAATGGAGGTGGAGGAATAGGAGGAAGTGGTGTGGAAACAAGTTGATTTTTATCCACTGTTTGAAGATTTTTATCAACAGTGTTTGAGGATGTGGAAGCGGGGGTTTGAGGACTACTTTGGTAAACAATTGTTGATGTAGCAGTGTATGAGCTTTGACAGCTGTTTTGAACATCTGCTGCTCTGGCAATGGATGTAAACTTCTGTTGTGGAATGATAATTTCATATCCATTGTCTGATGGAGGAGGTTGAGATAGACATGCACTGTTAGTCTTGACAGAAACATTTTCAAAAGTAAATTTGTCAAGATCAAATAACTCAGCAGGATTTGCAAGGATTTTCATTGATGAAAGTTCATTGAACTTTATATTCAAAGTCTCTTCCACTGTCTTAGTCTTAGTGTTAAACACTTTGTAGGCCTTAGTAGTGGTTGAGTATCCCAAATGATAACCACAGTCTATTTTGGCTGCAAACTTTGAAATTGAATCATTTAAGTTTAAAATGAAGCATGGGCAGCCAAAAACTTTGAAGTATGAGATCAGTGGTTTGATTTTGTACAAAATTTCATAGGCAGTCTTTTGATGCCTTGGGTTTATCAAAACTCTGTTCTGGACATAGCAAGCAGTGTTTACTGCCTCTGCCCAGAAAATTAATGGCAAACCTGAATCAGCAAGCATGGTTCTGGCAGCCTCAATCAATGTCCTGTTCTTTCTTTCAACAACCCCATTTTGTTCTGGTGTCCTTGGAATACTGTACTGCCTTACAATTCCTTTTGACACACAAAACTCATCCAACTCCCTATTTCTGAATTCTGTGCCATTGTCACTCCTAAAGATTTTTACTGGCAAGTCAAACTGCTTTTCAACCTGTTTGAAAAAGTCTTGCAATATGCCTGTAGTCTCATCTTTGGAATGTAAGAAATAAGTCCATGTAAACCTAGAAAAGTCATCTACAATTACCAAACAATATCTTTTCGTTTTAAGACTCGTGACTTTAACTGGGCCAAACAGATCCATGTGCAGCATTTGCAAACACTTGGTTGTTTTGGACTCTTCAATGGACTTAAATGGTCTTTTATGTTGTTTTCCTTTTTAGCAGGAAACAAAATGCCCAGGACAGGTGAACACTTTTTGCGGAAGACCTCTTACAAGGCCCTGTTTTGACAAAGCAGTGATTGTCTTGAGATTTGTGTGCCCTAATCTTCTGTGCCATAGTTCTGTCTCTTTTTTTGAGGCAGCTGAGAACAGACAGGTATCAGTCCTGGGGCTCTCTTTTGACAAATCAACTACATAAACATTGCCACTCCTTTGAGCAACAAGTTGGGTTTTTCCATTTTTTATTATTTCTTCAATCTTTTTAACCATTTCTGGTCCAACAATCCTACAACACTCCTTAGTAAAAAATGATCCATAACCTTTGTCACTCATTTGAGAGACACTAAGGAGGTTGAATTTTAGATTGTCAATCAGATTGACATTTTCAAACTTAACATTTCCAGACTGTACTGTACCAGAACCCATCACCTTCCCTTTACTATTATTACCAAAAGATATATCACCCCCTCCATGAGTTTTGAATTCTTTAAGTAGAACTCTACCTCCAGTCATGTGCCTAGAGCCTCCACTATCTACATACCAAAGACTATCTAAGCATGCAGAAGCTCCCTGCACATCAAGTAAATAATTAGTTCAGGAGGGTCTCCAAAGCCAATAAGGCTTTGGATGGGGTCTCAACAGTGTCTATGTTAAGTTTAGGAAGATGGAGAGTGGTTAGCTCAGGGGATTGGACAGTTTTTGGAACATTTTTCTCTAACCACTGTTGGGGACCATTTCCTATCAGCTATTGGTAACCAAAGGGATGCATGTTCATTTTTTGTTTAGAAGACTTTTTGTAAACCTCATAAACATGTGGGACCCTTTGGTATGGAGGTTGACCTTTACCTCTGTGGTATTGGTTTGCAGGGGGTGCATCTGTCACTTGAACCTCTCTTTTAATAGAGTTTTGGTTCAGCTGTTTTGTAACAGCTGTTTGGACAGGCACAAAAGATGGTTGTTTCTTGACTTATGAACTTGATGAACTCATGAGTGTTTTTGAAGTGTACTCATTCTTCTTTACATCAAAGGTTTTAAGATACACACACTCCTGAGTGAGATGGTTTGTTTAACCACAGATGGTGCAGCTCTTTGAAGGCAGAATGATACTTGTTTTGTTAATGTCATAAGCTTTTAAATGAAAACAATCTTTGGTCAAATGATTTTTCTTTTCACAAAAGTCACAAAACAAATTTTTAATCTTTTCTTTCCTTTTCTTCTTTTCAGACTCCTTTGCAATAGAGTTTTGAACTACCATTGGGATGTCCTTAAGAGGAATTACTTTGGCCTTTGGAGCTTTGACACCATCCACAGTGGTGAAATCCATGGGTTTAAAATTTTCAAGGATGTCACACTCATCAGACCATGTGGGTTTAAATTGGTATTTCTCAATCTCCTCAAAAGTTGAGGACCCCACTGATCTTTCCAGAGTGATTTTGTTGCCACTTTTGTCAGTTATTTTAACTTCTTGGCCATCCTTGTAGGTGGGAATGATTTCAACAGTGGTTTGAATAGATTCATTTGTAGCAGTGTTTTCAACTTGGTCATGTTTTCTGAACCCTACACCAAATTTTACATTGCTTTTAATCTGTTTCTCAAGCATAACTTCATAACCTTTGCAGGATTCCACCCATTTTTCACATGTGATTTGGGTGGATTCCAACTCCTTTTTACAGGTCTGATATTTTTCTATCATTGCCTGAAGTTTGTCCTTGGTTATGCTATGCTCATGTTTGAGGCTGCAAATCTCATTTTCTTTTTATGACAATTTGATTTTAAATTCTTTTATAGATTTTTCAAATTGTATTTCATCACTTAACACTTTATCTCTAAGGTTTTCATTCACCTCCTTAATGTTTGCAAATGCTATGATGCATTTGTCAGAACAAAGGTTTTTAAGAACCTGGGGTGATACCTTAGTTACAGCCATCATGACACAATCACAGGCATGTTAACTTTCCTCTGACTTCTTTTCTTCTTTTTCATCTTGCTTCTTCTCCTCTTCTTCAACAAACCAGGGGGTCAGACAGTGGTTCCAACAGGGGTACTGAATTTTCTTCCAACAGTTGCTCACTAACAACAGCAGTAACTACTGCTTCAGCAATTGCATCCACTGTTTCTTCATTTGACTGTCCTTCTTCAGTTTCCAGCCCTTCTAGTATAGACTCTAATGCTACAAAACAGAAATCATCACTAGAATCATCATTTTTAGCATAGAGAGCAAAAGTTTCATCACCTAGCTCAGTAGGCAATCTACTCCAATCAACAAAGCCTTGGGTGAAAAAGCTTTGTTGATCTGGTTGAAAAACTGTTGGTGTAGCTTGTTGCACCTAAACCTGAGGAGCTGGGGCCTGGACATACTGTATCTGAGGAACAGTGGTTTGGACATAGTGAACAGGAACAGGGGTTGCAGGGTGTGCATAGTGAGCAGTGTTTACATGAGCAGCAGGGGCATATTGGGAATAATGCACAATGGTTTGGTTATTTTGTGGTCTAGGGTTAGAGTTAGGATGTGTGATGATTGGTCCACTAGTTTGACTCCTGCACTCTCTAGCAAAATGACCTAACCTATTACACTTGTAGCATTTTATCTTTGATTTATCCAACCCTACTTTCAGATTCCCATGTAACCCTGGAAATTTTCTCCCTGTTCTTTTGTAAAACTTGCTGGTTCTAACACTCAGCAGTGCAAGTTGGTGTAATATGTCCATTTCCTCTAAATCAGTTAGATCAAAATGCTGAAGATCATTGAGTTCAAAAGAGAGATTGTCAGAAATCTTGTTTTCACTACTAGCTTTGAAAGCATAGTTATTTGAGTAAGAATCAGAGTTGTTAAAAGCTCCACCCGCAGTTATGTCAATGTAATGATCATAACCCTGATCCTTACTACTACTAGATTCCACTTGACCCAGAAGTGTTGTGCTACCAAATGTGTAGTCATCAGCAACCTTCCCTGACTCTTGTAACTTCTTTTTCTAGTTCAACTCCCTTTCACAGGTCAGGAGTCTACCATGATGTTGAGTCAGTGTTAACTCTTTGAACCCAACTGAATTTCTGGTTATAAAAGCAATTGTGTCCCATTTTTCAGGAAGTGACCTTAAAAACCTGCTGTTTAGAGTTGATTTAGTAAATTCAGTGTTAACAAGTTTTAGTTCAATTATGAGACAGCTAAAACGTTCAAATTGTTGTGTTAATGATTCACCCTTGACATGACAAAAGGTTTCATACTGTTGATTCAAAACCTCTCTATTGTTTTCAGTTACTTCTTCAGTACCACCAAACTGTTCCTTAAGTGCATCCCACAATTCCTTGGCACTGTTACAGTGTAACAGCCTAGCATAAATTTCATTTGGGAGTGCAGATGCAACGATGCTAAATGCCTTGGCATCCAGTTCAATTTTCAGAAAAATCCTGGTCAGAATAGTTCTCAATTTTCTTAGGAACCATGACTTTTAGTTCCTCAGCACTCGGCACCATTGAAACATGTGGTCTAAAGACAACCGATCGCCAACACCCTGTGTTTTGTTAAGCTAAGATGTGACCCATCCTACGCTGCCAGATGTTATATTCAGATCTGACCAACATAGGTGGTTTGAAGAGTGAACCGGGCTATTTCGTGCTTTGCTATAACCTTCCTCGCTCATTTGACTTTTCTTTGGCCTGGTGGGCATGTTCATTGTGTTATCTTGTGATTGTGACATCATTCTGGTTGTTTTAAAGGCACTGAATAAACAATTTTCTACGTGATTATACCTTACTCTATTTTTCAACTAAAAACGAACAATCGAAAGTATCAACGAAATTGACCTGAACTTTTATGTCAAAATTATTGTTAGATCAAATTTAACTGTCCTAGCTCTGATACCAATTGTTAGGATCTGAGTTTGCTAGATTGTGTTTGTTTAGTAAGAATGAAGATGAAACAGAGATGAAATGCAACAGAATAGATGAAATAAACTTTTAACACACAATCAATGGAAGATAAGTTTCAGCAAACATGTTTAACATTTAATCGAATGATTGTATTTGATTACAATAAACAAACTAAATGCATGCATGCACAGATCTCCCCCTCAGCCTGAGCTCACTTGATTGTTCGTGCAGAATGACTTGGTGAAAGAGAGCTAATAGAACAGTACAGGGTACTGTTCTATTTATAGTACAGAACAACCACTGAGCATCTTTGGCTGACGTCACCATGAAAGTGACATCTAACCTCCTAACAACCTACAACCACTGACTATTACAACCACTGATACAAACTACTAATTACATACAATACAAAGCATAAACTAAACTACTGATTCTTCATTCCACTGTTATAGCTCCAGCAGTGCTTTAGTCTTCAGCAGTACTTGAGTCACATCAGTAGATTGAGCATCAATGCTTTATCTTCAACAGTCTTTAGATTAGCAGCAGTTGTAATGGGCAGTACTTGAGACCATCAGTTGTTGGGGCCACTGTTCAAGGGAGAAGACTTGTACAAACAACTGCTTATGAAGGATCCACTGTTCTGAACCAGTTTTGGCTTTATCAACTGTTCCTTTGTAGGGTTCAATCCCAACAAATGTAAATGGCTTTTAAGGGTAGTTGATCTCCTATATGATGTCCGATCTTTGACTTTATTTAACTAATCCTTTTCATGCAAACACACAAAATCACATTGATGAAGGTTCAATCACTGGAAAATTAGGTTTTACTGTAAAAGTTTATTTGAAAAAATTGATTTGTATTAATATATTATTATTATTATTATTATTATTATTATTATTATTTAGGTTGCAACCTAGATAATACACATATTCAGTAGTTTGTCTCTCTTTAACAATTGTGTTGTAAAAGTTTATTTTAATAGTTTATACGCATAATAGGCTAGGATGATCCCACCAATATAACACAACACATTATTAAAATTGGTGTTCAATTTTTTTTTTTAATACGACAATAGTTAAAGAGAGACAAACTACTGAATATGTGTATTATATACTATTAAATAAGTGCTATACTTATTTGTAATTTATATTTATTATTTAGTCCTTATGTGTGTGTATATATAGTTGTTGTAACTCCCTCATGTAATCATTCAATCAATTACTCATTCATGGTATCATTGCTTAGTGATTGAGATTCTCCCACTTGATCTTCCCTCATCCTTTCATTTCTTCTTCCCCGTCCTTCCATGGCTTCTTCATCTTTCCCCACCACCCCTCCCTCAACCGATTCTCCCCTTCCCTCTCTTGCTCCCACCATTGCTATCAAGCTTGCACCCACAAACTACTTGTTTTGGAAGACCCAAATGGAACCATTACTGAATTATCATCAACTTATGGACCATGTTGATGGCTCATCAGTACCACCCGCCAAGACCACTCTCGTTGATGCCAAGGTTGCACCAAATCCAGCCTTCAATGAGTGGTACAAACTTGACCAAAAAGACATTATCATTCTTACCTCCTCCTTGACCGAAGAAGCCCTTGCAACCATTGTTGGTCTTCAGTCCGCAAGAGATATTTGGACTACTCTTGAATCAGCCTTTTGTAACCCTTCCGTTGAACGGGTACAAAATCTTCGTGACTCTCTTCGAACAATGCAAAAAGGTTCCAAAACTGTTGCGGAATTTGGTCGTGCCTTCAAGGAAACTTGTGATCAACTTTCCGCTATTGGTCACCCGGTCGATATGCATGATCAAGTGCATTGGTTCTTATGTGGTTTGGGCCCTACCTTTGAAGGTTTTTCCACAACTATTCGTGCTATGGCCTCCATTCGTACTTTCTCGGATCTTCTCATTCGTACCGAAAACCACGAGATCTTCTCCAGATCTCTTCATGGAATGTCCTCACCTACTCTTGCTTTTTCGGCTCAACAACAATTCCCACCATCCAATAACAACCGCTCCTCTGTCAACAATCGCTCCTCTTCTTTCAATCAATCTCGAGGCCGCTATGGGGGTCGAGGCCGAAGCCGCCCTTATGGTGGTCGCGGGAGACGTGGTCCCTCATGCCAACTTTCTCGTAACATCGGTCACTACGCGTCTCAGTGTCCCAATCTCTCTTCATATGCTACATCGGCCGGCGCTCCAAGTGTTGATCTTGCCAGCGCTTTTCATATGTTGCCTACTACTCATGGTGTTACCAATCCTACTCCCACTACAGGTAATCCTAAAGTATATTTTGGTAATGGTCAATCTCTACCTATCTCTCATACCGGTTCCTCTCAAATTTGTGGTAATCTCAAACTTAACAATATTCTTGTGGTTCCCAACATCTCTAAAAATTTACTATCGGTTAGTCAATTAACGCAGGATAATTTTGTGGATGTTTTGTTCTCACATCCTTATTTTTTCATTCAGGATCGGTTCACCAAGAGAGTTCTAGCCCAGGGATGTCATGAAGATGGATTATATATTCTAAAAAATAATATTGTTGGTTCTAGTTTTGTTGCTGCTACTAAATGTCCTTCCACCTCCTTTGAGGTGTGGCATGCTCGTCTTGGGCACGTCAATTTTGACACCTTAATAAAATTAAAAAATAATGGACATTTGGCTTTTACTTCTCTTCTACCTAAACCAATAATTTGTCAATCATGTGAAATGGCAAAATCTAAACGTCTTCCATTTGACAATAATACAAAACGTGCCACTGCACCACTTGAATTGGTTCATTGTGATTTATGGGGACCTTCTCCAATTACTTCTCATGGAAACTATCGATACTATGTTGCATTCGTTGATGATTTTTCTCGTTTTACGTGGCTATTTCCGTTAAAAACCAAAGCCCAATTTTATGACACCCTACAAATATTCTTACTATTTGTCCAAACTCAATTTGGCACAAAATTAAAAATATTCCAAAGTGATGGTGGCACCGAATTTACAAATCGAAGAGTCCATAATTTATTTACTCAAAATGGGACTTTTCATCGTCTTTCTTGCCCATATACCCCCCAACAAAATGGTCGGGTTGAACGAAAACATCGTAGCATTGTTGAAACCGGGTTAGCAATGCTATTCAATTCCCATGTTCCCGTCACTTATCGGGTCGAAGCCTTTTCATCGGCCGTCTTTATTTTAAATCGGTTACCCACAACTATCTTAAATGGCAAATCACCTTTTGAGATGCTTTATAATGATGCTCCAAACTATTCGTCTTTTCGGTCTTTTGGATGTCGGGTTTACCCATGTTTGCGGGATTATACCACTCACAAACTCGACCCGAGGAGCCTCCTGTGTGTATTCATTGGTTACAATACAAAATACAAAATACAAAGGTTACATGTGCCTTGAACCCACTTCAACTCGTACCTACATTACCCGACATGCCCGGTTTGATGAATCTTTATTTCCATATGCTTCAACCACAACCACAACAACATCAAATATTGAATCTCTTCCCATCTCATCCTTTACGGATGTATCTTCTCAAGAAAATATTGTGCCCATTCCAGTTACCAAACCAACAGTCCCCCCACAAACTTACACCGTCCCTATTTTTCCAAATGAAATTAATTCCCATATTCCCACCCCTACAACCTCTACTACCTCAACCCCTCATACTACCCCACCCTCATCACCCAAATCCTCTTCTGATTCACAGTCATCATCATCGACCTCATCCCCTCCACACTCGCCAACTACTCTACATCAGCCCTTACCGACTCTTCAACAGCCGTTCACCTCCCAACAGCAACCGCCACTTTCTCAGCCGCATCCCGCAACTTCATCAGCACAGCCCCCTCCGCCACCACCCATGTCGTCTCATCCCATGCTCACTAGATCGAAGGCCGGCATATTCAAACCGAAATATATTGTTGATCTTGCATACATGGAAACCTCTCCAATACATCAAGCCTTATTCTCGACTACAGACCCCGTCTCGTATCGGGTCGCTATGAAAGAAGAAAAGTGGGTTCATGCCATGCAAACCGAGCTTAATGCTTTACACAAAAATAATACGTGGACACTTGTTCCACGACCGTGTGCCGCAAATATTGTAGGGTCAAAATGGTTGTTTCTAACCAAGTTTCGTGCCGATGGATCTATTGAAAGGTATAAAGCACGCCTAGTTGCTCAAGGCTTTTCTCAAGTTCCCGGGTTAGATTTCTCTAATACATTTAGTCCTGTTGTTAAAGCAACAACTATTCGTACAGTTTTAGCTCTTGCCACCATTAATAATTGGAAACTTCCCCAACTCGATGTTAATAATGCGTTTTTACATGGGGACTTAACCGAAAATGTTTATATGGAACAACCACCTGGCTTTGTCAATCGCAATTTTCCAAATCATGTGTGCTATCTAAACAAAGCCATCTGTGGCCTCAAGCAAGCTCTGAGGGCTTGGTTCTCTCGCCTAAGCTCGTTTCTTCATCATCATGGGTTCACGTGTAGCCGTGCTGACCCATCTCTATTCTTTTTTCATCAAGGAACATGTGTAATGTACTTACTCGTGTATGTTGATGATCTTATTCTCACCGGAAATCAATCTACCTTACTTACCTCTTTCGTTCAAAGTCTTAACTCTGAATTTGGGATCAAGGACTTGGGGAATCTCAATTACTTTCTAGGTTTAGAAGTAACTCATACGGATTCTGGGATTGTTATAAATCAGTCTAAGTATGCTATTGATATTTTAACCCATGCAAAGATGTTGGATCCCAAACCGGCTCCAACACCTTTAAGCACAAATGTTTCTTTTGTCTCTGTAGGTACACCTTTTTCATATCCAACTCACTATCGTTCTATTGTTGGTGCTCTTCAATATTTGACCATTACAAGACCAGATCTTTCCTATGCAGTGAATCAAGTCAGTCAGTTCTTGCAAGCTCCTACCATTGACCACTTTCAGGAAGTCAAGCGTATTCTACGCTATCTTAAAGGAACGGTTTCTTATGGTCTTCATTATAATCGGGTTCAGTCTCCATCGATCATTGGATACTCTGACGCTGACTGGGCGCGGTGCCTTGAAACAAGACGATCCACCTTCGGCTACTCCATTTTTCTAGGTGGAAATCTCATCTCATGGTGTGCTAAGAAACAAGCAACAGTTGCTCGTTCAAGCTGCGAGTCGGAGTACCGGGCTATGGCTCATGCGGCAGGAGAAATTATTTGGCTTACTCATCTATTACAAGAACTTCGGGCATTACCACCTTCAAGACCTACCTTGTTATGTGACAACCAAAGTGCCCTGTTCATGACTCAAAATCCGATATCTCACAAACGTTCGAAGCATATTGATCTTGACTATCACTTTCTTCGGGAACTTGTTATCTCTGGTCGGTTAGCCACTAAATACATTCCAACCAAGCTTCAGGTGGCTGATATATTCACCAAAAGTTTACCTAAGTCATCGTTTTATCAACTTCGTGATCAACTCAATATTCGTCCACCACCGTTCAGCTTGCCGGGGGATATTAAATAAGTACTATAAAGTAATTTATATTTATTATTTAGTCCTTATGTGTGTGTGTATATAGTTGTTGTAACTCCCTCATGTAATCATTCACTCAATTACTCATTCATATACCTATAGGTATTGTATGAAATTAATTGTTATTGTACTGTTGTTGTCCACGCACCGAGTAAGACCCAATTTACTCAAGTGTACGTTTTTCTTTTGTTGTACGTTAGGTTACGATCGAGATGATCTGGTTTAGAAGAGGCCGCTTGAGGGATTCAAAATGTTTGTTTTTCAGTTATGGTAAACAATTGTAATGTTTTACGGTTAATGGAGTTATGTTTGATTTTTTATTATTGTATACGTCAGCCTTAAAATGGGTGGGGTGTTATAGTTCCTCAGTGACAGTGACGAACGTGTAGCACCCTCGATTGACCGTTGATACTGATTTTGGTAAACTCACAAAGACGAATAATATTTTTTGAATGCCAAATACTCACATAAATTTGTTTCTTTTGTGATTCATAAACATACAGCCTCATAAATCATAATCGATAACATCATCTGAACTGGGCGTTTCTGGCCCGCGTGGCAGTGATTGTCTACAGACGATTAAGAACTCAAAGGAAGATGTATGTTGCCATAGATGACTAGAGAGATAGAATGAAAGTGCAAGCAATTTGAAATGATATCTTCTAACTTAGTGGAAAGTTCGGTAACTACAATATAATCTACACACTCATTTCCACTTTTGCTTTTCAACTTATACAAAAAACTCTCAACTCTCAAGCATAGCCAATTTCGGTTCTTTTTTTTTTTTTTTCTTTTTCTATATCTACTATTTTTTTTCTCGTTTCATCTCTGGCAATCGTTAATTCAACATCTGTGCCTGTATTGATAAAGATGTAATTACTTAGCATTAACTCACTAGGCCAGTTATAACCAATATAACACGTTATAATTAACAAACTATAAACTAATATAAGTGACTAGCAACCAATTAATTATTAGCTCACTAGTCAGCTGTATAAGCTCGTTTAGAATGCTATATATAGAACTGAATAGCGATCAAGCTGTCCACTCGTTTATTCTTTTCATACTAGTATCAATGTTCTTTTCACACTAGTATAAATATTTTACCACCATACCAAAATTATGAACCAACAAAAGCCCAAATTAAGTATGGCAGCAATCGACACCCACACTCCGCTGACCTTCACAGTCAGGAGACGTGCACCGGAGCTCATCGTTCCTGCAGAACCGACACCTCGAGAACTGAAGCCACTCTCCGACATTGATGATCAGAAAAGACTTCTGATGCAGGTTTCAGATATAATAGTTTATCGTAGGAATCCAAAGATGAGAAATAAGAATCCGGCTAGTGTTATAAGAGAGGCTTTGGCTAAGCTTCTGGTGTTTTACTATCCGTCCGCTGGACGTCTAAAGGAGGGTCCGCCAGGGAAGCTGTTGGTGGACTGCTCGGGTGAGGGCGTGTTGTTTATCGAGGCAGAGGCGGATGTTACGCTGGATCAATTCGGAGATCCACTTCCGCTACCATTGCCTTGTATGGAAGAGCTCCTTTATGATGTTCCTGGCTCGAGTGGCATTCTTAATTCACCATTGCTACCGATTCAGGTAAATTGATTACAAGGTCACAAAAATGTGCATTTTTTTAAATGATGAATAAAATATACACATAAGTTTTGATTGATAGGTGACACGACTGCTTTGCGGGGATTTCATCTTGTTGTTCAGTTCTATTTAAACATAATGGAAAACATGTAAACATACCTTTGATTGCATCAGCACATGCCAGCAGAGAATCCAGATGGAGACGCAGCAACAGTGTTTGACATGATTGTCAGCTTGGTCTGGTTCCTCCTTAGGGTGCAATCTAATGATGGTGATTATGAAAACCGAATAAGGGAGTTCGGGTATGGAGATGGAGGTCGATATTGATGTTATGATTATTAGGTTATGTGTCTAACCCTAGAACCTCAACATAAGTCTCCTTATATATGCACCCAAGAGGAAACCCTAATTAGTTAATAAGGGTAATTAGGCCTATCAACAATTACCAACTAATTATTTAATAGGATTGTTATATATTTTGATCCATATAATGTAAATGATTATAATGGCTACTAGATTAAATATAACATAAAATATATTTAATCTTACATTCTCCCACTTAGCCGAGTAATCATTTACTATGAGTATTAGATAAGCCTGATCAGGAGTTAACACTCATTTTAGCCTTAAACAAGTACTATAGCAGAGAAATACAGCCGTTGAATCATTATGCGACTCAGGACCCCCATTAGTCATACTATAGCCTTAATTTAAAACCTAATCGTCATGATCAAAATACGCATAAGCCCTTTGTTTGATTTGTAACTTTATTTGTCTATATGTCATTATGCCGGCTTGACATATTCTTAGAGACATACAAAATCAAACTGATGAGGAAAATTAACTAATACTTAGTCATTCATAGTACGATATGCAATTGCGCACGGCCATCAATTAATACCCGTCTATGAGCTCTCTTAATAAGACTTATGGATAATAGCCCTTCAGTTATAGGATCTTTAAGCATATCATGAATGTATTCGATACAAAAACTTAGTTTCCTCAATTCGTTCATAAACGAATAATTAATTGCATATCGAAATTTAATGCAGCACCTCTTGAACTGTTACTGTTCAAGGAGTCATGGTAGCTGACTTTATCACACTAAGTCTTCAAAATATTAATTATATGGAGTTAATAAACTTATGAGTCCACTGATAAATTTCCAACAACATTTAGTGATTACATTATGTCGTTATAACTTAGGTTGTTAATATCAATGCATTATGACTCCTCCATGAGATAGGTTTTGTCTGCTGACATAAAGATATACCCGAAAATACATTTTGTCATCTTTGAATATCACAAAGTTAAAGTAATAAACCGGTTTTAATTCTCACTTCTTCTTTAAATTGTAGCCTCTCGTTTCTTTTAAAGATATTGTAATACTCCATTAGATGCTTCACGTTAATCTAGACAAATCTAGTGTGTTGCAATGTGAGTAATATCTAAACGAGTATAGACTTGAACTTACATAAGGCTTCTAATTAATGAAGCGTAAGGAAATAATCTCATTTATTCTATTATCCTCTAAAGGAGAGCAGTATTGTTTGTTACATATGTAAGGACCCATTTAAGGTTAGACTTATGGACCGGAACTAATGTCCCATTGGGTATATCTCAGTATGTTATGATATCTATCACTTAAGAGATATCTCTGAGATCTATTATATCAAAGTTTGTGTTAACAATACTTTGACTTATGTAACATATACCTGTCAAAAGAATATCATCTATATAGACAGGTTTATCTTAGTTGCTCCCACTCATTTTGAGGTAGGTACATTAATCCACTTGATTGTTGATGAAAATAATCACGTTAAGATTTCATCACATTATGATGTTTGCATTAACCCATACATGGATTTTATTGGCTTACAAATAAAGTGTTCTTTAACCTTCAGTTTAGTACTTTCAGGTTGTTTTATGAACATGTAAATGTGTCAGCCAGTTTGTTAGGGAAAATTCTTTTAATGTTCATCTAATGTAGCTAAACTATTATAAGCTACTAGAACAATGATGATCCTCAAAGAAATCTTTTGTTAGATATGTAATAAAGATTCTTTAATAATTTTTCTCTTCCTGAGTACAACTTTTGACAATCAATCATGCTTTTGAGTGTCTTAACGCTTATATTAGGATTTGGTTTAGTTATGAACACTCTTAGGTAATTCAATCAAATCCCAAACGTTATACGAACACATAAAATCAGTTTTACTAGAAAACAGTTTTATTCCATTCAGAAGATTGATTGACGCTAATGGCTTAATTAGAAGAGATAAGATCAGTAAACTTTTCCAAAATCCATTTCAACTTCAGTTAGGGAGGTTATGTAATCATCAAAGTTAGTAGGCTTTTAAACCTAGATGACCTCCTGAGTTGATTATTGGGTTTGTTAGAAGTTTCAGTTTTATGGATTAGCTCTTGTTTAGGTTGCTATCATTTTCAGGATTCTAAGTCTATAAGAGATGGTGCAGTATGGTGTACAAGGGGTGTAATCGGAGTTAAATTCGGAGTGAAATTTAATGACACTCTTCCCCCCGCCTCTTGTATTCCTTGCAAATCATGATAAGGACTTTGACTGCTCCCACTGACCTTAGAAATCTTTAGGAACTCAGCATGCTTAGGGTCAATATTTAACGACCAACAAATTCTAATAGATAAAACAAATTAATGGCGTTAGTCGTTGTGATTTCTCTCGTTGAGGATTATGTTAGTTTAGGTAAGAAATCTAAGTGTGCCCACAATTAAGCAACAATGAAACTTTTGTAAGAGTAACATTAGATTTCAAGGAAACAAGTTATGATAGAACAATGTCGTGATGGAGCGGTGTCTTGTACAAGAGGTGCAAATAGAGGTAATGTGAAATTTTCACTCCCCCACCTCTTGCAACTATTGCAAGTTATTATTAAGACACTTAATGCTCCCACTGATCTTTAATATCTCTAGAATGCTACAAGAGAAGTTTCAATGAGCTACGTGACGTAGGAACCTATCATATATACGTTAGACTTTATTTGATTTCTTTGATATCCAGATATCATAAGAAACTTTAGGGACATATCTAATAGAAATCTTATTAAGTATATATATATGAATAGATTTCTTCTAAGACCGTCGGCCATATGCGACAAAATTTAGATACAAGTTGTTAGTCTTTTAAATGATAAATGAATTATGTCTGAATATTCCATTTGGAATAAGTTTCACGAATGTCAATGAATGACTTATGATGGACCCATACTTATTCCTTAAGCCAAGTAATATTTAGGGCTATAACGTCATGATTTAAAATCACTTAGAATGAGATTAGATAAAAAATATCATCATTAACCATGTCATGATTTCTCATGAATTTCGGTTATAATGGATGAAATTTATAAGTCTCATTTTTCCTTTTGTCAAATTCTCATTTGCATGATGACAAAAGTTGTGAAAGTGTAAGGTATCATCTAGTTTTATCTTAGTAATGTTTCAATCCGGATATTTAAAACAAATAAAATGAGAGTTTAAGGTAAGTGTGACTTTATGTTGACTATGCAAACCTCACAATCTTCATAACATTGCTTAATTATGATACTATATTCTGATTAATCTTCAGAATATATAAGGTATCGAAAAGCGTTGTTAGAAAATTGCTTATTATGGTTCTTATAGCCTTAACATTTAATTTTGTCACTAACTCTCATGTTAGTTATTTGTTGACTTCTAGTAAGGAAACGTTTAGAACTAGAGTCAACTAATCATGTGTTAATTGGAATATTAAAAAAAATTATCAGACTTAAATATCATTAGTAAGTGACTACTTAATTAACTTATCCAACTGTTCTTCTGAATAATGGATAGTCTCGTTGCTTATGCCTAGTCTAATGGCATAATTATGCAGTGAGATTTTCCTTTGAAGAACCTTAGAGTTGGGATTTTGTAATTGTTTTTTGTCTATGGACCTTAGAACAATCCTCTTTTAGAGTTTAAGTGGTTATAAGGTGAGTAACAACTTATTTTCCAGCTTCAAACATTTATTTCTTTGTACATATGTTGTTTATCAACACACTCATTATACTTTGGTACTTTTGAGTGTTATAGTTGATTTATAAGGCATCAAAACTGTATAAATGAAAATCTTTGTATGTAATGTACTGGAAAAATGTACTTATTTCCATGCGTAAGCCCTTAACTTTATGGGTCATGGTATCGTACATTATAATATATTCACATATACCACTTAGCTTTATATTTTAGAATTTTAAATGAAGGCATGCATCTTAGGAGTTCTAGTGATTATTCTACAAATAATAGATTAGTCTTAGAAAATACTTAATCTGGAATAACTTTAGTGATAGCAATTATGTTAGAGAGTTCTTGATTATCATAAGAGACATCATGTTTGATTTATCCTAATCATCATGCTCTACTTTTCTTCTGTAGTGCTTTATCAGAAGAGAGCAATAGGATTATCGTGTCTTAAGAGATAATCAAGGATTTAATTTAAGAGCTAATTCTTATAGAAACTTTAAATAAAGCAAAACATTTTAGGCTTAAGAATTAGAGTGGATGAGATATAGATTTATAGAAGAAAATTATAGTGAGTAAAATTATGGGTACTAAGAAATAAGGCAGACGAAATGATCATAAAATAAAAATAAAGGATCATTAATCTAAGGATCATTATGTGAAGAGGTTGTGATATGTCTATTACTAACATCAAAATAATAGACTTATTTAGAGTTCTACTTAAACGAAGACAAATCAGCTTTGGCCAGAAGTGTAATCATTTAAGCATGTGTGCAAAGTATTTGTGACAAATCAGCTTTGGCCAGAATTGAAACAATCACTTTAGTTATGCACTCGTTAAGTATGCCATCTATGAAGAAATTAAATCAGCTTTGGCCAGATATTAAGACATTCATGTTTATGATGCACACTTAACATAGCTTTCGTAATACTTGAACGATAAGTAGATGCATCAAATCAGCTTTGGCCAGAAGTGATACATCAGAAGCTCATTCAAGTTAAGCCATTTTGGTTTTGTGAAACATTATTTTATCCTTATTAATTAACTAAGTATTTACAAAACCAATCATTTAATAGCAAACCACCTGTTAGCGCGGATTGATTATGAGGTCTCGATTTAATAGTAAACCACCAATCATTTAGTTCACATTAAATAGCCTAAAATAATGAGGTTTCAGGTGAGATCTTGACTCAATTATGAGGTCTCGATTGAGGTCTCGAGTCAAGTCTCAACTCATCTTGCAACATTATGAGGTCTCGACTCATTAATGGTCTCGAGTCGCAACCTCAGTGTCTCGAGTCGTAATCATGGTCTCGACTACTGTGTTTTATGAGATCTCGAGTGCTTGATGAGATCTCGAGTCGCAACCATGGTCTCGAGTTGTGAAGATTGAAGCTCTTAGTCGAAACCTCAGTGGTCTCGAGTCGAAACCTTATGGTCTCGAGTCGAAATCGTTGTCTCGAGTTGTAAACATTTGAGAACACTTATGATATCGAGTTGAGGCCTTGTGGTCTCGAGTCGAGATCTTGGTCTCGAGTCGAAACCTGATGGTCACGAGTCCACTGCTACAGCTGTTAATGTAAAAGCATAACTGAAAATTCGAATTCTAAGAGATTTTGAGATATGGATTCCTGTTTTAATGATGATCTGATTTTGTCAAATATTTCGAAATTTTTATCTGATTATCAATTAACAGTTTTTTAATAAACTTAAAAGATAAAATTGGATCAAACAGGAAAAAACACTCATCAATCCTAATTACATTCCAAAACATAAAGGAATTTTCGAATTTTCCTAAGAACATGATGAACCCTAAAAGATTAAAACATAAATTCTGGAACCCGAAATCTGAAAATTAAGGCTTCTAAAACAGATTTCGGATTTGTTGATTTTAACCATTATGATTTCGAGTCAATTTATATAACGTTCTTTTTCTGAAAAAGTGATTTCGGCACATCAGAGTCGAAACCGGCTGATTGTGATTATGAAGTTGTTCAAAATTTCTGTTATCATGATTTCCGAAACACTGACTCGAAACAGTAACTCGAGAACAGAGTTTCAAATTTTATTAAACTTTGAAAATTTATGTTTTCTAGATTTCAATCCCAGAATAATGGATAGAATCAGAACTGATTTATCAACATATGCTCTGATACCACATGTTGATCAGTTCTGTTTAAACATAATGGAAAACATGTAAACATACCTTTGATTGCATCAGCACAGGCCAGCAGAGAATCCAGATGGAGACGCAGCAACAGTGTTTAACATGATTGTCAGCTTGGTCTGGTTCCTCCTTAGGGTGCAATCTAATGATGGTGATTATGAAAACCGAATAAGGGAGTTCGGGTATGGAGATGGAGGTCGATATTGATGTTATGATTATTAGGTTATGTGTCTAACCCTAGAACCTCAACATAAGTCTCCTTATATATGCACCCAAGAGGAAACCCTAATTAGTAAATAAGGGTAATTAGGCCCATCAACAATTACCAACTAATTATTTAATAGGATTGTTATATATTTTGATCCATATAATGTAAATGATTATAATAGCTACTAGATTAAATATAACATAAAATATATTTAGTCTTACACATCTTTGCTATACGACTCAACCATACCATGAGTGACGGAGCAGGACTCATACAATTCTTGTCAGGATTAGGTGAAATAGTGCGTGGTGCTACATCACCATCAACATTACCTGTGTGGCAAAGAGAGTTGCTTTGTTCAAGTGACCGACCACCAATGACAATATCTACTAGTCATGAGAAACATCAAGTGGCATTATATGCCATGGATGACAATGTGGTACACAAGTCATTTTTCTTTACTACTACCAATATTTCTTGTATTCGTAGGCTTGTTCCACCACACCTACAAAACTGTTCCACCTTTGAGGTGCTAACAGCTTGCCTCTGGCATTGTTGTACCATCGCTCTCCAACCAGATCCAGAAGAGCACATGCCTATCGTATGGCCTGTGAATGCGCGCAAAATGTTCAACCCTCCCCTCCCTATAGGATACTATGGAAATGTTTTGGCCATCCCTGCGGTCGTTTCCACAGCTCGAGATCTATGTAACAAACCATTCGGTTACGCATTGGAGCTCGTGATGAAAGTCAAATCTGATGTCACTAAAGAGTGCATTAGATCTGTTTCGGACCTAATGGCATTTCAAAAAAGGGTCCGCTACACAGCTATTCGAGCTTACACTGTCTCAGATTTGACCCGTGCGAGAGTTAATGCAGTGGACTTTGGGGGGGGGGGGAAGCAGTATATGGAGGGGCTGCCAAAGGCGGAGTAGGCCTTAGTCACCTGCTATCATATACAAACAATAAAGGCGAGTCTGGAATCTTGGTACCTGTATGTTTGCCAAGTGGAGTCATGATGGACCGGTTTGTTAAAGAGCTAAATAACATGTTAGCACAAGGAAAGAGCGATGAAGTACCCGCTCTTTCAAAACTATAATTTCAATGTCGGTGAGCAAGCAAGATACTTGCGCGAGCTCGTTTATATGGAAATAAATAATTTAAAAGTTTATATGTATAACTATTTAGGTTGTGTTGTAAAAGTTTATACTAATTAAAGGGTCTACATATTTACACACCTTAATGCCTATTTCCATACCCTGATAGACGCCTCGTATAGGCCTATACGAGGCGTATAGGGTTCCTTTTCCCGACCAGCTTCTGAACCTCGTACAACGTCACATCAGTCACATTAGACGGGGAGTCTAGGCATGTACGAGGGACCAATACGAGGGCACTAAGACGCCTCGTATAGGCCTATACGAGGCGTCTTAGAGACGGATTTGACTATGTGTCTGACATGTGACTTAAAGGAATATGGGGCGTATAGAGCTATACGAGGCGTCTATATCTCATATAAAGTGCAACATACAGTGCATTCTTGGTCCACCCGAGAATTCAACATTCATTTCATTCTATTTCTTCTTCTATTACTCTTGTTGTTTGCAAATTTGTGCTCTTATCATCCCGAAGTGTTGAAATGTCATCATACTGGGATGGCAACTATGTCTTCGGGCAGTATTCTAGCGACAACTGGGTGCTCGAAAGCTTTCCGGTAACAGTTATTAGCTTAAATGTTTTAATTACTTGTTGTTTTAGTTTATTATTTACTAATGATGATACGGTCGTCTATTTTGGAGGAGTCTGGTGTTCCCGATTCTAATGAGCAAGAGGAGGTTGTGTCTAGTATAAAAGGAAAACAAAACAGACCGTTTCTAGATTTGAACACGCATCCCCCTGTTGATGAAACAGCCCCTGTAGATGACTCATACCATGCTGGTCAACCAAGTTATCCAACGCAACAAAGGTTTCCGGATTATAGATACGGGTGTGAATATTCTTACGGAGGAGACGGTGGATACGGAGGAAACGGTGGATACGGAGGAGACAGTGGATACGAAGGAGACGGTGGATACGGAGGAGACGGTGGATACGGAGGAGACTGTGGATACATAGGAGACTGTGGATATGGTGGATAGGGTGGATACGGAGGAGACGGTGGTCATCAGCAATTCATTTCCCCGGGCACTCCTTACGTTCATCAAAACAATCCAAACGTTGGAGGATATGGTGGATATGGTAGATATGGTGGTGAGGCACCTCCCATCCCGGACAATCCGTACTTAAAAAAGCAGGTAACATTTACTATATTATTATTACTATTTTATTATTATTATTATTATTATTATTATTATTTATTATTATTATTATTATTATTATTATTATTGTCGTTGTTACATGTTTTCAACTCTTTAGATGAACTAAAGAAACGGATACAAGAAATAGCAAACGCGGATGGTTTTGTTATTGTCACCCGTCGATCAAATAAAATCGGGGGAAGAACCGGGAGGGTATGGCTTGAATGTGACCGTGGTGGTGAGCACCACACTACAGCAACACTTAGAAAAGCTGGAAGCAAAAAAACCGATTGCCCGTTTTACCTGCTCGCTGTGCGAAACCACCCGTATGAAACCTGGGAAATAAAAGACGGAAAAATTGAACATAACCACGAACTTTGTAAGGACCTGTCGGCCCACGCGTTTGTGTGAAGGTTTGCTCCAAGCGAAATTAAACTGATCGAGCAGCTGACAGCTCAAAACATGGAGCCGCGCAAAATATTTCAAACAATAAGGAAACAAGACCCCGACAGGTTTCATGTTCAGAAAGACGTTCAAAACGTTATGGCGAAGATTAGAGCCGAACAAAGACAAGGATTGACTCCCATGCAGTCACTAGAAAACGTGCTGATAAACAACGACTTTATTTACGAGACACGGGAGGAACCCGGAACAGAGATCGTAACAGAGATCTTCTTTCTTCATCGGTACTCGAGAGACATGCGGCGTGCATTCCCCCACGTCATGCTGATCGATGCGACGTACAAGACAAACTTATACATTATGCCATTTATCCAGATTACGTGTACGATAACTGGCTAAAAGACTATAAGGAGATGTTCGTCTTTGCGTGGACTGATAAGAGGCGCAACTTTGGTAATCGTACCACAAACAGAGTTGAGAGCCAACACGCCAACTTAAAGAGATACGTCCTAGATAGGAGCTCGCTGGACCATGTAGTTGGTTGTGTCCGGGATATAGTTGAGACACAGTTCGGTGAAATAAGGAAGAGTTTTCGAGAATGCATCGAAAAAAGAATGAACCACCACAAACACCCGCTGTTTCAACACCTACATTGAAAAGTATCCCATACAGCCCTTGACTTGTTGAGTGGAGAGGCAATTAGCAAGCTAGATGTCTTGGAGCGCTTTCATTCATCATGTGGTTGCCAAATGTGGTACAGTTGTGGGTTGCCCTGTGCTTGTAGGATAGAAAAGTACATGCGTGAAGGTAATAATTGTTAAACATACAACACTTGTGTGATATATTTCCGGTTAATCATGTGACTTATACAATGTTGTTTTTAACCGTGCAGAGCGTCCGATTCAACTCGAAGACATAGACGTCTTCTGGCGGAAGCTTAACTTCCAAAGTTGTAAATTGATAGACGATGACGTTGACGTGGTCGAAGAGCTAAATATTGTTAGACAACAATTAGAGTCGCACCCCCAGCTCAGAAAAAAAGCCTGATGTCAAAGATTAAAGCGGTGTTGACTCCAACGAAATCTACCAAGAAACCACCGGTTGTCCAACAAAATACTCGTGGCCGACCAACAACAAAGCAGGTACAACAAAGGTTGGACGAGGCCTCTCGTCTAGATGAAGAATTAAGGAGAAGCTCATTCGGTGATGCAAACACGTGCTTTGAAGGTTCACGATAAAGTAAGTACGATAACCCTCGCCATAGCTCGTACGTTCCGTCACATGCCTCTCAACAGTCGGTTATAAGGGCCCAAAAACCCAAAGCGAGCCTAAGCCGTTCAAAGAGTTCTAAGAAGAAAGAGACACGAGATGATCACGGTTTTCCTTTAATCATTGGGGTCGAGAATGTGGGAATCATCAAACAGTTTAAGTCTGCCATTCCGCAAGTGTTTCATCCGCACGTCTCGTGCATACGAGATGTGATGCCGAACGGTCATTGTGGGTTTCGGTCTGTGGCTGTGGGCTTAGGTATGGATCAGAGTTCATGGGGGCTCATTCGAAGGGACCTTGTCCAAGAAATGGATCAGAACGAATCGATCTGGTTCCCAATATTTGAAGCATGGAATCAAGGTTATTTTTACACGCATCATCAGTGCCTAATATGGGATTCAGTGTCTGATTGTCCCCCGGATCAATGGATGGACTTCCCCTTAGCAGGATTTCTTATTGCACAAACGTACGGTATCGGGGTGCACCTGTTAACGACAACCATGGGTGCGAGTTCCACTTTCTTCCCGATACTAAGTCCTCCGGCTAATCAACAACCATTATTCATAACGCTTACAAATGTTAACGAGAACCACTTCATACATGTTAATTAAGCTGGAAGGGGATTATCCAATGCCACCAGCACACGGGCTATGGTTGAACCACCGAAGACTCCGTATCGGAACAATGGAAAGATATGTACTTGCCACGTCTAGAATGGTATACGTCGATAATGAATCCTCCTCCAAGATCAAACCCCAGTCTTAATTACATCGACAGTGATACGGAAGAATGATTTTTGTAATTAATAGTATTTTTGTAGGAAAATTTACAAGTTTTGCCCTTTATCTTAATACCACTTATCAGGCGGTGTCCTTTTTAACGAATTTTGAGAAGTTTTGCGCTTTACATGGAATTTTGTTGCACGTTTTGTCCTTTAGGCTTAACCCAGTTAGATTTTCTTGTTAAATTTTGTCACTCAAGGGTATTTTACTCTTTTTACCCATTTATTTCAAGAGTCAACCTTAAAGTATTTTGTTTTGTTTTTTTAAATAAGATTAAATAAATGGGTCAAAAGACTAAAATACCCTTGGGTGACAAGATTTAACAAGAAAATCTAACTGAGTTAAGACTAAAGGACAAAACGTGCAACAAAATTCCTTGCATAGGGCAAAACTTGTTAAAATTCGTTAAAAAGGACACCGCCTGATAAGTGGTATTAAGATAAAGGACAAAACTTGTAATTTTCCCTTATCCCTTTTTTGTATCGATAATTAATCTTATTGTAATTAATAAGATTTTTTGTATTAATTTCCATAATTTTTTATTGTATTAATTCCTATAATTTTCTACAATTTCTATAATTTTTTTATAATTTCTATCATTTTTTATAATTAGAATTGATTAAAACAGTTTAATAACATTTTTATAAAAAAAATTACAAATATACACCTCGTATAGACCTAGACGAGTCGTATACGAATGGTCAAAAGACCATTTTGCCCCTGATATGCCCTCATTCTAGGCTTAAATCAGGGGCTAAAAGGTCATTTCAACAAACCCAGACGCCTCGTATAGAGCTGGATGGGTCGTCTGTTAGAGCGGGATTTTGAAAATTTGAATTTCAAAATTTGAGTGTATCAAAAAAGGACGCCTCATATAGACCTGGACGGGTCGTCTTTATGGGCGGCAACATTTCTTTTTTTTAAATTTGAATTTTGAAAATCTTTTATTTAATTACCAATAAACCCCTGAAAAGACCCCAGTATAGGCCATACCCAGGGGCATAAAGGTAATTTAAAGACCTAGACGACACGTATAGGTCTATACGACCAAAACATGGTGAGCGGCAACTGTTTGGCTTTTTCTTTTTTAATTATTAATAAAATGTTTATTAAATTACCATTTTACCCCTGTAAAGCCCCCAGTATAGGCCTTCGTCAGGGGTAAAATGGTAATTAACCATTCCAGAAATATCTTTTTGGATTGGTTAATTACCATTTTACCCCTGATTAAGGCCTATACTAGGGGCTTTACAGGGGTAAAATGGTAATTTAATAAAAAGGCTAGACGGGTAGTCTAGCTCTATACGAGACGTCTATGCCTCATATAACAGGGGGAGACCTAGACGACCCTGGTTATCACCCCCAAACAAAAAAAACACACACATATACGGAGGACGGAGCTTTATACGCCCCAGATACGTATTTGGACCGTATTTTCGAAGATTTGAAGCACCCCTGGTATGTATTTCACCCCGTAGTTTAGTATTTTTTGCCTCGTTTTTGCCTTTAGACCGTAGGTTTGCCAGTAGTTTAGGTTTATGTTGGGTTTAGGGGTTTGATGTTGAGGTTGAAGATGAAGATGAAGGCCGTAGAACAGGACGCCCCGTATACCTCTATACGAGGCGGATACGAGGCACTAATATTTTTTTTTTTTGTTATTAATGTTATTATTATTGTTATTAATGTTATAATTATTTTTATTATTATTGTTTTTATAATTATTATTATTATTATTATTATTATTATTATTATTATTGTTATTATTAATATTTTTCTTATTATTATTCTTATTATTAGTGTTATTATTATTATTGTTATTATTATTATTATTATTGTTATTATTATTATTATTGTTATTATTATTATTTATAATTATTATTATTATTAATATTATTATTATTATTATTTATTATTATTATTATTATTATTGTTATTATTATTATTGTTATTATTATTATTATGATTATTATTATTATTATTTATTATTATTGTTATTATTAATATTGTTATTATTATTTATTATTATTATTATTTATTATTATTAATATTTATTATTATTATTATTTATTATTATTATTATTGTTATTATTATTATTATTATTATTTATTATTATTATTAATATTATTATTATCATTTATTATTTTTATTAATGTTGTTATTTTTTTATATTATTATTATTATTGTTTTTATACGTATACGGTATTTATTTGCAGATTGATTATGGAGGACGATCCGATTCAGGGCGATGACATTCAGGTAGAGCTAGATGGGGCACCGCCGGGGGGTCAGCCTGTTCAGCGGGGTCCACGACGGAGATGGCTACCGCCTCCGGATACGCTGCAGGGTCACCCATATCTAGAGTTTCCCAACGGCACCCCTGCCGCCGGTCATTGCAATAAGCTTAGGAGGATGCACATTGGATCGCATGCAACGATCGACTGGGATGCGATAGATGAGATTAGTGAGACGGCTAGAGTGCGTTGGTTTATACCTGTCGATTCGCCGTGGCATCCTCTTCTTGAGTTGGCGCACACGCCGAGCTACAGGGAGCTGCTGGTTGAGTTCCTTTCGTCATTCACATTTCAGCCTCCTGGGGCTCCAATGCAGCTTCCGCAGCCAGATGCTCCCCCTCCGCATGAGATTTCTTTCAGGCTTGCTGGCGTTTTGCGTTCGATGATGCTAGCACAGTTTGCGGTGCATTGCGGTTTATACATGCAGGAGGAGATCGAGACTGACGTTTACACAGCGGGGCTAGTGGTGGTTGATAGACCCACTCTTTTAGGGTTTTGGCAGGTGATTGCGGGGCCAAATACTTGGGAGCACGACAAGTCAAAGGGGAGGGTTTCATTTATTAGCGACCCACTGTACAGGTACGTACGTTTATTACAACAATTATTGTGATTATGTGTATTGTTTATTAATCTCTGTTTCTGTATTTCGCTAACACTATCTGCAGGTATATGCACCATATGCTCGCTACTTCTATTGCAGCGCGCGGCTACAGCCGTGAGTAGTGTACGAGCACAGATCTTTTTTTCTTTTACTGTTTGTTGTACAGGAGGCCGTGCGCACTAGCACACGGTCTAGCCCAGTACTACGCCTCCGCCCATCATCGGCAGGAGCGCGGTTTTTTGTATGGCGGCGCCTACGTGACCATCATTGCCCGTTCATTGGACATCGTACCGGAGGAGGACACACATTTACGGACGCCGCCAGTCATGCTGACGCGGATGGGTTTTCCATCGTTGTGGGGGGATGACACTGATCAGGAGGTTCCCCGTTGGCCCGTGGTTTGAAAACCGCAATTGGGGCATATGGAGATAGGAGCCCCTACCAGAGCAGTTCGAGCTAGTCTATCCTCCGGCAGATCCTGAGGATGCAGTGCGCGTACCGGACCCTCCGGTGGATTTAGACGGTGCAGCGATGCCACAGCCACTGCCACCTCCCGGGGCGCCTCAGTTTCCACGTCACGTTATTCCAGGTCATGCCCCAGGAGCTGCGCTACATCCGGAGGTACGACCCGAGCTTGACAGACTCAACGATTTGGTAGGTTGGTTGGTTCGGGAGGCGCATGATAGACGAGAGAGAGAGAGGGGTTACCCGCGATACCGCTCCCACCAGCTCGAGCACCACATCAGCAGCAGCAGCCGCAGCCGCCAGATCCAGATTCGGATTTGGATGCATAGACATGTTGTTGTTTTTATTTTTGTTATGGATGTACAAACTTATCTTATATATTTTTGTTATGGGTGTACAAAAGTTATCTTATATATGTTATATTTATGTTTGTTTTCAGTTATTCGGTTACTTAATGATTGTTGTCTTAAATTGATATAATACGGAAACAATATATGTTTTGAGTATAATACAGAAACAATATATCCCCTGAATATAATACGGAAACAATATTTGAACGAGATAAAATTTTAATCGGAAGAATAATATTTAAAAAGGTAAAATGTTAAAAACATTATAATATTTAATCGATATAATATATTTAAAGAGCCGTTTTTTAAAATAGTTGAATTTTTTATAGTGTAAAAAACAAAAAACAAAACAAAACTTTTTTAAAACCAAAAAAATTTTCGCTAAAAAACACATCTTCAAAAACTATCAAAAAAACCATACCAAAACACACAAAAACACACCTTCTTTCAACCAAAAAAAAAAACCAAACTCCTAGACGCCTCGTATAGGGCTGTACGAGGCGTCTAGGGTTTCTTAAACTTTGTGCCTGAAATCTCTGAAGACCCCCTTGAATTCAGTGCCTAGACGCCTCGTATAGGGCACAAAAAGTGTCCAAATAGGCGCAAAGGGTGTCCGGATAGATTGAGCCTAATTAAAAGTTTATACGTTCGACTCTCTAATACGTTTTCGTTCTAAAGAATTAGTAAAAATATTATTTGAAGTTACTTAAATAGATTATAACACTACATATAATAAAAGTTTGTGTTGATAAAATTTTCGATAACCAAAGATTAGTTGACAGGTCTTGTTGTGTGTTTCAAAACCTTGCCTAATGAAGCAATAAAGTAGTAGATATTGAACGTTTTACTAAACAATGGGCCACTAGTTATCATTCTATAATTTTGTTGTATTGTGATTTTCAATAGCCAAGAGGTTTCTAATTGGAGAGAAGACGAAGAACTTGATTACGCAACAAAAGAAGGAGAAAAAAATGCATGGTTTCACAAAGTACCGTTCTTTTAGACACATCGGTCATCTCCTTCAACTGGAAATGGAAAAGAAAAAGACTCCCCACTCATATCAGGAAACCGAAGACCTGGAAAACCTTATCAAAAGTTATCAGGTGCTTCATATGAAAATAAACAAATTGATGGTTGCTTCACAACTAGAGAGTGTCGGAGATGGATTGAAAAGAAACAAATTGATGGATTGCCTCCAAAGATGTCTTGGCTAAATTGGGTTCCCCTCAAAATCAGGTGCTTCATATGGAGAGTGTCACTCGATCGGATCCCAATTAACTCAACACAGGTCAATACGGCCCGGGGGGGGGGGGGGGTTGCAAATTTAAAATATGCCATGTTCCTTAGACTGTGGGGTATGGGGCTTGGGTTGGGGCGTGGGTTGGCTGAAAACGCCCAAGCCACCACCCCGGGTCGGCTTGGGTTGGGGCGTTGCAAATTTAAAATATGCCATGTTCCTTAGACTGTGGGGTATGGGGCTTGGGTTGGGGCGTGGGTTGGCTGAAAACGCCCAAGCCACCACCCCGGGTCGGCTTAGGTTGGGGCGTGGCCCTAGGGGCGGGAGTTTGAAGCCGGGCGTGAGGCGGGTCTAGCAAGCTGATATGGCGGGCTCTCAATGGCCAAACCAAACTAGCCGTTGGGTGCATTTAAAAAAAAAAATTCCTTTATAAATACCTTACCATATTTAACATTTTTCTCACACAATATCAAACACATAAAACAAAATCTTGCCATGTGTTCTTCAAGTTCAAGTGTATCGTCATCATCATTTGACGATGGTGCGGAAATATTTCTACAAACGATCGCGGCGGTGGTGAAAGCTATCGTGGAAGACGAAGACGATGAGGAAGAGACTCCGCAACCTAAACGGAGGAGAAGGTACATCGCTCGTGAACCTAAGTATGATTAAAAAATGTTTAGGCGTCGTTTTCGTATGAGTAGAAACTTATTTTTAAGGATATCTAGAGATCTTGAGGAGAAGTATGTTTATTTCCAACAAAAACCGGATGTAACCGGGCAATTAGGATTTAGTACGTGGCAAAAGGTCACGGCCGCACTTAGGCAGTTAGCGTACGGCAATAGTTCGACATTATGGATGACTATTTAAAAATGTCTGCATGTGTAGCTAGAGAAAGTCTTCACAACTTTTGTTCGTGTATTCTAGAACTTTATAGGAAAAGATATTTGAGAAAGCCCTCGTTCAGTGACATGCAACAAATATTGGAACATCACGCAGATTATCATTGGCTACCCGGGATGCTAGGTAGTTTAGATTGTATGAAATGGCCTTGGGAACTTTGTCCTACCGCATGGCAAGGCGCTCACACGAGTGGATTTCACGGGATGCCAGCCATCATGCTTGAAGCGGTTGCGTCCCAAGATCTTTGGATATGGCATGCGTTCTTCGGTATGCCAGGTTCACATAATGATATTACCATCATAAACCACTCGCCCCTTTTCAATGATCGGGTAAATGGTATAGGACCCAAAGGAACTTTCTTTGTAAACGGGGTTGAGTACGTGTATGGGTACCACCTAGTTGATGGGATTTACCCAGAGTGGGGGGTTTTCGTAAAATCGTTCACAAGACACGGTACCATAGATCCAAAGAGATTAAAGTTTAACAGGGTCCAAATGGTTGCACGTAAAGACGTCAAGCGAGCATTCGGTGTTTTGAAGAAAAGGTGGCGAATATTGGCAATGCCTTGTCGACTATGGGACAAGGATCAGATTGGAAACGTGATGTACGCATGTATCATTCTTCACAACATGATTTTGGAGGATGAAGGTAGAGCGGTCGTTACCTAATATGATGACGATGACCCCCAACCAGGTAACATAATAGACGAAGATAAAGCGTCAAATGAATTTTTCATCAAGTCAAGGGATATATATCACAACCTTCGATCTGATTTGGTAGATCATGTTTCAACGATTCCTGGGTTCGAAGCCGACGAAGACGACGAAGAATGACTGTTTTTATTTTGATAATTATTATGTATGTTTATGTAGTTTTTAATGGTTATAAATATATATATATATATATATATATATATATATATAGGCCGGTTAACGTACAATACCTCTTATCATACATTATGTACGCGATGCCCTCAGCCGTACGATCTTCAATCTATCAAACGCGGGCGAAACTAATTTAAATGATTAAATTAATCATTTTAATATATCTAAATCATACCAGGAAGGTTAAAAACGTCATTGCGAGGTCATAAATCTCTGTAATTGACCGATGATAGTTCAAAATCAAACCCTAAATCAAATTCAAAAACCTGAAAATCTTCTTCCCCAACCTCCCTTCGTTCCTTTTAGTGCGATATTGATAATAAGAACTACTAATTTGGGAGTTGTAAGGGTCAAACGGAAGAAGACTGACAATGATCGACCAACAATGGAAGAAGATGAACAGTAACACAAACACAGATTTTTGACATGCGATATTCAATTTTTCACATGCGATTTTACACACCCCATGCCATTTTTCACATTACCCCATGCTAGCCATTTTTTCACATGCGATATTCAATTTTCCACATGCGATTCTACACACCCCCTGCCATTTTTCACATTACCCATGCCATTTTTTCACATGCGATATTAAATTTTACACATGCGATTCTACACACCCCATGCCATTTTTCACATTACCCCATGCCATTTTTCCACATGCGATATTCAATTTTCCACATGCGATTCTACACACCCCATGCTATTTTTCACATTACCCCATGCTAGCCATTTTTTCACATGCGATATTCAATCTTCCACATGCGATTCTACACACCCCATGCCATTTTTCACATTACCTCATGCCATTTTTTCACATGCGATATTCAAATCTTACACATGCGATTTTGTCCATCTACACACCCCATGCCATTTTTCACACTACCCCATACTAACCATTTTTTCATATGCGATATGTATTGAATTCGCACCAGATCTGCACCTGATCAAACGGCTGGGATGATCGCGTACGTATCGTACGATAAGCGCATTTGTATTTTACTCTTTACCTATATATATATATATATATATATAGGGAGCCGCTAGAATGAGAACCACCACGAGTTATGAGAACCACGAGAACCGCGCCCCGCGGGTGGCCGTCGGCGACGAAATTTTTTTTACACCTAGATCCGTATATTTTAGGACCGGGTGTAAATTTTCGGTTCAAACGGCGCGCCCGAGGGGGTAGTTTTTTACGCCCAAAGTTTGGTAAAAAAAAAAAGAAAAATTAAAAAAATTAAAAAAACCCAAACTTTGGGCGTAAAAAACTACCCCCTCGGGCGCGCCGTTTGAACCGAAAATTTACACCCGGTCCTAAAATATACGGATCTAGGTGTAAAAAAAATTTCGTGGTCAACGGCCACCCGCGGGGCGCGGTTCTCGTGGTTCTCATAACTCGTGGTGGTTCTCATTCTAGCGATCCCCTATATATATATATATATATATATATATTAAAAAAAAAAGTTGATGTGGCTTGGCCACGCTAGACAAGCCACGCCCACCATACCCCCTACAACTTGGGTTTGGGTTTGTTTATCTTCAAGTTCCACGTGTCAACTCATGCCTCCAGCCCAAGCCCCACCATACCCCACGGTCTTAGGGGAGTGGAGGTGGTTACAAGTTATAGAATTCCATCACTCACAAACATCCAATCATGTTCCGCCATGTCAGCAATCACTATTCTATCACTCACAAGCATTTTTTAGTGACAGTGGTCATCATTAGTGATGGAGTTCCATCACTCACAAATTTTTTTAATTTTTTAAATTTTTTTTTTAAATTGAGAAATATATATATAAAAGGTTTAAAGGTTATTTTATTTTATTTTTTTATTAAGTTTACAGTTAAAAAGCAGTCAAAAAAATAAAGCCCAGTGTTCAAATTTCTCAATCTTCAACGCGTGATATTCTCCACGCGTTATAATTTCCACTAGTGATGGATTATGGTGGCGGCAATGTGCAAGTGTTTTTCACGAGTGATGGATGGTCCATCACGGACCACCCCGCCTCCCCTTATGCTACTTGGAAACGGGAGATAAGACCACTTGATCATCTGATGCCAGGTGGCGAAAGCAGTGTGGATAAAGACTTCTCAATGGCTGGGACTAGATTACTCAACCTATACATTAGTCATGGAGCTGCTGGAAGGATGCTTGAATTATGTAGGTTCCTAGTTGGGGAAACAAGCTGACCATTATAATTACATACTCCAAAATATGGTTCATCTTGAAAAACCGAAACTCATGTTAGTTCTCGACAAAGAAGTCTTCAGCAGATCAGATTGCTGAAGAGGTTGCAATTAGTAGCTACTGTTCTGGTGTACCGAATTTTCGCTAGTTTCCCACTAACCCTCTATAGGATTTCATAAAATTGATCTCACTAGATTGAGGTTGTTTTGATTTCAAAGTATTATACAACGGATATGCATCATCGAAGCGTAACTAGGAAATATGAGTTATGAATTATATAACATGTACACGTAAGTAACAAACTTATCCTATATTTATTAGACTACAATAAACTAGACTTAGTATTATGTTCATTATGTTTATTATTTGAAAGTATGTAACACTTGTACTCACAGGATTGTATTATATTATCAGTAGGGACAAACGGTTAGTTTAGGAAGTTATTATTCAACCGACATAACCGATGGTTACGACGGTTGAAATTGGCGCCGAAAACAACTACCGAAATATTTTATATATGCGAATGCTTGCAACAATGGTTATTCTCCAAGAAATAACATTATTTCCTTACACTACTACAAAAACAAGTATTTGCTACGGTCAAATCCATTGCTAATGCGTAGCAAACACTCGTTTTGCTATGGATTAGCTGGATTTGGAGCGTAGCTAGAAGTCTCGTCACAAATTTTTTTTTGCTACGAATTTTAGCTACCGAAATAGTATTTGCGACCGGTTTAGCTACAAAAAAGATGTCACTATTTTAGCTACAAATTAGCTACGCAAATGTTTGCTACAAAGTTTTAGCTACAAAATTTTGCCACGGATTTTTAGCTATGAAATCGCCATGACTAACGACTTTGCCATGCATTGACTATGTTCGACTTAACATGTCATATTTCACCATAAGTATTATAACGGATCGTAATAAGTCGTAATGGGTAATATACACCCATGTTTAGCTATAAATCATTAAAGTTGATCATGATTCACTATGTTTGACCTACATTTGATATTTTTACCTTGAATCACTATGATTAACCACCAACTACCAAAATTGGCATTGTTTGTCCAATTTTGATTTTGATTAAAATGTTTGCCTTTTGTTGACTAACATAGCTCGTAGTAAGTTATAACAGGTCATGTGTATCTTAACGAGTTATATTAGATTTTAAGAGTCACAACAGCACTTGGTGTCACATCACTAAGTCATAGTATATTTTTACTTGTAACTCACACTATATTTTCAGATAATTATTAGGACTAGACATAACATGACGTGTCACACCCTCAAATTCCACATGCGTAGTAATACCGCGATGTGTGCGACTGCCCAGAATCCATCCACAAATTATTCGGAACCGTTTGCGTAGTTTGAAAATCATTATAAATAATACAATTAGTGGTGTAGATTAAAAGTTTTAAAAATATAATGTTTAAGTTTGCAGCGGAAATAAAAGATAAACCCATTTCAGTTTGAAACCACAATTTAGATGAATTTACAAAATGTACAACTTACACACTCCATCCTTTTGCATTGTCCGTTCACAGTTGTACCTAAAAACCTGCAAGCATGCAGTAGGGTGTCAACATAAAGTTGGCGAGTTCACGGTTTTCGTAAAAAGGTCTTCTTGTGTTATCCAAAAGCATCGTTTTTATGAAGTTGCCACGTTGTAAACAACCCATGAGGAGCTACCCCATATATGATCCACTAAACTGTGCAGCGCCGAAACTTCGACGTAATTGTTATTTGCCCTTTTGATCAATGTCTACTGTCATTGCCTAGAATTCCTAGATAACAGTTCGCTCCCGTCCTCCTCCAAAGGCACGGTGCGAGGTTGTCAAACCTAATAGCGCTATCAACTAATATCCCGTTCATCTCGGACGACGATTAATCGGTATAAATGAATAAGGGACTTTCATGGTAGATTTTCGTTTAGTGTATGAAGTTCCCAACCACCGGGAATATATGAAGTTCCCATCCTACCGGAAATAAATGAAGTTCCCAACCCACCGGGAAAGCATGCGTTTTGTTGTAGTGTGAACTCACCTTGTTTTGCTCGGCAGATAAAGCGTTTATCCTAAGTTGGTCAACCATGTCGTATTATGGTTACCACTTGTTAGGACGGTAAACAAGTAATCATGTATTAGCTACACGTATCTAACATGTATTCATCGAGTAGTGTTCAAGTATCAACCATTGTACGTTATACTAAGCTACACGTATCTAACACGTATTCATCGAGTAGTGTGTCACACCCCAAACGATGGCGGAATCATCGGGGCGCGACACTAGACGAACCGGATTGCTCAAGAGAATCCATAACGACTAATTTAATAACAATATTTAACAAGTTCAATATCCCATACTATTAAACAAATATTTCAACACAAGTCATCATAGAATTCAATTCTCTCAAACAAAACCAATCCAACAACCTAGATTTTTTTGTGGGTTTTTAGCAATCCTATCCTTTTTGCGGCAAACAATCCATCAAACTGTCACATACGTTAAAATAAAGTCAATACAATAATGTATATATGAGTACACAAGTTTGCATAAGTATAGTATAAAAGTGTTTACGCATAACCAACATGTAACACGTAAAAGGGCGAATCAAACTATCAACAATGATACCAGCTAACCACATGACTGCAAGTAGAGTATGCGCGACACATGTTTACCGAAGCGAACAAGTGAAGTGAAGTATGTGATCCTTAACAACCCTTGAATAAACATGTGCTGAGTCCAAACTATAGTACTATTGTTGCTAAGGGCGGTAGGGCAAGTCATCACTGTGTAACATAGCAAAAAGTATTCAACTAATCATGTATATCATGCGAGTTCGGTTAGCGTTTCTAAAGCATTTAAGTGTTGTGTTTTTGATAAAGAACGTATGTAACACCCAAAGGTGCGTTAAGCGAAAAAGGGTTCGAGTATACTCCCAGTGCGTGCTTAGAAAGTAAACACGATCTGAAATGGATTGAAGGGAGAGCCGGATTAGCCTACGTACGGGAACAGAAGCGTAAGTCCTCCAAAGTGCTGAAACGGTCGAAATCGGAGTGTCGGGTGGGAAACAGAGGCTTCGTATGAAGCTACTGTCTTCGTACGAAGGGGGCTTCGTACATGTGTGGCTTCCATTGTCCAAAATCGAGTGTGCTTCGTGTTTGTCTTTGAGAAATCGAGTGTTCATCCCTCCAACCTTAAGCTACTGAATAAACTTAGAGCCGGAGAGGTCTTGTTCAAGTCACGGGTGAGAACTGGGTTGTGTTGTGCGAAGTCAGGCCTTCATAAGAAGCCGAGGCTTCGCACAGAACAGTCCAGCTCGCTAACGTGGCTGTTTTTGGCGTTCGGAGCTGTGTTTTCACCTGAATCGGATGTATTTTCGAGTCCTTTTCATGACGGTTTTGACACCACCTCGTCCCACTATCCAGTGAATGAAATATGTGTCGGTTTTGGTCCGTTTTTGTGTAAAAATCGAGTTTAAAAGAGTTTTAAGGGGTTTTTACTTAGATTTAACAATTGGTGAGTGTGAAATATGTAGATTTCTAACTTGGGAAGCCGAAGCTAGGCCCAATACACTCGGTTAAGTGTAGATCCATTGTAAAATAAGAAGATTTGATGAAAAAGATGAAGGATTTCATAAAAAAAGATGAAGTTTAGATGAAAAAGATGGAGTTTGAATAAAAATGGAAGAGTTTTGATGAAACCGGAGATAAACTCGTGTAAAATCGAAGTGGAAAACGTTGTGTAACAAAAATCCAAGAAGATTTTACCTAGTTGTAGGATATCTTTAGAAAAATCCAAAAACATTAGAAAATGAAAAATTGAGGACGCGTTGATAGTGAGAAGAAATGATAGTACATCGGCAGTCATATCTTTTACGAGGTATATTATAAAATTAAACCAAAACTGTTGACAACTTCATTATATGTTGTAACGATAGGTTTTACGCGTTAATAAGAACCTGTTTTTGGTATATAAAGATAACGAACTGTGTAACTTGTGTGTAACATCTCTCGGATATATGGTCCTGGTATCGTAATTTCGTTTGAGAGATTACCAAAATTCTGAGATACTAAGTCTTGATATCTGATTATTATCTGGGGTATTATACATAGTCTTCTGATTTTGCGTCGGCAATGGCTTAGACCTCGTATAATACTTTGCTAAGCGTTTCGTTTGTGCGCAAACCCTCCAGGTGGATTTCTTTTCTGTCTAACAGTCATCACCGGATGATTTGTTCAAAGCTTCTCACCACTGGGTGAACAACTGAAAATATATGTTACCACCGGGTACATAAAAAATGAAAAATGCCAAAGTGTAGCAAAAGATACCAAACCGTTGGTACACCACCTAAAGTCGAGCCTTCATCTCTCTGTTGGTGCAGTGGCACTAACCTGAGCTCTCAAGGTTTCGCAATTTTAGCCGGATACAGATAATAGTTGGATATATTCACCTGTAAGATGTAATTTTTGGTAGTCTTGATACGGGAGTATATTCTGAGGTGGGGACCACAATTATATTAGCTAATAAGACACTTAATTACATATCTCGAAAACAGTGTTCAAATACATGCTAAAGCTTATGTGGACAAGTATATCGTTAAACATCTTGAACTGTCATTCTCATTCTGTGTGCTTAAAATTGTTAAATGGATACTAACTGTGATAGATTTTGATAGATAAGCCGATATGATCTTCTTGTCCGCGTTTTCACAAAAAGATAATGCATGTAAATATCTTAGTTTCATTTCCGTTTCAAGTATTGAAAAATTTCAAAAAGATTTTAGGTGTGTTTTAATATAAACTTTGAAAAATGCAAAAAGATTTTATTTCTCGTTTTCATAAGTGGGCTTTATATTTTTAACGATACTCAAAAAGAGGTTTTACAATTTTGAAAACGGATTAAAATCAATCCGGTGAGGTAATTTAAATTAAGTCTTTTTAATAAAAACATTCGGTCTTGCTAAGTTGTTCTAAGTGTGTTGTTCGTGTGGGAAACCGTGTTCCAAGTTGGCAGAAATATTTTTAAGTATGTGTTATTTAAAATTTTTTAGCTTAAATATGTTAACATTGTTAGTTTTTGAAATTCATTTGGGTTTTAATGGTTTCTACTGAAGTTTTGAGCTTGACAAGTTATTTTAGATTATCTGAAAAAAGACAGGAAACTCGCTTTTCGGTGTGCTCGAGCTGTTCGATATTGTGTGAAGAACAAGACTGGTGCAGGAAGCGGTTTCTCGTAGATTTGATGAAGATCTGCAGAACCCGCATATATCAAGGGGGAGTTTGTAAATGCACTTCAAGATGATAAATGCGGGAAGCGGCTTCTCGAAGACTCGATGAAGATTTGCAGATCCCGCATATATCAAGGGGAGTCTGTAAGTGCACCAAAGTTTGATAAATGCTGGATACTGCTGAAGTTTCAACATTAAAGGACTGATCTTGTAATTATGTTAAAGTGTCACAAGTTTGGATAAGGGTTCTTATACATATGAGAACATGTGGGTTAGAATGTCAGTACTTGTAATCTTTTATATGGTGAGTACTTGTGGTTCTCTTAAATGGTGCAAACTTGTTTTGTCTAGTTAGTGGTGAGTACTTATTTGTTAAGTACTGAGGATTCATTGTAAGGTCTATGATGTCCGAACTTAGGGGTGTATATATAGTCTTAGTGTCTTGTACGCATTCATGGACTTGGACATTCAATGAAACAGTGAAATTTTGGAGAAAACCTCTTGTGCAAACAAACCCTAACTTTGTGTTCTTCATTCAATTTGTGTGATTGTCGATTGTGAATACTCAGTGTATTCACTGCACTCTCATCTTCTACACCTTCTGTGCGAGCTCTACGTTGCGGTACGAGGCACGCGGTGATTTTCGCACATCGCGTGTGTGTTCAATCAATCTGGTTCGTGTGTTCGTTGAAGGAAGATGACCTTACAGGAAGAAGCTAACAAGACACTTCTGAAATTCACACTAAACTTAGTCTAGTTTCGGGGTGTATATTAGACTACAATAACCTAGACTTAATATTATTTTTATTATTTGTAATTATGTAACACTTGTACTCGTAGGATTGCATTATATTATCATTAGGGACAAATAGTTCGTTAGGAAGTTATGATTCAACCGACATAACAGTTGGTTATGACGGTTGAACTGGAGCCAGAAACAACCACAACCGCCAAAATCTTGTATATTACGAATGCCTACAAAAATGGTTATTAACCATGAAATAACATTATTTCCTTACTTCATTTGTTGTGTTCCTCTGATTCTTTCAATCACATTCACAAACCATAATCCCTTTACACACATACAATCATCACACATCTGATCATGCACCTAACAATATTGTTGATCATCTTTATCACTAATACTCACCAACATTGACGATTAAATCGTCCATTTTTAGGTACTAAGGGTTCAATTTTAACGTGGGGATCCTAAAAGTGAGAAGTTATCAGCGAATGTATCAATGAGTGTGTCAACAAAGGCTTTGGCTAAGCTTTTACTCCAACAAGGGTGTGTTTTTAATCGAGGCGAATATTACTCTAATCAATTCAGAGATTTACACCCACTACCATTCTTGTGTATGGAAGAGCTCCTTTTATGACGAACATATATCTAGTGGCATGCTTGATTCACCATTGCTATTGATTCAGGTGAAGTCACGAAGATGAATATCATTTTTTGAATGTCAAATACTCACAAAAAAAAAAAAAAACCCTCTTTTGTGTGTCATAAATTCACAACGTCATAATTGATGAACTTCATATTTAGTGGCGTTTGTGGCCGTGTAGCAGTGATTATCTAGAAACTACAAAGGATTCCAAGGAAGAGGATCGTGGCTATAGATGACCACATAAAGAGAATAAGAAAATTGAAGGAGTGAGACATCCATCGAGAAGACTAGATTGGTGAAAAGGGAGAGAAGGAGACTTTCGTGAAAAGGCTGAGGTCGTTGGAGTTACTGACTGTATATGCTCTAAGCACATCTAGTACCAATACGCCAAACACAACAAAACAAATGGTTTTTGGAAATGGGAGGAATTGAAGTCTTTTGGCAATATTGTTGATGTACTCCGTTGAAAAACGTATTGTGGGTAAAGAATTTATAATGGTGTTAAGAACACAGTATCAATACAGTATTAACAGTGGTGGACTCAGGATTTTTTTCCTGGGGGTGCGAAATTTTTTTAAAGATTTTAGACCCCTAGCTATATAAAAAAATCGGTTCATAGCGGGTCGGATCGGGTCGGGTCATATAAAACAAGTAAAAACAAACAAACAAAGTTTCATAGCGGGTCGAATCAGATCGGGTTGGGTCCATTTCAATTCTCAAACAATCAAACCCTAGTTCCTAACTTCCTATCACATTAACAAACAAAAAAACATCAAAGTTCAAACCATCCCTACTTTTATTTCTCTTAAGCATTCAATAAAAGAACAAAAAAACTTGTATATAACATACTTTGGTCTTTAATTAGAATAATCCAGCGAAAAAAAGTGGTTCAACCCCTTTCATCTTGAGAAATCGCGACATAACTTCCCTACTCATTGTTCATTCCTAATCCTATCACATACAAAATAAACAAGGATCTTCAAGTGTTCAATCAAAGCCCATGTTCCTTTAACAAAACTAGTAGTTGGGTTGGGCTTGAATGTGTATTAAGTTATTGGGCTTGATGGATTGAATTTAAATTTTATTAAAGGGGTTAGTAGCCTAACTTGTTTACATAATTTGATCGGGTTTCAATCCGTGTTCACAATTTTTTTTACATAAATTCCTAACATTTTTTTCTAAGGGGTGCGGACGAAAATTTCCAAAGGGTGCGGTCTGGATTTTTCGCGAAAAATACCACTAAATTTTTTTTTCAACGGGTGCGGCCGCCCACCCACCTCATAACTTGGGTCCGCCCCTGAGTATTAACAACTTTATTGATCACCAATCAGCGCGGATTAACAACGTACAATAATCCAGTTGGCACAGATTAACCGACAAGGAACAAAACACACATTCTAATCAAAGTAAAACACTCAACCTATGCAGATCATCCATAGGATGATTATGGATGATCTGCTCTATCTCGGATGATAAAAACGATCACAAACACACTCGAACTCACTATACAGAAGTAGTATGAAACTCTAACTTTGTACGGAAGTTCTAGAGAGAGAGAAAGTGAGATCAAAGAGAAGACAAAAGAGTGAATGAATAATGCAACTCTCTAGTCCTGACAAGTTGGTCTAATGGTTAGTCACTTGGTTTCTTTCCTTTAACTCTCAAGTTCAACTCCCACTAGCATCACTTTGAAGGACATTGGTGGTGGCAATGAAGTTTAAAACTAGGTCTCTCTAGAGGTCGTCAGTTTGAAACCGAGACGAACCGGGTTTTACCGCAGTGGGCCTTCGGACGGCAGGTTTCCCCGGAACTGGTGGCTTGGTGGCTCGGGTATGCATCCAACTCTGACCATTATAGAGAAGGGATGCATTTGCTCGATTGAGGGTATCCCAGGATGCTTATCCAGTGATATAGTTGGGCGTTCAAAAAAAAATAATGCAACTCTCTCTGATCTCTCTAATATGTATAAGAGCATCCACAATAGGAGAATTTGTTGGTGTTTTTAGGGAGAGAGAAAGTGATGTGGAGGAGAGAGGGTGTAGAGATGTTTGTGGTGAAGAATGAGAAAAAATGGAGAGAGAAAAGTTATGTGAGTGTAGAGAGGAGAGAGAAGAGAGGAGAGAGAGAAGAAATGTGTTTGTGAGAGGGGCAAGTGAGAGAAAGATGGGGATTGGTTGGGCAAGTGCCACCTTAGCATTAGAAAAAATATGAAAAAACATCCATTATTGGGGATGCTCTAAGGGCCCGGCCAAAGGCCAAGGGCAAATGATCCAAGTATAAGCCTTGCAACAGCAACGGCTACAAGCAACCCAACTACAAACTAGCCACATGCACAAGCCCAACACCATACCAAACTCAAAGAAAGCCCAAACACATGCCTAAAAAGACAAGGAAAAAATACAAGAAAATTTATATAAAAATATAAGAAATAATGAATTGTAAGCATAAAAGAGTATATAATTTTAACAAATGGAGTACCAACATATTTTAATAAGAGTACACATAACCAATATAAGCGACACGCCAACAACGAACATGGCTCCGAGGAGTCACAACATGGTTCAGTGAGGAATCACCAACAAATTGCCGACAGTCCTCTCTAGTGGTCAACATTTTAACTACTATATAACAATAGACATATAAATAATCCAATAAGCTAATATGTCATCTTTAATTTGATCAAAACAGTTTAATAATCCAATACCTGCACTAAACATTCTAACTAATAACACAAGAAAATTTTCAGCTAAAAAATATCTTTATAGTTGAGATATATTTTAAAGTACATTCACCTAAAAATGTGTTAATCTTTCTTTTCTAGGAGAAATTTATTGTATTCGAGAAAGAAGGAAAAAGCTTAATAAAAAATAGTACGAATCAGCTTCGTGAAATACTGATGTTTAATTAGTTTTAGTTGGATTTAATAAAAACCATGTAGTTTTGGTTTATTTTGTATTTAAGAATACATGTCTAATGGCATAATAGAATAGATCATGGTTCAAATCTTACAAGGAGTAAAAAATAAAATTTTTCTTTCAGAAAAAATTTGCGATATGATCTCTTTCACCGTTTATTTTTATCTCATGAAAATGTGAAAAAAAACATGATACAAATTTATTAATTCTGTATGTGTAGTTTTAATTTAAGCTAAATAATAATATGCTAAATGTTACATTTATCATTTCTCATGGGTCATAGTTATATAGAAAAATTTAGAAATTCTACTTACTAAAAAGCAAAACCAAACTTATGCTAATAAATGTAAAGTTTGTAACTTTTCAATTTCTTTTGAATATACGTCCTTTTTATATGTTTGTTACCTCTAAATTTGCCCTTTTCTAGTTTAACTAGTCTTTTCTACACTAAAATACTTATGCTACTAAATGTAAAGTTTGTAACTTTTCAATTTCTTTTGAATATACGTGTCTTTTTCATATGTTTGTTACGTCTAAATTTGCCCTTTTCTAAAGTCTTTTCTACACTAAAATATCTTTGAAACGATAAAGTTTGTAATTAAATATAAACTTATATCATAAATATAATTTTTAATCAAGTAAATTATAAGTTTATAACATAAACTAACTTTTTATACTCTTTAATCTAAGACACTCTTATTATTATTTTTAAATAGGTTTTATTATAGGTATTTTTTTAATATTTCCGATGGTTCACCATTTTATAGTGGTTTCTAGGATTTTTTTTGCATCTTTTTCTGTGAGTTCTACTAGTTTGTCCATAACCCATTGTTATTTAGTCTCTGACCCATCACAAGCCTTTCATGAGAGATTTTACTAGGCCACAATTTTGTTGTTAATATATATATGTTCGTATTGATGAGAGGTATTCATGTTTAAGACTGATTAGCAGGAGCAAGCTTGTGAGTCCTGAACCATTTTCAAACGCATGTGAAATACCATAGAGGATTCTATAGAAGTACGAGTACAAATAAGTGACAAAACACACCTAAAAACATTATTATAGAAAAAAATCTTAACTATAACTATTAACTATAGACTCATGCCAAACACGTTTTCTTCCTTAACTAATTTTTTACAGATGTTGACAATTATTTCTCCATTAGAGCACACGGGGTGGTCCGTTATACCACCCCCATCACGCGTGAAACCACAACGGAACACCGCCGCGCCAAGAGTTTAACGCGTTATTTTTGTAACGCGTGGAAAGTATAACGCGTTGAAAAGGATAAGGCTCTGCATGTAACGGGCATTCTCACTACAACACGTGTTCGACGAACCCTTCCCTTCTTCGACGAACCCTTCTTCGACGAACCCTTCTTCGACGAACCCTTCTTCTTCGACGAACCCTTCTTCGACGAACCTTCATTCTGTAGCATGTTTTAGATATATTTTTGATGAACCTTCATTCTGTTTTAATATATATCAATTACCCTCATTTGAAGTAGCATGTTTTAATATATTTTTGGGAGTGATAGAATTCCATCACTAGTGATACCACCCCCACTACATTTCTATCACTAGTGACAGAATATTGGGTGATGACATGGCATGAGTTAATTGGTGCTTGGTAGTGATAGAATTGTATCACTAGTGACCACCCCTCCTCCCCTTACTAAATCTGAGTGGCCGATTTGCGATGCACTGGTTTTGCAAAAGGATTTATTTACGACATGCTGGTTTTATAAAGCATTTTTGCGACAATTTTTTGGGGACGGCCGGACGGTATTGTGGTATATGTGTTACGAAATCGGTGCAACCAAGGTAATGATTTGGTGGCAATATGATTTTGTTACGTACCTCCTTTTGTAAATTTGTTGTTACTACCATCACCACTACTACTACCACTACTCTTTATTGGTAAAGGCAAAGCCTTTAAAACGTCTGAGTTTAGGAGAGGAGGTCTTTGCTTCAAGTCCCAGAGAGACGATAAGGATTAAATGAAATTTCTCATTCAAAAAAAAAAGAAAAAAAAAAACTTATCATTTCCCTATTTAGACCTATTATAACAAAATATAAACAAATATACATTTTTAATGGCTCAATGATATAAGACCAGCAAGTGTATTATGGTACAAATATATTATACACATTAAAACCTCTTTTGTCTCTTTATAACCTACTAAACCCCATTGTAACACACTACAATTATACACATTAAAACCTCTTTTGTCTCTTTATAACCTACTAAACCCCATTGTAACACACTACAAGAATATATAAAACTTTGTAGCAATAATTAACCACTACACCTTATGTTCTACATACTATTCTTTGTATTTGTAGCAATAATTAACAACTACTACACCTTATGTTTTTTTTAACAGTAAATTTGGATCACTATCGATCATTGGAGTATTATTGTGCTACCAGCAGAACCACCCAATCATATCCATCTCCACTAGGTAAAATATGTCAATACGTCAATTCAGGAGAAAACTCAATAAATATGGACCCCCCCCCCCCCCCCCCCTCATGTGGGAATCAACTTCAGGACCTATTGGTCCTAAATTCTTATCCTGCCACCAAGATGCCACTACACCTTATGTTCTACATACTATTCTTTGTAGGTTATTAAATGAAATTTCTTTGTTATTTAAAAGAAAATTATATAATATGTGACACTTGTAACATGTTAGCTAAATTTTATTATGAATGATAACAAAAAAACATTATATAGAATGAAACTGGTGGGCATCCATTGTTTTCGTCCACTTAATAAATTTCCTCAGTTATGACATTGATAAATTTCCTCATTTATAATATCAATGGAAAGAAAACGAAGTGACGTAATTAATCAAACACAACGTTAGTACAATTTGTTTTGGCGCCTTATCAAATGTGTATTAACTAACAAACAAAGAAAATAAAACAGGGTGTGTTTGATTAACAAACGTGAATTAACTAACAAACACAAGTAGTACATTTTGCTTTATGTATATACAAGTGTGTAAATATATTTATATGCAGAGTAAGGTTCATCTACAAATAACTTAAATAACTTTATCGTGAAAAACGGAAAAGCGTGCGAAATATTAAATAAAATGGACGGTGACATAATGGTAAACATAATTACTATAGAGTAATTACATAGCACATAGACGGAGAAGAAAGAGTGTGACATAGTTACTCTAGCAAAGTAATTATATAATAATTACTCTCGTAGAGTAATTATGGTATCTTCTTCGTCTTTGGTTCACTTTTCCCCGTTTTAGCAACCAAAACCTTGATTTTGAAAATTCAAACCGCAACCTCTCATCATCTTCTTCAAAATTCGATTTTGAAATCAAAATCACAACCTCGCATAGCGAAATCAAAATCACTTCAAAATCGAAAACGAGTTCACAATCTTGAATTGATAAGAAACAATACATGTCAATTGTACGTCGCTCCAATTAAACTGATGTACGTAGTTATTAAAGAAATCTAAAAATAAACCATAATTTCAATCATCTAACCCCAAAAACTCATGGACCCAATGCTCAAAGTTTAAGAAAATGGACAGTGTAGCCATGTGCCTTGTCGAAGAACGATGTAGAGACAGTGGCGGATCTAGAAAAAACACAAAGGGACAACGTTTCTATAAAATGGGCAACGAAATCGAAAAAACGTCAAATTTTTCCAAAATTTACACTAATTTTACACTACCACCGGAGTGTCAAGTGACAACGGGGGTTGTCCCTTGTTCTATGCTAGGTCCGCCCCTGTGTAGAGATGGAGGACCTTCTGTGACAATTTATGTCGTAGATAACGAAGTTTCAAGTTTGTGACAGGTTTAGGACACAGAACTTGAGTTTTCCCGGTTCACTTGCTTAATACGTTTTCTACATTAATTTAATTTATATTTGATCTTTTATCTTTATATATGTACATATTTATACTGAAATATATATATTTTTTGCTATTTTGTCACAGTTTTACTGATATTAATATTTCTTATTTAATAATAAATAAAGTAAAATTACTATACTTATATAAATTATAGACTTGTTTCGGGCCTTAGGCTCACTAACCAAACACGCTCAGTATATAGCACGCGAGATCAAACTTACTTATTGAAAAGTATTCAATTTAAAGACGAGATCGTATAAACACGACTTAATTCGAGTGTTTAACAAAGTGTATAGCTTACGCGTGACTTGACTCGTTTACACCGCTTTGCACACTCACTTTTACTTTCACACTCACACTAGTTTACAATGCTATGAATAGCGATCAAGCTGTTTTCGATCTCGTTTATTCTTTCACACTATAAATTTACCACCATACCAAAATTTAGAACCATCAAAAACCCAAATTTGGCATGGCAGGAATCACCACCCCCTTGACCTTCACAGTCAGGAGACGTGCACCGGAGCTCATAGTTCCGGCAAAACCCACACCTCGAGAACTTAAGCCTCTCTCTGACATCGATGATCAGGAAGGACTGCGGTTGCAGAGTCAGGATGTACTAGTTTATCGCAGGGATCTGAAAATGAGAAATAAGAATCCTGCCAGTGTGATAAGGGAGGCTCTCGCTAAGCTTCTGGTGTTCTACTATCCGTTCGCTGGACGGCTAAAGGAAGGTCCGGCAGGGAAGCTGATGGTGGACTGCTCTGAAGAGGGTGTGTTGTTTATTGAGGCTGAGGCGGATGTTATGCTGGATCAATTCGGAGATGCACTTCGGCCACCATTCCCTTGTATGGAAGAGCTCCTTTATAATGTTCCGGGCTCTGATGGCATCCTTGATTCACCATTGCTACTGATTCAGGTAGGTAATCTAGCATGCAATTGAAGTCACAAAAATGGACATTATTTTTTGTATGTTTTTGAATAAGAATTGTATGTTCATTAATTTTGATTGATAGGTGACACGACTTCGATGTGGGGGTTTCATCTTTGCCATACGACTCAACCACATCATGAGTGATGCAACAGGACTCGTACAATTCCTGTCAGGATTAGGTGAAGTAGCTCGGGGAGCCACATCACCATCAACCTTACCTGTGTGGCAAAGAGAGTTGCTTTGTTCAAGTGACGGACAACCAAAGACAATAATTACTCGTCGCGGGTATGGTCAAGTTGTAGATACTAAGGGTGTGATCATCCCACTCGATGACATGGTACACACGTCATTATTCTTCACTACCACCGATATTTCAGCTTTGCGTAGGCTTGTTCCGAAACATCTACAAAGTTGTTCCACCTTCCAGGTGCTAACAGCTTGCATCTGGCGTTGTCGTACCATCGCTCTCCAACCAGATCCAGAAGAGGTAATGCCCATTATATGGCCTGTAAATGCGCGTAAGATGCTCAACCCTCCCCTCCCTGTAGGATATTATGGAAATGTTTTAGCTTTTGTTGCTGCCATTTCCACAACTCGAGATCTATGTAACAAGCCATTCGCTTACGCATTAGAGCTTGTGATGAAAGTCAAATCTGATGTCAATATTACATCAGTTTCGGACCTAATGTCATTCAAACGACCACTCCACTTCACAGCTATTCGAGCTTTCGCTATCTCAGACCTGACCCGTGTAGGATTGGATGAAGTGGACTTCGGGTGGGGGAAGCCGACATATGCAGGGGTTCCCAAAGGCGGTATAAGCTTCGTCCGAGGTGTTACTAGTTTCTATCTACCTTATAGAAACAATAAAGGAGAGTCTGGAATTGTGATGCCCATTGCTTTGCCGAGTGGATCGATGGACAGATTTGTCAAAGAGATATATAACTTGTTAGCCCAAGGAAAGATTGATGAAGCTCTCGTGGAACACTCACTACCCGCTCTTTCAAAACTATAATTTCGATGTTGGTATTTGCGCAAGATGGTTTTTAATCTTTCAAAACTACTCGCTCGCTTATTTGGACATAAATATTTTAAAAGTTTACATCTACGTATAACAAAACAAAGTGTATTCCGTATGACGCCTTATAAATGGTTACCAATACACATTATATACATCATTACCTTATTTATGATATAGTTTCGACTTCATAGTTATATGGTTGTATATGATATATATGTGTCTTGGTCATTTAATGTCGTGTTACATTATATCCATGGCCGGACATTGTTCTTTAAATTGATTGTACTAGATGAACCTTCTTCGATATGGTTTTTACTAAATGTACACATTCCCTCCTAAATCAATCACATCATCACACTTTTTTTAATAAGGGATGCGCTATGCATATTAAGTACGTTTAACCTCACCCTAGAAATTAAATTTCATCTCAGTTTTCTCAATCAATGTTATATTCGGGTTGCGGAATGCCACACAACAACCGCCACCCCTACCACCGCTAACCCGGTGTCGGAGTCTCCATCCCTAACCTTTCAACCTCTAAACACAACCGCTCCTTAATTTATATCATGATCTTTCATGATATGTATCTTGAAAATGATTTTAGAATCCATTAAAGGGATCCCTGCAGATCGTTTGCTTTGGTTGTTAACTTAACGTGTCGAAAACATTGTTATTTTTCATTGATAGTAGTCAATCGGAAAATTGACTTTTGGAATAACTATTTCCAGTTACTAGTTTTATTGTGGCTGGATATCACTAAAGTCTGAAACAGGTTCATTTTTGGGACCCTAACACAACCGTTGAGCCATAATCTCTTAAATTTTGTTGTAACGAACTATTTTAAACGTACATACAATGTTAAGAACTTTAAGTTTTCTATAAATGAGAATTGGTTGTAATGTTAATCAGTCTTTTATTAGTTTTAAAACATGGGTAACTATTTTGAGTAGAGGGACGTAGAATTTTAAATATGTTGAGAACTTTAAGTTTCGTATTTTAAATATGTTGAGAACTATTTTGAGAACTTTCAGTTTCTTATAAACCAAATTGGTTGTAATGTTAATCGGTCTTTTCTTAGTTTTAAAACATGGGTAACTATTTTGAGTAAAGGGAAGTAGAATTTTAAATATGTATGTTACTGTTGTTCTCAATTTATTTATATTTGTTATCAGTTTTTATTATTAAATCTCATATTATATTGGGTGGGTGTTGGGTTTAATTGACAAAGTTGTTGGAGTTTAGGTGGTGTTCTCCTTGAGGTTAAGGGTTCAGGCTCGCCAAAGGCGGATTTAGAGTAATATAAGCTATTAAAAAAATCTCATAATATATTCAGGTAGTCGGTGGTTGTCACATCAACCTAACCAGCCACCAGATTTTTATTTTTATTATTTGAGGGTTTAAAACAAATTGATTACCAAGCTATATGGTTAGAACAACGCTATACTACCCAAGGTATTGGGTTTGAGGCTTTGAGCCTCTATTTTGGCTTCGTAGTGTGAGGCCACCCACATTTTTAGTTGCTGCTCGGGGTTTCCTTTTTACACCACGTCTGATAATGCAGTTGACATCTTTAGAAGCTTTTCATTATTTGGAGTTTGTGATGATTACCGTCAACAGATTTATTGTAAAAAGACCTTTAACGGATTTGTTCAATGCTCAAGAATTTGATTGAAGTGCGCATGACGCACATTTCAAGCCTCCGGAATAACGACAGTAAAACCGAATGTCTGTCCACCAATTGTTCAATGAAACACCCCAATTAGAGTGGTGAGTTTGTTTCATGATGATGAAGGCATTTAGATATGTACAGAACCACTATCAAGTTCCAACTCCTCTTAGAGTCAAAAAATAAACTGGAGTTATGGATCATATGCAATATCTAATCACTCCTTAAGTTTGCTAGTGTTAAATCCCTTATCTTGAGTGTTGTGAAGGAGTTTTCCCTAAACTAACCAAATTAAGTCATTTAGTTAAGGTCAAAAGATGATTTTCTAATGTCCAGGATGAATGTGTTGTTAATGATAAGTTTCTTAAATAGAGAATGCATACTTTAAAGGCAACTAGTATAGCATTTGTTATGCAGATCCCACATACTTGTGCCAACAAGCCAATTTACAATGAGCCTTTTGCCATGAATGCTTTACAGGAGTATGGGACCAAAGGCGTTTAGATTCTGAATCAATTGTAAAATGAAACGAATGTTAAGGATTATGGGTGCTTGGTACACCAAAGGCGCTAATATGGGTTAGCAAATAGTGATTAGTTGTCTTAGGTTCTTAGACAATGTGATGATGTATAACCCTGACTCAGCTGTTGGAAATTTTAGTGAATGGGTTTTCACTAATTATTTTGAACACCAATAATTATATTTATATACGTGTTGTATACATAACTATTTATGGGGTTGTCTTATATGTTGTGAGAGCTTCATAACAAACCAAACTATGTCCAAAATGGAGCTAAGATGAATGAGATACCGATCCTTGAAGTTGTATTGTTTGAACAACCAAAGATAAGGAAATTGGATTAAGCTTTGTTAACTTGTCCCCCATAGGTGGGATGACAAAACTTGAGGTGGTATAAAAGGAGAAGCACACATTGTAAATTATTTTCTTAAATGCAAACACGGGTGGGAACCCTAAAGAACTTGCACTCACACACGCGTGTGTGGCATGGGCCCAATGTTGCGCGTTGATAGCACACTTTGCACTTCGCACACACGCATGCCCGCGAGCCATCTGATGGTTCAGACCGGGTGCGTGTTCCGTTGAAACAACTAATGGCATCAACAGATGCGCCTACTGGCATCATCATCTGCTGTTTGGTTGCAACAACTGTTTGGCTACACTAGTTGTTAGGTAATAGCAGCAGTTTGGTTATTGTTGTTTGGTCCAGGTCAAACTAGCTGGTTTTGACCATTTCAACTCATGTCATGAATAAGAAATGACAGATTTGACTACAAATAAAATAAATTTGTTTAGAGATTAAACCCTGTTTATTACAAGATTAGTTATCTTGTTTATCACAAAATTAATTATCATGTTTATTACAAACATACATTAATTGATTGAATGAGTCTGATGTGTGTAAACGTAAAATAAATATGTTTATTCATTTTTAAAGGAGAGAGAATCACGTACTTGGAAATAGATACATACACAAGTAACTCTTCGTTCAAAACTTCACCGTTTTCTTACATTTATAAACACAATTATACCCGTTGCAATCTCAGGCTTGGGACCAATCACCTGTGGTACAACTACTGCTTTGGTTTTTGTATCCTGGAAACAGACCTGTTGGTCTTGAGAAGAGGCGCAAAATCTATTTTAGGGTACGCGTGTCAAATACCATCCTCAACCAAATCGTTAATATTTTTGTGTGCTAATTGTTGCAGACAAAAAATAAGAGTGTAGACTCAACGTGGCATAGACTCGAATCAAGGATGCTACAAAAGTGTTTGTTGAAGCACCCATCAAAGATACGTTTTGAATCAAACTCGGTACACATAAATAGTTATATTTTATATTTATTTTCATGTAGTTTCGTAACCACTATTGTACGATTATATAATCCTGCAAATAACGAGAACAACACTATTATATATTATTATAATTTTAATAAGAGGTGAACGCACTATCTATAATCTTAAAACAAACTTTCGTAGCCATTGTATATACAAATCTTATAAAACCTTCTTATAAAGGATTTTTGGGTTCACGAAAGTTTAAATGTTAATTTGATTTTTTGTTGAAATCTTGTAAATATTTTGGTATTAGAAGTTTTTATTTTTTAACAAGAATGTTGGAAATGACTATTTTTGTATAAAAAAGAAAGTTTTAAAACATCTATATTTTCTAACTAGCGTGTTAGTATTTTTTTTCTTTTTTTGTAAAATAACAAGTTTTATAAGATTTATATTTTCTAATGAGTATGTTAGAAATGACTATTTTGTAAAATAATAAGTTTTGAAATATCTATATTTTCTAGCGAGCGTGTTAGGAATGATGAGTTTGTAAAACCAACAAGTTTGAAAGATTTTAGATTTTCTAACGGAAGTGTTAGAAAACATTGTTGCTACAATAATTACTAACGAGCGGATTAGAAACAATAATTTTGGAAAATAATAAACTTGAAACGGTTCGGTTTAAATGGTTATAATTTCTATCGAGCGAGTTAAAAACGGTTGGTTCTAGAAAAACAGAAGTTTATACCATTTTATCTATAACATTTAATTAAATATAGTTTATTTTAATAAACTTTTAACGATCTTGTATTTGTTTTTTTTCTACCGAGCATGTTAAAACTGTTTATTTTATAAACTTCAAGATGAATTTTTTAACCATTTATCTCTAACAAGCGGGTTAGAAACAATTTACTTTCAATTAACTTTAAAACAATTTTGGCAATCGTTTTTTTTCTAAAAAAATATATATTTTATACAAACCAAAAGACCTTATAAATGTCGGACTATCCCTTAGGTTTTTTTAGATAAACTAGTTAATTAAAAGATAACAAGCAATAAATATCGAAGGAAAATGCAAAACGGCTATTTCTTTTGGACAATTCATATTCATATTCGGCAAATTAAAAACGAATACATATTTTAACAGCAAGTGCAAGTAGTGATAGTTACGAGTGGCTTTATTTGGTTTTTGATCGAATTAAAAGGATTATAATTAATGGGATTTCGTCGATCAATTCTTCACCATGGGAGGGTAGGAGACATCAAGGGACAAGGAATACTCAGTCACAAAGTGTTATACTATCAAGATTACTCTAATTGCTACCAGAATCTTAACATTTCATCATCAAGTATGATCATGTGTGGCTAAAACCCTTGTGATCACAAACAAGGGCTAGGTTTTTTGTGCCATTAAGTTCAATTTGGATTCTCTATCTATGTTGAACATAAATACTTGGTATTTGTTAAAGATTTATGACAATTTCTAGGTTTCTATGTGTTATGTCATGTGTTGATTGTTCCTAGTTATACATTGTTTCTAGAATCACTTCACGTATTTTGAGTTAATCAGTGTTTAATCATTGAATGTCAAGATATATGATTGAAGGTTATGTAAACATGTTTGTGTTTGATGGTGATGATCTTGTATTGTCTAATTACTTCGGTGTTTAATCATTGTAAAATTAGGTTTTACAATCACAGGTCATTCAACACGTAATAATACATGATTTGAAAGGATTATGTCTATATAATCTTTCATGATAGTCTACAAACTCAATTTACTAATTCTGCTATCAAAATTGATGCTTGGTTGTGATCATTGTTTACATAATTGCATTTAAAATTTGTTTAGCATTAATCTTCTAAATCGAACAAATCCAATTTCAAGTTTTCAATCATGTTTTGTAATTAATATAGTCTGACACCAACCACTAGCTCTTCTTGGTTTAACACCCTATTTGCCATTAGTAATCTAGGGTATTTAGGAACATTAATCTCTTTATTTTTAATTGGTAAATTCGATGCCGATCAAGTGGATTTGGAAGAAGACATGGACGACAAATGGTTTTGGTCGATTATAGTTTTTTTCTTATTTATTAAGTTTTTATCTTTATGAAAGTTACACAAATAGCTCTGTAATTAGAATAGACTTATTGACATAAATGGTCGACTTAAGGGGATGGCTGATGACCGTCGTGAGTGTCAATAAAAAAAAATTAACCTAATAGATAGGACAAGCAGGGTATCGAACCAGAGGAGTATAGTGGAAAGTGTCGTAATGTTAAGTGTTGATTATCTATTGCGTAAAAGTAAATCTTGATTGTCGATTTGTGAATTGCTAAAGTAAACGAATTAAATTGAGGTTTTAATCAATAAGAAGAACAATGGTTCCTCCGGAATTCAGATTTTCAGTTAGATTCGATAATGTGTTTTACCATAACACTCACATAGACATAAGTGTTTAACCTAATCAATTGATTGTGACATCCAATGACTAAGTACTCCGATCAATACGTGATGGGAGGTTATCAAATGAACATCAATTACAATTATCAACCCTAATCCCGCCTCAAATATATCCCGATTACTAGAACTCTCGGGAATTGAATGATTAAAGATTAACGATTAAATAAAATGAAACTGTTTACAATCAACTGCTCAAATCATAGGTGAAAAGCATCGAATTCTTAGATCACCGAATTAATAAATGTAAAAAACACATAAAGTCACCTAACATACGAAAATCCTTCATCCGGAGGAAACCATAAGGTAATTAGCCGCTCATCTCGCAAAATTGATCTTCAAAGGCTTGAATGATTGATTGTTGCATGATTGATTCAGCAAGTAACGAGAGAATGATAATGATGATGATGAATTGAGAGCCTAAAATCTGCTTGTGTGCCTTCAAAATTCGTCCAAGGATAAACTATGTGTGAAAAATTAGGGTTCACTTCTTTAAAACCCCTCCAAAAACAAATCTCCTGTGCGCCCCTTAAACATCGTCGTCACCTACGGTTCAAGAACCGTAGGTTACGGTTCACACCCTCTCAAAACTTTTCTCTCCACTGTAGGTGGACTATATAGCGTAGGTAAAGGTATAAAGTTTCTGTTACTTTTCAATTAACATCCTCCAACCGTAATCTACGGTTACGGAACCGTAGGTGACAGCGTATTCCTCAGCTCCACGTACAAGCCAAAAACACATTCATCAATTGTCATTTTAGCCCCCTATACTTCTCTTTTTCTCATTCCCTTCACATATTAACTACACTAAACTTCATTTAATTACCAAAAGGCCCTTGGACTTTGGTGCATCACATTTCTTGTATCTCCAAACTCTATCTCAACCCGAATCAATGCCCGGTTAATATGAAATACCTTGTTCAACATCCTCTAACGCTCCGCATCATCTTTAATCACCTTAACTTCACCAAAGTATGCGTTTTACCTGCAATAACACAAACACTCGCACTAAACATATTCCAAGCATATAATCATGTAAAACGCACTAAATCACATAAAATAAGCACTTTAGCACTCGTGTTTCACACTCTCCATCACATTCCCACACTTGCCTTTGATTATCCGTAAGCAAACCAATCCGGAACTATTCACCGCGGTAACAATGCCTCTAAATCCCTCAACCAGTTCAACAATTTAAGTCCCAAGTCATACCCGTCCCATAGACTGACACAATCGAGATTGACAATCTGACAGATAAAAAATACGCATTTAAAACAGTTTAAGACTTTCCTAACTACAACTAACATGCTTATAATACTACACACATGCTACACGCCCCTCACAATAATCACTCATCTCGGCTTAATCAAGACTAGCGTGTAATGTGCTAGTATATAATTCGCTCGAAACCAAATATGCTACTTTGCAGTCATAAGCTTGTATAGCAATCATACCTTCACTGTATCAAGTGACGTAACACATATCAAAAGGACTTTTTGGGTTTTGGGTTAAGGGTAAAGGTAGGGAAATATTTTTGGGTTTTTATCTTTATTTGGCGAACACAAACGAATATACCAAACCATGATAACTTTTCACAATAACTACTAACACATGGGTTATTTTTGACCCATTTATTTAACATGAACATACTAATGAATTTTGTTTTTGTTTTTCTTTCTCTTTTTTTTTTCTCTTTTTTTTTCAACAAACATCGAACATACAATTGTCATTCATGGTTGGTAATCAAACGGGTCAAATAAGGTATAACAAACGAAAGGTGAAAGGCTCAACATGGTTTACTAAGGTAAGGTGGATAAACAATCAACATATGAACAATGAGGGGATCCTAATGCCTTTATCATCTATGTGTATACGCTAACCACAGTCTTCGCATGTATCAAACCACACAAGTTCTAACACAAAGCAACATATGGCTTACTCTCAGCAAATGAACATGTATAGCAATTCAACTAACCACTAAGTAGGCTCAAATATTTCACCGAATAAAAGGAAATTGGGTTGCCGACACGTAGCATTTGTAATTCCTAAAGCATGTTACCCCTAGTTAGGGATCTCTTCTCAACTATTCTCTAAAACCTATCAGAAATACTCTCATGAAACTTAAAGGGACAACCATGACTCGGGACTACGTTAGTTTACTACCGGTAAGGAACCCATTAGCGATTGAAACTTAAGGTTTTCGAATCCATTTTAGTTTAATTAAGGAGATGAATTTTTTTCAAAATTTTCAATTTTTCAATTTTTCATCGATTTCAGTCATTTTCAATCGCTTTCAAGCCTTTTCACCAAACCTTTCTCGGGTTCCCACATCCCCACACTTGGGCGACATTGTCCCTAATGTATAGTGCTTTATAACAGAAACCGGGAATGCCACCAACTAATCCAACGAGCGGCAATTCCTAACATGATTAATTCAAACACATTCCCTAGCACAATAGAGTTTAACACCACCAAATACGAAAACAAATAAAACATAGGATAGATAAACACATGCACCTGATCATGTGTCTGTAATGATGCAGCTGTTGTGCTCTAACCGGAATCGATGCATTCCATAGATTCCTTGATATCTCACCGGGGATGTTTCAAAACATCCCCACACTTGAATCATTGCATCCGATTCATCCGTGATAATTGAATCGTAGAAACCTGTCAAAACACAAACACACCAAAACGAACCAAACAAGGTACACTACTCTACATCCTCGGGCTGCCTCCCGAGAGCGCTAAGTTTTAGGTCTTCAGCCAGACCATACCTGACATGCTCAAGGTGGCTCAGTCGCCTGCTTACCCTCCCATTTCTCTCCGTACATCTCCATTTAGTTTTGGGAGGGTCATAGCTTGTAACACCCCAAAAACGGGTTTGGTAATCAAACTCCGTTAATACTAAAAGACGGGTAAAGTACCGTTAGTAGTAAAAAATAACCCAGTAAATATTTGGAATTTAATAAGAAATCCTAATATTAAATACGAGCAAAGCAAAGTTTTAAGGAATTAGGTTTATAAGAGCCCGAGTTAATGGGACTTAAAATAAAACGGATTATAACTCCCGGGACCCACCAAGTAACTAGGAATATTAACCTAGTTAGTTAATGTCTTGACATAATAGAACAAATGTGGTTAAGATACCCTTTAAATAACTTGTGTAAAGTGGAGGGACTAGACATGGGCAAATGAATTAAAGTTTCAATTAAATCAAATATTAAACACAAAACACACACATACGCAGTGTGTTCTGCGATTTCAACCAGACCAAGGAGGAGGTCTCAAGCTTCAACCCTAAAACACAGAAATTCATCAAATTGAAGGGGCAAATCAAGCCCGAATCAAAATCCAAGCATAGATTAGTGATCACCTCAGTAAAGGGATCATGAGGTATGCGAAATTTTACCATGTGATTCTATCTTAAATTTTAGATGAACTTGTGAGATTCGAATCTGAGCTTGCATGTTCGTTGTTTGGATGAAATTAGGGATGAAACTATGTCTAGGAGTAAACCCTAGTCATATATTTGTTGAATTGATGTTCATGGTTGTGAATTCATGATCATACACTCATGTGTCAAGTGGGTTTTGTAGAATTAGGTTAAACACTAGGATTATCTTTGTTAACTTAGTGTACTTGAGCTCTATGAAGCAAATCCAGATTTGTTGATATGAAGATTTGTCATGAATATGTGAAATGATGTTTAAATCTTGGTTAAGTAGTTAGTCAAGAACGTGATTTTTAAATTGTATAGAATCATGCCCACAAGGTGTTTGCTAAAATGTCTAAACGAACACTAATATGTTGAAATTTTGAAAGAAACGTGTAATTGAATAATATGACAAATTGTGCGAAGTATGAACCGATAAGGGTTCAAAGCATAAAGTTAATCTAGACTTAATTGTGTAAATCATGTGATCAAAAGTAGTTAACTTTTGATAAGATGAATTAATAAACAATAAGGTCGAACGGTAGTTTCGATATAGAAATGCGTAAGGTGGAATAATCGTATTAAGTCATGATTAAACTAACCACCTTGTGAATGATGAATAATAGTTGGCGCTTAACAAGCTAGGTGAAGCTTGGGGAGAAAGCGGGTCAAACGAATCAAGAAGGAAAAGAAAAGTGTAGCTTGGATACGAGGTAAGTAAAACTTACACCATTTTTGTAGAACGCGTGTTTGTTTTATAAACTATGAATGCGAATAATGTAATATCTGAAATAAGGGTTTCGACACGATTGACACAAGTCGGAACAAGTATAAATGATAAAAACCATGGTTTATGGTAAATGGGGCAAATGGGTAAATTTGGAAATTCAAAATCATGCTTTTATTCTAAATTATGTAAATGTTTGGTCTTATAGTCCAAACGGGTCAAATGGTGATGATAATACCATTTGACAATATTGACTAATGAGGTTGTCAAGTCGTATGTTAACAGGAGTGAATAGCAAATTGGATAATTTCAACGCCATAGTATATTGGTTAATTAACACGAGGTATAAAACGGGTCTATATGTTAACTCGAGCCAGGTACGTATATATATAAATTCATGGTTAAAAATGCAATGTTGGTCAAATACCTTAGCAAAGGGACCTATGTTGTAAAAGGAGGAATTAAGTTGATGAAAATGCCCTTGATAGGTAAATCGGGCAAACGGGCCTTAGAGGTCGTTTAGATACTAGTTTTATCATTATGTAACTCATAGACACGTGTAAGAGTTGTAGGCATCAACTTTGGAGGTCATGCCTATGAACGGGTAAATCACGTAAAATGACTATCCTAAGGGTAAAAATCAGGAATGTGGTTCATTATGTTAACTCCACCACAAAAATAGTTGTGGTAGAGTATAAGAGGCTATTTAGAAGTAAGAATACGAAGTGTAGAAAGAGAAGAGAGAGTTTGATGCTTAAATGTACATAATTTGCTCTAAACGGGTCAAAATAAGAACTTGAGCGTAAATGGGTTTTTATTATGTAAGAATCCCGTGATTTGAAATTAATATGATAAGAGATATGGAAATTATGAATCTCATGAGTTTAAGGGTCAAATAAACATGTTTGTTTGATATAAATCGATCGGGTCAAAATTTGGTAAAAAGGGTAATAAGCCGAAGACTTAAAAGTCTGAAATTTTGTTAAACCGGATGTTGGATTTTGACTCCATAATGTGGAGAATCAAATCACAATCAAGTAGGAAGAAACGGTAGGTCAAACGGACAAGCGGATTGAAATATACGAAAGTTTTCGTGTCAAAAACGGCAAAATTGGAATGGGCTGATACAGGGGCCACCGTAACTTACGGTGCCCACCGTAAGTTACGGTGGAGCTGATATCATTACGCCAGTTCTCTACTGTGTTACGCCAGTTCTCTACGTAAGTTACGGTGGAGGCCAGAATTGCTTCCTTGCATCTAGGATCAAGGGATTTAGATTGGGATTTTCCTGCTTTTCTTTAATTCTATGATTCAACCCATATATATTTAATTATCAAAACTAACTTTTGAGTTGGTTTTGAACACAGATGATTGTCGCGAGCTCCGGATGAAGATCAAGCGTCGAGCAAGAACCGAACACGCGTTAAATGAAGCTTCCGCATGTTGTTTCGTCGCTATTCTAAAACGGAGAATTAAACCACATTACGTGGTATCACTTTAATTTGTAAAAGTTTTTAATAATCCCGTATTTCCGATGTATATGTAATCATTAATCACATGATTGTTTTCGCAAAATATACGTTAAACCTTGATTTATAAGAACGGGTGTTACATAGCTCCACTCCGGTTAGGGTCAAATACAACTTCATTGCCCCATCCAAACCCACCATTAGGTGGTTTTCCTTCACCAACTGTCTTTCTCGCACTTGCCCTCTTCACCCGATTTCCACTCGTCTCTAACCTGTCCATGGTCACACTTGAACCATGTTCGTTAGTAGCAACTGTGTCACAAGCATCATTAACAAGATCGTAAGAAATAGTTTTTAAAAACACATTAAAGTACAACTTACGATTCTTGTAGCTCATGTTGGCCATTCCGCCTCTGCAACCAATCTGTGCATTAGCGGTATATAGAAATGGGCCACCCAAAACCACCAATGGCTGCTCGTATGTGTTCGATGGTGCATAGTCGATCACCATGAAATCCACCGAGTAGTAGAACTCGCCCAGTTGGATGACCACATCCTTCACAACCCACCGTGGTTGTTTCCAACTCGCATCTGCGAACATGGCCATGCTATCACAGGCTTGCAGCAAACCAAAATCATATGGGTCATACAAGCTACCGAGTAACACGCTTACTCCCGCTCCATAATCTAGCAATGCCTTGTGTATTTTGAACTTGCCAACTCTGACTGGAATAACCAGTTCTCCCAAATCAATTCCGCTTCCTTCTGCAGCTGCTTCACTTAAACCTGCAGTAACCTGAGAAGCATACAAATCATTATCAAAACATTTACTTTTAGGAACAGGATTTACCCCACTGATCAGTGTGTTCCTTGCATTCTTGGGGTTTGTTTGAGTGTCACTTGGCAACTTCCCTTGTTGTTGCTTTAATGCTGCTACTTCACTAGCCAGCTGCCCCATCTGTGTGGTTAGTGATCGGATGGCCTTGTCATGAATCTCATCCTTTTGGGCCCGTAAGTCATCCATCTGACCTCTCTTTTGCATCTCCTGCTGCATGGCTATCAGTATCTCCATCATCTCACTACTACCCCCACTACCTTGCTAGTAGTTTCTTTGATAACTGAAGTTATTACCCCCTTGATAATGATTCTGATTGAGGGGTTGGTAGTTTTGGTTGTTACATTGGGAACCCAGTACCTGTTCCCATTGCCATGCAGCATGTTTACCTCATCTTGTTTACCTACCACACTAGGGCACTGACCACAGATTGGGTATTGCCCTCCAACCTCCTGTGTTTGGTCGACTTCCCTCACCACTGAACGTCGAGTGCTTCTTGATGATTAAGCCTTCCGTTTTGACGTACTTACCATTTTCTCTAAGTAGTCCCAATCGACATTCTCGTAATTCGTACCGAAAGTGCCATTCGATATTGAACTCAAATCTCTAACATCCACGTCCGTTAACCCCTCGTGAAAGGCATTTAGCAATTCCCACAATTATATACCGTGATGTGGGCAGTTCTTGAGCATCATTTTGAACAGGTTGAACGCTTTATGAAAATACTCACCGGATTGCTGTTGGAAGTTCCGAATACCTTTCCTAGTATTATTGGTTCGTTGAGGCATGTAAAATTCATCTAGGAAGAGCTGCTGCATATCAGGCCATGTAAAAATCGAAGTAGATGGCAAAGAGTGAAACCATTGTTGTACCTTATCCTCGAGTGTGAATTGGAAAAGAACCAATTTCACATCGTCCGCTGTGAAACCCTGGCCCCCGATAGTATTACACCGCGCATCATACGCGGCGATATGCAGATATGGCTCTTCATGTGCCAAACCGTGGTATTTGGGTAAGCTGGAGATCGACTATGCTCGTACCTCAAATGATCTACCTCCTAGTAATTGAGGAATTACAACCGGTGATGGGTTGTTAGCGATCGCAGGCTTGAAGTGACTTTCGACACCCCACACCGGTCCGCGGTCGTATCTCCTAGGGATACCTTCAGGTGGGTTAACCGGTGGAACCAAATTCCCTGGAAGTGGCCTCTGTTGAACTGACATTTGTTGCACCGGTGGCGGCAATGGTATGTCTAAAGGCCTTCCCTGAATTGGTTGTTGATTAATCAGATCCGGTTGCTGAAACTGTCGTTGATACCCAAACGCACCTGGGTTTTCTCTTTCTAGAGACCCATATCCCGTGCCATACCTCCTCGAACCTCTCGTATTCGCTACCTGTCTACTATGTTGATTACCCCCATATATCTCATACTCGTCGTATCCTTCAACGAACACGCCGAGCTATTCCCTTGATCAAACATTGGGAATTGTTGTGGCTGAGTTGGGCGGTAGTTTGATGGTTGGGTCGGTAAAGGAGTTGAGGTGGATGAAGTAACGGGTTGCATGTAGGTCCGTTTTTCTCGGAGGATCCGATACGTAACCTATCCTTGTTTATCACAACACTATCACGGGTGCGGAATCCCACGTAACGATGCAAACCAAACAAACGTAAAGCGGATAACACAAACAGATAATCAAAGATTCACTTAGATTAAAAGGACAAGAACATTCACAAACATATACACACAATGTTTGTCGATAAACTCTCTGGTTTCAATATGCTCTCGTAAGGCTAACTGTGAAATATGCAAAGCTATTTATACTAAACCTTGAACGAAATCACTATGAACGAAATCACTAGTGATTTCGCCATACATGACTCACGAAATCACAAGGGATTTCGTTACTTTGATGTTGGGCTTGGTCTTCGTCCAATTGATGTAGCAGCCCATATGAAGTCCAAGGCCCAATTCAAGCTGCTTGATCCAAAGACAAGTCAAAGCCCAAATATGGAAAGTTACGGCCCAGTTGTGTGTTAATTGGTCCAGAGAAGAATCTGGTCAATTGTTTTCACATTTTCAACAACTATGACATCATCATGACATCACAGAGATGATGTCATGGTGATGTGTCACCTGGTCTTGGTTCGCGGCGCTCCGTGCTTCGCGTGTCGAACTCTGGGGTGCACGACGGAGGAATGTCGTGTCTTCGGGCTTGAGTCGGACCTAACCGAGTCGAAACGAGTCGAGTCGAACCGAGCCGAATCGAACCGAGTCGAGTCGCGTCCACATAAAGTGTACCAACATTGCATTTGGTTGAGTGTAGTAGGGGTGTCATCAGCGACAATCCTCACGTAGGGTGAGGATTGTTGAGTGGTAATTGGTTAGGTAAAGAATGGGTAGTGGGAGGATGTTTGTTGATTCGAGTATGGCGGTAGATCGTCTAGATTGGGGAATGGTGGTGGAGGCATAGGTGGTAGTTATGTAGAACTAGTAGTTTGGGTGGATTGTGGTGGTGGTGGTTGAGATGGTATAGTAGTGTTGGGTGACGGTTGTGTAGGAGTCGGTGTGAATTGATTATGTAAAGGAGAAGTTTTGGGTTGCTTCTCGAGATTGCTTAAATTCTCCATTATTTTGAGATTCAAAGTTGGTGATTGTACTATTTTGTTTTCTCGCTGCACAACTCGGGTGTGCCTAACGGTTCTCTCGATTTCCGGATCAAATACAACAGGCGATGTAACAACCCTCGGTAAAACCGACACCCTAGTATATTTTAAAATATCCCAATATGTTTTTAAATATACCCCATATGTGAAAACCGAGCCCAAAATACGTTATAACATATAAAATAAATTAAAAACAATAAATATTAAGTTGAGGCGGGCCGCGTAGACCCACCCCAACATTACGCGGGCGGTATCAAGGTGGATACCTGATTTCGTTTGATTCCTTTAGTTCAGGCGGGCCGCGTAAGCTTTAGCTTACATTTACGCGGGCCGCGTAAGATCAACAACACGGCAACACCAGAGGCCGACACGTGTCGACATCGTGGTGGGTCTAGATCATGACCGGGACAAGCTACCCTGTTGACCAGGGTTGACGCTGGCCGCGTAGCCCTAAGGCTACCTTTACGCGGGCCGCGTGGAGACCATAATCAGGCCCTATATAAGAAGGCCTCGGGATTTCACTTTCCGTCGCTCACATCTTTCTTTCTAAACGAATTTCTGAAAATATAAGAATAATATTCAAGTATAATACCCCCTAATTAGCGAGGTTCTGCTCCGTTGTAAGTGTTATAACCCCGGTTTCATAGTAGATACGCTGCCCGATTGATTTAGGGTTCCGTAACAACTGTTGTGGTTCTGCCCGACGTAGTTGTTGGAATGCCGTCTCGGGGAGGGTATCATTAATATTTTCAAAGGGTTATGATACTAACCAATGTACATTTGTATAAATTATAGATTATATCCAAGAAACCCTTAAGTGAAGTCTAAGATAGCAAAGTGAGTTTATCCTCTTTTTGTTAATCTTTTTGGAATGTTTTACAAAACCTTAAATATTTTACAATGTGATTAAGCGGTGATTGAGTCTTTGTAGTTCTTCAATTACTGCCGGTATGTTGCGGTTTTGTATACAAAATTTACTACCTTGTGAGTAGTAAGTCGGGGATGACAGTACGTTACCATTGGACAACGAGTTAGCCAATGTATAATATGACCCACAAGTCAGAATTGACAGTACTGAATGAGTAATTGTGTAGAAATAAACAATGTGATCGCTCTCAATACTGTTTTAATTGATAAAATGTTTCTTGATTAAACTGGGATTCACTCACCAGTATTTCCCGCTGACAAATGTTTTTAAAACGCGTTTCAGGTAACACAATGAAACAACCAATTAGTAAAAAGCCAGCTGGAGAGCACTGAAGGCTTGGAAAAAATGTGGCTATAAAAGTTTCCTAAAAGACGATGTTTTAAATTCAATAAAATAGGGTTTATCCCTATAAACGTATTGTAATAAGAAACTTGGGTTTTGCCCATTTGATTATTAATATTAAATATGGTGGTTTTACTCTGATAAACATTTCCTAACTACGGTCCTGATGTATTTTCCGCTGCCAAATTAAACAAACTGATGCCACCGTCACTGAGTTCGTGTCCGCCCGTTCCCGGGGATCAGGGATCGGGGGTTGCGACAGGAGGTGGTAGCAGAGCCTAGCCACTGGTCTGAGCCAAAGAAGTGTTCTGCTGACACTTAAAATTTAAATTTTGTGTTAGGAAATAAATTACGGAAATATGTGCATAACTGTATTTATGTGTTATGTGTTATTTGACTATTTGTTAGTTCACAGTACGAGTGATCAAGGACCCTCAGAAATGAGTCGTCAGTTGTCTAATTCACCTAGAAGTGAAGGTACCTCATCACAGCCTGCCCTTTCTGGGTATTCTGCTGACCAGGAAGAAGGAATGTTTGCTTTTAAAGCTCAGTCAGAAGAGCCATTCCCTCATAAGAAACGAGGATGGTTCAGTAAGGAAGCATTTGCACGTAGGAAAAGAATGCGAAAGTTGCAACAGCAAAGAGCCTTAGCAGCTATTAAGCGAGAGACAGATGCCCATACACAGGATATGCTCAATAGAAGCCTAGCTAATTTTCATATCCTAGCCACAACTGCTGTTGACCCTAATCTGGAGCAAACAATAGCACCCCAACCACAATTGCAAATCCCTGACCAACCAATGGAGATAGAAAACTCTGAAAACCAAGTGGAAATGCATGACTTCAACCCAGAAGAAATCCCTAGGGTACCTGCACCAAACCCTCTAGATCCAAATTATGACCCCTGGTGGGACGATAATAGGGACTTTGTGCAACGTTACCCGATACATGAAGACATACAGAACATAGGAGCCTACCCAGGTATGGACCCTTTAGATCCCTATTACCACGATGAATATATTAGGGAGATCTTAGAAGATCCTTACCGATTTCAGGCACTTTCACCCCCATATCAGGAACCCGCACCCCAGATTCCGAACCCAGTCCTAGAACCTGCACCCCCAATGAGTGCAGAAAACGTCCAAGAACTTAGGACTTTTGGGGAGGAAATTTTAGAAAGCAGTGAGAGAATGAGACAGGTAGGAGAGCGTCTCGTATGGAAATACGATGAGCGCAATATGGATTTTTGGATAAATCCATATCCATGATGTGATAGGGGAGACGGTAATAGTAAAAATAATAAAATATAATAGAATAAAAATAAAAATATGTGTGTACGGATGCATATTACTATTAGTGTGATTCTATTTCTGTTGGTATTGTAATTTTTATTTCAGTACTAGAATGTAATATATACATAATAGTATATGGAAATAGAGTAAAAGTCGCAATGATCGACGTTTTTGGCTAGATTGCGTATCATATGATTAACTATATTAAATATTATCTTGTGATATTAATATGGGATAAATGTTTAAAATTCAGATGGCCGACGAAGGAAATCAAGGAAATTTGAATAATGATAACCAGAGTAACATTAACGTAGTTAATGAGAATCCAAGCATCAATAACAATGGAAACCAAATGGATAATAGTGCTGTTCAACATATAGTGGCACAAGGAATCATAGATGCCATGCCATTTATTATTCAAACTATTCAAGAAGCGAATAATAAAAGAAAGCATAGCAGTAAGCGACCCATCGAACCCGAAAACAGCGTGAACAATGAACCTTTACTTCAATTGATGACTGTCGTGAGCGTCAATCAAAAACCTATTTAACCAAATAGATAGGATAAGCAGGGTATTGAACCAGAGGAGTATTGTGGAAAGTGTCAAAATGTTAAATGTTGATTATCTATTGCGTAAAAGTAAATCTTGATTATCGATTTGTGAAATTGCTAAAGTAAACGAATTAATTTGAGGTTTTAATCAATAGGAAGAACAATGGTTCCTCCGGAATTCAAATTTTTCAGTTAGATTTGATTATGTGTTTTATCATAACATTCACATATACATAAGTGTTTAACCTAATCAATTGATTGTGACATCCAATGACTAAGTACTCTGATCAATACGTGATGGGAGGTTATCAAATGAACATCAATTACAATTACCAACCCTAATCCTGCATCAAATATATCCCGATTACTAGAACTCTCAGGAATTGAATGATTAAAGATTAACGATTAAATAAAATGTAACTGTTTATAATCAACTGATCAAATCATAGGTGAAAAACATCGAATGATTAGATCACCGAATTAATAAATGTCAAAAAACACATAAAGTCACCTAACATACGAAAATCCTCGATCTAGAGGAAACCATAAGGGAATTAGCCGCTCATCTCGCAAAATTGATCTTCAAAGGCTCGAATGATTGATTGTTGCATGATTGATTTGGCAAGTAACGAGAGAATGATAATGATGATGATGATGATGATGAATTGAGAGCCCAAAATCTGCTTATGTGCCTTCAAAATTCGTCCAAGGATAAAGTGTGTGTGAAAAATTAGGGTTTACTTCTTTAAAACCCCTCCAAAAACAAATCTCCTGTGCGCCCCTTAAACATCGTCGTCACCTACGGTTCAAGAACCGTAGGTTACGGTTCACACCCTCTCAAAACTTTCCTCTCCACCGTAGGTGGAGGTATATAGCATAGGTGAAGGTATAAAGTTTATGTTACTTTTTCAATTAACATCCTCCAACCTAACATCCTCCAACCGTAACCTATGGTTACGGAACCGTAGGTGACGGCGTATTCCTCAGCTCCACGTACAAGCCAAACACACTTTCATCAATTGTCATTTTAGCCCTCTATACTTCTCTTTTTCTCATTCCCTTCACATATTAACTATACTAAACTTTCATTTAATTACCAGAAAGCCCTTGGACTTGGGTGCATCACATTTCTCGTATCTCCAAACTCTATCTCAACCCGAATCAATGCCCGATTAATATGAAATACCTTGTTCAACATCCTCTAACGCTCCGCATCATCTTTAATCACCTTAACTTCACCAAATTATGCGCTTTACCTGCAATAACACAAACACTCGCAGTAAACATATTCCAAGCATATAATCATGTAAAACGCACTAAATCACATAAAAGAAGCACTTTAGCATTCGTGTTTCACACTCTCCATCAATGGCCCCTTAATTAAAATAGACTTAATGACACAAATGATCGACGTTAAAAGGGTATTTTGGTCAATCTTATGCAACTTAACAAAATATTGTTGAAAGTGGGTATTAGACCCTAACATGTTTAAGGAATAATAGAAAAGTAAAAAAAAACTTTAAACCTAAACTCTGGAACTTTTAGAGCTTAGTACTCAAAGGTGTGACTTGGATCAAACAACATAGAACATCTCTATAATTAATTTATTTATAATAAAAAAAAGGTTTATATATACACACACATAGACAAAGGTTCAAATACAAAGGGTTTTTTTATCAAGGATTCTACACCATTAATCCATCGAATTCTACACCATTAATCCATGGAATCAATGGTTTAGATTGAATAAATAAGTTGTCAAGCATTTTAGTTTTCAATTCACACAAAAATATAGTTGGAGGGGTGATTTTGGTATAACCTATCACTTGCTCTTTTTTCAAATTTCCTATATTTTTTTAAGTGTAAACTGTCATTTTGGTCCCTGTGGTTTGGGCACTTTTGTCATTTTAGTTCAAATCTCAAACTTTTTACATCTGGGTCCCTGTGGTTTGCATTTTGTTGCCATTTTAGTCCAAAAGCAAAGTCAGCTTAGATTTAAAAAAAAAGCCTGATTTTTTGTCCTTTTCTAAAGGGCATTTTGGTCATTTTGCCACTTGCCAACCTACCCACCCCACTCCCACCCCCACCCCCTCTCCTTTTCTTCTTTCCCCCTTTTCAACGAACTCACCTGTTCATCATCATCTTCATCCATTTCTCACTCCCATCCCACTTTTCAATCATTTCTAGCAGACACAAATTCACCAGTAATTCCACCATCCACAACCGCATCAACACCATCCGTATCACAATCCGATACTAACACATGCTCCTGAAATCAGACCTGCTACTGATTCAAGCCCTAACCTAACACCTCGCCAATTTGAATGAGACCTGCTACTGATTCAAGCCCTAACCTGCTACTGATTCAAGCCCTAATTAATTGATGATGCCGTCTATTTAACTTGCTCGCTATTTATTATTACTCTAGTTGTATGATCTTGTAATCCCTGTGTTTGTTCTATCTTATTGGAATTTGTATTCTACATTCTGTTGGGGTTGGTCTTATCACCGTAGTCCCAGACAATTGAGCTTTTTGCTTAAACATAAAGATACTTTAGTTGTGATGCACTGATACTTGCACATTTACATTATAGAAGCATAAAAGATCACCTGTATGGCTATTCAGGATCTGTGAGAAAAAATATTACCGCATATCCCAGTAAAATTCGTTGGAGCGATGAGGGACTTGAAAGGGATCTATACATCAAGACACCAACAGTAACTATTTTAGCAATGGATGGCAGAAGACGTTGGTTGGACATAAAAGAACTGGTTAGTCACACTTCACATATTATAGTGATTGTTCACTCTCTCTATATGTTATAATACAAAATAACGATGGTGTCATAGTCGGCCTTCAATTAGAAATCGATAAAATTTGATGATGCCGTCTATTTAATTAATCGCCGGTGAGAGGTTCGAGAATCGGTGTTTAGACGGTTGAGCTTTCTCTCTCTAGATACTGTGAGAATTACAGGATTGAAGAAGTGAGGATCGAGATTTTAGAGAGAGAAAATGGAAACGGTTAAGGTGTTTCTCTCTCTAGAACTTGTGAGAAAAAATGGAATTGGTGGAGGTGGTTGAGAGAAAGGGGTTTTATGGCGGTGAGGGTTTAGGGTTTGGATGAAATATGGGTTTGGATGAAATATGGGGAAGATTAAGATCTGGGGAAATATGAAGATGCTTTTATGATGTCCAAATCTAAATATTTAGTTATAATAATTTTAAAATGACTAAAATACCCCTGAGGGTAAGGACAAAACATGAGGTTTTAATTTGGGGATTCTGGTCAAATATCACTTTTAGACCAAAATGGCAACAAAATGCAAACCACAGGGACCCAGATGTAAAAAGTTTGAGATTTGGACTAAAATGGCAAAACTGGCCAAACCACAGGGACCAAAATGGCAGTTTACTTTTTTTTAAATATCCATAACTTTTTTTATACTGCGTAATTTTTCATGCAATTAAGCCAACATTACCCAGCGTAATCCGTAAAATATGGTTAAATCCTTATTGTAAACTATTCGGCCAATAGTTCTACTAGAGCCTATTGGATCAAATAAAAAGAAAATAATTATAACACTAAAAAGGCTACAAGCTAGCATCCATAAGACTAAGGGGAGGAGGGGTGGTTCACTAGTGATAGTTTCTATCACTCCCACTATCCAATCAAATCATGCCATGTCATTACCCAATATTCTATCACTAGTGATAGAAATGTAGGGGGGTGGTATCACTAGTGATGGAATTCTATCACTCCCAATTTTTTTTAATTTTCATTTTAAAATTAGAAATTAAACACTAAATTATAAATTTCACTAATTTTTTTTTATTTTAAAGGTTCGTCACACTAAAATTATAAAGGTTCGTCAAACACTAAAAAAAAGCCCAAAAGCCCAGCCCAATTAAATGTTCGTCAAACTTAAAAAAAAAAAAAAGTAATTGAGGGTTCGTCTAAGTGAAAGGTTCGTCCGTTTTCGTCAAGGTTTGTCAAGTAATTCACAAAATGTGAAAGGTTCGTCAAAGGTTCATCAAGTAATTCAAACTTTTCAACGCGTGATGTGTTTAACGCGTTTTTTTTTTGTTCGGCGGCGGTGTTCCGTTTTCGTTTCACGCGTTATAGGGGTGGTATAACGGACCACCCCGTGTGCCCTAAGCAACATGAACAGGAACTTTCAAACTCAGATCATTATTTTAAAGGGCAAAAAGTCTTTAATATGTTAAAATAAAAACAATGTAGCTGCATTCATTTAATAGCTAACGTTATCTAAAGGACATGATAACTACCCAAATATCTTTTATGGAAACCAAAATATTTGACATTTGAATTTTAATTTTGTATGTGTCATTTGACTTTTTAGTAAATATTAAAAAAAAAATCGTTTGACTTTTTTTGAACGGCAAGGAACGACGTGTCAACCACCTAATATGGATCGTCAGACGAACGTTTTCGGATGCCGTAGCGAGTGCGGAATCCAAGCTACGACACAAACCTAGCGAGAGAATAATACACAAAGATATCAACGATTAACGGGTTCATATATAGATTTCGACAGAGTTTCGGTACAAGATTCGACAAATACAAAGCACACCGGAACTCTCTCTCTCTCTCTACACTCTCTCTCTAGCTCTTGCAAGCTCTCGTTCACAAATGATACGGACACGGTATTTATACAACCCGGACTAAGTATTTTACAAAACTGAAATAGCAAAGTGAAATAAGTATTTAGAGAACTGAAACTAAAATGGTTGTTTACGTGGTGTTAAAAAAAGGCTTTATAAGACCATGTGTAGTGGTTAAGAAAAATAATGCCTCTACCATGGGGCATTATTCGACATGTGGCAGTCCAGTCGACATAGGCATTATTGCAAAAGTGTTGTAGTGGGGCATTATTCCAATAACGCCCAAGCAATCATTTCACAATTTTTTTTTAATATAAAACATAAAAATCTTCATTAATTTAAAATAAAAATTACATTACTTGAAATAAAAAAAAATACCGAAAAAAACAGAAAATAAAAAAAACTGAAAATAAAAAAAAAAACCGAAAAAAAAAATAAAGTTAAAAAAAAAAGATGATCTAGAGTCCATATTTTTCTCGAATTTTTTGGTGACGCATTTGCGCAAGGATCAACGCATCGCCTTGGAGGTGGTCGATAGGTTTGGACAAAAACTCAATGTCCTTTTCCATTTGCCTCGCCTCTTGCATCTCGTTAAACTTTTTGGTTTCGGCCACTCGTTCTTTCATAATCTCATAACGTTGGTGGCCGAGGTCGCGAATGTCTTGGAGACGACGGTTCATCTCCTCGAAATCTTCCTTTAACTCGAGATCAGAAGACGACTCGACCGTCTTTTTCCCGGTTCGCTTATCCTTTCTTCTACCGGGCGGTCGGGTCAACTCTTCTTCAAGTTCCTCGTCAACGTCCACCACCTCATTTAGATCGACATTGCGTGCATCCGATGTCGGTGTTTCAGGGTCAACGGAGGATGATGTTTTTGACCTTTTAGCTCGACGTCTACTACTAGACGTCATTGGATTAACTAGCGCCCACTTTGGACTTTTTCGTAGTAGATCCCAACACTTATAGTACGGGAAAGGGCATTTCGTTCTCTCGAACTCGTCCAAAGTCTTCGTTAAAACCCCGATGTCAGCTTCACCGCTCCCGCGATTATCGAAGTTACCAGGGCCGTCTCCGAAAATCCCAAAAAAAAATTTGGCCCTGTTTGAGATAAAAAATTTGGGCCCTATTCGCAAATCTTCATATAACATAAACTCATCAATCATTCAATTTTATAACTAAAAATTCATAATACTACGATAATTGTTATGAAATAGATAAAACAAATTAACAAAAATAGTATAGCAAAAATGAGGATATGAAAACACTTAGCGACTCGTAAACTCGAAATCAGACTCGAAACAACAGTAAGATCATTAACCTGAATTCTGAAATCTGAATCTTTTTCGAAAATCGAAATCAAGATGTAACTTGGAAGTTGGAACCTGCGGATGTCCAGATGATGATCATTAATCTGAATGTTTTTCGAAATCAATATGTAACGCGGAACAACAGTAACATCAATCAACAAACAAAAATCAAAAGACAACAAACAATTGAACGTAACATCAATCAACAAACAAAAATCAAAAGACAACAAACAATTGAACAAATACCTCTCCTGAATCGCGATTCGCGAATCTGCGGAATGCGATTGCGGATGTCCGGTGGCCTGGTGCAACGTTTGATGACTTTGATAAGAAATCCTGCAGCGTTTGATGACTTTGATCAGAAATCCCTGGTGGCCTGGTGCAAAGCAAAGAACCACGCGACTTTTGATTTCCTGCAAGCAGCGATCGATTGTTTTTTGACAAAGGTTTGGGCCTATAATCAGTTAATGGATTGGGTTTGTTACCAAACTTTGGGGCCTGTAAAAAATTTGGGATATATATATAAAGAAAACATAAAAAATTTTGGGCCCTTTAATTATTTGGGCCTTGTTCTCAAGCACACTTTGCACTTGCTTATAACCGGCCCTGGAAGTTACGTTGGTACACTTCTTGGAACGCATGACACTTGTTGTTAATATCGGTCCATTTGCTAGAAATGGAATCTTTGTCCCGATGTTCGCCTTGACCCCACGTGCTAAAAAGAGTGCACGAACCCTATCTCAAAAAACGGGGCCCGTTTGAAAGTTTGCTACAAAATTAAAAAATAAAAGTAAAAATATAAGTTGTATGTTAAAAATAAAAGTAAAAATATAAGTAAAAAAAAAATTATAAAAGTTACCAGTTTCGTGGTCCTCCGAAATGTCGAGCCACGCCCGAGTCAACGTGAATTCCTCATCCTTCGTCCATTTAATGGTAGTTTTTGTACGTCGAGGTTCGTCCTTTTCCTTCTTCTTATGCGACCTTCTGCCGCGTTTCGATTTCTCTTGCACCGGTTCGGGTTGCGTCTCCGGCACGACATCGACATCGGGTTCGGATTCGGCTTGTTGTTGTGACGTTTGCGACCCGCCGGCTTGACCATAGCCGAAGGTGGGAGGCACGAACGGAGTGGCGCCACTCAAGTAAGCCGCGTACGGTAAAAAGCTCGGGTCCATGTCTTGAAGGTTATACGGGTGTTGCGGTTGGGTTGTGTTCGGGTTCATGGGTCTTGCGGGGACACCAAAAGGGGGTCGGAATGGATGCATGATTGTATAAAATATAAAAGAAGTAGGAGAGAAAGTAAGAGTTTTTTTATAAAAAATAGGAGAAAGTGGGTGATATATATATAGTCGGTAAATTTTTGAATTAAAAAAAAAAAAAAGTTAAACATTTGACCGTTGTCAACGGTCATCTCTTGGCCCAAGTGAGTTTTAAGCGTTTTAATTAAAACGCCAACGTCATTTTTTTTCGAAAATAACGCCGTATAACGCCGGGTGTAGTGGGGGGCGTTTTGGGGCGTTTTTTTTCAATTTTTTTTAAAAATACCGCCCCACTACGAGTGGTATAACAATTGTGACTTGAATTCATTATTTTAATAATATCATGAAGCATCTAGGATTCTGGACGCAAATACAGGGTTGACTTTAACCATCACATTCTAAGGGTACAATTCGTACTCAGGGTAGAGATGGTTGGGTAGTTCAGGTATATAGGGAGCACCAGAGCCGGCCTAGCGGGTAGGAGTGGGCGGGTTGAGCTCTCCGGTATCACTCACCGATCCGGATAGGGGTGGTTTGTGTTTGTTTGTGACCGTTGAAGGGCATATGACCGTTTACTGTTGAAAAAAATATATTTTTTTCTATAAAAACTATAATATACATTCTCTCTACACAAAATACATTTTTTCTGCTAAATTTTTACCACACTACTCTACAATTTATCTAGTAACCTAGCGGGACTTTATCTATGATCTAAAGTATTACAAAACTATAGATAACTTCAAGAGTGTACTTCTTGAAATGACAAAACGATTATTAGATTCAGAACTCAAATTTAGCCATTAGTTGAAGATAATAGTATCACTAACGATGAAAAGCTTGCTAGTTTTCATAATGCTCAGCTTAAAAACTTACTTCATGTCTAAAATTCTTTTTTGCAGTTTGAAAAAAAAAAAAAAATTGATGTCTAAAGTCATCAAAGAGGCCGAGGGTTGACTTTAGCCATCACATCCTAACTTCATCACGTACATTAGAATCTTTTTTTCTGGTTCGGCACATGAGGTTGCTTGGTTAAAGGGTCAGCATTGTATTAAACTCAAAACAAGTTGTTTAGTCTATTTAGCTGGAATTAAACAACCTTTTTTTTAATAAAAATCGGGTCAGCAACTGACACAAAAACAAAAACATATGAAGGCTTGACTTTTAGCACCAAAAATTGAAGCGTACAATACATTCTATGCGTTTAATTAATAAAATGTCATGATTGAAGTAGCGTAATATATCCCTAATTTCTCTCCTCACTATTATCCTATATAAAGGCATTGCTTCTCATTGAACTAGTCACAGCAAATCAATCTTCTTTGTTCTTTTTTAACCATCTTTCAATTCCTTTACAGGAATTACAAACACATTTTGTGTTGGTTCATCAAAAACCCAAATTTGTCATGGCAGGAATCACCACCCCCTTGACCTTCACAGTCCGGAGACGTGCACCGGAGCTCATAGTTCCGGAAAAACCCACACCTCGAGAACTAAAGCCTCTCTCCGACATCGATGATCAGGAAGGACTGCGGTTGGAGATTCTGGATATACTACTAGTTTATCGCGGGGATCCGAAAATGAGAAATAAGAATCCTGCCAGTGTGATAAGAGAGGCTCTCGCTAAGCTTCTGGTGTTCTACTATCCGTTCGCTGGACGGCTAAAGGAAGGTCCGGCAGGGAAGCTGATGGTGGACTGCTCCGGCGAGGGTGTGTTGTTTATTGAGGCTGAGGCGGATGTTATGCTGGATCAATTCGGAGATGCACTTCGGCCACCATTCCCTTGTATAGAAGAGCTCCTTTATGATGTTCCGGGCTCTGATGGCATCCTTGATTCACCATTGCTACTGATTCAGGTAATCTGGCATGCAATTGAAGTCACAAAAATGGACATTATTTTTTGTATGTTTTTGAATAAGAATTGTACTTATTGTCATTACCGCTTAAATTGGCACATGTTCATTAATTTTGATTCATAGGTGACACGACTACAATGTGGGGGTTTCATCTTTGCCATACGACTCAGCCACATCATGAGTGACGCAGCAGGACTCATACAGTTCCTGTCAGGATTAGTTGAAATAGCCCGGGGAGCCACATCACCATCAACATTACCTGTGTGGCAAAGAGAGTTGCTTTGTTCAAGTGATGGACAACCAAAGACAATGTTTACTTGTCGCGAGTATGGTCAAGTTGTAGATACTAAGGGTGCAATCATCCCACTCGATGACATGGTACACACGTCATTATTCTTTACTGCCACCGATATTTCAGCTTTGCGTAGGCTTGTTCCGAAACACCTACAAAGTTGTTCCACCTTCGAGGTGCTAACAGCTTGCATCTGGCGTTGTCGTACCATCGCTCTCCAACCAGATCCAGAAGAGGTAATGCCCATTATATGGCCTGTAAGTGCGTGTAAGACGCTCAACCCTCCCCTCACTAAAGGCTATTATGGAAATGTTTTGGCTTTTGTCGCCGCCATTTCCACAACTCGAGATCTATGTAACAAGCCATTCGCTTACGCATTAGAGCTTGTGATGAAAGTCAAATCTGATGTCAATATTAGATCAGTTTCTGACCTAATGTCATTCAAACGACCACTCCACTTCACAGCTATTCGAGCTTTCGGTATCTCAGATCTGACCCGTGTAGGATTGGATAAAGTGGACTTAGGGTGGGGGAAGCCGACATATGCAGGGGTTCCCAAAGGCGGTATAAGCATCGCCCGAGGTGTTACTAGTTTCTATGTACCTTATAGAAACAATAAAGGAGAGTCTGGAATCGTGATGCCCATTGCTTTGTCAAGTGGATCGATGGACAGATTTGTCAAAGAGATAGATAACTTGTTAGCCCATGGAAAGATTGATGAAGCTCTCGTGGAACACTCACTTCCTGCTCTTTCAAAACTATAATTTCGATGCGCAAGATGGTTTTTAATCTTTGAAAACTACTCGCTCGCTTATATGGACATACATATTTTAAAAGATTATATCTATGTATAACAAAGTGTATTCCGTATGACGTCTTATAAATGGTTACCAATACACATTATATACATCATTACCTTATTTATGATATAGTTTTGACCTCATAGTTATATGGTTATAGATGATATATATGTGTGTCTTGGTCATTTAATGTCGTGTTACAATATATCCATGGCCGGACATTGTTCTTTAAATTGATTGTACTAGACGAACCATCTTTGATATGGTTTTTACTAAATGTACACATTCCCTCCTAAATCAATCACATCATCACACTTTTAAGGGATGCGCGAAGCATATTAGGTACGTTTAACCTCACCCTAGAAATTAAGTTTCATCTCAGTTTTCTCAATCATTGTTATATTCGCATTGCGGAATGCCACACAACAACGGCCACCCTACCACCGCTAACCCGATGTCGGAGCCTCCATCCTTAACCTTTCAACCTCTAAACACAACCGCTCCTTAATTTATATCATGATCTTTCATGATATGTATCTTGAAAATGATTTGAGAATCCACTAATGGGGTCCCTGCAGATCGTTTGCTTTGGTTGTTAACTTAACGTGTCGAAAACATTATTATTTTTCATTGATAGTGGTCAATCGGAAACTTGACTTTTGGAATAACTATTTTCGGTTACTGGTTTTATTGTGGCTAGATATCACTGAAGTTTGAAATAGTTTCATTTTTGTGGGACCCTAACATAACCGTTGTTCGAATAATCTCTTGAATTTTGTTCTAGCGAACTATTTTAAACGTACATACAATGTTAAGAACTTTAAGTTTGGTATAAACGAAAATAGGCTGTAATGTTAATCGGCTTTTATTAGTTTTAAAGCATGGGTAACTATTTTGAGTAAAGGGAAGTAGAATTTTAAATATGTTGAGAACTTTAAGTTTATGTATTTTAAATATGTTGAGAATTATTTTGAGTGTTAGGATCTGAGTTTGATTGTTGTGATAGTTAAGATGAAAATAATGAATGAAGATAAAACAAAGATGAAATATGAAGCGGAATAATTAACTTTTCAATCACAACAATGAAGATATTGCTTTCATCAACATGCTTTTATAAATTTGTAATTACAAGTTTACGTATGCATGAAGAATACAACTGCCCCTCAGCCTGATCACTCCTCGTTTATTCGTACAAAAATGTCAAGGTGAAAGTGATTAATAGAACAGTACATGCATTGTTCTATTTATAGTACAAACGAAACATCTGAAGCATCTAAGCTAACGGTACCTAGACATCGACATCTAACAGCCTAACAAACTCCTAACATCTGCTAGAGCCTAAGCACTATTACATTAATAATACATGTAAACTCTGTTAATCATCATCTGTTATAGATCCTCTGTTGAACTTTATCATATGTTGATCCACGGCAGACCTTAGCTTCATCAAACTTTAGTCTTCTCAGCATAGGGTGATCAGACCTTTGCTTCAACAGACTTTGTCTTCATCAGCAAAGGTTCTCTTTGGCAGACCTTTGGCTCTGGCAGACTTTAGAGAAGCAAATGTTGAGTCTTTGCCTTTGGGAGGAGCAGATCTTCAAAGCACTGTTATTTGTAATCAGAGGTTGTAGACTATTTTGGCTTTCCAATCATCTGTTCTTTTGTGGGGTCCACAAGATCCAACAATCTCCCCTAGAACAGATGATGCCAAAACTCTTCTTTATTTCTGATCTTTATTTCTCATCAACATTTCCTTGATTTGGCCTTTGAATTATAATTCAAAGTTCATGGAAACCATATCTTCAGAATCCTTTTCTAGTTCAAGGTTCAATAGATCTTAGAGGTCACCTGCATCCAGACCATATGCATCCTGCATTCTTATCCTTTGAACATCACCATCTGATCTGAGCAATGTCAATTCGTGGGTGTCTGAGGATGAATTCCACTTTAGAATTTTTGAATCAGATGATTTTCTTGGGTGAAGGATTATTTTTTATGAGTTTGGTGATTGTGATCTACTCATTAGATTAGTATATGTCTCACGTAGTTTGTTACTGGTAGGATCTGTGTGATATAACAGTTGGGTTTTCAGTCCCTCTTTCCTGTAGTAGTCAGCATACATCTTCACATCAGCCTCAGATATCTACTTCTGCCTTTTTGCTTGATTTAAGGCAACTATGGACAAGCCAAATGCTGAGTACTGCTTTTTAAATGTAGTGGTCTGTTGAGGGACAACCACTGTTGGATATACTGGCTTCTTTGGAACTGTAGGATCCTTTTCTCTTAGCTGTTCCAGTTTCTTGTATGTTTCAACAATTTTGGACTCTGTCCATCTAGCAACAGACCTTGCATTACCATACTTTGCAGCAACTAGCTCTTCTCTCATTCTCTTCAGCTTCAATGCCTTGTTTTGATCAACTTGTTTGTATTTCTTCCAGTCTGGTGGAGTTGGCTCATGTAAAGGGTCATTGAGCATCTTTTGAATTCTTTCCATTTCTTCTTTGAGAGCATCTGTTGACAAATCTTTGAAATGTACTCTGTTTGCTTTGTATGGTTTATGTTGCATGATATAATCAAGGTAATCCTATCTCAGTTCCTTATCAAGCTTAGCATTTATTGGTTCTCAGACATGGACTTGCTCAGATCCTTAGCATAATCTTCTATCTTACTCACCTTGCTAAGTTTTAGTGACAAGATTCCCTGAGCAGTCCTGTCATCCATCCCTATACACTTCTCTCTTCCAATAATCTCAGTCTGTCATGATTTCAACTTCAAGTATTCATCTAAGTTTTAGGCTTGCGATAACCATGGAAAGATGGGAAGGACAGTTGTGATGTATCTTCTGTTGAATAAAAAGATTCAATTTCACCTTTAATTACATGAATCTCCAGAGGATACTGAGCAACCAGTGGGATTATTAGTGGTGGTGGTTGAGTGGATGGAATGGAAGCGGATTTTGGTGGAAATGATGAGAGTGGTGTGGCTTGAATGGGGAAGATGATAAGGGGATTGGTGATTGAATCTCCTCATCATCTTCTTGCACAATAAAAGTTTTTCTTTTGCGTGTGAATTTGATTTTACGTGAAGGTGGGCGTGTTGGAATTCTTGCTGGCGTAGGCAGTGGTTGTGTTGTTGTGGGAAAGATAATCATGGCAGTGGTTTGTGAAACATTTGCTGATACATTTGTTGTACTAGCATCTGTTGGTGGATTTGGTGGCGATGGTTTCTTTTGAGGTAGTTTTTATGGTGAGGGTTTTGTTTTGGCTGCAGCGGAGGATACACTTCTTGTAGACCTAGCAGTGGTTTTAGGAGAGGTGGTAATTGGTTGTCTAACATTTCTTATTGACTTTCTCCATTTTGAAGTGCCAATGTCTTCCTTTTTTCCTCTGCATGACCTGTTCTTGTTCAATTAGGCTAGAAACTTTGGCTTCAAGTGTATCTTACCTTCTCTGCTTTTCTGAGGCAAACTCTTTTGCTATCTTCTTCAGGGTCTCATCAATCACCTTTTCACTTCTAGCATCTGATGCCTTAGCACAGGTTTTGGTTGGTTTTGCAGGAATAGATTCTGACTTTAATTGTTGCACCTTTGATGGTTTTGTTTGTGATGAAGGCTGCAACTTTCTCAACTTGTCATTCTCTCCCTTTTTGGCATCATCTTCCACTTCTTCTTGAAGTACAGTTAGAGGGGCAGAGCCAGTAGTCTTTAAAAGATGTTCCCTGATGGCCTTGATATCAGCTTGTGTAACTTTGTACCTGGCCTCAACCATGTTTCTTATCAACTCCATGTGAGTGTTGTGGTTAATATCTGCCAAATTCCTTTGAGCTTGGATAATTGGTTGTACTGATTTCCACAGCTCATTAGCAATTTGCTGAGTTGAAGGTTGACTTTCAGAATTATTCAACATCTGTTTCATCAAGCTTTTCATTTCTTCCATTGAGGATTCCATAGATGTCATTCTTTCCGTCAATTCCTTGTATCTTAATTCATCACCTAACTTAATAGGATCATCTGAATTCCTACCAGAGGTAGTTTGATTTGGTTCCATAATAGGAGAAGACTCCAAATTATTAGAACCAAATGCCCCTTTGTCTTGGTACTAGGGACTTCCAACTGAAACAGAGGTTACAATTGTATCCTCAACAGTTGTTGTCTTCAAGGAAGTCTTATAGATGAAACTGCTGTCCAACTGAAAAACTGTTGTTTCACCAGTTATAGTGGCTGCTTCACTTGAACTACCACCAAGAGTTACATGTAACTCAAGGGGTGTAGCCTCCTCAGCTGTTTGTGGGCTAGCAAGTTGAATTTTCTCAGACTCGGTCACTTGTGGAAGTTTGCTCTCTTTAATTGCTGATTGAGAGGAACTGATTTGTGTCTGAGTTTTATCAATTGCATCAAACAGAGGTATAAATGTTGGTGGAATTGGAGTGGAGGGTTGTGGAGTTGAAAGAGAGACAATCCTAGGAGAGGGGCTTAGAAACAGACATTCAATTGGAATGCCTACCTCTTGATTTGGTGTCCTTGTGCTTACAACTTGTTCCTTTTGTGAGGATTCAAGAGGAGTTTGGATGGGTGGAGATCTTTCCATCAGTTATAAGGAAGTAACAACAGTAGTTTCTAGTGGCTTTTGTGTTGCCACAAGGTTATCCTCTAGGATCTCTTATGGGTAGTCCATAGGACAACCCTTAAGTGTTATAAATGATAATTTAACCCCGCATTTATCCATGTAATTGTCTAGAATTAGGTAACTACGGCTGTTTGTGTTTTAGGTACAAATAGAGCTTAAAAGGGAAGGAATTTGGAGCATCAATAAAAAATTAAATATTGGAATGGAAGAACTAAGAATATCACATGATAGAGGATGAAATTATGAGAACGTAGGCAAAAACGGCGAAGAACACGGAGTTGAAACGAAAAAGTTATGTTGAAAACAAAATTTCATGTTGAAGCCCACCGTTGCCTACGGTGGAGGGCGTAGCTTACGGTGGTCCTTGACATAAATTGTCACCGTATGATAGTTTAAAGCCACCGTAAGCCATTCCAAGCCACCGTAAGCTACGGTGGCCACCGTAGCTTACGGCGCTGACCTACGTAAATGTGTAACTTCCACCTTTTAATGCGGATTTATGATGCCCTTTCAAGTCCAATCATTCCCATTCGGTTACCAGCAGTCTAGAGGCGAATTTTGGGTGTTCTTGAGAGCTTGAAACAATTTCTAAACATCTAGTTAGTGTTTTTAATTCTTATGAACATTGATATGTATGTGATGATGATTGTCCAAGTCATGAGTGGCTAAACTTATGGTGACTATCTTTGGTTGAAGGTTTGCGTAAGACTTTATGTTTGGATTTCATATTTCTAGAATAATGAACTTGTCTTTATGATTTGTTTGTTATGGTGTGTGATTGCTTGTTTGTAAATTGTTAATTTTTATGTTAATCTCATTTGAAACCATACGTTCTTGGTGCTATTGGCAATCGAGATATCATGGGTAGAATTAGGATTGGGTATTGATTAATTGGTCATCGGGTAACAACCTCGCGTTCTAGGAATCCGAGTACTTAGTTCCCTTTCATCACAACAAGTAATCGCACAAGAACTATGTCTATGTAGTTCTTTCTAGTGGAATGTTAGCGTAAATGTCGAAGCAAACCGGAAAGTAAAGATGGTCATTTGTCTCAAAATTGTTTACAACCCAAATTCTCATTTTGCAATTAGACTAGTAATCTTAGTTTTAAAAATTAACCAATCAAACCAACTCTTGAATTTATTTTTATTGCAATTAGTTTAATCTTAGTTAACTTAGATACACTTCTAAATAACACATATTCCACAAACTCCATGTGTTCGATACCCACTTACCGCTAGCTATTAGTAGTAATTGGAATAAATTTGATTGTGACCACGACATCACGTCAAATTTTGACGCCGTTGCAGGGGAGTAGTGCGCAACGTGTGTTATTTTTTATCTTCTTAAGTTTGTTATTTTTCTGGTTTACGCTGGGTGTGTTAGTGTGCAGGTATTTACAGGTGCATGCATATTTAGAGCTCTCACAAGCTATCACCATTGGCATTTGATCCGGAAATTGAACGGACTTTGCGAAGAAATAATATTTTGTTACGAGAAAACAAAATCAGCGGGTCACCAACAACACCTACTACACCAGTTACACCAATTAGATACATGGATCCACCACCTCCACCCACTAAGGGTCAACCTACACCACCCTTTACACCATCTTCAACACTACCTTCACCAAATACTACCATTCCTATAACCACATCAGAAATCAAACCAACCAACACTACATTACCCGAGAACACTCAACCTGAATACTCTTTTAGCTATCAAGCTACATCAGCCGCCATTCCTGCTAATTCAACATTTTTTCCAATATCCGGCCAACCATCATCATCACAAATACCACCTAATTTATACCAAACTGGTCCATCTATTATCCATTCTACTCCATTTCAACCGGGAGTGCAATTTCAACATACTTCAGGAGTAAGACAAGATGGGTTCGATGATAGGTATGATGACAACTTTGTGGGATATGATGAAGAAGGATACATGTATGGGGGTGATGGAGATCAAGGGGAGTATACCTATGTTCAAGGTCAAAATCAAAGAATGTCAAGTGTTGGTGGGATTCCTCAACAACAAATCATACCTCAACAATTGCCACCACAAGGTCCACAAGTGCAAAGACGAGTTCAACAACCTCATTTGGGGCCGAGATTTCAACCACTTCCACAACAATTTGGGCCTCCACGAATGCAAGTTCAAAGACCAATGGGTCCTATACGTCCAAGAGTTCGGTTGGGGGTACCAAGGAGATATCTTCAAGAACACGCGAGAGGCATTGAAGCACATTTTAGACCGGTGATCACTCATAATCCTTCACCAGTAGTTATCCCTCAAAATGATCAAGGAAGGACTTTTGAAGTTCGAACCAATTTGTTACAAAGTTTGCCAAAGTATAAGGGTCTAGCAACAGAAGAACCGTACTTTCATTTGTATTTGCAACACTATTGGGGGTCAAGGATTTTCAGCCGATGATGTCAAATTGGTGCTATTCCAATTTTCCTTAGAAGATAAGGTGAAAAAGTGGTTTTATACATTACCTTCGGCATCTATCTATACATGGGCAGAAATGCAACAAATCTTCTTGGATGAATTTTTCACCGCTCAAAAGACAAATGATGCTAGAAAAAGTTGGAGAAGTTTTCAACAACAAACGGGTGAAATGTTTCATGAAGAATTTGAGAGGTTTAACATGATGATAAAGAATTGTCCTCATCATGGGATAGAGCTATGGGAGTTGATGAATGCATTTCATGAGGGGTTGTGTTCCGAAGATGCGTGTGACTTAATGTCTATCACAAATGGCACTTTTGGCACAAATTACGAGCATGATGATTGGGAATTCTTGGAGCAAATGGTGTCACGTCAAAAAGAAAAGCTCAAGCATCAAGGAGAGCACGACCGGCCATTACCCGAACTCAAGTGCACGTGGTAGACGATGGTAATGTTCAAACTTCTAATCAAATTTATGATGTTTGTGCACTTTGTAATGAGATAGGGCATGCGGCTGAAAATTACCAAGGAGTGGAAGGGCAATATGAGGAGGTGAATGCATTGCAAGGGCAAGGAGGGGGTGGTAGAAATTATAACATGAACTCCAATACTTACCACCCCGGCTTAAGAAACCACCCAAACTTTCGATATGGGAATCCCTCAAACCAAGCTAACCCAAATTTCCTAGGAGCTCAAGGAAATTTCATACCTCGTCAACAATACAACCAAGGTCAATTTCAACAATCGGGTGGTCAAAGTGGTTCTTCGAGTCAAACTTCATCAAGTGGGAATGAAGTTATGGATATGCTCTGGTTGATGCAACAAGATATGCAAAGAAGGAATCAACTTGATGATGTTCGCACGCAAAAAGATGAAATCCGTGACAAAGCGATTCAGTCGTTGACCACTCAAGTGGGTCAACTTGCAAGTGACGTGGCATTATTGAAGAAAGCAAAATGTCAATCACCAAGTGACACGGTGATAAATCCCAAGAACACAAAAAGCATTAACATCAATGTGGTAAGCACCGTTCCTAATAATGAAATTAATGAAACATTTCTTACTTCTTCTTGTCAACTGAGTGCAGGTATAGGAAGGGATGCCGAGGTTGAAACGGACAAGGAGCATGGAGCACCACTTGTGCCGATCCGAGTGGGAAAATTAAAAATTCCCCAAGCATTACTGGATTATTGGGCGAGTATGAGTGTGCTACCAGGTGACCTATATGATATGTATGATTTTGGTCCGCTTCAGGATGCAGACACCATGGTGAGTTTGGCGGATGAAAGTTGGAGGCGTCCACGGGGAATGGTTAAGAATGTTATGATTCAGTTGGGAGAATTAGAATACCCGGTGGATTTTCTGGTTTTAGATTATGCTACTACCATGATGGAGTCACAACAAAGGGTGATTTTGGGTCGACCATTTCTCTATACGACAAATGCTCAAATCGATTGTAGAGAAGGAATCATTACCATGACCGAAAAGAACCGTAAGTTGTCATTTGATGTTCAGACTAAGATGATTAGTTATGATTTTGTTGAGGCGAAGGATAGCGGGTGTAACACCTCGTAAAATCACGTTCAACGAAGTATTGACACGTGTAATAAACCCTAGTAAAGTCAAACCTTGAATATAAGGGACTAATTTTTCGCGAAATCGAAAAACATTAATTATGAAAGAGCTGGAAGTATTAACATACCTAAAATAAGTTTCTAAATAACCTCTTATGGTTCTATATTCACAAATAAGCCATTGATAATCTGTTGGTACACTTTATGTGGACGCGACTCGGCTCGGTTCGACTCGGCTCAGTTCGACTTGGTCGACTCGGTTAGGTCCGGCTCAAGCCAGACGATACTACATTCCTCCGTCGTGCGCCCCAGAGTTCGACACGCGAAGCACGGAGAGCCGCGAACTATGTCCCGATGACACATCACCATGACATCATCATTGTGATGTCATGGTGATGTCAAAATGTTGAAATTGTGAAAAGTTGTCAACAGAATCAACATTTGGGCCGAAAATCTCTCATGGGCCAATCAAATAGCATATCTCACATGGGCCAGTCAACTTTTGTCTTGGGCCAACCTTCAAATGACGAAACAGGAGATGGATTAAATGTTTAGGTGACGAAACACTTTTGTTTCGTCACTTTGAATTGTGTTTCGTCGAGTGCTGTTTAGTTTCGTCATGTTCTGTGTCTGTCTAGTATAAATACCCTCATTTGTTTCTGTGTGAAACAGATGAGCACCGAGAGACTTAGAGAGAGTCTGTTAAAACATTGTTTGTATATGTTTGTGGTTGTACTCATCCCTAATCAATAGATATTGAATCTTTGGTTACGTGTGTGTTTTACACTTTGTTTGGTTTGCACCGTCACGGGGATTCCGCACCCGTTACCGTGTTCGTGATAAACAAGGATAGGTGTTCGTTATCGATCCTCACCGGAAAATCGGGACCTACAAGTGGTATCAGAGCTTTGGCTCTAATCCTTGTTTAAAACCAAACATATTTGGGTTTTTATCAGGTTTTCACTCACATCAATTAAACATGAGTTCTACGAGTCTGGACTCACAACTAGTTCAAAATCAGATTTCGATGGCCGAATATTTAATGAAGACCATACCAAAACGTCCATCTCAAGTTACAACTACTCAACCACAGTTCGATCTAGGTGCTTGTCTTTCACAATCCATATCTCGACCTCAAGCTACCACTACTCAACCACAGTTCAATCCGAGTGCCTATATTCCAAAACCACCTCAAGCTCAACCTCAACAAGGCAACCAAAATCCTTTCATAAATCAAACAAGTACATCCACGTCCAACTCAAATCAAACTGATGAAAGGTGTGACTGGTCTGTAAAATTTGGAGGTGGAGATCAAGGAGGAACTGTGTTTAATGCTAAAATTGTCAAGAATGTCAATGATGGTGAATCTTCAGGAAAAGATGATAGTTTGTCGAATGGTGCCAAGGAGATGATATGTCAAAATTCTGACTTGATCAAGAAAGCTGATGCTACATCAAAAGAAATGGAGAAGATTCTCACTGAAGATGGATCTTTCTCTTCTCAGACTGCCTTTATGGCTAATGTCACAGCTTCTATAAGTCAGGTAAAATCTGAAACTCCTAGCATATGTAGTGATTGTGCTGATTTGAAACTTGAATGTGCTAATGCTAAACATGCTTTTGAAGAATTAAAACATGAATGTGCTGATTTGAAACGTGAATCTGAAACGCTTCATAGTCACAATCAGAGTTTGGTTGTTGAACTTTCAAAGTGCAAAGAGGCAAATATGGCTTTAGTTCGAAATGAAAAGGAATTTAAATCTGTTATTGAAACCTTAAAGAAAAGTGTTTCCGAAGTGAACAAAGTTGTTTATCATAAACAAGTTAGTATTAACGATTACATTAACATCGTTAAGGAAACCAAAAAGGAACTAGCCATTGCCAAATGCGAGCATGATGCTATCAAGCAAAAATTGGAGAGTTATTCTAACTCCCGATTTGTGCTCGATCACATAATTGACGTTCAACAACTGAAAGGGAACGTGAAAGGCGTTGGGTATAAGTCATGTCCGCCTCCTTTGAGACACAACTATACCAAAATGCCCGATGAAGAGGATATGCCTCGGTATGAACCCAGTGTGCCTCTTAATTATGAGGAAGTTACTACTGGCCTAGGGTTCAAACCGGACAATTCATCGGAGGGCTCATCTGATAGAAAGGAAAAGTCATCATGTGCTTCAAATCAAAGTCCTCCAACCATTGAGGACTATGATTCTTCGGATGATGAGTCAGATGTGAGTGATGAGGATAAATCTCTTGACGATAGAAAAGGAGTAGAAGTGCCTTTTGAGAATCACATTCTGTGTGATCCTCCTACTCCTGCTGTGCAATCAACTGGTGCTAAACAAGAGATAGATCCTATCACTGAGACAGTGTCTACTGTTAAAAGTGATAACGTGTTGTACACTTTAGTCGGTGATGACAAAATTTATTCAAACACAGCTTTTCCAATTAAAAATGTCAATCAATCTTTGATTGACAAAGTGTTTGAAGATACTACAACTAAGTTTTTGGGAAAAGCGATCCCGAGAGTTTCAGTAACTCAGTGTGATCCTATTCCAAAAGCTGAAGTTAGAAGAAAATTTGGAAATCAAAAATCACCGACAAAGCAACAACCTGTCGCTTTTAAGGGTAAATAGCAACAGCAGCGAGCTCAAAATTCTAAAGGTTCAAAACCGAAGGTTGAGACCAAAGGAGCTCGTTTCAAGAAGAAAAACAATGATGTTAAATTTGTAGCATCCAATGGTACTGATAAAATTGAGACTTTTGAAAATAAATCAAACACCGATTTTGTTCAAAAAGTCAGAATTTTAAAGCATAACACTCAAAACAATTACACCCAACACACAAACGGGTGTGATGAAGGAACAAGTACCTCTGGGTCTACAGGTGATCGGATTGTCGCGCTCCAATCAAAGATAATATTTATAAGCCCAAATTACCCTTAACAAATAGCTAGTGGTAGCAAGGGGTCGATCCACGAAGAGTATGTGGTTTGCGAATGGATTCACTTGAATTATAAAGATTGTCACAATTTATGAAGCTTGCTAACTTGTTTTTATAATTTTTGATTGTTGAAAAGATGTTGAACCAAATTAACTAAATTGATGAGATACAAAAAATGGTGAAATTAGTCGTCCCCGGATTCGAACCCGGGTCTAGACTTACACCCTTTCGCGCGCCTAGCCAACCGAGCTAGGTGCCTAGTTTGTGAAAGTTTGGTTTTGGTTTAATATGAATACTTCCTTGGATAACAACTCCTAGTTAACAATGGTAATGGATATTTAACTTCTAACAAATAATAAGTAAAGGAATCACACCCGGTTTCGGTAATTACTAACTTATGGTTTCTACAAGTTTTAAGTTTCAACTCAATTGCATACGATTAACGGATTTAGTGTACCGTGACTTAGGTGCTAATAACTATCAACGTTTCAACGCACGGACAAGAATACACTTTGTAATCAACACAAGTAAATCCTAACCAAGACAACGCATATTACACATAACCATTTCATAAAGTCATAACTTTTAACATCGCTCGACAATTTATGAATACGAAACAAATGCAAGCTATTGTCAAAGGTTTCAAAAATCAAACACAAATTGTCACAAAGTTGAAGCAAGAAACAATTCAAAACCATAAATTAAACAACTACCTACACCGGGGTGAAACCGAGATGATTAGCCGCTCATGGTGGCTGGAGCTTTATCACCGGATGAAGAACTCTCGAGCTTGAACATGTTGGAACCTTGAAGATGATGAACAATTGGATGAATGAATGGATGATGAAAGTAATTGCAGGTGAATATGGATGAGAGATGGAATGATTTCTGGAATGAAAGTGGAAACATCGATGATTGATAGAAAGGATTGAAGTGGGTTTTATAGATGAAAATGGGAGATGGAAGTATGAGATGGATTGAATTATTGGTGATTAAGTGGGTGATAATTGATGAACAAGATGAAGTGGGATGAGTGTTCTCCATGTTTGCTGCTTCTAAGTGTTCTTGTGGTTTGGAAAAGGGTAAAGTGATGATAAACAACTTATATAATCGATTTTGATCATTAAAAAACGCTACAAGAAAAAGTTTCCCCGGACTGATTTTGCAGGCACCGTAGCCGACGGTGGGTATGACCGTCGCCGACGGCGTGTGGATTTTTCAGTTTTCTGATTTCGTTATTTCTTGCGTCCGGTTGACTCGTTTCACTTCCCGGTGGTCCGTTTGGCTCCCAATTAGCTCCTTAATCTTCATGAGACCTACAAAACATAATTCCTTTTACAAGTAGACTATTCGAGATTAAACATGTGTAAAAATGTTAAGTTAAGCAATAACGAACACTGGTTTTCAACCACGCATCACATCCCCACACTTGTCTTTTGCTTGCCCTCAAGCAAATCTGTTTTTCATTTTCTTATGGGTCAAACAATGAATACACTTCCCATCCCCGAGACAAAGGTTAAGGTCCAATGTCATGCTAAAGTTCAAACTTTATACAATTTCAACATATTTAACGAAGATATGATTTCACATATATAAATAGTTATCCAGGATTAACTCGCCTTTAAAACTAACAAATCATACATATCCCTCACAATGTTCTCTCCACTCGGGTTAAATTTGGCTAATATGTATGATGTATTAGTACTTCAATCATTTAATCGCTCAAAACCGATTAGAACACATACCCGCATAGGCTTGCAACTCAATCATTCTCCACCATTGATCACGAATAATAAGCACAAGTCATAAGGTCTTTGTAATGGTTGTAATGGGGCTAGGGCTAAAGGTAAGGAATAGGATATTTTTAAGTGACTAAGGTGATGAAAAATTCGACTTTTCTTACAAAACCACTATTCCAACTCAAGTACGCTACAACATCAACTATAAGGCAATGATTTTTCGCCTTTTATTCAACAACTAGAAACACATATTTTTTTTGTTCTTTTCTCAATGTTTTCTCATCTTTTTCATAATATTTTCTGATTTTTTTTATGCAAACAAACAACTATACAAACTTTGCTAAATAATCGAATTTCCATCACACGGGTTTAAACAAAAAGGCTTATGGTTTTTGGCTAAGTGGGTTGTCAAACGAAGGTTTAGGCTCAATATTGGCTACTAGGGGATAATTTTTTTTTTTTTTTTTTTTTGGGTAAGGGTATAAAAATGGTGTAAAAGGAAAAAGGTTTACCTAATGCCTTAATCATTCTCGTGCTCGTATTCGGTCTATGGTCTCAAACGTATCGAAAGTTGCAAGTTCTACAATACGCGACTAATGGTCCACTCAGACAATGAAACATGTAATTCTTATGATATAGAAGTGGCTCAAAACCTCACGTATAAGGGTATGATATGTGATATGCATCAAAAGCTAGTTCCTTAGGCAAATTATTCCCAAATAACCACCCGCTAAATACCCTTCATGCTATTAATTTGAACTTGACCATGACAAAAGACCAAATGGGTTGTACCATCCCTTGTTAACTTATCGCTTTTTGAAACAAGAAACATTTGAAAAAAATTTTAAATTTTCCCTCATCCCCACACTTGAGGTAAACATTGTCCTCAATGTGTAGTATTTAAATGAACGGGTCAAAATCTAAAATTTTTACTACTCCCCCATCCCCACACTTGAGGTAAACATTGTCCTCAATGTGTAAGAACTAGAGTTTTAAAATGCACAAAGGATGTGACGCAGCTAACCCTCCCAAAATTCACCCCGGCTTTCAAACCTTTAACAAACAATCCACTTATTAATAAACAAGGTAAAATGGAAACGCGTGCACCTGATTTTGTTGCTTGATGTTCATATCTCCTTTTCTTCATAAAAATGGTTGTCTCACGAACATCATGTACCTACAAATTCTAACCCTTGTGTAGAAGCATGCTTCTCACAACCATTAAAACTTGTTAGTTACCTAGTTCTACCATTTTTTATGAACACATTACCAAGTCATGCATTATTTTACCTTTATTTATGTGGAAAAACAAATAAAAAGACGAAATAAAAACAAAGCACACAAAATAAAATAACACAAACAAACATACCATACCTTCACCGCTAATATCGTTCGTTAGGGTCTCTTGGCGGGTTTGGTTGGTACGGATAACTAGTGAGAGATTCAAACATCTCCCGAAAGTTATCAAACGGGCTTTGCTCCCCTTCCCAATCTTGACGGATCAACTGCCCATCACCTTCTTGAACATTGCTTAATTGCTCCCAGTGCCTTTGATAAACCCCCGAGCCTAAACCGGCTCCCGAGGACGACCCTTGTCCGGAGGTCTTAGCCTTCTTGCTTCTTCCAAACATGACTATAATGAAAAACCAAGACAATAATGAGCAAAACCAAAGACTTCAAACAATGTTAAACCTTAAACATAATCTATAATGTTGAATTCCAATCAATGAAAAATTTGATTTCCACAGTTCCAAAGTTGATAATTGTTAACATCTTCATATCTATTTTAGTATGTTTAACCTTTAGATTTCTTACAATTTCATGGTTCTAACAATTTTTCAACATTATAGATTATGTTCAATCATGTCTTAATCTAATGTAATTACATCACTAAGACTAAACATGTTCAAATCCTACCCAAATCAAGCAATCATTCCCAAATTCATGCTAAATCATCATACATTGTGACAAACAACCTACTCTTAAACAATGAGCTTAAAATTTCGGAAGAAATCAACAATACATATGAAAATCTTGCATAAGATTACTGAAAATCCATACCTTTGATGTTAGATAACAAGAGGGACAAAAGAAAAGAGCAATATAAGAGATTTGGATGACACTCTTCAAAAACCCTAAAAATTCACGCTCAGAGATCTTGCAAACGAGCAAGAATTGATGGAAACCGTTATGGGGGTTTTGTTTCTCTTGAAAAATCACACACTTTAGGCTCAAAAATCAACGGATTTGGGTAAGAATCGAAGGAGTTATGGAAGGTTGAAGATTTGGTGTTCTTGAAGTGCTATGTGAAGAAGATGAAGATGCAAGGGCTTGTAGGATCTGGTTTGATGAAGTTTGTATGTGTAATATGGATGTAAGATCGGATCTGGGTAAATTATGTGATGAAAAACGGATTTGGGTCAAGTTTTTATAGATGTATTATTGTTTTAACTTGAAATAAGACCCAAAGTTCGAACCTGCTTCGGAGCGATTTGCAGAGACCGTCGGCGACGGACAAGGGCACCGTCGGCGACGGTGCGTATATATCGAATAAGAGCCGACAGTCACTCCTACTGGCGACGGTGATTTTTGGGCCGACGGACACTTTGAGACGTCGTCGGCGACGCACGAAGCCACCGTCGGCGACGGTGCTTCAAATTCGCAATTTTTTTTTTCATTTAGAAATAAACTTAAAATTAAAACATTAAAAATTATCATTACTTTAAAATCATAACATTAAAACCTTAACATTCAAAACCCTAAAAACATAATCATGACAACTAATTAGTATTAACAACCTTAAAAAAAACTAACATAATAACCTAATTAAATTAAAAACATTAAAATCACTCTTAAAAACATTAACATGACATGAAAACATAAAAACATAAAACCTTAAAAATATTAAATTCAAAAACCCTAAAAACATTATCATTAATCATAAAAAACATTAACATTAAAAACTTAAAACCTTAAAATATTAGAAATTTCTAAACTAAAATTTATAACATTTTAAAAACACGAACACGAGAGCCGTTAACGGTTCTACCACCCCCTAAAAAAAACGTGTATTGTCCTCAATGCACAAACAAAATCTAGAAAACATACCTTACGTCTTCAAGAGTTATTCGGGGTATATCCGGACTTCACACATTCAAACAAGGTTAGTAGGAACGAAAACAATTATATCTAAAATACACACAACGATTTTAAAACTATGTACAATTCTAACTAACATGGTACAAATCCTTTTAATTGACTTCGTAAATCGGAATGCTTGCCACAAAGCTTACCGATTCTTTGTTTTTGTCCATGTTTTCGTTACCATCAAGAAACGGTTTTAAGCGATGTCCGTTTACCGTTTGTTTTGACCCATCCTTCAGGTCCTTAATAGTAACATCACCCAATTGTCCAACCCGGGTGATCATATAGGGTCCCATCCATTTGCTCCGGAGCTTTCCGGGAAAGAATTTGAGTTTCGAATTGTAAAGCCATACCTTTTGGCCAACCTCGAATTCTTTCTTTCTCAACTTGGCATCATGCGCTTTCTTCATTCCGTCTTTGTAATTCGACGCGCATTCGTATGCCATTTCTCTTAGCTCCTCCAACTCACATAGCTTGAGTTTCCTTTCCTTTCCTGCATCATCATATTGCATATTAACCTCTTTAATAGCCCACAATGATTTATGCACAAGTTCCACTGGTAAGTGACAATTTTTCCCGTAAACCAAACGATAAGGTGTAGTGCCAATGGGTGTCTTATGTGCCGTGCGGTAGGCCCATAAAGCATCGTTCAATTTGATTGACCAATCCTTACGGTCCACCCGCACGGTCTTTTGCAAAATATTTTTGATTTGCCTATTTGACACCTCAACTTGCCCGCTTGTTTGCGGGTGATAGGGGGTAGCAATTCTATGGTCAACACCAAACCGTTTTAGTAGTTTTCCAAACCGAAAATTTTTAAAATGAGATCCTCCATCACTTATGATGACACGAGGAATCCCAAACCTTGAGAAAATATTGGTTTGAACAAAGTTACAAACTACGGAATGGTCGTTTGTCTTGGTGGCTATTGCTTCGATCCATTTTGACACATAGTCAACGGCCACCAAGATATACAAATTGCCATAAGAATTGGGGAATGGGCCCATGAAATCAATACCCCACACATCGAAAATATCGACTACAAGAATTGGTTGCATGGGCATCTCATCCCGTTTTGAAATACCCCCTAATTTCTGGCACTTTACACAATTTCTGGCAAATTCATTTGCATCTTTAAAGATTGTTGGCCAATAAAGACCACTATTTAAAACTTTGTGACATGTTTTGTGACCACTAAAATGGCCACCGCATGCAAATGAATGAAGATGCTGCAACACGCTTGGAATTTCCTCATCGGCTATGCATCTTCTAATCACTTGATCCGCACACTTTTTCCATAAGTGCGGTTCTTCCAATTGGTAGTACTTGACTTGAGATAGGAAATGTTGCCTCTTTCGCCTATCCCAATGAGCCGGTAAGTCACCTGTAACAAGATAATTCACAATGTTTGCATACCAAGGTAACTTATCTAATTTCATAATGTACTCATCCGGGAAAGACTCATTGATCTCTAATGTTTTAGGATCATCTTCAACTATCAACCGAGACAGGTGGTCTGCTACCACATTTTCGGTACCCTTTTTGTCTCGTATCTCCAAATTGAACTCTTGAAGCAACAACACCCATCGGATCAATCTCGGCTTGGCCTCCTTTTTCTCCATGAGGTACCTAACTGCAGTGTGATCAGAGTAAATAATCACTTTACTACCCCATATATATGACCGAAATTTATCCAATGCATATACTACCGCAAGTAGCTCTTTTTCGGTGGTGGTGTAATTCAATTGTGCATCCGAAAGAGTCTTACTTGCGTAATATATAGCAACGGGTTTCTTATCAATCCGTTGTCCCAATACGGCCCCTACCGCATAATCACTCGCATCGCACATAATTTCGAAAGGGAAAGACCAATTTGGCGATTGCAAGATTGGGGACTCAACTAGCTTCTCTTTTAATTTGTTAAAAGCATTTTCACAATTTTCATTGAAATCAAACGGTTGGTCTTTTAACAACAAATTACATAAAGGCTTGGTTATATCACTAAAACCTTTAATAAATCGTCGATAAAAACCCGCGTGACCTAAAAAAGATCTAATACCTTTAACCGTTGTGGGATACGGTAAAGTAGATATAACTTGTATTTTTGCACGATCAACCTCTATCCCACGACTTGACACTACGTGCCCCAACACGATTCCCTCTTGAACCATGAAATGGCTCTTTTCCCAACTTAGGACCAAACTAGTTTCGACACATCTTTTTAACACTTTATCTAGTTGATCCAAACAAGCCTCAAACGATGACCCAAAAATTGAGAAGTCATCCATGAAAATTTCCAAAGACTTCCCCACCATATCTGAAAAGATACTCATCATACACCTTTGAAAGGTGGCGGGGGCGTTACATAATCCAAATGGCATTCGCCTAAACGCAAAAGTGCCATATGGACAAGTAAACGTGGTCTTTGATTGATCTTCTGGATGGATGGCGATTTGGTTGTAACCCGAATAGCCATCTAGGAAGCAATAAAATTGTTGCCCCGATAATTTCTCAATTATTTGATCAATAAAGGGTAAAGGGAAATGATCTTTGGAAGTTGCGGCATTCAACTTCCTATAATCAATACAAATTCGCCACCCGGTTACCGGTCGGGTGGCTACCTCTTCACCTGCGTCATTTTTGACGACTTGTATACCCGCTTTCTTTGGAACCGTTTGTGTTGGGCTCACCCATTCGCTATCCGAGATCGGGTAAATGATACCCGCATCCAACCATTTTAGGACCTCCTTTTTGACCACTTCTCGCATGTTTGGATTTAGTCTCCTTTGTGTGTCGCGAGAAGGACTCGTACCATCTTCCGTGATGATCTTGTGCATGACTACCGAGGGACTAATTCCCTTCAAATCAGCAATGGTCCATCCAATTGCCGCCCGATTGGCGAGCAAACCACCCATCAATTGCTCTTCTTGCTTCTCGGTTAAGTTTGATGCAATGATAACCGGGAGTGTGTTACCTTCACCCACATAAGCATACTTGAGATGCTTGGGTAGCACCTTCAATTCTAGCTCCGGAGGTTCTTCTAATGATGGCTTCAACTTTGTATCGATGCTCTCCGGAAGACTTTCCACATGATGTGTCCACGTGGGCCTTCCTTCTTTCACCGCCATGACCTCTAACTCTTTCATTTCTTCATCCATGCTCCGCTCCGTCTCCGCTTGTGACCTATCAAACATATAGCAATCCTCCATTGTGTTTTCCCCGTTCACGATTGTATCGCAAAGAGGTACACACGTGTCAACAATGTCTACCATGTAGCATTCATCATCGACTGAAGGGTTCATAAGTCCGGAAAAAACATGCAACCTCAACCTCCGGTTTCCAAATGTCATGTCAACCGTTCCCTTTTTACAATCAATTTGAGAATTTGCGGTTGCTAAGAACGGTCGACCCAAAATCACTGTAGGTTGTTTGGTTGGGTCCTTGGCCACATAATCAAGTACTAAAAAGTCCACCGGATAGTAAAAATCTTCGATTTTTACTATCACATCCGAAACAATTCCACAGGGTAGTTTGGGTGTCAAGTCGGCTAACACCACGGTGGTGTTTGATGACTTAAGTGGGCCAAACTCGTATTGGTCATACAAACTACCCGGTAAAATGCTCACACTAGCACCAAGATCTAGAAGCGCCCGGTTAATTTTAAACTCGCCTACTTGAATTGAAATGATAGGCGCACCCGGATCTTGGAGCTTAGGTGGAAGTGCACCCAAAAGAATCGAACTCACATTCTTAGTTAAATCTAATTTCTTTGGAAATTTATGAGTTCGCTTTTGAGTACACAAATCTTTCAAGTACTTAGCATAGGATGGTACTTGTTTAATTGCATCCAAAAGAGGTAAATTTATTTTTACTTGTTTGAAAATTTCCAACAACTCTTCTTGTTGTGGACCTCTTTTGTTTACAACCTTTTTTAAGGGTCCCTTCAATGCTTCGGGATAAGGAGCGGTATTAACCTCCACATCCTTTTCCTTAGCCTTAGGGACGGGTATGGTCACAACGGGGATGTTGTTATTCTTTTTCAAGTCATTTTTATTTTGACCCGTTTGACCATCCTCTTTTTCATCTTCACTAGCATCTTCCACCACCCCTTCAACAAATTGAGGTGGTGGTGTTTTGACACCATTATCCACTACTCGACCATTACGTAAAGTAAGTTTATTAATTGGTACCTCACGTGTGTTCCTTGAGCTCGACCCTTGATGCTTGGGATTTACCGTGGTGTCACTTGGAAACTTCCCCGCGCTTCCTCTCACTTGAGCCATTTCCTCCGCGAGTTGGGTGACTTGTTTTGCTAACAACTCATGTGCCTTGTCGCGAATCTCGTTTGTCTTCTTTATCTCCTTAATATCACCGTAAGATTCTTTTTGCATATTTAACAAGGCATCCATTTTGGCACTCAAGTCATTGCCACCCCCTTGGTTATTTGACCCACTTCCATTACCGCCTTGGTTGGTGTAATTTCTTTGATACCCACCTTGATAATTACTATCTCTACTTTGGTATCCTTGGTTGTACGGACGTTGGTAACCCCCTTGGTTACCACCTTGGCGATTCGGATATGATGACCCGCTTTGATTACCCGGTTGAAAATTCGGGTTCATTTGATTTGCGGCGTTCCCATATCGGAAGTTGGGATGGTTTCTCAATCCCGGGTGGTAAGTGTTTGAATTCATGTCATTATTTTTTCTTTCACCGAACACTTCGTTGACTTCCTCGGTGTACTCACTTGGTCCCGTTGGACATTGATTGGCCTTATGTCCAATTTCCCCACAATCTTCACATACCGCAAATTGGACTGCATTTACCTCCTTCTTTTTCATACGAGCCAACTCCCGTTCTAAGGTAGAAATCCTATCCTTAGAATCGAGATCGGGAAGCGAACGAGAAATGGGGATGCTTCTTTGCTCTATCGGCCGACTCCTTTTCCTTTGAGCGCTTGCTCATCCGGTCAAGAAATTCCCAATCGTCATCTTCATGATTGCTCAAAAGAGTCCCGTTGCTTGTTGACTCGAGGCGATTCCAAGTAGCATCATCCACCCCCCGTACAAAGCACTTCACCAATTCCCACTTTTCTATTTGGTGATGTGGGCATTTCCGTATCAACTCCTTGAATCGCGTGAATGCTTCATGTAACGGTTCACTCGATAGTTGCCTAAATGACCTTATTTCATCCCGTGCATCATCGGTCTTCGACATTGAATAGTATTCATCTAGAAAGACTTGTTGCATTCCTTCCCATGTTCGGATGCTATTCGCGGGAAGTGTGAGAAACCATTGCTTTGCCTTGTCTTTTAACGAAAATTGGAACAAGCGAAGTTTGACTTCCTCTAATGCAAAGTTGTGCCCACCAATGGTATTACATATGGATGAAAATTCAGCCAAGTGTGTGTACGGCTCATCATTAGACCTCCCATTGAAGTGGGGAAGTATATTGATGTAATGAGGCTTGCAATCAAACATTCTCCTTTCACACACTATAGGAGAGTCATTGTTGGTGACTATCGGTCGAAAACGGTCATTTACTCCCCGTGGAGGTTGTTGATGACGTGGTGGGCCGTTAACTTCTTGGTCGATCGGTCTTCGATTATCTCTTCTATCACCTCATCGATCATCCCTTCGGTTTCCACCTTGATCACCCATTTGATAACCTCCCCCCACGAAATGAGGAATCCGATTAGGATTACCATTGTAGTTATTGTTGTTTCGTGGTTGGCGGTTGTTCCCGTAACCGTCATTCCTCCCCACATAGTTGGCATTTGGATAGCCAAACTCCTCACCTTCAAATCTTGGATTATTGTGGATATTACCCCGATTCACGTACCCCCAATCTTCGTCATCATAGTAGCTTCCGTCATTCGAATTTTCCGTATGAAGACTCACATGCTCCGGTGATTGATAACCGGGAACACTATAAGGTTCGTCATCGGGAATGGCGTTTCGTAAATTGTCTAAGTTAAGAAATGGGTCTTCGTGGTAAGGGTTTTGTTGTTGTTGGGGTGTTCTTTGGTTGTTGTTGGGATTTTGAGTTTGGAAAGGTGGTGTGGGTGGTCCGGTATTGTTGTTACCACCCGGTTGTTCTTGAGGCATATGTTGAATATTTGGAGTGGGATTGAAATTGCCTTGGTATTGAAATTGATGTGGATTTTGGTTAGCCATAGAATTGGTTTCTATAGATGGTGTACTTTGTGGTGTTTGAGAGGCTTGGCTAGAGGCAAGTGTTGCTTCTAACCGATTGGCTAAATTTCTTCGAACTAAACGCTCAACCTCCGGTTCGAACACTAGTGGTGAGGTTCTTCCGGAATTCCTTGTATGCATGCACTACTTGTAAGTATAATCTGCACAAGTAACACACCCGCGTAACAAGAAAATAGAGAAAATAACAAAAAGAAATAAAGCACTTTGATCACAAAAAATTATGAAAATTATCCAAACACAAAGCGCACGAACTCCCCAGCAACGGCGCCAAAATTGATCGGATTGTCGCGCTCCAATCAAAGATAATATTTATAAGCCCAAATTACCCTTAACAAATAGCTAGTGGTAGCAAGGGGTCGATCCACGAAGAGTATGTGGTTTGCGAATGGATTCACTTGAATTATAAAGATTGTCACAATTTATGAAGCTTGCTAACTTGTTTTTATAATTTTTGATTGTTGAAAAGATGTTGAACCAAATTAACTAAATTGATGAGATACAAAAAATGGTGAAATTAGTCGTCCCCGGATTCGAACCCGGGTCTAGACTTACACCCTTTCGCGCGCCTAGCCAACCGAGCTAGGTGCCTAGTTTGTGAAAGTTTGGTTTTGGTTTAATATGAATACTTCCTTGGATAACAACTCCTAGTTAACAATGGTAATGGATATTTAACTTCTAACAAATAATAAGTAAAGGAATCACCCCCGGTTTCGGTAATTACTAACTTATGGTTTCTACAAGTTTTAAGTTTCAACTCAATTGCATACGATTAACGGATTTAGTGTACCGTGACTTAGGTGCTAATAACTATCAACGTTTCAACGCACGGACAAGAATACACTTTGTAATCAACACAAGTAAATCCTAACCAAGACAACGCATATTACACATAACCATTTCATAAAGTCATAACTTTTAACATCGCTCGACAATTTATGAATACGAAACAAATGCAAGCTATTGTCAAAGGTTTCAAAAATCAAACACAAATTGTCACAAAGTTGAAGCAAGAAACAATTCAAAACCATAAATTAAACAACTACCTACACCGGGGTGAAACCGAGATGATTAGCCGCTCATGGTGGCTGGAGCTTTATCACCGGATGAAGAACTCTCGAGCTTGAACATGTTGGAACCTTGAAGATGATGAACAATTGGATGAATGAATGGATGATGAAAGTAATTGCAGGTGAATATGGATGAGAGATGGAATGATTTCTGGAATGAAAGTGGAAACATCGATGATTGCTAGAAAGGATTGAAGTGGGTTTTATAGATGAAAATGGGAGATGGAAGTATGAGATGGATTGAATTATTGGTGATTAAGTGGGTGATAATTGATGAACAAGATGAAGTGGGATGAGTGTTCTCCATGTTTGCTGCTTCTAAGTGTTCTTGTGGTTTGGAAAAGGGTAAAGTGATGATAAACAACTTATATAATCGATTTTGATCATTAAAAAACGCTACAAGAAAAAGTTTCCCCGGACTGATTTTGCAGGCACCGTAGCCGACGGTGGGTATGACCGTCGCCGACGGCGTGTGGATTTTTCAGTTTTCTGATTTCGTTATTTCTTGCGTCCGGTTGACTCGTTTCACTTCCCGGTGGTCCGTTTGGCTCCCAATTAGCTCCTTAATCTTCATGAGACCTACAAAACATAATTTCTTTTACAAGTAGACTATTCGAGATTAAACATGTGTAAAAATGTTAAGTTAAGCAATAACGAACACTGGTTTTCAACCACGCATCAACAGGTTCAACACGTCAAAGTCGAACAGGATCTCCTAAGTTTGTTGAAAGGAGAAAATGTTTCAAATGTGGGAAGTTTGGGCACATCATTAAAGACTACACAAACTCGCCCAAACCAAATTTTGTAGAAAGAGCACCACCTGAAAAGGTTCACCCACAACGTCGTCCTGTTTCACCAAAACATGATAAAAGAACTGTTAAAGAACAAGAAACAAAAGGTTCTACAAACCAAATTTTGTAGAAAGAGCACCACCTGAAAAGGTTCACCCACAACGTCGTCCTGTTTCACCAAAACATGATAAAAGAACTGTTAAAGAACAAGAAACAAAACAACGACGTCAAAACGTTAAAAAGGTTGAAAAGGCGTTAAAACCGGAGGTTGTCCAAACAAAATCTGTTGAATCAAATGTTAAACATGAAAAACAAAAACAGATTTGGAAACCAAAATCGGTAAATGTTTCAGGGGGAGCTCAATCTATTCCGAATCATCGAGAAATCGAAGTCACAATCCTCGATGATGAAGGACGACCCAAGTCTGTTAAGGCTTGGGTCCCCCTCTCCAACTAATCTCTGAGTGAGTGTGCAGGATGTTCCAGGAGGAACTATCGATAGTCATCGGATTGTTGATAGTGGAATGTCCATGCACAATATCGGCGACAAAAGAAATTGTTGCCTTTGATGGAGAGAAAAAGGAAAGAAGACAGAATTTTCTGTTGAAAGAGATTGAAAAGCTTCGACAAATTGAAAATCATTCAAAAGTTTGATTGTTAATGGCTTTGATCTGGTCCCCGGGATAGATTCAATCAAAATGTACGCACCTGTAGCACGTCTGAAGTTCACAATCAACAAGATGAACGTGCAGTGTACATTTCTTCGCGGTGTAATTGAAGAAAATGTGTTTGTTGAACAAACCAACCGGGTGTTCGGATGCCTTGGCATGGTTTGAACAACCGCACACTACTTCTCAAAGAGAAAGACAAAGACCTTCGCTGGTGCAATGTGGAAGACCAGCCGGACCCAAAGGTTTCTGATCTTGTTGCTGTGAAGAGATTTCTCAGTAGCTTCAAAAATCGACTTTGAAGTCCACACCTGGTGGATATCCAGTTTAGGAGAGTGCTCAGATTCCTTGCAATGCACGAAGCAGTTGCAGGATACGGTTTTAAATTTCTAATCTCTCCTATACTTGTCGATATTTAAGCTGCTTTATAAATTGTTATCCTCTCGTAGCACTCTTTGGCCTGACACGTTGAACTCAAATATCACCTCTCACGTGATTGTTTCACTATGAAACTCGTCAATGTTGTCATGGTCCGCACCGCTTACAGACGTGCCAACTGATTTTTCCAAAATTCGATAAATCATTTCTGATTAAATTAATTTTGGTAAACGGCATTGAGGTAAAACATAAGTTAACCGACATCGGGAAATCGTTTTTGTAAATACCTTTGTGTCTTTTAAATTTATCTTAGTTTGTTGATTTTAGGGGGAGTAAATCCATATTTGAAAATTCAAAAACATAGAAAAAAATTAAAAAACGCAAAAACATTGGAAAAACAAAAATGAGTTTCCTGGCGAGCAAAAGAGAAAATGATAGTAGAACAGTGGTCTGTCTAAACCTCTTTGAACTGAAATGCAAAATGAAAAATGTTAAGCAGCTCTATATAAGATGTATCGGTAGGCTCACAATCAGATTAAAGTGTGCAGGGTGATATAAATCTTAAATCGACTGAAGACCAGGTTGGAACCGCACATTGGCATATGGTCTTGGTACCGAAATTTCGTTTGAGAGATTGCCGAGGTTCTGAGATATTCGGTCTTTATGCTGCTTATCATCTGGGTATCATGGTTGTATCAAACCGTAAAAATAACGGAGATGAAGTCTAGATCTTCCATGATACTATACATACGTGTACATTCTGCTTACAACCTCAATAAGTGATCAACAATCACATGTCCAAACAAAATAAGTGATAATATATCACAGATTCTTTGCGGGAGTCAAGTTCATCTCTCTGCTGTACGGAAGTACTGACCTGTTCACGGACTTGCTCATGTGCCCTCATGCATCTGAAAATCAAGTTCCTCATCAATAAGTGATTCTATCACATAGGGCTTGTTTTCAATCAAAATAAGTGAGTTTCTCACATTTTTATACGGTCAAATAGATGATAATCGGTATACTCACCGGTAAGATGAACTCTCGTGCATACCTTGATACGGGAATGTGTCGTGTGTGGATGAACACCGGTCGGTAAGTATAAATCATACCTTAACGTATCCCCTCTCCATGATTACATCTGATAAGTTGAGCTTATGTGGACAACAATACCGATAATTGTTATAGGATGCTTATCTAATTGTTAACTTAAAGAACAACAAGAGCGTTTTGGCGTGACCGTACTCTGATATGATTCTCTTACCCTCGAAACTCGCAAAAAGATTGTCTGTAAATATTTATTTACTGCTTTTAGTTTCTGTATCTTTGTATATATTTTTTTTATTGCTTTTCGTCTTTACACTTGAAAAATGAAAAATTCCAAAAAGATTTTAGGTGTGTTTTAATATAAACTTTATAAAATCCAAAAAGATTTTGCTTCTAGTTTATTTTTGATTGACCGATGTTGGAACTCGAGTCTATCCTACCCAAAATCCTGATTGTAAGCCGGAAAACAATTGCACATTCATAAACTGTCGAAGTTAACGAGTTTTGAAAGTTAAAGGACTAAAATTGAATAATTTGTTAAACTTTCAAACTGTTGTCGGTCGGTGTTTGATTGAGATTTGATCTCATATGTGTCATTTGTTTAAATGTTAACTATATTCCAAGCGGTTGTTCTCATTACGCGTTTAGATTTCTTGCGTGTGCAGATGCTAAAGGCGAGGAAAACATGTTCGATGACAAGCTTTGGAATGAAGACACGAAGTGGAGGCACTCAAAAGATAAAAATGATCGAGTTGCCGCTGACCATTCATCAACACCACAAGGATCTAACGATTTGAAATTCAAAAGATTCACGAGCATGACTCAATGGAGAGTTCAATCCAAGGGGGAGTTTGTTAACACACTACCTAAATGAAAAAGGGAGTTTGTTGATACACTTTCTACTTACGACGCGTGAAGACTTTGAAGATCCTCCGGCATGAAAGACACAGAAGACGAACCATCACGTGTAACGTCCAAGGGGGAGATTGTTGGTACACTTTATGTGGACGCGACTCGGCTCAGTTCGACTCGGCTCAGTTCGACTTGGTCGACTCGGTTAGGTCCGGCTCAAGCCAGACGATACGACATTCCTCCGTCGTGCGCCCCAGAGTTCGACACGCGAAGCACGGAGAGCCGCGAACTATGTCCCGATGACACATCACCATGACATCATCATTGTGATGTCATGGTGATGTCAAAATGTTGAAATTGTGAAAAGTTGTCAACAGAATCAACATTTGGGCCGAAAATCTCTCATGGGCCAATCAAATAGCATATCTCACATGGGCCAGTCAACTTTTGTCTTGGGCCAACCTTCAAACGACGAAACAGGAGATGGATTAAATGTTTAGGTGACGAAACACTTTTGTTTCGTCACTTTGAATTGTGTTTCATCGAGTGCTGTTTAGTTTCGTCATGTTCTGTGTCTGTCTAGTATAAATACCCTCATTTGTTTCTGTGTGAAACAGATGAGCGCCGAGAGACTTAAAGAGAGTCTGTTAAAACATTGTTTGTATATGTTTGTGGTTGTACTCATCCCTAATCAATAGATATTGAATCTTTGGTTACGTGTGTGTTTTACACTTTGTTTGGTTTGCACCGTCACGGGGATTCCGCACCCGTTACCGTGTTCGTGATAAACAAGGATAGGTGTTCGTTATCGATCCTCACCGGAAAATCGGGACCTACATAATCAAGTGTAGCCATTTGTGTAATTAATTGAAAGTTTGCGCAGAAAAGGGTTAAAACCCGTTACGCCTCTTTCGCGTTCGGTTCGGCTTATGTAACTAGTTTACATAAATTAGCCGAAACGGGTCAAACCTTATCGGTTTTACCCCAAAATTCAGAATGTGCCTAGATTACCCATATAAGACAAGTCTTCAATCTTGTCGGGTCTAAATCACATTCTATTCCGGTCTTCGCCTAACCGTGCGTTTGAACCGTAAAATTTACCGGTCTAAGCTTAGGCTTAATTAAAGACCCGTTAGCATTCTAATTGGTTATTTATACCATCATTCCAGACTAGAGCCTTCCAGTAAATTGTACCTATGCTTACTTAAGTGAATATGGCTGAGTTATTATAAATCTTGCTATTTAAGACAGGAGCTAGCTCAGGTAAATACTCTTAACTTATTTTCCCTATTACGGGCTTGGGATACGGTAATATAAATACCGCATGGTCAGGTATGGGATTCAAAGACCAATAAGTCGGGAAATCCAAATAACCTGTTTTTAATTCGTATTGCTTGACTGAAACATTGGGGATTAATGCGACCGTGTCCTGGATATCCTTGACTCATTAAATGCAATGACCACGACCTAAGCACGGGGTGTAGGCATACACCTGACAGATTCCATATGTTTATTAATTAATTATACCCAATATGGGATTCCCAATAAGGGAATAGTGGTGTGTCGGTTAATCTTGAACCGGCATAGATCCGGGCCCCGTATGTAGAGCAAGTTATGTAAAACTGATAACATGAGATATAGTTTGTCCCAAGTATAAAAGATTAATTTTGCCTTGTGCATTTTAATCAAAGTGTCAAAACATCTTCGTGCCTTGTGCACCTAAACCAATTTTCTTAAAATCTTTTCAAATGAGTCGGTTGAGTGTATTTACCAGTGAAAACTGACGTATTTTCAAAAGTCTAAGTGACAGGTACAAGTACGTAATAGGCTGGAAGCTGCTCAGGACGTTAATAAGGAACCTTGCAAGTTCTAGGCGTCTAAAGTCTGTTGAACAATATTTATGTTTTAAGATCCGCCTGTGGATCCTTTACTTTCCGTTGTAATACTTGATATTACTATATATTCGGATTGTAATATATTTATCTTTTGCTTCCGCTGTGCATTTATATATATTGTATTGTTTGACTATAATGATATCAACTACGTCACGATACTCCCCTACCGGGCCCACCGGTCAAACGTGGAAATATTGGGGTGTGACAGGTTGGTATCAGAGCCAACACTGAGTGAATTAAACGCTAGCCTTTTGTGTTTAATCTCAGTTACACAGTTGCACATTCTTGAGTCTAGACAAGAACATAGGACAAATTCTAATTCGTTTTATTTGTCCTTATTTGGTTCCTTTGTTATTTTCTGATTAGCTCTTGCATAGGCAAGTCATTTTCTGTAGAAGTCCCGTTTAGGGCAACCATATACTTGTTTAAATTTTAATGGAAAGATTATATTTAAAATATCATTCCTATATTATAAGATCTACCATTATAATAAAATGGCAATATCTAAAAAGGACAAGACCTAGCTCATGTGTCATTTTAAGATAGGGCCAAGACGGTAGTTCCACAATTAGATTCAGATCCTTGCTAACACCTCAAATTAGGATTGTTCTGCATTAAATATTAAAAAGAATCTTAAAGGTAAAACCTAGCCTAAATGTCAATGCAGACATGGCCAAGATGGTAAAACCTAGCCTAAATGTCAATGCAGACATGGCCAAGATGGTAAAACCTAGCCTAAATGTCATTTGCGGACATGGCTAAGACGGTAAAACTTATCTAAAAGATTCCAAACCCTGTTAACGTCTGTAAGTATGTTAACATTTTTGGTAAACTGTGAATCGTTAAAGTCACACAGGCCATCTTTAAAGAAAAGGGGGTTAATATAAATTCTCTTATTTGAAATAATCATCCATTAGTGATGAAGTGCCTACGGGCCAAACTTGTTGTCAGATAAGACAACGATCGTGGTGGTCTCTGACCCCCGTCTAAAGATGTTGGACTATGTCCAAGCATAATAGTTTGTATGATCAATGCGATCCTGACTAATATCATCAAATGAAGATGATCATTTTATAAACATCCATAGGTGATGAAATGCCTACGGGCCACACTTATTGTCCTAAGGGACTAAAGACAGTAGTAGTCTTTGACTCTCTGTCCAGAAAAAGGGTAATGAACTTTGATTCAAACCTTAATGCCTCGATTCTCTGAAATCATGGCTTATATCATCCTATAAGATGATCATATTATAAATATCCCTTAGAAGGGAAGTGCCTACGGGCTATAGTTAACGTCCTCTGAGACTAAAGACAGTGGTAGCCTACAACTCCATGTCAAGAAAAGGTAATGAACTATGATTCAAACCTCAATGCTTTGATTCTCTAAAATCATAGCTTATAATTTATAAATGTCCATGTGACTAGGCCTTTCGTGCCACTAGTAAAACTGTTATTGTTTTATAATTAGGATAAGTTATAATATAAATCCTAAATAAATGTGAATGATAAATTAACCAAATATGGTCTATGTTTACCATGGTTAATGAATTGCCATAAAAGACAATTCCATAATAAACTCCCAAATAAACTATTGTCATTGTTTTATGCAACAGTTCAAATTAAAATGGCTAACTCGGATGAAATAAATAGTCACCCAAGGGAGAATAATGATAACGCCCGGATTAATTTAACGGGTGCTGAACTGGAGGCGTTGGTAGACGACGCTGTTACAAGGGCCTTAGAACGACAGTATGAAGAGTATAGTGGGACTCGAAGTAGGACCCTATCAACACCACATACAAAGCCACCCCCCATGAAGCATGAACCCAAGAAGGAAGATGGCGAGCGTCACTCTTCTAATCATCACAGTGATCCGTCTCAACAGATCATACTGAATCAAAGACCCAGTGATAAGGGTTGCTCCTACAAGTACTTTGTTTCATGTAAACCCCGGGATTTCACTGGGGAGGAAGGAGCTGTAGATTGTATGACGTGGTTAGATGAGATGGATACAGTTGTGGATATCAGCGGTTGCGCTGAGAGGGATGTGGTCAAGTTTGTGTCGCAATCATTTAAGGGTGAGGCCTTAGCCTGGTGGAGATCGTTGATTCAAGCCACCGGGAAGATCCCTTTGTACAACATGACTTGGGATCAGTTCGTTGCTCTTATTAAAGAAAATTACTGTCCTCAACATGAAGTTGAGAAGATCGAGACTGAATTCTTGACATTAGTCATGGAGAACTTAGATTGTCAAGCATACCTTACAAGTTTCAATACCAAGTCTCGATTGGTTCCTTATTTGATCACACCGGAACCAAAGCGAATAGCTCGCTTTATTGGGGGTCTAGCCCCAGAAATAAAGGCAAGTGTGAAAGCATCGAGACCTACTACATTCAGGTCAGCGGCAGATCTGTCGCTATCTCTCACACTCGATGTGGTTAGAAACAAGGCTGCCAAGGCCTCTGAAGATGGGAAGCGTAAAAGGGAGGAGGATAACTCCCAGAATCCTAAGAAGAGAAAATCCGAGTTCAACAATAACCAACAGGATTCCAATAAGAAGCCTACATGCAAAATCTGCAAAAGAAGACACTGGGGACAGTGTCGATCAAACCAAAAGATAAAGCAATGTGGCTTCTGCAAAAGAACTGGCCACCAGTCCCACGAATGTAGGGACATAAAGAATGCAAACTGTTTCAGTTGTGGCGAAAAAGGCCACATCAGTACTAATTGCCCTGAGGCTGTCAAGGAAGGAGCAGCTAAGTCTGGGATGGATAAGAAAGGAAACGCCTAAACTAACGGTTGAATGCCAGAGACAGTGCATATCAATAATAGCATTAGGTACGTCTTTACCTTTTAGCATCGATTGTATCTGCTCAGTATTTTACGTTAATGCAAGGGATAATAAACCTTTAGTAAACCATAAGCTTAGCAAACTTTTGATTACATTCATAAGAACTTCAGATATTAAAAATAAGGTCTAATTTACCAATGGAATCTTTAATGACCCTCTATCCCATCCTCGGAGATAATCCTTTCATAAGAATCTGGAGTACTCTTCCCAAAAAGGAGTACGACAATATATATATATTACTTTATTATTTTCTCATTATTTTATATCGCCTGCGAATGCCAAACTATGTTTGATAAGAGTACCATATGAGGATTGGCGTATCCTAGTGTGTCGCATAGATTGCTTCCATGCCTGATCAGTATGGAGGTTTAATGCATGGAACCCCTGAGATATCCCAATGGTCATATTGTACTGAAGTCGACTAGTAGTATTCAAAGAAGATATCCAATGTAAAATGTCCTTATAAGTATCTCTACTTAGGGCATCCTTGCATTTGTAAAGAGAATGTGTCATATATCTGACATCGACATCGATAGATGAACCAAAGCCTGAGAATACAGACATCCCTAACATCTCTGTGTGTCATAATTATCTTCTTTATAAAAATTACCATGTTTGCCTTCTAAGAGGCAAGTGGATGTTAGGACAAACATCTTGCTTGGGGCTGCAGTTATTGTAAAAGCCTTATGTCTGTTAGTACCAGCGAATAGAAAGAACTAAGAGCCAAATCGATAAGTTTTTAGAGAAGGTTTCATAAAGTCAAAATTCAAAGTTCTAAGAACTTCGATTTATATAAATAAGAAAGACGGTTCATCTTGCTTATGCATTGATTACCGCAACCCTATTTAGGCAACAATTAAGAATCGCCATTAGCTGCCCAGGATCGTCGATTTGTTTGACTAGCTGAAAGAATTAACTATTCTTTGAGATTAGTTAAGCAGTGGTTGGAATAACCATCTCACATTAAGATAAGCTTTTCTTTAATAGTTGATATATAAGTATCAAGGCTACTCCTTGGGAGACCTTGTATAGATGGAATGTTAAACACCTATTGTTAGGACAATAGATTGGTAAGTCCAATTGTCAGGATCTGAAAGTTGCATTGGAAACAACAAATAAGATCACGCAAATTCATAATCATTTGTAAGATGCCAATATTCGGCAGAAAATGAAGAATTAATGAAAGTAGAAACCCTCCTAAATTCTTGTTAAGGAAGAAGGTTCAACAAAAGATATCACCCAGGAAGGGTGTGCCAAATTTGTTAAATTATCAGGCTAGTTAAGCTCTGAATATATAGAATCATTCGAAGGAAATCGAATGTATCAAGATCAAGTAGCTTATAAGCTAAAACCTATTTAAGGAGCTTGGCGGAGCTCGCAATACATTGCACACTAGTGACTGAAGGATGTGTTTCGCCAACAAGTCAAGAAGCACTATCACATAATGATATGCAGATCTATGATTGTATGAACAACCTATGTCGATTGAGAATCGACAAGTTAAGGAGCTCCAAAAGAAAGTATGCACCTATTGTATAGGTCAACTAGGATACCCTTGGAGGCCCAAATATACCATGGAAGTTAAGTCCAAAATACGACAAAAAGTACTTCCATCATTTCTAGCAAATCTCGAGGTCGAGATTTCTTTTAAGGGGGTGAGGATGTAACACCTCGTAAAATCACGTTCAACGAAGTATTGACACGTGTAATAAACCCTAGTAAAGTCAAACCTTGAATATAAGGGACTAATTTTTCGCGAAATCGAAAAACATTAATTATGAAAGAGCTGGAAGTATTAACATACCTAAAATAAGTTTCTAAATAACCTCTTACGGTTTTATATTCACAAATGAGCCATTGATAATCAAGTGTAGCCGTTTGTGTAATTAATTGAAAGTTTGCGCAGAAAAGGGTTAAAAGCGTCAACATGTTAATTCTTACCTCTGAGTGACCTCTTAACAAATCAAGAACCTCATGATATTTGATTATACTCTCGGGAATGCCAATCATTGGCCACCCAAGGCTTTTATACCCAAAAGTGAAGTTACGCGCAACTTTGCAAGTATAAGGGACTAAAAGTGTCAAAATGTTTAATTATACCTCTGAATGACCTTTTATCCAGCCCGAAGCATTATTATGTTTAATAATACTTTCAAGAATGCCTAATATGAATTAGATGAGGCTTCAATGCTATTAAATGATGAGTTACGCAAGTTTGCGCATTAGAAGGACCTAAAGCGTCAAACTGCTAAAGTATACCGATTCGTATGTTATCGGACCTTCCGGAAAATAACCATGAGATAAACATACCATAATTATCCCTTATATAGCTTAGATATAGGCTTAGAGGTGTTTGGTGCGCAAAAATAAGCTTTTAAGTCATGCAGGGACTAAAAGTGTCAAAAAGCGCACGAGTTTGCATTTACGCGCATATCTCGCATTCTGAATATCCCCGGACATCCAAAAATTTATGTAAGCACTAAAATAATTTATTTTAGTGTTTAGCCTAAGAAAAATCCATTCGTCGCGTCATTTGGATCGTTTTTCGCGCTTATGCGCATTCGGTCGTAATTAAGCGAACATCGCGATCATACGACCAAACGAACCAACATCCGACATATTTTTGAGCATGTTTCATATCTACAATGCTTAGGCATCATTTTAGGGCCTTAACGATGGCTTTACAGGCCTTAAACATGTCGGGAATAGCTCTAAACACCAACAGGGACTAAAACTGTCATTATTGAAAGTTGTTTCCAGATCAGACAAGGCTAGGCGGCCCGCGTAAGACTCCTTAAGAGTCTACGCGGCCCGCGTGAACATGCCAGATGCGGAAAATCGTTTCTGTTGCCTGTTCAGCCCATGTAAACGTCATGTATTGCCCTTTAACACTTCTTGGGCGCCCCCTACATGTTCCTAGCCCTTAGGGGCACTTGTAAATGATCTGGGATCCATGGTAGCATGAGTTGTCAACAATCTAATGGATCAAAATCACTATAAAAAGGCCATTCATGTTGCAACTTGTGATCACTCATTCCATCTGCAATTGAGGAGCTTTCTGGAGCTTAAGAGCAGACCCAAGTCCTTCCTAATCAAGCATAGGACTTCAGTAAGTTTGCTTAACCTTTCTTAGTTAAGTTTTTGCTTAGTTTTAGCTTAAAAGTCAAACTGTCGTAATTAACGGTTGACTTAGCGATTAATCAGTAATGGTCCAGTGATTAGTCGAATTGAAAGTAGTTATAAGTTGGTAATTATGTGGGCATTAAACCCTTAAAAGAGCACCCTCTGATTCCCACTCTAACTAGGTCAAATGTCGGGTCAAACTTGTTATTAAAAAGTCAACAGAATACTTAAATCTTAATTTATGCATAATTAGCAATGTAGAACACATACAACCTGTTTGATCATTAATATAACTTGGTAATTAGTGTAAGAACTTGTCTAAACATGTTCAACCCGACAATTTTCTGTTTAGACCCGGTTCGGAACCGAAAGTCGCAAAACTTTGACTTTTGCTTTGACTTCAGTTCTGACCCGTTTTAGTATGATTTGGAATTGCCTTAGAGCTTCCTTAGGACCAGGTTACATGCTAGTATAACCCTCTGTGATTATACACCATGGTTCATTAGTTAACCCATAAATATGCATGATTCCGTTAAATGCCGATATGTTGACCATTATGCCCTTTTCACCATAAAACGTGATTTTTGAAAATGTAAAAGAGTAGAAACCTTAGCTACTGATATATAAACTTGTACCCAAAGTTTGACATCAGTTTGAGGTGTAGTTTGAGAGTTATGCTCATTAGCGTAAATTGAAAGCCTTATGTTAATTTAACGGCGTAATTAGCGTATAGCCTATTTAAACTCACTTTTTGATATCAAACTCTTTACCCACTGATGTAATATATTATTTTGGGATTTTTGAATATTTTTAATTAATTTTAGGCTGAGCATAACTTAGAGTCGTAAGCTTAATTCGGTAAATGTCGGTTTTGCCCTTTCGGGCTATAAAATGAGTTTTACATATCTTTTTAACCCCAAACCTTTTGCTACTGATTTCATATGATAAATACATTATTTTAAACCTTCTGGAATGATAAAAATATCAGCTTTGTATATGGAGCCCGTAAACGGCTTCTAATCGCCTTTTTAAGCGTTTTTAACGCATAGTATGTACTAAGACTATTTTAAACATACAAGGGTTGATACCTACTGATATTTTAGGTAAATTATGATATTTTAACAGTAAGAAAAAGTTGTTTAACTCAGACTTCAGTTTTGAGTTTTTCGGCTTATGTGAAATTACCAAAATGCCCCTACGGTGCATAGTTTGGTTATAATTGATAAATTTCGCATATATACTTTACCCTACTGATAAAACTTATTAAATTAAGTATTTTTTCTGAACATATCATACCTACAACTCAGGTTAAAACTTAAACTCTTTTATAACCTTATAAATGACCAAAATTACCCCTACGGGGCATAGTTTGTGTTTAAATTCGTTTTGGGCATAATGGAAGGTATCCTACTGATATCACAACATATTTGAGGCATATTAACATAGGAAACCAGGTTAGGACCCTTATGATTACCCGTTACGCCTCTTTCGCGTTCGGTTCGGCTTATGTAACTAGTTTACATAAATTAGCCGAAACGGGTCAAACCTTATCGGTTTTACCCCAAAATTCAGAATGTGCCTAGATTACCCATATAAGACAAGTCTTCAATCTTGTCGGGTATAAATCACATTCTATTCCGGTCTTCGCCTAACCGTGCGTTTGAACCGTAAAATTTACCGGTCTAAGCTTAGGCTTAATTAAAGACCCGTTAGCATTCTAATTGGTTATTTATACCATTATTCCAGACTAGAGCCTTCCGGTAAATTGTACCTACGCTTACTTAAGTGAATACGGCTGAGTTATTATAAATCTTGCTATTTAAGACAGGAGCTAGCTCAGGTAAATACTCTTAACTTATTTTCCCTATTACGGGCTTGGGATACGGTAATATAAATACCGCATGGTTAGGTATGGGATTCAAAGACCAATAAGTCGGGAAATCCAAATAACCTGTTTTTAATTCGTATTGCTTGACTGAAACATTGGGGATTAATGCGACCGTGTCCTGGATATCCTTGACTCATTAAATGCAATGACCACGACCTAAGCACGGGGTGTAGGCATACACCTGACAGATGCCATATGTTTATTAATTAATTATACCCAATATGGGATTCCCAGTAAGGGAATAGTGGTGTGTCGGTTAATCTTGAACCGGCATAGATCCGGGCCCCGTATGTAGAGCAAGTTATGTAAAACTGATAACATGAGATATAGTTTGTCCCAAGTATAAAAGATTAATTTTGCCTTGTGCATTTTAATCAAAGTGTCAAAACATCTTCGTGCCTTGTGCACCTAAACCAATTTTCTTAAAATCTTTTCAAATGAGTCGGTTGAGTGTATTTACCAGTGAAAACTGACGTATTTTCAAAAGTCTAAGTGACAGGTACAAGTACGTAATAGGCTGGAAGCTGCTCAGGACGTTAATAAGGAACCTTGCAAGTTCTAGGCGTCTAAAGTCTGTTGAACAATATTTATGTTTTAAGATCCGCCTGTGGATCCTTTACTTTCCGTTGTAATACTTAATATTACTTTATATTCGGATTGTAATATATTTATCTTTTGCTTCCGCTGTGCATTTATATATATTGTGTTGTTTGACTTTGATGATATCAACTACGTCACGATACTCCCCTACCGGGCCCACCGGTCAAACGTGGAAATATTGGGGTGTGACAGCGGGTTTAGTAAAAAGGTGTTTCAAAGAATGAGAAGAAATCACCCACCGGATCGTGAAGAAAAGCATATGGGTTCAAGCAAGAGTGTATTTGATTACCCACCGAGTCGAAACGAGATGGATGAATTTTGCTCAATGGCACGAGGAAGTGATGGAGATGGCAGGAACCGCTTCTTTGAGCCACCTTAAATGGGGGTGGCACGGTCTGGCCGAAGACCTGAAAACTTAGCGCTGCTCGGGAGGCAACCCGAGGTTTTTCGCTGATCTTGTTATTTCTTTATTTTTCTATGTTTCAGGGCCATGGGAACACTCAAGTGTGGGGAAGATGTGCGAATATTTGTGTGAAGGTGGGGATAAGAAATTGGATCATTTACAATATCTGTTGTGTCAAACTTCACCAGGTCAATGTACTTTTTCCTTAGACTTGTCATGTTCTTTTGCTTTGAAATATAGTTAGTTTGTTTGCTTTTGTTTAAAAAAAATAAAAATAAAAAAAAGTTTGGTGTGTTTGGAGCGATCTTTCCCTTCAAAACCATACATTGGGGACAATGTATCCTAGAGTGTGGGGATGAGGGGAACTTTTAAAAAATTGTGAATCTTTTAAAAATCAAGCGAAAAATGGTCCAAATTGAACAGTTGGGTATTAAATCGCATGACACACCGGCAACCCATATCCCCTTGTTCTTTCTTGGTGAGAGTTGAGCCACTACTTGAATTTATTATAATATTTTCTTTGATGAGAGTGGCGATGGGTGGGGGTGCATTAGAACTTGTGCTTGAATTCGATTTGAGGCCTTAGCTTGATATGTATGTGAAAAGGATTAGGGCAATTAGGTAGCCTCGTCTTGGTGAGTGCGAGTGTGGGATTTGGGGGGTTGGACCTCATAAATTATATATATGAGCATGGTAGCGAGAGGGTCAGGGGTTTGGACTTTAGTAGCCCATTTGAGCTTTGAGCCGATCTTTTGTTAACCCGTGCCTACTTTCTCTTAAAAAATTAACCCGTATTTGACCCGGTCTATTAGTATAATCATCTTGTTCTAGTATGCTTGTTTGTTATGTTTGTTAAATCGAAAGCAAATTATTTAGGCGAAGGACCGATTTGAGTACAAGCATATTATTGTTCAACTACCAGTTTGCCTTGAGTGTGATCTAGCGTATCTTTCGTAGTTATTACTTGCCACCGAGAAGAGAGTTATTGTGAGGGGTGTGCTATGTGCGGGTTTAAGAAAAAGTTAGTAAATGAGGACAACTGTTGCTTGGTTTGTACTTGATCGCTTGAATAAATTGTGTTTTGTTGAACGGGTTGCTTGGGACAAGCAACGGTTAAGTGTGGGGATGTGACGGGTAGTCCATAGGACAACCCTTAAGTGTTATAAATGATAATTTAACCCAGCATTTATCCATGTAATTGTCTAGAATTAGGTAACTACGGTTGTTTGTGTTTTAGGTACAAATGGAGCTTAAAAGGGAAGGAATTTGGAGCATCAATAAAAAATAAAATATTGGAATGGAAGAACTAAGAATATCACATGATAGAGGATGAAATTACGAGAACGTGGGCGAAAACGGCGAAGAAAACGGAGTTGAAACGAAAAAGTTATGCTGAAAACAAAATCTCATGTTGAAGCCCACCGTAGCCTATGGTGGAGGGCGTAGCTTACGGTGGTCCCTGACATAAATTGTCACCGTATGACAGTTTAAAGCCACCGTAAGCCATTCCAAGCCACCGTAAGCTACGGTGGCCACCGTAGCTTACGGCGCTGACCTACGTAAATGTGTAACTTCCACCTTTTAATGCGGATTTATGATGCCCTTTCAAGTCCAATCATTCCCATTCGGTTACCAGCAGTCTAGAGGCGAATTTTGGGTGTTCTTGAGAGCTTGAAACGATTTCAAAACATCTAGTTAGTGTTTTTAATTCTTATGAACGTTGATATGTGTGTGATGATGATTGTCCAAGTCATGAGTGGCTAAACTTATGGTCACTATCTTTGGTTGAAGGTTTGCGTAAGACTTTATGTTTGGATTTCATATTTCTAAAATAATGAACTTTTCTTTATGATTTGTTTGTTATGGTGTGTGATTGCTTGTTTGTAAATTGTTAATTCTTATGTTAATCTAATTTGAAACCATACGTTCTTGGTGCTATTGGCAATCGAGATATCATGGGTAGAATTAGGATTGGGTATTGATTAATTGGTCATCGGGTAACAACCTCGCGTTCTAGGAATCCGAGTACTTAGTTCCCTTTCATCACAACAAGTAATCGCACATGAACTATGTCTATGTAGTTCTTTCTAGTGGAATGTTAGCGTAAATGTCGAAGCAAACCGGAAACTAAAGATGGTCATTTGTCTCAAAATTGTTTACAACCCAAATTCTCATTTTGCAATTAGACTAGTAATCTTAGTTTTAAAAATTATCCAATCAAACCAACTCTTTAATTTATTTTTATTGCAATTAGTTTAATCTTAGTTAACTTAGATACACTTCTAAATAACACATATTCCACAAACTCCCTGTGTTCGATACCCACTTACCGCTAGCTATTAGTAGTAATTGGATTTAATTTGATTGTGACCACGACATGACGTCAATCTCATCTTCCGGAGGTGCCTTTTTATTTTTCTTCTTTTTGGTGGGCTTTTTGGATATGGGGGGTTTCTTTTTGGATTTTTCTTGTGGTGTCATGGTCACTAGGAGTAGTGAGCTCAGCAACAGAGGTTTGAGCAACAGATGTGGACTCATCAAAAATAGGCTCATTCCCCTTTGCTTGTGTTTGAGACACTTTTGACTCTTTATCTTGCATTCTAGTAAAAGTTTCATTTGTAAGACTTTTCATTTGGAAAGCTTCACCATGTTGAAAATCCTTTTTAGACACTTGTTTTTGAAGGTAAAAGCTTAAAAGTCTGGGATACATAAAAAAAACATTATTTGATCCCTTTTTAACAGCATTCACATTTGCCACCAAGTCCAAGAACAATGCCTGGGATAGATTATAATCTGATTTTGTCAAAATGGCATATCCCAAGTATTGGACTTTTTGTGGAATCTCATTGAATAAGGTGGTCTTGGTCGAGAGACATATAAGTAGGGTACGGAAAAAATATTTCATTTCAGCAGGAAATTTGGGTTTAAAAATTGTAACTCCTGTCAGTTAACCCTCATACCCTCTTTCTATGAACTCTGTGTGAAGGTGCTGTTTTTCTAAAGAATTATTACCTGCCTGGTTGTTCAAAGTAAATATTGTGGATATGGAAGATGGGGATATCTGAACAATGGTTTCTCCGATGTTTGGCATTATACCAAAGGGCTTTTTATTTTGAGATTGGACTTCAGCATTAGCCCAGAATTGTTGGAGGGTATCCACGTATATTGGTGCATCGGCAGTTAGTATGTTATGTATTTTGATGACGTCAAAACATCAATTATTGAGTGGAAAGTTTAATTTTTGTCGGTTTTCTCAAAATAATGGAGGTAGTTATGAGGAGTTTTTATTTGCAGAGCCATGATCACAGATGGGAGGTGAGGAGTTTTGAAGAAGATGGTAGTGGAAACCGCTTTGTATGAATTTTGAACTCAAGTCGGCAGTGTAAGCTCTGTTTGGATGGAACAAGGGTATTTATAAAGTGAAAACGTGAAAGCTGACGTGGCAGCGTCTATTTGAAAGATCTGATGGCTAACATATGTCCACGTGGTAACCTCGGTTTGTGGTAATGGATGACAGTTGTTAGATAATTAACCTCTATTGGAAAGCAATAGAGGTTGGGAACAGCGGATATGAACAGTGGCTGATTTTAGTCTATCAGAGGATAGACATCAGAGGTTAGGACAAACAGTGGTATTCCTAACAGAGGTTATGAATAGTGGCGAATAATAACAGATGATACCTTTCAGCAAGAGATAAATGTTAGCCAAACAGAGGTTTTAGAAACAGGGGTTTGGAACAGACCTGAAGGATTTTTTTTTTTTTAAATTTTTCAATCAAATCTATTTTTAAGAATGAATTTTTTTATTTTCTAAAAATATTTTAATTCTTTTTATTAATGGAAAACAAAATTTTGCATTTAATCCATGTTTAACATACCAATCCTAGAGATCAAGTTTTCAAAGGTGGATGTGTCTAAAGCTTTTGTCAACACATCTGCCAGTTGATCCTTAGTTGGAACCTAATGCAGAGAAATCAAACATTTTTCATAGCTATCCCAAACCAAGTGATGTCTGATGTCAATGTTCTTGGTTGTTAAATGAGAAACTGGATTTTTAATGATGTTTTCAGCTGCTTGACTATCTAACATGAGAGGAGTCTTTAAAGTAGTCACACCAAAATCCAGCAACTGATTTTGAAGCCACAGAAGTTGGGTTGTACAGCTTGCAGCAACAATATATTCAGCTTCTGTTGTTGATGTTGAAACTGCTGCTTGCTTTTTGCTTTGCCAAGAAACCAAGCAATTGCCTAGAAACAGGCACCCTCCTGAAGTAGACTTCCTTGTAGTACGACAACCAGCAAAGTCACTGTCTGAGTAACCTGAAAGCTCAATATTCCCATTAGCATGGTACCAGATACCAAGTGTGCGAGCACCTTTTATATATCTGAATATCCTTTTCACAGCTATAAAGTTGGACTTTCTAAGTGCTGACTGGGATCTTGCATAGACACATGTTGCAAACATGATATCTGGCCTTGATGCAGTTAGGTACAATAATGACGTAATCATGTTTTTGTAAAGTGTTTGATCAACCAAGTCATTTTTATCATCAACAGTGACTAGTTTTGTGGTGGTCATGGGTGTACTACATGGTTTACAATCATTCATATCAAATTTTGTTAACAGTTCTTTGACATATTTACTTTGATGAATGAATGTACCATTTTGCAATTGCTTAACTTGGAGACCAAGAAAGCACTGAAGTTCACCCATGACACTCATCTCAAACTCTGCTATCATGAGTTCCCTAAATTCTTCACACATGGAATTGCAAGTGGATCCAAAAATGATGTCATCCACATAAATCTGGACAATCATCAAATCATTTCCTCTCCATTTTAAAAACAATGTTTTATCAATTTTACCTCTTGCGAAGCCTATGGATAAGAGAAAGGTGAATAAAGTTTCATGCCAGGCCCTTGGTGCTTGTTTCAAGCCATACAAAGCTTTATTAAGCTTGTAGACATGATTTGGATAAAAGGCATTTTCAAAACCAGGTGGTTGGCATACATATACCTCTTCCTGATCTTACCATAAAGGAATGCACATTTGAAATCCATCTGATATACCTTGATGTTGTGGTTGGCAGCAAAAGCTAAAAACAATCTGATGGCTTCCAATCTTGCTCCAGGAGAAAATGTTTCATCATAATCAATGCCTTCTTCTTGTCTAAAGCCTTGAACCATAAGCCTAGCTTTGTTCTTGACACCAATGTCCTTTTCATCTGTTTTGTTCTTGAAGACCCATTTTGTGCCAATTGGACATCCTTAGGCAACGGTACAAGTTCCCATACTTGTTGTCTCTTGAACTGTTTGAGCTCTTCCTGCATGGCCTCTACCCAACTATTGTCTTTCAGTGCCTCTTGTTACTTGACAGATTGTGTGAGTAATAGAAAACCAGCAAAAAGACAAATGTTTTGGTATTGACTTCTTGTGAGTACCCCTTCATTGATGTTGCCAATTAATTGGTCTGGTGGATGAATTTTAAGGTAGATTAGATCTCCCTTGTATGGAACGATGGCATTTAGAGGTGAAGGCTGCAGATGTGAATCATCTGAGCTAACATCTGTTTGCAATTTTGAAGAGTCAATTGATATTTGGAACGGAGGTGGAGGTATGTGTGGAATAGGTGTAAAAAATGGGCTGACTTTTGTCCACAGAGGGTGGACTTTTGTCAGCAGTGGATTGACTGGATGAGGTGGCAGAGGTTTGAGAAACAACAATTGTTGATGCAGCAGTTGAAGAGTTTTGACAGCTGTTTTGAACATCGGTTTCTCTGGTGGAGGAAGTGACTTTATATTGTGGGATCACAATGTCAAATCCATAATCTTGATGGGAAGACTGTGGTGTTCCTACATTATTAGTCTTGACAGATACATCTTCAAATGTAAATTTATCTAAATCAAACATTTCAGCAGGATTTGCTGGGATTTTAAAAAAGAAAGTTCATTGAACTTTACATTCAAAGTCTCTTCTACACACCTAGTCCTTGTATTAAACACTTTGTAGGCTTTGGTAGTAGTTAAGTATCCCAGAAAATAACCACAATCTCCTTTGGCTGCAAATTTTGAAATTAAATCTTTTAAGTTTAAAATAAAATATGGGCAGCCAAAGATTTTGAAATAAGATATCAGTGGTTTGATTTTGAATAGAGTTTCATAAGCAGTCTTTTGATGTCTAGGGTTGATTAAAACTCTGTTTTGCACATAGTAGGCAGTGTTTACAGCCTCTGCCAAAAAGACAATGGTAAACCTGAATCTGTAAGCATTGTTCTGGCAGCCTCAATTATGGTCCTATTCTTTCGTTCAACCACCCCATTTTGTTCTGGTGTTCTTGGGATGTTGTACTGCCTTACAATCCATTTTGACACACAGAAGTCATCCAACTCCTTATTTTTGAATTCTGTTCCATTGTTGCTCCTGAAGATTTTTACTGGTAGATCAAATTGCTTTTCAACTTTTCTTACAAAGTCTTGCAAAATACCTGCAGTCTCATATTTGGAGTGCAAAAAGTAAGTCCATGCAAACCTTGAAAAGTCATCAATTATGACAAGACAATACCTCTTCTTTTTAAGACTGTAACACCTCGTAAAATCACGTTCAATGATGTATTGACACGTGTAATAAACCCTAATAAAGTCAAACATTGAATTAAGGGACTAATTTTTGCGAAAGATCAAAAACTTTTATTATGGAAGGACTAGAAGTGTTTTCATGCTTAAAATAAATCTCTTAATAACCTCTCATGGTATTCGTATTCTCATATTAAGCCACTTGTTGGATAAGCAAAACCATTGCGTATAAATCGAAAGTTTGCACGGTGAAGGGTTAGAAGCGTCAACATGTTTAATATACCTCTGAATGACCTTTTAGTGAACCCGAAACGTTATTATATCTAATCATGCTCTTGAGAATGCAAAACATTGGCCAATTAGGGCTTTCATGCCGATAAACAACAATACGCACAAGTTTGTGCGTTAAAAAGGGTTAAAAGTGTCAACATATTAATTCTTGCCTCTGAGTGACCTTTTAACAAACCCAGAGCATCGTAATGTTCGATAATACTCTCGGGAATTCCTAATATGGATTAGATAAGGCTTCGATACTATAAACGATAATATGCGCAAGTTTGTGCATTAGAGAGACTATTTGCGTCAAACTGCAAAAGTATACCGATTCGTATGGTATCGAACCTTCCGGAATATGATCATAAGTTAAAAATGCCCTAAATATCCTTTATATAGCTTAGAAATAGGCTTTGAGGTGTTTTGTGCGCAAAAATAAACTTATTTGATCAACAGGGACTAAAAGCGTCAAAAGTGCATAAGTTTGCATTTTCGCGCATATCTTACGTTCTGAATATATCCGGACATCCAAAAATTTATGTAATCATTAAAATATTTTATTTTAGTGATTGGCTTGATAAAATTCCATTCGTCGCGTAATTTGGTTCGTTTTTTGCGTCCGTTCGTGTTTCACCGTATTTAGCCGAACAACGTGGCCGTACGACCAAACGAACCGACATCCGGCATATTTTTGAGCATGTTTCATGTTCCCTATGTTTAGGCATCATTGTAGAGCCTTAAAAATGGTTTAACGGGCCTTAAATGTGTCGAAAATGGCATTTATCAAGTGCAGGGACCAAAAGTGACAATAAATGAAACTTTGTGTGAGCTGTATATGTGCTTACGGATCGTATACAGGACCCTTACGGTCCGTATGCCATTTCCAGCAACAGAATTCTGAAAACCAGCTTTGGTTTTGCTTCCTTGTCTCACATATTTGATTCTATGGATCATTTGATGGTTTTAAAAGATGGTATTACACCTGTAATCATCTTGTGATTTCTCATAACACTTGTTGATCATCTAAAGACCCTCGAAACACTATAAATAGAGGTGAAATCTTTCATTTCATTTCACCATTTTCTTGAGTTCTTGCTCCCTAGACTCAAATCTGAGGATCCTAATCAATTGGAACCTCTTTTTGAGTTATCTTTAGTCCTAAGGACCCCTTGTAAGTGTTCCTTTCATGCTTAGTTATTTTGTTTGGCTCTTAAAGCCAAAAAGTCAAGCGTTTTCGATAAACGCTTTGACTTTTAGTTAGACCTTGTATGGTCAAGCCATTGTTCTCAACGAACATGGCTACGTGATCGTAATTAGGTAGGTGTTAAACCCTCAAAAGGGCACCTCCTAATTACCACGTTTACTTAGTTAATTGTCGGGTCAAAGTAATTGAAATAAAAGTCAAATGGGTCAATTTTTAAATAAAATTCATAACTGATAATATAGAGACTATAAAATCGGTTTTTTTCTCTTTAAGAACTGGGTAAATATTAATTGAACATGCCTAAGCATGTTCAACCCGACAATTCTAAGTTTAGGCTCGGTTCGGAACCGAAAGTCGCAAAAGTTGACTTTTGCTTTGACTTTCAGTTCTGACCTGATGTAGCTTAGTTTAGTTATGCCTTAGGATTCCTTTAGGACCATATTATAGGTTAGTATAACCCTCTGAGTTAATACAACTTGGTTCCATAGAAATCCTAGTTCATTGCATGTTTCCGTTAAATGCCTAGATGTTGACCATAATGCCCTTTTGATATTAAAACGAGATTTTTGAAAATGTGAGAGGACAAAAACCTTTATTACTGATATTTAAGTATGTCCTAAAAGTTTGACATCAGTTTATGGTCCAAAATGAGAGTTATGCTCAATATCGTAAATGAAGGTCTTTTATTAATTAAACGGCATATTTGATATGAATCCTATTTAAACTCAAATTTTGAGATCAAACCTTTTACCTACTGATGTAATATAATATTTTGGGATTTTTGGAAATTTTTATTAAATTTTAAAATGATCATAACATAGAGTTCTCGCATAGGCTCGGTAATTGACGATAACACCCTTTTTGCTAATAAAATGAGTTTTATACATCCTTTACATGTCAAACCTTTTTCTACTAAGTATATATAATAAATAAGATATTTTAAACTGTAAAGGCTGGTCAAAATCTCAGATTTCCTTATTTAAACCGAATATCGTCAAATACCGACTTTTATGCGATTTAGGCGCATAATATGGTTTAAAACCATATTAGGCACCTAAAGCTTGATACCTACTAATGTTATGAATAAGTTTTTTTACTTTAACAGTAAATAAAAGTTTTGAACTCAGATTTCCAAAATTAACCTCTTTTATAAACATTAAAATGACCAAAATACCCCTACGGGGCATAAATTGGTTTTAAATTCATTTTGGGCATAATAGAAGATATCCTACTGATATCACAACATATTTAAGGCATATTGACTTGTGAAACATGTTTATGACTCATTTGGTTACCCGTTATGCACTTTACGCGTTCGGTACGGTTTATGTAACTAGTTTATATGAATTAACCGAAACGGGTCAAACCTTATCATTTTTCACTTCAAAATTCAGAATGTGTTTAGTTTACCCATATTATACAAGTCTCCACACTTGTCGGGTCTAAATTACATTCAAATCCGGTCTTCGCTTAATCTTGCGTTTTGAACCGTAAACCTTTCCTTGAAACTAACCGGTCTAAGTTACAACTTAAATAAGACCCGTTAGGAATCTAATAGGTTAATAAAACCTTCGTTCCAGATTGAGAGCCCCAGTAGAGGTACTTGTGCTTGCTGATTAGAATATACGGCTGAGTATAAATTGCATTAAGCTCAGGTAAATACTTTTAACTTATTTTCCGTTATACGGGCTTGGGATACGGTATTATAAAAATATCGCTTGGTCGGGTTTAGAAACCTTTTAACCGGAGATGATTAAATTGCATAATCCCGTTTTAATCAGTATTGCTTGATAACAAATAACATTGGGGGTTAATGACCGTGTCCTGGATATCCTTGGCTCATTTAAAAAGTGAAAATGGCCACAACTTAAGCACAAGGTGTAGGCATAACACCTCTTGTTGCGTATGTAAAAGATATACTCACTCGTGAGGTAACTTCTTTTGAGTTATATTTGTGGTGTGTCGATTAATCTTGATCGGTTTGTATAATCACCGGCCCTAAATGTTGGACAAACATGTAAATCTGATACAAGATTGTTATTAATATAAATGTCCCATGTTATAAAAGAATTTTTGTGCCTTGTGCATTTAAATCAATTTTCATAAAGATTTTCAAAAGAGTCAGTTAATCGTATTTACCAGTGTAAACTGACGTATTTTCCAAAAAGGTTAAGTGACAGGTACTGTACGTAAATTGGCTGGGAGCTCAGGGCGTTAATAGGGAATCTTGCAAGTTCTAAACGTCTAAAGTCTGTTGAACTGTGTTATATTTCTGTTTTAAGATCCACCTGTGGATCCTCTTACATTCCGTTTGTAATACTTATGTTACTTTCACTCGGTTTGTAATATATTTTACTTTGGACTTCCGCTGTGCATTGAACTGTGATTATTTGACTATGATTATATCAACTACGTCACGATACTCCCCACCGGGCCCACCGGTAATACGTGGAAATATCGGGGTGTGACAGGTTGGTATCAGAGCCAACAATGAGTGAATTAAACACTAGCCTTTTGTGTTTAATCTCAATGACACAGTAGCACATTCCTTGACTTCCGAGTCTAGACTTGAATTAGGAATGATCTCATCCCTGTTATATGTATACATTGTTTTTGATATTTATGTATCTCCGGATCGTGTCGCCGAGCAAAACTGCCGTTGGTGGAAGCTCTCCAGACCCGAAGTATAAGAATGATAAGTTTCGTACCACAGCTCGAATAAGCACACGACTAGTATGGAGGAATGACCTTTTGAACCCATTAACCATATTTCAAATTCTATACCCAAGACTTTTGAAACTTCAAATGAGAATCCAACATCGGAGGAGTTCATACCAGCTGTCCCTGAAGATCCAACTTCAAAGATAATACCTATGGAATCGAAGGATTCATATTTCTTACCTCCAAGTCTTGGAACGCAACTTGGTTTATACCAGTCTTGACCTTATTCGTGATTCATGTTATTCATTAACCATAGAATCCTTGGATTCCACTTTTGCAAAGATGTTTGAATATAGAAGATTTCGACTACCTACAAGAACCTTCAGTATTCATACCGCACACAGGGAACCAAGGAGAAAACTTTCAGAATTAGAATGAAGAAGGAACTTCCTTGTTATGTTCCATTTCTATAGTAGTCCCTATAAGGACATATATATCTCTCAAGTCCCCGCGTGGGTGAATTTCTTTGTATAAGACCCGTTTAGGGCAATTATTGTATTTTCGAGGCTTTCTATGAAAAGTTTCCTATTTTACTTTGGTATTAAACAGTATACGTATGTATTATGTCCTAAATCTGAACGTCATTTCAATTTATGATTGCTCTGCCATTATATATCAAAGAAAATCTTAAAGGTATAACCTAGCCTATATGTCATTTTCGACATAGCTAAGATGGTAAAACCTTTTAAGATAATAGATCCTTATTAACACCTAAGAACGTGTTAACACCCTTGACAAATGTTGTTCGAGAAAATCACAATAGTCATCCCTATATTGGATTCTTCCAATTTCCTGATTTAGCCTAATGATCCAGAAATCATGGCTTATATCATCCTATAAGATGATCATAACATAAACTTCCATTAGTAATGAAGTGCCTACGGGCTATATCTATTGTCCTAAAAGACAAAAGACAGTTGTAGTCTTTGACTATCTGTCAAGAAAGGTAATGAACTATGTTCAAACCTTAATGCCTCAATCTTATAAGATCATGGCTTATAAATTCAAAACTGTCCTCGTGACAAGGCCTTTTGTGCCATTTCAATATCCTTATTAGCTTATAGCTGGATTAATTATAATCAAAGTTTAAAAATAAACCTGATTATCAAATTAACCAAATATGGTCTATTAATACCATGGTTAATGAATCATCGAAGATGATGATTCCAAAATAGACTCCTAAGCAAAATTATTGGCGATTGTTTTGTAGAAAACAAGCTTCAGCATGTCTAAATCAGATGAAGTCAACAGTCATCCCAATATGAGGAATGACAGTACAAGGATGAATGTAACGGCTGCAGAGTTACAGACAATGATAGATAATGCTGTCACTCGAGCCATTGACAGACAATTTAAAGAATCAAGTGGTGCTCGCACCAGGAATCAGTCTGCACCTCATACGGAGCCACCTTCTAAGACGCATATATCTCATAAGGATGATTCTCATCATTCGTCGAATCAGAGAAGTGATCCATCCAGAAAAATTGTGCTCAATCAGGAGCCGCATGTTAAGACCTGCTCTTATAAATACTTTGTCTCTTGCAAACCAAGGGACTTCACAGGAGAAAAAGGAGCCATCGATTGTATGACATGGCTGGATGAGATGGACACAGTAGTAGACATCAGTGGTTGTGCAGAGCAGGATATTGTGAAGTTTGTTTCGCAATCATTCAAAGGAGAAGCTTTGGCTTGGTGGAGGTCTCTAATTCAAGCCACTTGGAAGATCCTATTGTATAACTTATCTTGGGATCAATTTGTTGCATTGAACAAGGAAAACTTATGTCCTCAACATGAGGTAGAAAAGATAGAAACAGACTTCTTAACTCTGGTCATGAAGAATTTAGATTGTCAGGCATATGTGACAAGTTTCAAAACTATGTCCCGCCTAGTTCCCTATTTAGTCACCCCTGAACCTAAACGCATAGCGCGTTTTATTGGAGGCCTAGCACCAGAAATTAAGGGAAATATCAAGGCATCTAGGCCTACCACATATAGGTCTGTGGTGGACTTATCCTTATCTCTCACTTTAGATGCAATCAGGAATAAGTCTATTAAGGCTTCTGGCGAGGGAAAAAGGGAAAGAGAAGAGGAGAACCCTCATCGATCTGACAAGAAGAGAAAGGGAAGTTCTGGGCACAGGAAAGATTCCGAGTTTAGGAAAAACTCGAGTCAGTCTACTAACAGACCCAAATGCAGTAACTGCAGAAAGCAACATTCTGGAAAATGTACGATTAACCCAAGTGCTAAACTGTGTGGAATTTGCAAGACCAAGGGTCACAAAACTTTAGATTGCAAGGAGTTAAAGAACGCGACTTGTTACAACTGTAACGAGGAAGGGCACATCAAAACCAACTGCCCAAAACTTATAAAAAAGCCTGAAGAGGCCAAGAAAACAAACGCGTAAGTCTTCCAGATGAACATCCAGAAGGCAGTACAGAATGATAACATCATAACAGGTACCTTTCCTTATCAATGATTTTTATGCGGGAATTTGTTCGATTCTGGCGCAGATAAGTCTATTGTGGACAATAAATGTTATGAACTGTTGTATCCTCCTGTTAGGACTCTAGACATATAACGTGAGGTAAAATTGGCCGATGATACTTTAGAGACTGCTTCACCAATATTAGATGGATACTTTATATCTATTAGGAATTACTCTTTTTCGATATCCTTGTGATAAGCTTTCAAGCTATCCAAAATCATCAATATGATAAAGACAGATGTGACATTTTGATCCCCTGTCAAAAGGAGATGGACTAGGTCCAAACCTTAAATCCCATTGATGGTCTTTTTATGGCCTAGGCTAAATATAATCGATATATATTTTAATAACATTCATTAAGAATATTCGTACTATATTAGCCTGTATGGTTTAATGATACCATGGTTAGTATATGTTAGGTCATCAGGATGATGAATAGCGGTTGCTGGATTGCAACTAAGTAATTGTTTCATTTGGTGTTAGGAACCAAGTCTCGAGTATGACAAACTCGGATAAGACAACTGTCAATTGTGCCATTGATAATGCGACGCATGCTAATGATGCTACAATTGTGAACCTCAAAATTGACAAAGATGTTCTCCAAGCTATTATTGACGCAGCTGTTGGAAAAGCTGTGAGAAAGGCCGTGAAAAAAATTCAAAGACCCAATGCTACTTGCTCCAAATCCCATTTAAGACTAAACTCCCTTACTCACGAGAAGGATCTTGTTCATACCTTGGATGCAGAGAATGAACTAAAAAGGAAAAGGGAGGAAGATAACTCCCAGACTTCTAAGAAAAAGGGTATGCTTGAGCTCAATAGGAGTCAACAAAAGTCCGAAAAGAAACCTGTATGCAAGATCTGCATGAAGCGCCATCTCAGGAAATGCCGATTTGAATCTCAGCCTCTACCTTGTGGGATCTGCAAGTCTAAGGAAAATAAAACCTTGGATTGCAAGAAATTAAAAGATGCAACCTGTTATGGTTGCAACGAGAAGGGGCATATCAATACTACATGCCCTAAATATGTCAAAGGGAGTGCGGCTAAGGATATAAAGCCTACAAATGAAAGCGCCTAAACTCTCCTGATGGATGCCAGAGGTAGTTCATATCAATAATGTCATCAGGTACATTCCTTATCATTTATCAGTAATATAAGTGCTAAGAGTTCTGTTTTGATTCGGGTACCAATAAATCCTTCATAAATTATAAGTATAGCAAACCTTTAAAATCTTCCACAAGAACCTTAAATATTAAGCGTAAGGAAAAACTTACAGACGAAATCATAGGAACCATTTCTTCTATTCCTGTCAGAAATCTTCAGTCATAAAATTCTAGAGTACCCTCTCTCCAGATGAAGTACGTCAGCACATGTAGTTGTTATCTCTTTGATCTCTATCGATTGCGAATACCAGACGGTATGACAAAAGCGCCATATGAGGATTGGTGTATCTTAAAATGTTCCATAGATTGCTTCAATGCCTGATCAATATGGAGGTTTAATGCATGGAACCACAAGGATATTCCAAATGGTCATATAGTACTAAAGTCAGCTAATGGTATTCAAAGAAGATATCCAGAATGGAATTGTCCAAGTAAGTGTCTCTGATTAAGGAATCCGTGGACTCATAACATAAATGTGTCACCTATCTGACACAGTCAATGATAGATAAACTGGAGCCTGAGATTTGGAAAATCTCTATAACCTCCTTGTGTTTTGATTATCTTCACCAAAGACTACCCTGTTTACCTCCTGAAGGGCAAGTAGAGTTAAGATTTATATCCCGCATAGGGCTGCATTATTGTGAAATCTCCAGGACGGCTAGTACCGTCATTGGAAGAACCGAAACCCTGATTAAGTGAGTTTTAAAATAAGGGATTCATAAAGCCTAATTCAATATTCTGAGAGTTCCAGTATTATTAAATTAGAAAGACGATTCACTTTGCTTATGCATTGATTACCGCAACCCTATTTAGGCAACAATTAAGGATCGCCATCAGCTGCCCAGGATCGTCGATTTGTTCGACTAACTGTAAGGATTAGCTATTCCTTAAGATTGGTTTTAAGCAGTAATTGGAATAACCATCTCACCTTAAATAAGCTTTTCTATAATAGTTGTTAAATAAGTATCAAGGCTGCTCCTTTGGAGACCTTGTATAGATGGAATGTCAAACGTCCGTTTTATGGACGGGACTTGGTAAGTCCAATTATCAGGATCTGAAATTACCTTGGAAACAACGAATAAGATTATACGAACCTGTAGTCATCTGAAAGTTGCAAGTAATCGGTGGAAAATCAAGAATTGATGAAAGTCGCAACCCTCTTAAATCCTTGATAAGGAATAAAGTTCAAATAGAAGGTATCGCCCTAGAAGGGGGTGCTGAATTTTAATTCAACGGGCTAGTTAAGCTCTGGATATAAAGGATCATTCGAGGAAATCGAATATATCAAGATTAGTAGCTTATAAGCTAAAACTTACCTGAGGAGCTTGATGGAAATCAATGTGACCGACACTAGTGATTTAAGGATAAGTTTCGCCGATAAGTCGAAAAGCATTATCACATAATGATATGCAGATTAATGAAACTTTATGGTTTGATAAGAAACCAGTATCAAATAAGGATCGGCAGGATTAGAAGCTAAGAAAGAAAACATGAACCTATTATAAAGGTCATTTGGGATGCCCTTAGAGGCCCAAATATGCTATAAAGATTAAGTCCATTATAAGATAGAAAGTACTTCCATCTTTTGAGCAAATCTCGAGGTCGAGCTTTCTTTTAAGGGGGTGAGGATGTAACACCTCGTAAAATCACGTCCAATGATGTATTGACACGTGTAATAAACCCTAATAAAGTCAAACGTTGAATTAAGGGACTAATTTTTGTGAAAGATTAAAAACTTTGATTATGGAAGGACTAGAAGTGTTTTCATGCTTAAAATAAATCTCTGAATAACCTCTCATGGTATTCGTATTCTCATATTAAGCCACTTGTTGGATAAGCAAAACCGTTGCGTATAAATCGAAAGTTTGCACGGTGAAGGGTTAGAAGCGTCAACATCTATACTATATTATAATACATGAGGGAAGGATTCCCAAAAGTTAAGAACTTCTTCCCCCATTATTTATAAATAAACCCCTAGAATGAGGGTAAAGTGGTCTTTTAAACCATAATTATTTTTTAGTCCCTCAATCTATTACATTTAAATCCTTGACATTTAACATAATTATGGGTAATTAGTTACACTCCCCCCCTTTAAATCTTTAATGTATTTCTGCGATATCTTACAACCCGTAATGTTTTAAAAAAATCCGAAGGTACCATGACGATCGGCACATTTTTTTAAACGTTTCGATAGTTGTCTTTTTTAGTTTCGTCGTGCTTTCATAAAGTACAAATAGTCGATGCGTAAATGTACAATTGATTAAAGCCAACATTTGTTTTTTACCCAAGCCAGCTTTGACCATTACCTAGCTACCGTGCATTAACATTTGTTTTTTACCCAAGTTTTTTGTTTTGAGCGACATTAATAAACTAAAATATTCCCTAATTTTACTTGTACAGAGTTAGTTTGTTGTGGCATGTTTAATATAGTATAGATAAAACTCACAACAAACTTCCTATTAAACATGCCACAACAAACTAAACAGGATATGTGCATCTTATTTTAAAAACTTAAAACTCACAACAAACTTCCTAACTAAATGGATGACCAATCGAAAACTAAACCCTAATGGACTACTATAAATACATAGCAAACACTCACAATTCTACATTTCTATTGCTAAACATATTTAAAATATGGAGCAGTTCTGAATTCACTTGATGCGAAAAAACAAGCATGCGATATTGAAAAATCTAAGGTCGGTTCTATGATAAGTTTTGTTATATCGCAATAATGAATAATTGTTTTCTTTTATTTACTTTTATGTGAATACTAACTTATTTGATTTTTCAGATTCAACATACCAATTTAAACACCCCAGTTGTCGAACAAGCTTTTGTTAGTTTTTAAGTAATATTTTCGCTTATAATCTTTCATATTAACAAGTTTGTTATGTTAGATTTGGTGTTTTATTGTAGGATGATGGTGATAATAATGTTGAAATTATTTCTTTTGGTGCAATGTTCAGTCTATACAAGTCTAATCTTCAACGTCAATTTAGTAAAGAGGTAATTTTAAAATTTATTTAATGTTTTTTAAATTTTTTTATTCAATATTTGTTTTTTTTATAAAATTTATTTAATCATTTTTAACTTTTTTATTAAATTTTTGTTTTTTAAGGATCGGAAGTATGAGAATCAAAAGAAAAGATCTAATTGACTCTCTGAATGGAAATGTGTCGAGGTTATAAATTTAGATGATTCTGAGGACGATGAGAAAGAAGATGAATTAGATGATACTGTTGATTCGAGCACAAACAAGAAAAACGGATCAAAAAAGAAGAGAAATTAGATGAAATATATCAAGTGTTTTTATGTTTTTTTTTTCATTTTCAGTTGTTTTTGTTTGATCTAGACTATCCCATGAATAATAAAGTTTATTATATATTTGAAGTTTATGTTTTGTGTTATTTTATTGCATTTATAATTTACATCTCGATTGAACTAATATACTTTTGTCATTTGTTTAGTATTTTTTATTAACAAACGAATCTTTACATGTTTAAAACAGTTTTTCTATACTTTATTTATTATTAATAATTTTTATAACAAAACAAAACTTTGATATTTAGTAGATAGAAGATAAACTATGTTCCAAAATTTTAGGAATTATTTAATACAAATTTACGATATTAGTAGATAGATAGTAAACTATATCCCAAAATTTTAGTAGATAGAAGATAAACTATGTTCCAAAATTTTAGGAATTATTTAATACTAATTTATGATATTAGTAGATAGATAGTAAACTATATCCCAAAATTTTAGGAATTATTTAATACTAATTTACGATATTTATTTAATACTAATTTACGATATTAGTAGATAGATAGTAAACTATATCCCAAAATTTTAGGAATTATTTAATACTAATTTACGATATTTTGTAGATAAATAGTAAACTATGTCCCAAAATTTTAGGAATTATAAGTCAACTAATTAGGTCCTCCAAGTTAATTATATGGGATGAGGCATCGATGGCGAAACGTCAGGCGATAGAGACAGTTGATCGAACATTGCAAGACATTATAGGTGTTAGGCTCCCATGTGTAAGACTTATGACATATATCCACCACAATAATGTTATCATATACAAATAACAAAACTACCAGCAACGAGTGCCGCAATCCAAAGTGTCGCCCCCGCCGCATCGCGCGGGCACCCTACTAGTGTTTAATAATACATCTGAATGACCTTTTAGTGAACCCGAAACATTATTATATCTAATCATGCTCTTGAGAATGCAAAAAATTGGCCAATTAGGGCTTTAATGCCGATAAACAACTACGCACAAGTTTGTGCGTTAAAAAGGGTTAAAAGTGTCAACATGTTAATTCTTACCTCTGAGTGACCTTTTAACAAACTCGGAGCATCCTAATGTTCGATAATACTCTCGGGAATGCCTAATATGGATTAGATAAGGCTTCGATACTATTAAACGATAATATGCGCAAGTTTTTGCATTAGAGGGACTATTTGCGTCAAACTGCAAAAGTATACCGATTCGTATGGTATCGAACCTTCCAGAATATGATCATAAGTTAAACATGCCCTAAATATCCTTTATATAGCTTAGAAATAGGCTTTGAGGTGTTTTGTGCGCAAAAATAAACTTATTTGATCAACAGGGACTAAAAGCGTCAAAAGTGCATAAGTTTGCATTTTCGCGCATATCTTACGTTCTGAATATATCCGGACATCCAAAAATTTATGTAATCATTAAAATATTTTATTTTTGTGATTGGCTTGATAAAATTCCATTCGTCGCGTAATTTGGTTCGTTTTTCGCGTCCGTTCGTGTTTCGTCGTATTTAGCCGAACAACATGACCGGACAACCAAACGAACCGACATCCGGCATATTTTTGAGCATGTTTCATGTTCCCTATGTTTAGGCATCATTGTAGAGCCTTAAAATGGTTTAACGGGCCTTAAATGTGTCGGAAATGGCATTTATCAAGTGCAGGGACCAAAAGTGACAACAAATGAAACTTTGTGTGAGCTGTATATGTGCTTACGGACCGTATACAGGACCCTTACGGTCCGTATACCATTTCCAGCAACAGAATTCTGAAAACCAGCTTTGGTTTTGCTTCCTTGTCTCACATATTTGATTCTATGGATCATTTGATGGTTTTGAAAGATGGTATTACACCTGTAATCATCTTGTGATTTCTCATAACACTTGTTGATCATCTAAAGACCCTCCAAACACTATAAATAGAGGTGAAATCTTTCATTTCATTTCACCATTTTCTTGAGTTCTTGCTCCCTAGACTCAAATCTGAGGATCCTAATCAATTGGAACCTCCTTTTGAGTTATCTTCAGTCCTAAGGACCCCTTGTAAGTGTTCCTTTCATGCTTAGTTATTTTGTTTGGCTCTTAAAGCCAAAAAGTCAAGCGTTTTCGATAAACTCTTTGACTTTTAGTTAGACCTTGTATGGTCAAGCCATTGTTCGCAACGAACGTGGCTACGTGATCGTAATTAGGTAGGTGTTAAACCCTCAAAAGGGCACCTCCTAATTACCATGTTTACTTAGTTAATTGTCGGGTCAAAGTAATTGAAATAAAAGTCAAACGGGTCAATTTTTAAATAAAATTCATAACTGATAATATAGAGACTATAAAATCAGTTTTGTCACTTTAACAACTTGGTAAATATTAATTGAACATGCCTAAGCATGTTCAACCCGACAATTCAAAGTTTAGGCTCGGTTCGGAACCGAAAGTCGCAAAAGTTGACTTTTGCTTTAACTTGCAGTTCTGACCCGATGTAGCTTAGTTTAGTTATGCCTTAGGATTCCTTTAGGGCCATATTATAGGTTTGTATAACCCTCTGAGGTTATACAACTTGGTTCCATAGAAATCCTAGTTCATTGCATGTTTCCGTTAAATGCCTAAATGTTGACCATAATGCCCTTTTGATATTAAAACGAGATTTTTGAAAATGTGAGAGGACAAAAACCTTTATTACTGATATTTAAGTATGTCCTAAAAGTTTGATATCGTTTTATGGTCTAAAATGAGAGTTATGCTCAATATCGTAAATGAAGGCCTTTTATTAATTAAACGGCATATTTAATATGAATCCTATTTAAACTCAAATTTTGACATCAAACCTTTTACCTACTGATGTAATATAATATTTTGGGATTTTTGGAAATTTTTATTAAATTTTAAAATGATCATAACATAGAGTTCTCGCATAGGCTCGGTAATTGACGATAACGCCCTTTTTGCTAATAAAATGAGTTTTATACATCCTTTACATGTCAAACCTTTTTCTACTGATTATATATAATAAATAAGATATTTTAAACTGTAAAGGCTGGTCAAAATCTCAGATTTCCTTATTTAAACCGAATATCGTCAAATACCAACTTTTATGCGATTTAGACGCATAGTATGGTTTAAAACCATATTAGGCACCTAAAGCTCGATACCTACTGATGTTATGAATAAGTTTTTATACTTTAACAGTAAATAAAAGTTTTGAACTCAGATTTCCAAAATTAACCTCTTTTATAAACATTAAAATGACCAAAATACCCCTACAGGGCATAAATTAGTTTTAAATTCGTTTTGGGCATAATGGAAGATATCCTACTGATATCACAACATATTTAAGGCATATTGACTTGTGAAACATGTTTATGACTCATTTCGTTACCCGTTATGCACTTTACGCGTTCGGTACGGTTTATGTAACTAGTTTATATGAATTAACCAAAACGGGTCAAACCTTATCATTTTTCACTTCAAAATTCAGAATGTGTTTAGTTTACCCATATTATACAAGTCTCCATACTTGTCGGGTCTAAATCACATTCAAATTCGGTCTTCGCTTAATCTTGCGTTTTGAACCGTAAACTTTTCCTTGAAACTAACCAGTCTAAGTTACAACTTAAATAAGACCCGTTAGGAATCTAATAGGTTAATAAAACCTTCGTTCCAGATTGAGAGCCCCAGTAGAGGTACTTGTGCTTGCTGATTAGAATATACGGCTGAGTATAAATTGCATTTTAAGCTCAGGTAAATACTTTTAACTTATGTTCCGTTATACGGGCTTGGGATACGGTATTATAAAAATACCGCTTGGTCGGGTGTAGAAACCTTTTAACCGGAGATGATTAAATTGCATAATCCAGTTTTAATCAGTATTGCTTGATAACAAATAACATTGGGGGTAAATGACCGTGTCCTGGATATCCTTGGCTCATTTAAAAAGTGAAAATGGCCACAACTTAAGCACAAGGTGTAGGCATAACACCTCCTGTTGCGTATGTAAAAGATATACTCACTCGTGAGGTAACTTCTTTTGAGTTATATTTGTGGTGTGTCGATTAATCTTGATCGGTTTGTATAATCACCGGCCCTAAATGTTGGACAAACATGTAAATCTGATACAAGATTGTTATTAATATAATTGTCCCAAGTTAGAAAAGAATTTTTGTGCCTTGTGCATTTAAATCAATTTTCATAAAGATTTTCAAAAGAGTCAGTTAATTGTATTTACCAGTGTAAACTGACGTATTTTCCAAAAAGGTTAGTGACAGGCACTGTACGTAAATTGGCTGGGAGCTCAGGGCGTTAATAGGGAATCTTGCAAGTTCTAAACGTCTAAAGTCTGTTGAACAGTGTTATATTTTTGTTTTAAGATCCGCCACTCCTGTGAGCAACAAGCTGTATTTTGCTCCCGGCTATGATTTCTTCAATCTTTTTCACCACATCTGACAATCTTACAAGTTTCCTTAGTGAAGAATGACCAATAGCCTTTGTCACTCATTTGTGACACACTAAGAATGTTAAATTTTAGATTGTCGATACATGTTCAAACTTGAGTTTCCCTGCTTGTACTATCCCTGGTCCTAACACCTTTCTTTTTGAGTTGTTACCAAAGGACATATCACCCCCTCCATGTGCTAGAAAATCTTTGAGAAGGGCTCTACATCATGTCATGTGCCTAGAGCCTCCACTAGCTACATACCATAAACTATCAAGGCAAGTAGAAGCTCCATGCACATTAGTAACAGATTAGTTTTGGTGAGTGTCCAAAGCCAAAACAGCTTTGGATGGTGTCACAAACATTCCAGCCTCAAGTCCAGGAGAATGGCCAGAGTTTTGAGCATATTTTTGAAACATCTGTTGTGGACCATTTCCTATCAAGTGGTTTTAACCATGAGGATGCTTGTTCACTCTTAGTTTTGAAAATCTTTTGTAGACCTCATAACCATATGGTACTCTTTGATAAAGTGGTTGGCCATATCCTCTTGGAAATTTGTTTGCTGGTGGTGCATCTGTTACCTGAACCTCTTTGGGAGCAGAGGTTGAATTAAGTTGTTTGGTAACAGATGTTTGGACTGGGATGAAGGTCTGTTTGGACCTTCCTTTTTCAGTACTAGCCCGTGGACTCTCAAATGTTTTTGATTTATACTCAATTTGTTTAACATCAAAATTTTTGAGATAAATACACTGTTGAGTTTTGTGATTTTTTCTGCCATAAATAGTGTAATGAGTTGCAGCAACAATCACACTGGTCTTGTTTATGTCACATGCTTTTAATTGAAAATAGTTTTTAGTAACATGGTTTTTCTTTTCGCAAAAATCACAAAACAAGTTTGATATCTTCTCTTTCTTCTTCCCTTTTCCAACCTTTTTGTCAACAAATGTTGTAACATCTGCTGGAAAAGTCTTATAAGGGAATGATTTTCACTTTAGTTTCTTTCACATCCTCAATGGTTGAGAAGTCCATTGACTTAATGTTCTCAAGAATGTCACATTCATCCTTCAGGTCTTTCCAAAACAATTTTCTTTCCATTTGGTTCTGTGACTTTAATTTCTTGACCAGCCATATTGGTAGGAATGATTTCAACTAAACCAGCATCATTTACAGCAATGTTTTGAGAAACTTGATCATTTTTGCGAAAGCTTATGCCAAATTTTACATTACTTTTGATCTGTTTTTCTAACATCAACTCATAACATTTGCAAGACTCTACCCATTTTTCACATGTGATCTGGGTAGATTCAAGCTCCTTTTTACAACTATGATATTTTTTATCATTGTTTGGAGTTGATCCTTGGTTATGCTTCATTCATGTTTAAGACTGCTGATTTCACTATCTTTTTCAAAGATTTTTTATTTTAACTCTTTAACAAGTTTTTCAAACTGAATTTCATCACATAAGATCTTGTTCCTAAGGTTTTCATTCACTCTTTAATGTTTGCAAAAGCAATGACACATTTGTCAGAACATAAGTCTTTAAGGACTTAAGGCGATACCTTAGCAGCAGCCATCATGGCACAATCACACTCTCCTTCACAAACACTAGACTCCCATGGGTCTGTCAGAGGATTCACCATTTCTTCACCAACCTTTTCTTCTGAAACATTTTTTCAACATTATCACAAACCACATCAGATTTGGACAACACTTCCTCAGACTTAACCCCTTCCAATATTGTCTCTAATTCCATAAAACAAAAATCATCATGTTTCTTTTCAAAATTGGCAAGTAGGGTAAAATTTTTATCTGTAAGTTCATCAGGTAAGCTGCTCCAATCAACAAAGCCTTGTGTGAAAAAGCTCTGTTGACTGTTTTCTGCCTGAGCAGAGGTTTGTGCAGCTTGTGGTGCTAGTTGCACTTGAACCTGAAGGACTGGGGTTTGAACATACTGTATCTGAGGAACAGTGGTTGCAGGGTGTACAAAGTGAGCAGTGCTTTGCATGTGTGGAGCCGAGGTATATTGGGTATAATGGACAGTGTTTTAAGTGTTTTGAGGTTTAGGACTTGGATGTGTGACAATAGGACCACTTGTTTGGCTCCTACACTCTCTAGCAAAATGGCCTAACTTATTACACTTGTAACACTTGATTTTAGATTTATCCAACCCAACTTTCAACCCTCCATGCAACCCTAGAAATTTTCTGCCAGATCTTTTGTAAAATTTGCTAGTTCTAACACTTAGCAAAGCAAGTTGGAGCAAGATGTCCATTTCTTCCAAATCAATGGGGTCAAAGTGTTGAAGATCATTTAACTCAAAAGATAAGTATTAAGAAACTTAGTTTTCCCCATTTACTGCAAAAGCATAATTATGTGAGTAAGAGTCAGAGTTAAATCCTCCACCAGAAGTTATGTCAATAAAATGATCATAACCCTGATCGTTACTTCCACCAGAGGTTTCATCTTGACCAAAAAGTGTTGTACTACCAAAGGCAAAGTCATCAGCAACTTTTCCTGACTCTTGAATCTTCTTTTACTGGTTAAGCTCTTTTGTTGGTGCATACGTTTGTCGACTTCGTCTTGTATCGAGTCTAGTACTAGAATTGTTAGATCAGGGCGCGTTGTACGAGAAAATAGGAGGTTTTAGGGTGTGATTGGTCTAATTTCGCTTGAATGGCTAATTCCGCTTGAAAATGACAAGTGACACTTTCAAGCGAAATCAACAATGTTGATTTCGCTTGAAATGGTACCTGTCATCTTCAAGCGAAATCCCATCTCTATAAATAGCTTCCAAGCAAGATCATTTGTAACGTTCTTGATTCCGGTACCGAACTGCTGCCGACGCATCGTTTGATCTGTAATCTTGTTATAATCAATAAACAAGACGATTAATAGTGAAACAAGCTGTTTTCCACGTCTGTTTCTTAGTTTCCACCTCTGAAACAGACTAGAGCTCTTCTGATTGACTCGTTTGGGTCACAACTCGATCCTACAAGTGGTATCAGAGCTCAGGAAGAAGAGTTCTTGCCAAAACAACCTTATTTTCTGACTTCTACACCTTCTTTTCAAAATTGACTGTGAAAACTTGGTCAAAATGGTCTGAATTTCTCATATAATAAGCGAAACAGTGTTTTAACTAATCCTTGAAAGAATTGGACTCTAATACGGCTTAAAACTGATAAAACATTTAATTCCGTTTGAAAGCAGATCGCAATAGATGACGTCAGCAGCATTTCAAGCGAGATTAGTAGATTGATTCCGCTTGAAATTGTGTTTCCGCTTGAAAATTTGTCCTTATTCCGCTTGAAAGCCCTGATTCCGCTTCAGGGTGTTATTCCGCTTGAAACCGTTCAAGCGAAATTAGGTTATTCCGTTTCAGGGAGTTATTCCACTTGAAACCGTTCAGGCGAAATCAGGGTATTTTGCTTCAAGGTGTTATTCCGCTTCAAAGTTATCTCATTTGAAGGTGTGATTTTGTTTCAACAGTTATTCCGCTTAAAACCGTTCAAGCGAAATCAGGGTATTTCGCTTCAAGGTGTTATTCCGCTTCAAAGTTATCTCATTTGAAGGTGTGATTTCGTTTCAACAGTTATTCCACTTGAACAGAGATTTAGTTTGAGGAGTAATTTCGCTTGGATCAGTATTCCGTTTGAAACTTGATTTTTGTGAAAAGATTTGTCAAAACATGGCTGAAGAATTTTATAATGCGTTCGCGACACCCGTTGCTCCAGTTACTGCTGCTGAAACTGTGTACAATGAGAATGAGACAGGAACTTATCAGAAACCGCCAAAGCTCATGTATATTGAGGATTTTCAAGGATGGAAAAGTCGTTTTGAGAACTGGGTGCAAGTTTACAAATTTGATGCATGGTGTTCGTTGTTGAAAGATTATGAGAAACCTAAGAATGAACGTGGGATTGAAAAAGCTATTGTTGACTATTCAGAGGGTGACAAATTGAAATTTACAAGTGAGAAAATGATGATCAGTATTCTTCAGCAAGCAATTAAAGAGGATATCTTTGTTTTGCTCCAACATAATGGTACAGCTAGATAAATTTGGGAAGCATTGATACAGAAATTCAGAGGAAGCGCAGATATTATTAAAAAAAAAAAGGCATTATTGAAGAAATCATTTGATATGTTTACAGCTTTTGATCATGAAACAACAAAGCAGACCATTGATAGATATTGTCATCTGGTATTGGAAATGGAAAGATTAGACATTAAGAAAGAGGATGATGAATGGGTCGATAAACTAGCTGAAGCACTACCACAGCATAAGTGGGGAACTTATTTGATGATTGTGAAACACATAAGGAAGTCTCAGAGTATGAATTTGGCACAGTTCATTCAGAAAATTGAAGAGCAGGAATTGGATATTCAGAAAACTGCTATCATGACAAATCCAAATGCTAAACAAGATGTCAGTTTGTATTACAGAGGGAACAAGTTCGAGGCTACCCCCAGCTCTAGCCCAAAGATTCAAACTGGTTTTAGTGCTGACAGTTCGTCTGAAACAAAGGGTAGTAATGTGACACAGAGTGGTGGATCTTCATCTTCATATTCAAGCTTTGATCCAAACTTTAAAACATCAAGTCCTCAACAACAGAATCCAACAAATCTTCAATGCAACGTTACTTTGAACATTCAAAATGGTCAAAATTTGTCCCCAGAGAGAGCCAAGCAACACATGGCATCACTCGTTGCTATGTTGGAATCGTATGAAGGTTTGATTTCAGGAAAAATTGGAAATCCGATGCTTACAAAAGAAGATTATGACCAAATTGATGCAGAGGAACTTGAGTTGATGGATGTGAAGTGGTGTTTGGCCAGTGCTTGTAGGAGAGCAGAAAAGTTTCAACAAATTACTGGAAGAGATGAGTTTCGAGGAATGGCTACTTCTCCATTGGGTTTTGACAAATCAAAGGTTACTTGTTTCCGGTGTAAAGTAAAGGCTCATTTTAAGAGAGAATGCAAAAACAATGAAGCAACCGGGAATCAAGAAAAGAACAATTATTATCAGAAATCAGTTTTTCATCAGATTGATCAACAACCTCAACAAAAGGATACAAAAACTGCTCATGGTAAAATGATCGAAGATGCAAATAAGAAAGCTTATTTTGGTATCATTGATCAAGATGATGAATTTGTTGCTGAAGGTTTCAGCTGGGATAAATACATTCCACCAGGTTCAGGTTTTGTTGCTAGAATTCTGGATGAAGATGAGACTAATCATAAAAGAATCCCGATTTTTCCAGATCTTGGAAGTGATGTTGATACTGATGATGAAGAAGAACATCTTAATAAAGCTAGAAAAGGTTTAGATCCTGATAGATTTAATTTCTTTTTTGCAGATAAAATGGAGATGCTGAATCAAAAGAAGATTGCCAGATTGAGGAGAGAGTTGGAAGCAGCAAGAATGTTAGCTGATGAAAAAGCAAAGACAGAAGCTGGAGAAGAAAATGTTGAACCAGTGACTGAGAAAGTTGTAGAAAAAATCGTTGAAGTGGAGAAAGTGGTGGAGAAAATAGTTGAAGTTGAGAAAGTTGTTGAAGTTGAAAAGTTTGTCGAAGTGGAGAAATTAGTTGAAATCGAAAAAATAGTCGAAGTTGAGAAACTTGTCGAAGTAGAAAAAATTGTCGAAGTTGAAAAGATTATTGAAAAAATGGTTGAAGTTGAAAAACCATGTTTGAAGTGTTTAGAATCTTGCAAAGTTTGTGAGGAGAAAGATAGAAAGATTGCTGATTTGGAGAAGATTAAAGAAGATTTACTGTCTGATGTGAAATATGTGAAGGAGTCGTATGATGTGCTCAACAAAACAGTTGATAGTCTGAAAAGAACGAATTCAGAGATTGAAAATGCAATGACAAAAATGAGCTCAACATTAATGACAAAGCAGAGCGTCATCAATGATTACATCGAAGACTGTGCTAAGCTGAAACAGGAGTTGGAACTTGAGAAAATTGAGAGTGAAAGGATTAAACGATTACTGTTGAGTTACACTACTTGTGATTATTTGATTGATCGTGTTTATCCTACTGTTGCAGGTCTTGAAGCATTCATGGAGAAAAAAGACTGAAGATACTGATACTGGTAAGAAACAAAGTGTCAAGTATAACAGATGTCCGCCCCCGATCCATGAAAGTGATTCTCCCAGGAATCCTAACGAGAAGCGTCTAAAAAAGGCAGTCAACATCAAGTTAAAGTCTGAAATCATTGATGAATTACCAGACAATATTGATGTCACATTCACAGCGTCTGGCACTGATCATGAGTCTGAGTTAGTAAAGAAAGTGGTCGATCAGGTGTTAGATATGGATGAAGAGTCAAAACCGGAATCTAAATCTGAAAGTTCGAGTTCGTCAGAAAAGAGTCCGAGTTCACTGGTTAAAAGGGTTTACAATAAAGAATTCCTGTTATCAAAATCTAATTTGAATGACGGATCAATCAAAGTGGCTTATACTTTGAATGATTCAGACAAATTATATTCTGATGAGGAATTTCCAATAAGAAGTGTCAAAACTGAAATGATCAAACAGGTTTTCAAATTAACAGAAATTAATATTTCTGAAATAAAAGATTTAAATCTTGCTGAAAAACCTAAAAAATACACTTCAAGATTTCAACAGAGATTGAACAAGAAAAAGGGTTACAGTTCTGGTTCAGGTTATCGAAAGAAACCAAACCATAACAGTAATTTCAAAAAGAAAGGTCTTGGTTTTAGTTCTTCAGAAAATTATAAAAATGAGAAAAATTATAAACCAAAAACAACATTTGTTGCAGGAGGAAGTTCTGAAGATGAGCAGAAGAAACCATTCTGGAAACAGTCAAATCAAGAGTTTCTTGCTGAAGTAAAGAGAAACGTGAAGATGTTTGCTCCAAGAGTTGATAGAAGAACCTGTTTCAAATGTCACAAGATGGGACACATTGCTTGGAATTGCCAACAGTTCAACAACACAAAAAAGGAAGTTTCTTCTAACTCTGAAAAGAGTAAGAAATGTGTTGATAAATCGATTTTGGAAGTTGGTGAAACTTCAAAACGTTTTTACAAAAGATATGTCGATTTAAATAAACAAAAATGGGTTGTAAAATCTGAAAGTAATTCTGACAATGAATCTGATTCCATAAAATCAGAGGAGTCATTTGTTGAGAAAAAGGTTGAGAATTCCGTTCCAGAGGTGAACGATGAAAATTTTCCTAAATTGTCAAAAGAAAATTTGAAGTTGAAAGTTGGTAAAACTGAGATTTCAGGTCAATTCTTTGCTGGTAACAAAGAATTTGATGCAGAAAAGGCATTTAGTGGCAAAGTTAAACATATTTTTGGGAAGATGGTTGATGGAAAGGTAAAGGGTGCAAAAGAATTTTACAAATCAAAATGTTGGTGGGATAGATGTGTACCAGAATCTCCTAAGGCTGGTCAGGCTTGGGGGAAAGTTTTTCCTAACTAAAAATCCTGATTTGCCGGAGCTCCCAGGTTGGTAAGAGTGGAGCAGGAATCGGCATCATTCTTGAATTGTTTGGTTGGTAAATCTACAGGTGATATCTTTATATTGTTATATTTTGATTTACAAGTGGTTGTAGTTGGTGAGTGAACCTACAAGAGGTTGAAGAAGGTTTTCACTTACAAGTGGTAAATCAAGGACATTAAATTGTACTTGTTTTTCCTGCAAATGATTGAGAAACAATGTGATGAACCCCAATTTTACAAGTGATAAAATCAACGAAACTTATTTTCCGGAAAAACCATTTGATTAATACAAACTTAAGTGTTTTGAAATCACAATGGGAAAATAGTTTGTTGAAAGGGGGAGTTCTGATTGTTTATGCTAAATGGATGGCGATTTAAAGTGATTTGATATCAGTTGTCGTTTTACTTGTAGAGTTTGTTTTCAAATTTCTTAAAATGTGTTTGCATTTTAGGGGGAGTAAAAATTTCAGAAAATCCAAAAACATTTGAAAATTTTGATAAAGCCAAAAACATGATAAAAACCAAAAATGAGTTTTTGTTGTAAAAAGAGGAAATGATAGTACATCAGTAGACGATCACAGCATGCTAAAGAAATGGAAAGTTAAAATGTGATAAACGGTCTCACTGATGATGTGCCAGTAGGTTTTTGCACATTTAGTAGATTGTGACGAGATATAAACCTAAATTAACTTGCTTATATCGTGGGTAACATCTCTCGGATATATAGGTAACCCCCGAAATCTTGTTTGAAGGACCCCTCTTTCTGAGATACTAGGTCTTTATGCTTAGTGATATCTGGGGTATTATCCCGGGACTTCTGATAATGCGGAAGCAATGGCCTAGTCCCCGGAGAATACTTTCTGCTTGCTTGAAATATAGCGCCACCCTCAGCATAAAATGATGAAACAGTAAAATTGATAATCATTGCTGTTGTAAAAAAAGATCCTCTAAAGGGGACCCACCTAAAGTCGAACCGTCATCTCTCTGCTGAACGGAAGTTCTGACCTGAGCTCTCACGGTTTCGCAATTTAACCCCTTGCAGATATCATCTAGGTATACTCACCTGTAAGACTGAATATTGGGATCTGGATACGGGAGTATATTCTGAGGTGGGACACGTGATTGAGTTTAAGTGTTAACACATTAATCTCATATCTCGAAACAGTTGAACTTTGTGTGAGAATTTAAGTGGATCAGTATACTGACAATCTAAGTGAATCGTTTAGAACTTAAAATGTTTAAAGCTTAATGGTGTTGGTGATTTGTCTCATATACTGATATGATCCTCTTACACAAACTCACAAAAATATTGTATGTAAATATTTCTTTACTGCATTTCATTTCATTTCTATGTTCAAAAATCCAAAAAGATTTTCGGTGTGTTTTAGCATAAATTTTGATAAATCTAAAAAGATTTTCGACAACTGGTGTTGGAGAGCTGATTTTCAAAATTCCAAGTGCTAAACATGATGAACAGGTTTGGGAAAGTTTGATTGAAATTGTTTGAAATGAAAATGATATACATACAAGTGGTTCATCAGAAACTTACATGATAAATCATTTTCTTCGATACTTAAGAATGGTGTGATTTGTTTGTATCTTCAAGTGGTTAGCAAGGTTTCTAAATTTGTTATATCTTATATTTTATGAAACTTATGTTTTGGGTAGAGATTATGCAGGTGAGTCAGGTTGCGATTCCTGAACCTGTAAATACCTGAGGAGGATGTGAGCTAGACTACGATTCCAGCATAATTAAAGGGGGAGTCTGCTGGTAGATTAACATCTGAGGGAGAGAAGAGTTTGAAGATGCAAGAGCCACATAGAGATCTGATCAAGAGAAGCTGATAGGAATAGAGCCAGGAATTTGATCCCAGGAAATTCAAATAGAATTGGAGTAAAGCAAGAGCTAGATCGAGATTCTGAAAGCCCAAAGACTGATAAAGACTGAAGATGTTGAAGACTCGACACTTAAGACTCGTCAACATCCGAGGGGGAGTCTGTTGGTGCATACGTCTGTCGACTTCGTCTTGTATCGAGTCTAGTACTAGAATTGTTAAATCAGGGCGCGTTGTACGAGAAAATATGAGGTTTTAGGGTGTGATTGGTCTAATTCTGCTTGAAAGGCTAATTCCGCTTGAAAGTGACAAGTGACACTTTCAAGCGAAATCAACAATGTTGATTTCGCTTGAAATGGTACCTGTCATCTTCAAGCGAAATCCCATCTCTATAAATAGCTTCCAAGCAAGATCATTTGTAACGTTCTTGATTCCGGTACCGAACTGCTGCCGACGCGTCGTTTGATCTGTAATCTTGTTATAATCAATAAACAAGACGATTAATAGTGAAACAAGCTGTTTTCTACGTCTGTTTCTTAGTTTCCGCCTCTGAAACAGACTAGAGCTCTTCTGATTGACTCGTTTGGGTCACAACTCGATCCTACATCTCTCTCATAAGTTAGGAGCCTACCATGAAGATGTGTCAAACTCATCTCTTTAAAACCAACAGAGTTTCTTGTTATGAAAGCAATAGTGTCCCATTTATCTGGTAATGATCTTAGAAATCAGCTATTCAAGGTTGAATTAGGAAAATCAACATTTACCAGTTTTAGTTCACTTATTAGACAACTAAACCTCTCGAATTGTTGAGTTAATGATTCTCCTTTAACGTGACAAATGTTTCATACTGTTGATTTAGAACTTCTCGGTTGTTTTCGATAACTTCCTCTATGCCACCAAACTGCTCTTTCAAAGCATCCTACAACTCCTTAGCACTATTGCAATGCAATAAGCCAGCATAGATATCATTCAGCAGAGCCGTAGCAACAATGCTAAATGCTTTGGCATCTAGCTCTATTTTCTGAAAATCCTACTCATGGTAGTTTTCCAGCTTCTTTGGTACTTAAACCTTGGGGTCTTCAGCACTCGGCACTATCGAAACATGTGGTTCGAAGATAACTGATTTCCAACAACCCGTGTTCTGTTGAGCAAGTATGTGACCCATCCGACCTTGCCAGATATTGTATTCCGATCTGATAAGCATCGGAGGTTTGTACAAAGTACCAGTGTTGTGTGGATCTTGTGAATTTTGAGACATTTTTTATTGTTTACAAACAGGTTTTTGTTTAAAATAATTTTGAACGTAAATAAACTTTCACTCTGTTTTTCAATCCAACGAACAAACGATATCAGTAGTAGGATTTGATCTATTTATATCAAATTGATTTTTTAGATCGAATTTGATTAACCAAGCTCTGATACCAATTGTTAGGATCTGACTTTGATTGTTGTGATAGTTAAGATGAAAATAATGAATGAAGATAAAACAGAGATGAAATATGCAGTGGAATAATTAACTTTTCAATCACAACAATGAAGATATTCCTTTCATCAACATGCTTTTATAAATTTGTAATTACAAGTTTATGTATGCATGAAGAACTCCCCCTCAGCCTGATCATTCCTTGTTAGTTCGTACAAAAATGTCAAGGTGAAAATGATGAATAGAACAGTACAGGCACTGTTCTATTTATAGTACAAACGAAACATCTGAAGCATCTAAGCTGACATCACCTAGATAGCGACATCTAACAGCCTAACAAACTCCTAACATCTGCAGCTGCCTAAGCACTGTTATATTAATAATACATGTAAACTCTCTTGATCATCATCTGTTATAGATCCTCTGTTGAATTTATCATCTGTTGATCCATAGCAGACCATAGCTTCATCAGAATTTAGTCTTCTTAGCATATGATGATCAGACCTTTGCTTCAACAGACTTTGTTTTCATTGACAGAGGTTCTCTTTGCCAGACCTTTGCTTCAACAGACTTTGTCTTCGTCAGCAGAGGTTCTCTTTGGCAGACCTTTGGCTCTGACAGACTTTAGAGAAGTAGATGTTAAGTCTTTGCCTATGGGAGGAGCAGATCTTCAAATCACTGTTATTTGTAATCAGAAGTTGTATACTATTTTGGCTTTTCAATCATCTCTTCTTTTGTGGGATCCACTAGATCCAACATTAAGAACTTTAAGTTTCTTATAAACGATAATTGTTTGTAAGGTTAATTGGTCTTTTATTAGTTTTAAAAAATGGGTAACTATTTTGTGTAAAGGGAAGTAGTATTTTAAATATGTATGTTATTGTTTTTTTTCAATTTATTTATTTTTGTTATCAGTTTTATTATTAAATCTCATATTATATTGGGTGGGAGGTTGGGTTTAATTGACAAAGTTGTAGGAGTTAAGGTGGTGTTCTCCTTGAGGTTAAGGGTTCGAGTCTCGCCGAAGGCGGATTTAGCGTAATATAAGCTGTTCAAAAAAAAATCTCATACTAGACTAGACTAGACTAGACATTACTATATTTAGGTAGTCGGTGGTTGTCACATCAACCTAACCAGCCACCAAATTTTTATTTTTAATATCCGGGGGTTTAAAACAAATTGATTACCAAGGTATATGCTTAGAACAACGCTATACTACCCAGGGTATTGGGTTTGAGGCTTTGAGCCTCTCTTTTGGCTTTGTAGTGTGAGGCCACCCTCGTTTTTAGTTGCTGCTCGAGGTTTTCTTTTTACACCACGTCTGATAATGCGGTTGACATCTTTAGAAGCTTTTCATTATTTGCAGTTTGTGATGATTACCATCAACAAATTTATTGTAAAAAGAGCTTTCATGGATTTGTTCAATGCTCAAGAATTTGATTGAACTGCGCCTGATGCACATTTCAAGCCTCGGAACTAAAGGCAGTTAGATATGTACAGAATCACTATCAAGTTCCAACTCCTCTTAGAGTAAAAAAATAAACTGGAGTTATGGCTACATATGCAATATCTAATCACTCCATAAGTTTGCTAGTGTTAAATCCCTTATCTTGAGTGTTGTGAAGGAGTTTTCCCTAAACTAACCAAATTGAGTCATTTAGTTAAGGGTTTAGATTTGATCAAACGAAGATTTGCTAATGTCCAGGATGAATGTGTTGTTAATGATGAGTTTCTTACGTAGAGAATGCATACTTTAAAGTCAACTAGTATAGCCATTGTTATGCAGATCACGCATACTTGTGCCAACAAGCCAATTTACAATGAGCCTTTTGCCATGAATGCTTTACAGAAGTATGGGATCAAAGGCGCTTAGATACTGAATCAATTGTAAAATGAAACGAATGTTAAGTATTATGGGTGCTGGGTACACCAAAGGCGCTAACATGGGTTAGCAAATAGTGATTAGTTGTCTTAGGTTCTTAGACAATGTGATGTCGTATGACCCTAACTCAGCTGTTGGAAATTTTAGTGAATGGGTTTTTACTAATTATTTTGAACACCAACAATTATATTATATACGTGTTGTATAAATAACTATTTATGGGGTTGTGTTATATGTTGTGAGAGCTTCATAACAAACCAAACTATGTCCAAAATGGAGCTAAGATGAATGAGATATCGATCCTTGAAGTTGTATGGTTTAAACAACCAAAGATGAGGAAATTGGATTAAGCTTTGTCAACTTGTCCCACATAGGTGAGATGACAAAAGTTGAAGTGGTATATAAGGAGAAGCACACATTGTAAATTTTTTTCTTAAATGCAAAAATGAGTGGGAACCCTAAAGAACTTGCACTCGCACATGCGTGTGTGGCATGGGCACAATGTAGCATGTTCATAACACACTTTGCACTTCGCACTCACGCATGCCCTCAAGCCATTTGATGGTTCAGACCGGGTGCGTGTTCCGTTGAAACAACTAATGGCATCAACAGATGCGCCTACTGACATCATCATCTGCTGTTTGGTGATAGGAGCAGTTTGGTTGCAACAACTGTTTGGCTACACTAGTTGTTTGGTAATAGCAGCAGTTTGGTTATTGTTTTTGGTCCTGGTCAACCTAGCTGGTTTTGACCGTTTCAACCCATGTCATGAATAAGAAATGACAGATTTGACTACAAATAAAATAAATTTGTTTAGAGATTAAACCCTGTTTATTACAAGATTATTTATCCTGTTTATCACATAATTAATTATCATGTTTATTACAAACATACATTAATGGACTGAATGAGTCTTGATGCGTGTAAACATAAAATGAATATGTTTATTCATTTTTACAGGAGCAAGAATCACATACAATAGACACATACACAAGTATCTCTTCATTCAAAGAAGTTTTTTAAGGAGCACTCTCTAAATTCTTTTCAAAACTTCATCCTTTTTTCTTACATTTACAAACACAATTATATCCGCTGCAATCTCGGGCTTTGGACCGATCTCTGGCAGTACAACTACTGCTTTGGTTGTTGTATCATGGAAACAGACTTGTTGGTCTTGAGAAGAGACGCAAAATCTATTTTAGGGTACCCGTGTCAAATACGATCCTCAACCAAATCGTTAATATTTTAGTGTGCTAATTGTTGTAGAAAAAAAATAAGATTGTAGACTCAACGTGGCACAGACTCGGATCAAGGATGCTACAAAAGTGTTTGTGGAAGCACCCATCAAAGATACGTTTTGAATCAAACTCGGTACATGTAAATAGTTACATTTTATATTTATTTTCATATAGTTTCGTAACCACTATTGTACGATTATATAATCCTGCAAATAACGAGAACATCATTATTATATATTATTATTATTATTTTAATAAGAGGTGAACGCACTTTCTATAATCTTAAAACAAACTTTCATAACGATTGTATCTACAAATCTTATAAAACCTTCTTATAAAGGATTTTTGGGTTCACGAAAGTTTAAAACGTCAGTTTGATTTTTTGTTAAAATCTTGTAAATATTTTGGACATTTTCAGTTGATTTTTATTCGGTGCTTGCTGACATCAAGGACTGCTAACCCATTCGGTTGCTCAGAAAATAAAATTCAACTATCATCACAGATTTGCTATCTCCCCTTTCTGAACCCGATATTATATCAACCAGAGTTGTTCCACAGGAAAGCTAAGCTGAGAAGTTTCAGAAGCGATGTAGAGTTGTTTCACATGTGAAATAGAGTGTTAAGTGTTGATTGACATGCTAATTTTCACTAATTAATCAACTCAAACAACTTGAGAAATAGAATTATACCAATATAAGGTATTTACATACACAGAAACTGACCCTTCTACTTAAATTCATATTGATTTATACAATAAACATACTTAAAATTAAATTAAAATGTTATTAATTTAGTAAATGCCCACTAAAACTCAAAAAGCCATGGCCCATTGGATATGATCTTGGGTCGGTTGAAAGTGAGATGTAAATCAAATGGACAAATGGGCTTGGGCATGTGGTTGGAAGAGAATTGAAAAGAAACGAAGGCAAGAGTAAATGTGACTCACTCAATGGTGCACGTTTGTAGGCATAGAGAACCCGACAAGTTTTAGTTAATTGTTTTTATAAAGAATTTATAGTGTAAGTACTTGAGATCTTTATTATTATGATTGGCTTGTGATTATCGTTGTTCACAAGATTTTATCAAATTATGTTTATGTAATTTCCAATTAGCCTAACATTGCTCGCTACAACTGTGTTGTCAAAGAGCACAGTTAAACCATCTCAAAAAAACAACGTTCATTATTAGGGGGTAGGGGTGGTCATCACTCATCACTCACTCACAACTTACAATCAAGTTCCATCACGTCATCGAGCTTTATTCCATCACTAATGATAGATTTTAGTGGAAATGCCCATCACTCACCACACCCAACAATTTCTCTCACACCCTAACAATTTCCCTCAAACAACTCAAACAATCACGCGTGATGGTGGCCACGCGTTATCAAATCAACGTGTGATGTTAAGGAGTGACGGTGGTGTTTTGTAAAAGATCACGCGTTATACAACATCATCACGTGTGGTTTGATGACCACCCGGGTAGCCTTAGGAGCCAAATCCCATCTCGATCATGTATACCTGTCACCATAATTCACATTGTGTCCATAGAGATTTTCATCTTATAAGGCTATTGAATATTAAAATGGTACACATTTAAGAGAGATTGTTTGTAGGAGTTCGTTTTCGAAGCACACAAAAAAAAATATTTTGTGAAGAAAACTCACGACACATATGATAAGTATTTTAGTTCATATGCTCTTAGATTATTTAGGGATGCTAGTAAACACTTTTGAATATTTAGCACATTATGATTCTATTGATGACCTATAATCATATTAGATTTTATATGATTTATTTTGTGCAATATATTCTACATGATAAAACTTTTAGTTTTCAAATATGGTTTTCTGACCATATTTGCCGTATGAAATATTTTTAGATATTTAGTATTACTTTCGATAGGGATTTAAGAATTACAACTGTTATAGCGAAACGTAGTAAATTTCTTTAAGATTTACTAGAATACAACGCATTAACGATCATAAAACATGGAATGTATGGGTAAGATATTGGTGCTTTTCATGAGCATTTGATATGCTAGTAATATCTGAAATAGACATGCATAAGCAAAGTATATACATTTATAGTTGGTTTATAACATCTTAGGGTTTGTAATGGTTTAATGGTTGTTTTCTTACCCTTTATAACATTAGGAAACGGGGTCGTATTGATTGGACGTGGCATATGGTAAAGTGTGACGATCTCAAGTTTGAAAAGATTTGACAAACATTTTTATATATTCAATAGAACTTTGGGTTATAGATTATATTAAGCTCATGATTTACTTTTTGATCCTAATGGTTATAATCTTTATTGTTGCTAATATGTTTAATATCCAACCCAATCCAATCTTATTAATATAATAAGATGAGAAATTTATTTCCAATGTAACTATGTAAGTGATCACAATCATATGTAAACCGTAAATGTATTCTTAAAATCTTAACAATTGGCTGTTGACATGGGCAACTGTTTCTAGAAATTTAATCATGATCAAATTAGTTTTTTTTCAAAATAGTTTTAACTAATCATTAAAATGATAGGCAACTGTTTGTACGGAATTTATCATGATCAAATTAGTTTTTCAAAATAGCATAACTAATCATTAAATAATTATAAATGAAAGTAAACTTGTAACTTAAAATGTAGTTACTATAAATCCATTATTGATTCATAAATATCAATTAATAATCTGGTAGTAAATATAAATTTTAAAAGTTAGGTTGGACGGTACGGGGACCGTCCCAGCTTCGTCGTGACCCGGCGTCGCCCAGCAAACCAATTCCGGAGGCCCAGCGTCGTCGAATTCATCGAGATAACGATGGAGACGGGCACATAAGGACAAAATTTGTTGCATTCCCTTCTCACACACACATATACATATATTTTAGGCTCATCCTCTATTTCCTTAGCTCCATCCTCTTTGCCCCATCCTCACACCCGATCTACGTGCCGCTGACGTGGAGGGTCATCCTCCAAGGATGAGTCTCTCCCATACCGTATAGCCTTAATATTTACTTCAAAGTAACTTAAATAGTAAATACGATGAATAAAAACTTTTTGTTGTAAAACAACGGCCTACTAGCAATCAACTTATATATATATATATATATATATATATATATATATATATATATAAACATAAAGAACAAGGAATAGAAAGTAGGAAAGAGAGAATAGAAGAACTCATTCTTGTATTCATTGAGTGTGTAATACCAATTACATGAAACCTCTATTTATAGAGGCTTAACATTAATACAAAAGTAATAAATATATGGAGGTTACATATGTGGAGAGTCACCACATTATGATGCATTCATAACACTCCCCCTTGACTATCCACATGTTGAAATATAATAGTCTAACGTTCTTTTAATAAGCTAGGTGATGCTGCCTCGTTAAAAACCTTGCAAGGAAACCCCAATGGGATAAAACCATAGCTAAGGAAAAAAGAGTGCAACGCGTATTTCCCTCTGATACTTTTGGATCAGGTGTGTTGCCTCGTTAAAAACCTTACTAAGGAAACCCATTGGGATAAAACTTAGTTAAGGGAAAAAGAGTGCAACTTGAATAAATCTCCCCCTCATTATAATATGTATCCTTTAAGTAAAGTGTGTCCATCATCCTCGAAAGTTTCTCAAAACTTTTGTAGAATGATTTGTCGTTTAATGCCTTAAAGTGCAATCATTTATATTGAGTAATGTTGTAAAATCTTCTTGTGAGACTTCTAGTGCTTCCTCTTTAGGGTATCGACATATCTGCTTTACCATTCAAATGTCTCCTCATTGGACATGTGTTATGTCATGTTGATAAATTCAAATAAAAAAATATAGAGTAAATTACGTTTTTGGCCCCTGTGGTTATGTCAGTTTTACTATATTAGCCCAAAATAAGATTTTTTAACGTTTCTGCCCCCATGGTCCCTATATCTAACCATTTTGGCCCCTGAGACTAACTCCATGCATTATCCTGGTTAATTATTAATGCACATGATGGGTAAATTGGTAATTTCCCCTCTCCTTTTAATTATTTTATAAAAAAAAACCCTAGTCATATGTGCAGTCCTACTTTTAGCTTCATCATCTTCAACCATCATCATCCCCACATAAATCATCATCTTCAACCATCATCATCTGTGCAGTCCTCCGATCACCCCCTTTCTCCGATTCCACCACTATTCATCACATCCTCCGTCGCACAACACCGACAACCATCCTCCACCTTCGATTTCACCTACCACCGTCGCACAACACCACCATCAACCACCACTATTCATCACCTCCCTCCGATTCACCACCACCGTTCACCTGAAACCCCTATCAACAACATCTACTACTGGTTTCTCCTCCACTTTTTCACCTATAGAGCTTAACAAATCAACAGTCGTTAAAGCACCACCATACACCCCTAAATCCGGCTGCCTTCCACATGTCTTCACCCAACGGCACATCGCCGGATAAGTCTAAGTTTCGGCAGACTTGCAATCGGCTGAGCCTGTTTCTCAAAGAATTCAACACACATGGGGATTTTGATGGAGTAATTACCTGCAGAATAGGCTCTTTCAGTTGGTTAATCGATAGAACAACATCATCAAAGGACATTGCAGTCGCCGGCTTCAGCTTTGTACCCAGGTGCGTTGACTCTACTTCCATCGGTTGAAGAAGATGATGGGAAAATGGAATCTCAGATCGGGGGTTTTGTTTGTGTTAGGTTTGTATTTAGGGTTTCAGAGGTGTGTAATCTAGTGATTTTCGTTGGGTTTTGGGCTGTTGTTAGTTGGTTATTGCAGGATCAGTTGTGTGTTGTAGGGTTTTGATTTGTATTTGAAGTTTATGTGGGGATGATGATGATGGTTGAAGATGATGAAGATCTGAGGATGATGATGGTTGAAGATGATGGTTAGATTTAATTGAAGATGAAGATGGTGGTTAGATTTAATTGAAGATGATGGTTAGATTTAGTTGAAGATGAAGATCTGGGCATGATGATGGTTGAAGATGATGATGAAGATCTGAGTTAGATTTAAAGGGGAGGAGAAATTACAAAAATACCCATCATGTGACTTGCATGTGACAAATAATTAACCAGGATAATGGATGGAGTTAGTCTCAGGGGCCAAAATGGTTAGATATAGGGACCATGGGGGCAGAAACGTTAAAAAATCTTATTTTGGGCTAATATAGTAAAATTGACATAACCACAGGGGCCAAAAACGTAATTTACTCAAAAATATATATTATCATGCATAGCTAGAAAGTTAAGTTAATGCATACTTACACTTTAGCCATGGTACTTTTGAAATGAGAATCTCTACTTTGGTAGGAGATGATAATAATCATTTCTTATAAAAAGTGTCTGAACAACCTTTAACATACTATAAGGTTGAGCTCTCTACATACTAAAATGTCCTACCAACATCTTCTAGATGTAGTTTGATAGATGAATAAAAGTATGATTACAAATATATTCGAACTGCAAGTCGAGTAATAATTAGACTGTGCTAGAGTCATTAAAAAAATCCCCTTCTAAAAGCTCGCCAGTTTCTCTTGATGATGCTTTAGACATTATCACTGTAAATTGCGATTATAGTGAACTTTTAAGAAAGAACATTTGATAAAGATGGATAATATTATCAAACTTATATTGCTCTTTATCATAATATATCATGAGTTGTACAACACTCAACTTGACTATTTTAGTTCATACTATCTTTAACTTTATAAAGATACATTCTTGAGGACTTCAAATCAATGCTTTAGGCATTTGCAATCATATACATACTTCTTTCAACTTTGAAAAACAATGTATGTGCATTCACTCTTTAGGAGTTCTATTACATATACCTTCTCATTGATTTCTATATCATATGCAAGGATGTCTTGAATATTTAATCCATATTGTACCATGCTTATACATTGTACATTAAGATGCCATAATAACCAGACACAAGTTTTCTATGTATAGTTATTGGTGCACAAGAATTACATCCATAAGATGTTTCAACTAACCTTCTAAGCACTTAAATGCTTTACGATACTCATCAGGAGTTCCAATTATATTCAACGTATTCAAATATGAATTTGTATACAATGATCATATCGTTCTCGAGAACTCGTTTTACGTGATTTTTGATAATTCAAATCCTTGAGGGACTTTCATGTAAACTTTTAGTATCAAGTGATACATAACATTCAAAAGACGCATGTCACTTCTCTCTTTATATTACCAGACTAATAAAATATTGGAAAGTCATTACATCCACCACTAGAGAATGTGTCTCATTATAATCAATCATGGGTTTTTTTGAAAATCCTTGTGCACCATATTTGCCTTATCTCATTTAATTTGATTTTCACATGATTCGCATAAAAGCCCCATTAATATCCAACATACTTTACAAATTCAGTTGTATGGACTGTTGGTCCGAAAACTTTCCATTTCATTAGAGAATTTGAATATGCCATACTTTACGTCTTTCCATTTTGGCCGATCATTTATGTATTTTCATTCATAGGCAGATCTTAAATCTTGATCCTCGTTATTTCATCATTTCAAGCGCTATATTATATACAAAGGTATAACGACGTCGATTTTGTTTCGATTCCATACATATCTTAGACATGATACAGTTTATCGAGATCTCTTTATTTTCAGGTACCTGAGGTTCTTCTTGAACCATCATGTCTACTGTCTCTTCAGGAGATCTTATTACTATAACCTCGACTTGACCATCTTAATTACTTGCTCCAATTTTCGAGGAATTTTATTATTGGAATCAACTAGTCTACCATGCTTTAGGCATGCAATAGACTCATTACAAAATATGTGGTTGTCCTCTTGCGACACAAATATGACTGGAGCATAAGCAGTTGATTATGTGACTTACTTAGTCACTCTATTTAGGTTAGTGAACTTTTCTGGTAATTTGTTCTTTAATATTGGTAAATGAATTATCCTTTGAACTTATGGTTCACCGTTTATACTATGAGGATCAAGATGACATGATAATTCATTCCAATTTTCACTTTCCAACTGCTTGTTATCTCCCCCTAATGTTAGGAACATTCATTCACTAAAGTGAAAACCAATGAGCTGTAAGCAAATCTCTCCCAATGGCTTTAAGTATTTAATCATAGATAATTATTTATTTTACCCAACATATATTCTCAACCCTTTTAGAGGTCCCAGCATTGTGCTAATGGTGGATCAATATTATATATACCGCACAACCAAAATTTTAGAAGGGACGTATTTGGTTCCTGACCAAAACCAACTATAATAGGGGAAGTATGATGACATATTGGCTTGATGTGAATTAATGTTGTACATGTAAAATCACATGTACCCAAATACAAATATGAACTCTTGCTCTTATGATCATTGGCTTTGCAATCAATTGTGAACGTTTAGTGATCGTCTCAACAAAGCAATTCTTGTATAAACATAAGTTATATGAAGTTTAACATTTATTACAATAATCATTAATAACTTGGGAATTGAATTCACCGTTATTACCAAAATAAATATACTAGTCTGGATTAGTATGCTTGTTATCACATCAGCTAAGCCACAGTTACAAAAGATTCAGGTTGTAGATTTGATAACCATTTAGACGATGCATCGATTTAAAACACTAAATGGTATCATGTTGGGATATGCATATCCTTTAGTCACTTCCAGAATATTTAGGGATTCCCACCCTACTTTGGTTGGTAAATAACGAATTTCCCTTGAGAGCAAACATGACATGTTTAATTGTAAGGAATAATCTTCTGGTTCTTCATTAAGTTTCACATCATCATTGATTCGGTGTGGTCTAACCGGTCATGCCAATTAAGTAAATAATTATGATACATAAACTTCTGGTTTACGATCGTATGTGTATTAGTTGCATTATACGAGAAAACAACGCATTATCATTGCAAACTGTCATTTTATATAACTTTTATCCTTTCACATTTTGTTCTCATATAATCAATCCAATAGTGGTCTATCTCATTATGACCATTATTACAATTCTGATAGTGGGTCTACATTAATGGTCAATCTCATTATCAACTTGTCTATCAAAGCACTTCTAATGATCAATGTCATTATTAACATGACCATCATTACAAATTTCTCAACTATGACCATGATCACGACATTTTCAATGATCGTTATATAATCACAATCACTTCAGGGAATGAAACAACTAGAACAAATTTCATATCTTTTCATTATTTACTCGGTCACATGAATATAAAACCATTTCAATCTTTTCATATTCTCTTAATGATAATTGCTACTTCAAGAGCATATCTCACGTATGATAATTGTAATAATTTTTTTTATCCAATTTTCCCTTATTGATAAACTTCTCTTCACATAACATCAATTGAGAAGTAATTATATGTCTGAGTCATGTAATATTACCGGTCTAACATTTTACGACTTTTGATAATGAGATACAGACAGTATGACACTTTGGATGTCAAATGTAAGCGTATTTATACTTTTCATGCTATTGATAATAAACCACAACTTTGGTTTAGTTGTTCAATCATGTCACCAGTAAAGCAAGCAAGTTATGACAAAACTTCATAACCCGTTTTTATCACTTACAACTTACAAATATATATGATTAATGTGTTATGCTATCGTAGTATAAATATGTATCGTACATGCACAAAATTACATGTATAATTCAAGCAAAATAACCAATAATTTTATGTCTTACAAGGTAAAAATAGATATACATCCCATTGATTCAAGATAACGCTTAATCATTTAATTAAAAAACCATAAAATTTAAGTATTCACAAGATAAATTATTATAGCTACAAAAATAGAATAAACCCGAGCTCCTATGCAATAAAATAATAACAAAAATTATACAAATATGTATCGTATAGATAAACACAGTCATAAGGAGAATATCTCTTATTTCAAAATTGCTATGAAAATTAGGATACAAATTTTGAATAATCTTAATTGTTAGCATAATCCAAATCATATATAATTTCAAAATTTAAAAGTTTGTTATTGATCCAAATAAAAAAAAAACATTGGAAATTCAGAAAATCCATGCCAGCCGAAGATTATGAAACAAATTCCTTATTTATTTATTTTTTTATTTCTGAAATAATAAATAATCTTTTAGATCAATGTTAGATTAATTTACTCGTAAATCATCTTTTCCATACAAGCATTTCAAATATTAAAATATAAGCAAGAATATGATAACATTCACAAATATTCATAGAAACTATTATGAAATATTCAACATTATAGTATGTAATTATATAAAATTTATTATAACAACTTTAATAAACTACAACGATGACCTTGGAATGTAATATTAAAATCACTACTACTACCCATAATTTTTTTTCAACCACAAATAACAACAATATGTCAAACTAAATATAAGACAAATAAGATAATCTTATATCATTACAAAGCTTGTTGAACTTTTAACTTTAATAAACCTTTTTTTCTCAATTTAACATATTACAAAATGAGTAAAAAAAATTAAGTAAATATACATCAAAATGAATTAATGGTGAGGAAATCAAAATTAACTTTATAATTAATAATATTCAATTCACGCTCATAAGTTATATATTAGAACTTTAATTGAATTTATGCTATATTAATTAAAACTAAATATGATGAAAAGAAATATAAAACTCATTTAGATTACATTAACCTTATAGTCAAACTAGAAAACAACGCTTTACTCTTTTAGTTACTATTCAATAAACTATACCTTGGTGTTAGTGATTGCATAAAAAAAGGTAAATGTAATGTGTTAGTGTTGTAAAAATAAAATGTGCATTTGTGTTAACATGCCTTGGTGTTACTGATTTGTAGTATAATGTTAAGTTAGTTTGATATATTGTCTTCTAATATACAGTTGTATAGCAGAGTATAGTATTGCCGATATTTATGTGAGTTTGATATATCATAAATAAAAGTACCAATTGTAAGTTAAATAGGAGAAAAATGTGATACAGGTACTTATATGTGTTATTGCTTTTATTCACACATAATATTTTATCATAACATATATTAATGAATTTGACAATTAACTCCTATGTTAACTCTGATAACTACAAGTTAACAATTTCAATCGGAACACAAATTAGATACTACACAAAAACTCAAAATTATCGTCGCTCTTCAAAATAATACAACAGAACATATTTGTTTCACATATGAAATTACTAAAGTCTGCTGCACTATTAACCTACTTTATGATACTACACTGCGTGAAAGTATTTTCATGTACTAAATTAAATGTTATATTTATAATTAGTACTAAAAATTCCTCTATGAAAGAAAGCATATACTCAAAAATGAATGTGGTTGGAATGAGAATCGGTTAATGATGTGCACAAAGTGGTTTAACAAAAACAACTAAAATTAACCCTAATTTAGACACTCTAAGCTTTTAATTTATAAACTAAGACTCGATCTAAACCCTAAACCACACAACCGGCTAGTGTACCGATCAATGTAGTAAAGCTAAAGCAAGTCCGAGTATCAAACCCACGAGACTCTAAGGATTACGCTAAGACTCTATAAAGACTAAGACTGACACGACTCAAACTATTTGTTTATTGATTGGGGGGTTTTTTCTAAAAATCCTAAGAATGCAAATAACGAATAATTAGATTAGCTAAATAACTAACACGAACTCGAACGAAGACTTTTACCAGAGATGATGAAGACTACCTAGGCTAGACGCAAGCTAAACTCAGAATGGATTTCTATTCGATGATTTTGTGGTGTGGAACCGGGATCTTTGGATACTAAACCTATTAAGACACCACTAAGCCCCTCAAACACTCTCAAGGCGATTCTTATGGCACTACCTAGACTGTTACGCTCACCGGTTTTCTAGATTTCCTCTCAGTCCTCTAGTTTCTTGAAAGTGCCTATATAAGACGCTCTACCTCTCAGCGCGAACGTCTAAAGCAACTACGGGTTTTAATCTTGGTTTAATAGACAATGGAATGTTAAGGACTTATAACCAAACCGAGACCTATTAATAACCTCGAGCCTCACAGCGACAAGTTTAGCAGAACACTTGATTTTATTAAATTACCGAATATTACTTCTAAGGTTACTTACTAGATTTTCACCCTAAAAGATTAATGATCTATTACGTGATAAAGACCGTCACCTAAATCAAGAAACCCTAATACAACCCTATTATGTGATAAAGACCGTCACCAAGGATTATACGAACCAATAAACAATAATAAAATAATCGTCAAGCACGCATATGCACCAAGTTAAATTCCCGAAGCTTTTACAATACAAGAAAAATCCACAACCACGCCAAAAATCGAATAAAGATTCAAACTTTATTTAACTATTGTCATTAGCTTAGGTAGTTTAAGGTTTTTAGCCAGAAAACATCATTAAGAACAGAAGCAAAATCAAGTTATATTCTGAATTCATCATGCAACAAAGTTTAAACAAACGAAAACGAAAGAATAAGGACGATTAAACCCGAATCTTCACTCCCGATTGCTCCAAGATGTTACCCGAATGATTCCAAGCTTCCAAGATGCTCCAAACCTTCAATCAGACTTCAATGGTGCTTGAGAACTCCAAAATTCGTGTGTAACTTCAATCTCCCTCCGTCTGATATTGTAGCCGTCCCAATTTATTTGCGTCCCCTGTGCCCTCATGCCGTCTGCTCACGTTTATTTTTCTTCCCTTCGTGGGCCCTCTAACCCAAATCATATATATGCCGCATACAAAAGAATAGCCGCCTTTGTTATATGTTGATAACCTTCAATAAAATATTTGATGGCCTAATAAATGAAAGTTCACGTCCAAGAATTTTTGTGATGTTGACATTTTGATTTCTAATAATAATAATATTAATAGTAGTTGTTTTCGTCTGATGACCATATTAGTAGCCCAAATTTCATGCGGTCCAACACCAATGGACTTAAATTATAACACTATATTTTGATGTGGGCCTAACCCTTTTTTTTCGCTTATAAAATAGAGATAGTTGACTCGGCCCAATCACAGAAAATATATGCACTTTTACTTCGGTCACTGACGCCTCACTCTACTCAACTAGCTGGTTATTTGTTTATTATTCTTTTTCGCTCCAATTGCACCATGACCTGCCAAAACACAATATAATATAATATACTACTAAAAACTAAATAAAATAAATAAAAACTATACAATAATTATACATTTTACACGGGACAAATATATGTATTTTACCACTTATCAAATATCCCCACACTTAACCTTTTTTCGTCCCCGAAAAAGAATTATGCAAAACGGAATCATAGACAGAATAATCGATCGGGACAAAGCTTATGTTAATTTATTAGAACCGAAACCCGTGTTAGCCGCGATTGCAAGTATATTGATCCTTTTAAACCCAACCCGGTTCCAAGCCCTTATCATGCGATTTTAGTTCAAGTTCGGTCAATCTACCTAGGGTCTCACGCTAAGAATTGCAAGTACACCTAATCCCCCCTCAAGCTTATAGGACAAAAGGAACAACCACTGGATTATTTCCTAACCGCCTTATACCAAGATCAAGAGATTTTAAAACCAAATCTATTCTTTCCATTTTTTTTCTTTTTTTTTTTCATCACTTTTTCATTCACCATTTTTTTTTCGAGCATAGACGTTGCTTTCCCTAACCCAGAGGCATTCCGACTGTAGAGTCGCTATCCCTAACTCGGATTACTTAGGCTTCGGTACTTTTTATTATTTTTTTTTTCTTTGCAAAGTCGATTTCACACACCCTAGCGGTAATCCGGTTGTAGAGTCGCTATCCCCAACCCAGACTACATAGAAATGCGCCTGAATCAAAAAGTACTCTTGCAAAGACATCATTTACAAGGAAGGTACCTGTTATGACATTATCGTCTTGCACAGCCTCTTTCGCGTCCATTCTGAAGACTCTAGCATTAGTCTTCTTAGCCTCTTCAGGCTTCTTGTTGTACTTAGGGCAGTTGGTTTTAATATGGCCCTTTTCATTGCAACGGTAGCACGTTGCGTCTTTTATCTTCTTGCAATCCAAAGTTTTGTGATCCGTGGACTTGCAAATACCACACGCATAAGATTTTGACTGAGTCTGTGAGTTTGACTCAAGTCTGCACTTTCCATAGTGCTGCTTCTTGCAAATTTTGCATTTGGGCTTCTCATCAGACTTATGCCCATCTCTCCTCGATTCAGATCCTTTCTTGTTGTCACCGTTCCCACGATGTTTCTTGCTCGACCTTCGTGAACCATCATCTTCACGCTTCCTCTTCTCAGCCTCCTTATTCCTCAGCGATCTCTGCCTGACCGCATCCAGAGTGAGGGATAAGGAAATGTCAGCTACTGATCTAAAAGTCGCTGGCCGAGAAGCTTTTACGCTTGCCTTGATCTCGGGGGCTAAACCACCGATAAAACGAGCTATCCGTTTTGGTTCCGGGGTTACCAGGTATGGAACCAACCGAGACATAGTGTTGAAGCTCGTTAGGTAAGCTTGACAGTCGAGGTTTGTCATCACCAAGGATAGAAAATCGGACTCTATCTTCTCCACCTCATGCTGAGGGCAGAAATTTTCCTTGATGAGAGCAACAAATTGATCCCACGACATATTATACAATGGGATCTTTCCGGTGGCCTCAATCAGAGATCTCCACCATGCTAACGTTTCACCCTTGAAGGACTGCGACACAAACTTTACCACGTCTCTCTCAGCACATCCGCTGATGTCTACAACCGTATCCATCTCATCCAGCCATGTCATACAGTCAATGGCTCCTTTCTCCCCAGTGAAATCCCGTGGCTTGCAAGAAACAAAATATTTATACGAGCAACCCTTGTCACGGGGCCCTTGGTTACGTATAACCTGTTGAGATGGAGCACTGTGGTTCGAGGAGCGTCGATCATCGCTTTTCTTCGGGTCATCCTTCTTGGGTGGTGGCTTTGAAGGCTATGTAGATTGGGTCCTACTACGAGTCCCACTGTACTCTTCATACTGCCTTTCCAAAGCCTGTGTAACAGCGCCGTCTATGATCGCTTTTAATTCAGCACCCGTTAACGTAATCTGGGCGTTCTCATTTTGCTCCACTGGATGGCTATTGATTTCATTTGAGTCAGCCATTTGAATTGAACTGTTGCAGAAAACAAGGACAATATTTTATTTGGGAGTTTATTATGGAATTACCCCTTAGGGTAACTCGTTAACCATGGTAAACAGAGACCATATTTGGTTAACTTATTAATCGTATTAATTTAGGATTTCAATTAAAATTTATCCTAATCATAAACAATAACAATATATATTAGCACATAAGGCTTAGTCACATGGACAATTTAAATTATAAGCTATGATTTCAGAGAATCAAGACTTTTAAGGTTTGAACCTAGTTCATTACCCTTATCAGACAGGGTGTCATAGCTACCTCTGTCTTTTGGCTCATATGGAAGTGAGCTGGGCCCGTAGGCATCATATTACCACGTATGGTAAAATATGATCATCTTAATTGATGATCTTAACCCACGATTCAGAGATCATATAATTGGGTTTGGAATCTTCTAAAGAATCCTTATACATATAAGAATGACATGTGATTTTAACGAATCACTTCTGCCAGGAGTGTTAACATGTTTTAAGATGTTAACAGGGATTTGAATCTTTTAAACAGGTCTTACCATCTTGGCCCGGTCTTATATTTGACACGAGGCTAGGTTTCACACTTTAAGATTCTTAATTAAATAATTACATAGGCAGATTAATTTAAAAGGAATTATTTTAATTTATTTATTTCATTTATAAATTATTTATGCGCAAAATGGCAAACATGAAATTTATAAAACAAACATTCCATTGATTTATTCAAAATATTATACACTGCCCTAAACGGGTCTTTTCAAATAACAACTTACCCACGCAGGGGTTTTAAACAAGTACTTGCCCACGCAGGGGCTTTAAGCAAACAAACTAGTCCACGCAGGGACCTTAACAAATAAACATCATACCCACGTAGGGTTCTCCTACGCCTTGGCGGTTGAGGAGGTGCCGGCTGCACTGGTGGCGGTGGAGGTGGTGGCGTAACTGCCACAAATCGGTGATCCTCAGAGGAATCTTGATGATGCTGCTGCTGCTGCTCATGGGCGACTGCTGCTGCTCATGAGGCGACGAGTGGTGAGGAGGTGTATAGTACCACTCGTGCCTGGTGAACATCGCCTGAAAGCTATCCGGACCAACATAGGGTGATCCGTGGAATGAAGACCCGTCGGAAATTTCGATCGGGTGGTTTGGTGTGCCACTTGCGGGTTCGAAGGGGTCCGTATCCTCGTCCATGTCGTCTGCGTTATCTCCCGAGAAATGGTCATCTGGACCTAGTGGGTTAAAACCCACGGGTTCTGGTAAGTAGTTGGCCGGATTAAACCGGCCTCGGAAGACTGGGGTAGGGTCGCCAAAAGAATTATGGGACAGGGATCTCTGCAGCGGTATGTAGGAGGGCTGAGGGTTGTTCGGCTCGTAATCTGGCTGCGGTCCGTATGGATTTTGGACCGGAGGTGTAGAGCTGTGCGAAACGGATCGTCTCGCCGGTTCGAACAGGTTCCTCCTGTTCTGACGTGGATCGTCGCTCTCCGTAGCAGATGGAGCTCGTACATTGGACGGTCCAGCTTCATTGTCGTTGGGGGCGGTGATCGGCCCCTTTCCTCGTCCTCGTCTACGGAAAAATCTTGGAGGCATTTTGATATTCCTGTCAATAAAGCATAAGATAACAATAACAAGATATAAAATTTAAAGGACAAAACAAAAACCGAAAAGGTGGAATTTGTCCTATGTTATATGTCTAGACTCGAAGGTTTAGAATGTGCTATTGTGTACTGAGATTAAACACAAAAGGTTAGTGTTTAATTCACTCAGAGTTGGCTCTGATACCAACCTGTCACACCCCGATTTCCATGTGTCACCGGTGGGCCCGGTGGGGGAGTATCGTGACGTGGTTGGCAACGTAATAGTCAAACAACACAATATTTAATATGCACAGCGGAAGCAATTTAAAATATAATACAACCGAATTTAATTATTGTAATATCAAGTATCACAATGTTCGGATGTTTATCCACAAAACGGATCGAAATAAAATAGAAACAATAGTTCAACAGACTTCAGGCATCCTAAGCTTGCGAGACTTTTATTGATGCTAAGGAGACAATCCAGCCAATTTCGTTTAGTACCTGCATTCAGTCTTTTTGGGAAAATACGTCAGTTTACACTGGTAAATACAATCAACTGACTCATTTTGGAAAATGATTGAAAATTGGTTTGGATGCACGTGGCATAAACATTTTTATAACTTGGGAGAATTATTTAATATTATAATATTGTGAACGAATTACATGTTACTTGTGCGTTCAGTAGCCCGGATCTTGTCCGGGTTAAAGATCAATAGACACACCACATCATAGAGTTATACACGGACGGTGTACGCCTACACCCCGTGCTCAGGTCGTGGCCATCTCGTAAGATGATGCCAAGGATATCCGGGACATGGTCATTAACCCCCCAAAGGCTTTAAGTAATCAAGACTGTTTAAACGAGCCGATCAAATTAGTCAACTACCCACTTACTGTGGAGATTTGATGCTCGATCAAGCGGTATGCTATATACCGTAACCCAAGCCCGTATAGGGAAAATAAGTTAAAAGTATTTACCTGAGTAAGTATTAATCACAATAAGCAAAATGCACGTAGCTTTTACTGGTCCTCCTAATCTGGAACGAAGGTTTATAATAACCTATTAGAATGCTAACGGGTCTTTTATTAAGCTTAAGCTTAGACCGGCTAGTTTCAAGATACGGTTCGTACGCACGATTAAGCGAAGACCGGATAGAATGTGATTCAGACCCGACAAGTTTGAAGACTTGTTTAATATGGGTTTATTATTCACATTCTGGATTTTGAGATAAAACCGTTAAGGTTTAACCCGTTTCGGCTAATTTATGTAAACTTGTTACATAAACCTAACCGTACGCGTAATAAGCGTGACGGGTATTCATGAGAGCTATATACAGGTTCCCTAAGTTAATTATGCCTCAAATATGTTGTGACATCAGTAAGATGTCTTTCGTTATGCCCGAAACGTGTTTAAACACAAACTAGGCCCCGTAGGGGTAGTTTGGTCATTTAAATGTTTATAAAAGAGTTTAAATGTTTAACTGAGTTACAGGTCTGATATAATCAGCAAAAATACTTAGTTTACTGATTTATAACAGTAAGGTATTTTAGATATGTGAAATTTATCAACTATAACCAAACTATGCCCCGTAGGGGTATTTTGGTAATTTCACATAAGCCGAAAAGCTCAAAACTGAAGTCTGAGTTTATCAACCTTTTCTTACTGTTAAAATATTATAATTTGCCTCATATATCAGTAGGTATCAACCCGGGTATGTCCAATATGATTTTAAAACATACTATGCGTTAAAAACGCTAATTAAGGTGACTAAAGGCCATTTCCGGGTTCGATACTTAAATCTGATATTTTTATATTTCCAGAAGGTTTAAAATAATTTATTTATCATAACTAATCAGTGGCAAAAGGTTTGGAGTCGTTTGGATATGTAAAACTCATTTTATGGCCCGTAAGGGCAAAACCGACATTTATCGAATTAAACCTACGACTATGAGTTATGCTCAGCCTAAAATCAATTAAAAATCTTTAAAAATCCCAAAATAATATATTACATCAGTGGGTAAAAGATTTGATATCAAAAAGTATGTTTAAGTAGGCTATACGCTAATTGCGCCATTTTATTAACATAAAGCATTAATTTTGCGATAATGAGCATAACTCTTAATCTACAAGTCAAACTGATGTCAAACTTTGCATACAAGTTTATATATCAGTAACTAAGGTTTCTACACTTTTACATTTTCATAAATCACGTTTTAAGGTAATAAGGGCATAATGGTCAACATATGGGCAATTAACGGAAACATGCATATTAATTGGATAACTAACGAACCGAGGTGTATAATCACAGAGGGTTGTTCTAACATGTAACCTAGTCCAATTAAAGCTCTGAGGAATTTCTAAAACATGCCTAAACGGGTCAGAACTGAAAGTCAAAGTGAAAGTCAAACTATTTGACTTTCGGTTCCGAACCGGGTCTAAACAGGAATTTGTCGGGTTGAACATGTTTGGACATGTTCTTACACTTATTACCAAGTTACAACAATGATCCAACAGGTTGTATATGATCTACAATGTTAATTATGCATAAATGGCATTTTAGACTTCCTGTTGACTTTTTAAATAAAGGTTTGACCCGACTTTTGACCTGGTTAGAGTGGTGATCAGGGGAAACCCTTTTGAGGTTTTATTACCCACATAAATACCTACTTATAACTACTTTTAATTCGAGATATGACTGAGCCATTATTGACTAATCTCGAAGTCAAACCGTAATTACGACGGTTTGACTTTTAGCCTAAATACTAAGCTAAACTCAATTAGAGAAGGACTAGCAGACTTACAAGGGTCCTATGCACGAGATATGATCAGTTGGAAGCAGGCTTGAGCTCCAGAATCGACCAGAAGTGCACTTGAATGATGTGAAGAACAATGATGCACTACATGGCCTTTTATAGTGAAAATTCCACCACAATATGTTGACACATAACTCTATGATCGACCACAACCATCCAACATGTGTCTCTAGTGCCCTAGTACAGTTTAGGGGTCGCCCACCATGTTAAAATGTCGTTTAGGATCGATTCTGCGCGTTTCCATGGGTCTGTCCCCGTTTTCTGCTTCTGGGCGCCTGAGGCGGCCCGCCTCAGGTTTTGTTATTTGCCACGCGGGCCGCGTGGCCATTCTGATCGTCCAAAAACGTTTTCAAGCTTCCACATCTTGTCTCTTGGCTCTTCGGAAGGTCAACTAGCATTATTTCTTGCAATTTGACCCCCTTATATTTACCCACAAGGGCTTTAGGACTTATACCCACTTTGCCAAGTCCCTGGACACTTCCGGTTAACCCGAAAAGTCTTAATTTTCAACGTTAGCACTTTAACCCCTCGCACACGAATTTGACCATAACTTTCTCATACGATAACGAAACTTTATGAAATTTATGTCGTGCGTTCTAGTGAGCATAATTAACATTTACAAAGCTTCGGGATTGTCAAAAGGTCACTCAGAGGTATAATTTAAACATGTTGACACATTTAACCCCTGTAGTTTGTAATCTCTCACTTTTAGCTTCGTATGATCCATGATTTATTCGTTCGATGTTATAAACACCATGTAGGGTTATTATGAAGTATATTTATTCACAGTTGACACTTAGAATACGTACATTCCCATACTTTCCATGTTTGTCAACTTTAGTCCTTTTGTAAGATTCTTTCACACGTTCCAACTTTATGACACGTGTCAACACATTATAGGACGTGAATTTTCGAGGTGTTACATCCTCACCCCCTTAAAATAAATCTCGACCCGAGATTTACTTAAATAAGTAAGGGTACTTTTCTTTCATCGTGGATTCAACTTCCCACGTGTATTCGGGACCTCTACGGGCATCCCGTTTGACCTTTACAATAGGTACGTGCTTCCTTTGAAGCTTCTTCACCTGTCGATCTTCAATCGACAAAGGTTTTTCAACAAATTTTAAGCTCTCGTCTATATGCACATCTGTATGGGGTATAACCAGTGATTCATCAGCGAAGCACTTCTTCAGATTGCAGATGTGGAACACATTGTGAATTCCACTGAGCTCTTCTGGTAAGTTTAACTTATAGGCAACTGACCCGACACGTTAGATAACCTCGAAAGGTCCTATGTATCTCGGGCTTAGCTTGCCTTTCTTACCAAATCGCATCACCCCCTTCCAGGGTGACACTTTAAGTAGGACTTTGTCACCTACTTCGAAGTGAAAATCCTTACGCTGTGGATCAGCGTAACTCTTCTGCCTATCCCGGGCAGCTTTGAGACGGTCACGAATCTGGACAATCTTGTCCGTCGTTTCGAACACGATCTCTGGTCCTGATAACTGGACATCTCCAACTTCCGTCCAACAAACTAGCGATCTACACTTTCTACCGTATAATGCCTCAAAAGGCGCAGCCTTTATGCTGGTGTGGTAGCTATTGTTGTAGGAGAATTCGATTAATGGTAAGTTCTTATCCCAACTACCACCCAAATTGATCGCACATGCACGTAGCATGTCTTCCAACGTTTGGGGATGGTAAGCCGTACTAAAATTCAAACGTGTGCCCAAAGATTGTTGGAAACTCTTCCAAAAATGTGACGTGTATCTAGTATCTCTATCAGAGATAATAGACACAGGTATGCCATGTAAGGCTACAATCTTATCCACGTATAACTGGGCTAACATATCGGAGCTATAAGTCTCCTTGATGGGTAGGAAATGAGCTGACTTAGTCAGTCTGTCAACTATAACCCATATCGTATCATTTCCTTTCCTGGTCTTAGGTAACTTGGTAATAAAATCCATCGTTACCATTTCCCATTTCCACGTAGGAAGTTCAGGCTGTTGTAGCAAACCTGACGGTTTCTGATGCTCGGCTTTGACTTGCGCACATGTCAAGCATTTAGCTACGTGAGTGGCTACAGACTTCTTCAAGCCTATCCACCAATAATTTGCCTTCAGATCCTGGTACATCTTATCAGCTCCAGGATGAACGGAGTATTTGGAACTATGAGCTTCCTGGAGGATAACATCACGAAGTCCCCCATAAATTGGAACCCATATTCGTCCATTCAATCGTAAAATTCCGTCCTTGCTAAGAGTTAACTGCTCCTCAGTCACTCCTAACTTTTCATTAGGATAGTTAGCTTCCAACACAGCTTCCTTCTGTGCAGCTAACAACCTTTCCATCAAATTATTCTTTATCTCCATGCACTTGGCATTGATTCGGATAGGTTTCATCCTTTCCTTTATGCTCAAGGCGTCAGCGACTACATTCGCTTTGCCGGGATGATACTTGATTTCACAATCATAATCATTCAAGGTCTCCATCCAACGGCGTTGCCTCATGTTTAATTCCTTCTGATTAAACAGATGTTGGAGGCTCTTGTGATCAGAATAGATCACAAACTTAATTCCGTAAAGATAATGCCTCCACAGTTTCAGTGCGAACACAACGGCACCCAATTCCAAGTCATGGGTGGTGTAATTCTTTTCATGCACCTTTAACTGTCGTGATGCATAGGCAATAACCTTGCCTTTCTGCATAAGCACACACCCCATGCCGGTGTGTGAAGCATCGCAGTAAACTATGAATTCTTCGGTTCCATCAGGCAATGTCAATACAAGAGCATTGCTCAACTTCTGCTTGAGTATATCAAAAGCTTCTTGCTGCTTAGGGCCCCAAATGAACTTTACTTTTTTCTTGGTTAAGGAAGTTAGGGGTGCAGCAATCCTTGAAAAATTTTCAATGAAACGCCTGTAATATCCTGCCAATCCCAGGAAGCTACGAATCTCCGTAGGCGTCTTCGGCTCTTGCCAATTCATAACAGCTTCAACTTTAGCGGGATCCACCTGGATACCACGCTCACTGACCACATGTCCAAGAAATTGGACCTCTCGAAGCCAAAATTCACACTTGGAGAATTTGGCATAGAGTTTCTCCTGATGCAGGAGTTTGAGAATGCATCGAAGGTGTTTCTCATGGTCAGCTTGATTCTTCGAATAAATAAGGATGTCATCGATGAAGACGATAACAAATTTATCTAAGTACGGCTTGCAAACGCGATTCATGAGATCCATGAATGCAGCCGGTGCATTAGTGAGCCCAAAAGGCATCACTAGGAACTCGTAATGACCATAACGAGTCCTAAATGCAGTTTTATGCACATCTTCATCTCTGACCTTCAGTTGATGATAGCCTGACCTCAAATCAATCTTCGAGAAATAACTGGCCCCTTGTAACTGATCGAACAAATCGTCGATCCTGGGCAGAGGATATCTATTCTTGATCGTGACCTTGTTAAGCTCACGATAGTCGATGCACAGACGCATCGATCCATCCTTTTTCTTTACAAACAGGACTGGCGCTCCCCATGGAGACGAACTAGGTTTAATGAAACCTTTGGCCAGCAATTCATCCAATTGCGTCCTTAATTCCTTCATTTCTGTGGGTGCCAATCTGTATGGTGCTCTGGCAACTGGTGCTGCTCCGGGGATAATATCAATTCTGAATTCGACTTGTCTATCTGGTGGTAAACCAGGTAGATCTTCCGGAAACACTTCTGGGAATTCAGAGATGACAGGGATGTCTTCTATCTTCGGTTTGGGCTCATCAATAATCACTTGTGCCATGTAGATGACACAACCCCTCTTTAAACATTTTGAAGCCTTGAGCATAGTCACTTGCTCAGGCAGCCCATACTGGGTATCTCCCCGAATGGTAAGCGATTCACCAGACGGAGTCTTTATCACCACTTGCTTCATGTTACAGACTATTTGGGCCTGGTTATGAGATAACCAGTCCATACCCAGAACTATGTCAAAACCAGCCAACTTAAACGGAAGTAGAGACAGAGGAAAAGAATGGTTCTTAATGGATATAACACATCCATCTAACATAGTTGAGACGGTTTCTATGGTTCCATCTGCTAACTCTACCTCATAATTCACTTTTAACGCTTTGACAGGTAATTTCAGCAATTCACAAAATTTATGATCTACGAAAGACTTATATGCGCCTGAATCAAAAAGTACTCTTGCAAAGACATCATTTACAAGGAAGGTACCTGTTATGACATTATCGTCTTGCACAGCCTCTTTCGCGTCCATTCTGAAGACTCTAGCATTAGTCTTCTTAGCCTCTTCAGGCTTCTTGTTGTACTTAGGGCAGTTGGTTTTAATATGGCCCTTTTCATTGCAACGGTAGCACGTTGCGTCTTTTATCTTCTTGCAATCCAAAGTTTTGTGATCCGTGGACTTGCAAATACCACACGCATAAGATTTTGACTGAGTCTGTGAGTTTGACTCAAGTCTGCACTTTCCATAGTGCTGTTTCTTGCAAATTTTGCATTTGGGCTTCTCATCAGACTTATGCCCATCTCTCCTCGATTCAGATCCTTTCTTGTTGTCACCGTTCCCACGGTGTTTCTTGCTCGACCTTCGTGAACCATCATCTTCACGCTTCCTCTTCTCAGCCTCCTTATTCCTCAGCGATCTCTGCCTGACCGCATCCAGAGTGAGGGATAAGGAAATGTCAGCTACTGATCTAAAAGTCGCTGGCCGAGAAGCTTTTACGCTTGCCTTGATCTCGGGGGCTAAACCACCAATAAAACGAGCTATCCGTTTTGGTTCCGGGGTTACCAGGTATGGAACCAACCGAGACATAGTGTTGAAACTCGTTAGGTAAGCTTGACAGTCGAGGTTTGTCATCACCAAGGATAGAAAATCGGACTCTATCTTCTCCACCTCATGCTGAGGGCAGAAATTTTCCTTGATGAGAGCAACAAAATGATCCCACGACATATTATACAATGGGATCTTTCCGGTGGCCTCAATCAGAGATCTCCACCATGCTAACGCTTCACCCTTGAAGGACTGCGACACAAACTTTACCACGTCTCTCTCAGCACATCCGCTGATGTCTACAACCGTATCCATCTCATCCAGCCATGTCATACAGTCAATGGCTCCTTTCTCCCCAGTGAAATCCCGGGGCTTGCAAGAAACAAAATATTTATACGAGCAACCCTTGTCACGGGGCCCTTGGTTACGTATAACCTGTTGAGATGGAGCACTGTGGTTCGAGGAGCGTCGATCATCGCTTTTCTTCGGGTCATCCTTCTTGGGTGGTGGCTTTGAAGGCTGTGTAGATTGGGTCCTACTACGAGTCCCACTGTACTCTTCATACTGCCTTTCCAAAGCCTGTGTAACAGCGCCGTCTATGATCGCTTTTTATTCAGCACCCGTTAACGTAATCTGGGCGTTCTCATTTTGCTCCACTGGATGGCTATTGATTTCATTTGAGTCAGCCATTTGAATTGAACTGTTGCAGAAAACAAGGACAATATTTTATTTGGGAGTTTATTATGGAATTACCCCTTAGGGTAACTCGTTAACCATGGTAAACAGAGACCATATTTGGTTAACTTATTAATCGTATTAATTTAGGATTTCAATTAAAATTTATCCTAATCATAAACAATAACAATATATATTAGCACATAAGGCTTAGTCACATGGACAATTTAAATTATAAGCTATGATTTCAGAGAATCAAGACTTTTAAGGTTTGAACCTAGTTCATTACCCTTATCAGACAGGGAGTCATAGCTACCTCTGTCTTTTGCCTCATATGGAAGTGAGCTGGGCCCGTAGGCATCATATTACCACATATGGTAAAATATGATCATCTTAATTGATGATCTTAACCCACGATTCAGAGATCATATAATTGGGTTTGGAATCTTCTAAAGAATCCTTATACGTATAAGAATGACATGTGATTTTAACGAATCACTTCTGCCAGGAGTGTTAACATGTTTTAAGATGTTAACAGGGATTTGAATCTTTTAAACAGGTCTTACCATCTTGGCCCGGTCTTATATTTGACACGAGGCTAGGTTTCACACTTTAAGATTCTTAATTAAATAATTACATAGGCAGATTAATTTAAAAGGAATGATTTTAATTTATTTATTTCATTTATAAATTATTTATGCGCAAAATGGCAAACATGAAATTTATAAAACAAACATTCCATTGATTTATTCAAAATATTATACACTGCCCTAAACGGGTCTTTTCAAATAACAACTTACCCACGCAGGGGTTTTAAACAAGTACTTGCCCACACAGGGGCTTTAAGCAAACAAACTAGTCCACGCAGGGACCTTAACAAATAAACATCATACCCACGTAGGGGTTAACGGAAAACATACATACCCACATAGGGGTCAAATCATCACATATACAATATACCCTCGTAGGGGTTTATGGAAAGATAGGCCCACGCAGGGGCTCAAAGCAAACATACAAACACACATACCCTCGTAGGGGCTTAACAACCAAATACACCCACGCAGGGGCTTACAGAAAATGGAAGGATTCAATGATCCTTCTTGTTCTTCCCTTTGATCAATCCTACTAATCCTTGGAAGAAAGTCTGTCTCTCCCTGCGGTCCTCGTGAACTACTCGTTCAACTTGATTCAACCTCTGAAGGAGTTCTTCATGTTCAGGTGGTGAGAACCTAGGCGGCTGCGAATGAGTCCGAATAATAGGCCTAGGGGGTATCTGGTACCCTTGTGTTGGGTACCCTACTCCCCATAGATCTCCATAGGGTCCCTGGGTGTTGTAGTTCGCTGCTACCAGGTAAGGGTCAGCCTCCGCGTAACCATAGTTATGATGCATTGGGGGTTCAAACGGGTTGTATGCCATGGAACCCGTATACGCGGGAATTGGGTTGTCAAAACCCATTGGCGGTGGCTGTGGAACAGCTGGCTGTGAAGGTCCACCCATTTGTGGGTCCTCCTGGTGTGGCGGATAGTGACTGGCACTGGACTGACGTGGGGAACTGAAATGGAAGTCCCCTGCTCGCGACGACATTCGGGCACCGGTTCTCCTACGCCTTGGCGGTTGAGGAGGTGCCGACTGCACTGGTGGCGGTGGAGGTGGTGGCGTAACTGCCACAAATCGGTGATCCTCAGAGGAATCTTGATGATGCTGCTGCTGCTCATGTGGCGACTGCTGCTGCTCATGAGGCGACGAGTGGTGAGGAGGTGTATAGTACCACTCGTGCCTGGTGAACATCGCCTGAAAGCTATCCGGACCAACATAGGGTGATCCGTGGAATGAAGACCCGTCAGAAATTTCGATCGGGTGGTTTGGTGTGCCACTTGCGGGTTCGAAGGGGTCCGTATCCTCGTCCATGTCGTCTGCGTTATCTCCCGAGAAATGGTCATCTGGACCTAGTGGGTTAAAACCCACGGGTTCTGGTAAGTAGTTGGCCGGATTAAACCGGCCTCGGAAGACTGGGGTAGGGTCGCCAAAAGAATTATGGGACAGGGATCTCTGCAGCGGTATGTAGGAGGGCTGAGGGTTGTTCGGCTCGTAATCTGGCTGCGGTCCGTATGGATTTTGGACCGGAGGTGTAGAGCTGTGCGAAACGGATCGTCTCGCCGGTTCGAACAGGTTCCTCCTGTTCTGACGTGGATCGTCGCTCTCCGTAGCAGATGGAGCTCGTACATTGGACGGTCCAGCTTCATTGTCGTTGGGGGCGGTGATCGGCCCCTTTCCTCGTCCTCGTCTACGGAAAAATCTTGGAGGCATTTTGATATTCCTGTCAATAAAGCATAAGATAACAATAACAAGATATAAAATTTAAAGGACAAAACAAAAACCGAAAAGGTGGAATTTGTCCTATGTTATATGTCTAGACTCGAAGGTTTAGAATGTGCTATTGTGTACTGAGATTAAACACAAAAGGCTAGTGTTTAATTCACTCAGAGTTGGCTCTGATACCAACCTGTCACACCCCGATTTCCACGTGTCACCGGTGGGCCCGGTGGGGGAGTGTCGTGACGTCGTTGGCAACGTAATAGTCAAACAACACAATATTTAATATGCACAGCGGAAGCAATTTAAAATATAATACAACCGAATTTAATTATTGTAATATCAAGTATCACAATGTTCGGATGTTTATCCACAGAACGGATCGAAATAAAATAGAAACAATAGTTCAACAGACTTCAGGCATCCTAAGCTTGCGAGACTTTTATTGATGCTAAGGAGACAATCCAGCCAATTTCGTTTAGTACCTGCATTCAGTCTTTTTGGGAAAATACGTCAGTTTACACTGGTAAATACAATCAACTGACTCATTTTGGAAAATGATTGAAAATTGGTTTGGATGCACGTGGCATAAACATTTTTATAACTTGGGAGAATTATTTAATATTATAATATTGTGAACGAATTACATGTTACTTGTGCGTTCAGTAGCCCGGATCTTGTCCGGGTTAAAGATCAATAGACACACCACATCATAGAGTTATACACGGACGGTGTACGCCTACACCCCGTGCTCAGGTCGTGGCCATCTTGTAAGATGATGCCAAGGATATCCTGGACATGGTCATTAACCCCCCAAAGGCTTTAAGTAATCAAGACTGTTTAAACGAGCCGATCAAATTAGTCAACTACCCACTTACTGTGGAGATTTGATGCTCGATCAAGCGGTATGCTATATACCGTAACCCAAGCCCGTATAGGGAAAATAAGTTAAAAGTATTTACCTGAGTAAGTATTAATCACAATAAGCAAAATGCACGTAGCTTTTACTGGTCCTCCTAATCTGGAACGAAGGTTTATAATAACCTATTAGAATGCTAACGGGTCTTTTATTAAGCTTAAGCTTAGACCGGCTAGTTTCAAGATACGGTTCGTACGCACGATTAAGCGAAGACCGGATAGAATGTGATTCAGACCCGACAAGTTTGAAGACTTGTTTAATATGGGTTTATTATTCACATTCTGGATTTTGAGATAAAACCGTTAAGGTTTAACCCGTTTCGGCTAATTTATGTAAACTTGTTACATAAACCTAACCGTACGCGTAATAAGCGTGACGGGTATTCATGAGAGCTATATACAGGTTCCCTAAGTTAATTATGCCTCAAATATGTTGTGACATCAGTAAGATGTCTTTCGTTATGCCCGAAACGTGTTTAAACACAAACTAGGCCCCGTAGGGGTAGTTTGGTCATTTAAATGTTTATAAAAGAGTTTAAATGTTTAACTGAGTTACAGGTCTGATATAATCAGCAAAAATACTTAGTTTACTGATTTATAACAGTAAGGTATTTTAGATATGTGAAATTTATCAACTATAACCAAACTATGCCCCGTAGGGGTATTTTGGTAATTTCACATAAGCCGAAAAGCTCAAAACTGAAGTCTGAGTTTATCAACCTTTGCTTACTGTTAAAATATTATAATTTGCCTCATATATCAGTAGGTATCAACCCGGGTATGTCCAATATGATTTTAAAACATACTATGCGTTAAAAACGCTAATTAAGGCGATTAAAGGCCATTTCCGGGTTCGATACTTAAATCTGATATTTTTATATTTCCAGTAGGTTTAGAATAATTTATTTATCATAACTAATCAGTGGTAAAAGGTTTGGAGTCGTTTGGATATGTAAACCTCATTTTATGGCCCGTAAGGGCAAAACCGACATTTATCGAATTAAACCTACGACTATGAGTTATGCTCAGCCTAAAATCAATTAAAAATCTTTAAAAATTACAAAATAATATATTACATCAGTGGGTAAAAGATTTGATATCAAAAAGTATGTTTAAGTAGGTTATACGCTAATTGCGCCATTTTATTAACATAAAGCATTAATTTTGCGATAATGAGCATAACTCTTAATCTACAAGTCAAACTGATGTCAAACTTTGCATACAAGTTTATATATTAGTAACTAAGGTTTCTACACTTTTACATTTTCATAAATCACGTTTTAAGGTAATAAGGGCATAATGGTCAACATATGGGCAATTAACGGAAACATGCATATTAATTGGATAACTAACGAACCGAGGTGTATAATCACAGAGGGTTGTTCTAACATGTAACCTAGTCCAATTAAAGCTCTGAGGCATTTCTAAAACATGCCTAAACGGGTCAGAACTGAAAGTCAAAGTGAAAGTCAAACTATGTGACTTTCGGTTCCGAACCGGGTCTAAACAGGAATTTGTCGGGTTGAACATGTTTGGACATGTTCTTACACTTATTACCAAGTTACAAAAATGATCCAACAGGTTGTATATGATCTACAATGTTAATTATGCATAAATGGCATTTTAGACTTCCTGTTGACGTTTTAAATAAAGGTTTGACCCGACTTTTGACCTGGTTAGAGTGGTGATCAGGGGAAACCCTTTTGAGGTTTTATTACCCACATAAATACCTACTTATAACTACTTTTAATTCGAGATATGACTGAGCCATTATTGACTAATCTCGAAGTCAAACCGTAATTACGACGGTTTGACTTTTAGCCTAAATACTAAGCTAAACTCAATTAGAGAAGGACTAGCAGACTTACAAGGGTCCTATGCACGAGATATGATCAGTTGGAAGCAGGCTTGAGCTCCAGAATCGACCAGAAGTGCACTTGAATGATGTGAAGAACAATGATGCACTACATGGCCTTTTATAGTGAAAATTCCACCACAATATGTTGACACATAACTCTATGATCGACCACAACCATCCAACATGTGTCTCTAGTGCCCTGGTACAGTTTAGGGGTCGCCCACCATGTTAAAATGTCGTTTAGGATCGATTCTGCGTGTTTCCAGGGGTCTGTCCCCGTTTTCTGCTTCTGGGCGCCTGAGGCGGCCCGCCTCAGGTTTTGTTATTTGCCACGCGGGCCGCGTGGCCCTTATGATCGTCCAAAAACGTTTTCAAGCTTCCACATCTTGTCTCTTGGCTCTTCGGAAGGTCAACTAGCATTATTTCTTGCAATTTGACCCCCTTATATTTACCCACAAGGGCTTTAGGACTTATACCCACTTTGCCAAGTCCCTGGACACTTCCGGTTAACCCGAAAAGTCTTAATTTTCAACGTTAGCACTTTAACCCCTCGCACACGAATTTGACCATAACTTTCTCATACGATAACAAAACTTTATGAAATTTATGTCGTGCGTTCTAGTGAGCATAATTAACATTTACAAAGCTTCGGGTTTGTCAAAAGGTCACTCAGAGGTATAATTTAAACATGTTGACACATTTAACCCCTGTAGTTTGTAATCTCTCACTTTTAGCTTCGTATGATCCATGATTTATTCGTTCGATGTTATAAACACCATGTAGGGTTATTATGAAGTATATTTATTCACAGTTGACACTTAGAATACGTACATTCCCATACTTTCCATGTTTGTCAACTTTAGTCCTTTTGTAAGATTCTTTCACACGTTCCAACTTTATGACACGTGTCAACACATTATAGGACGTGAATTTTTGAGGTGTTACATGTACAGCCATTGGTGGTCATAGACGCATACACGGATGTTATGCCACCTTAGGCGAATATGAAACCGCTGGTGGTTGTACCAGTCGTTGTTATTGACGATCCGGTTATAGCAATTATCATTGCAGTCGGAAGGAAGGATATACAAGGCACCCCTGCAGAAGTGCTTGCTATGCTCGGAGACCTCAGAAGGGTGCTTAGAGCGTTATTTATGTTTCCCACAATGTTTTTATAATTGTGGGACAAGTACTTGGTTTTTCATCAGTGGTTGTGCATCTATTACCAAGATACCCACCGGAGTAGTAGTGGTTGAATACATCTATTACCAAGATGCCCACTCTTAGCGCTGTATGATTTGATCATCTGACTTTGTTATTATGAAAAGTATTTCGTGTCAGAGTTGTTTTTTACCGTGATATGCAGTTCGAATGCGGTGGTATGTTTTGTTTACAAATGTTTATATGAACACTTGTAGATATCAGAAAGTGCTTTATAACCCGCGCGGCGTTAATGAACACTTGAACAACAAAGTGTTTTCCACGCGCTTGGCGTGAGTGAACACTCATTGAGATAATAAAATGATCTATACGCGTTAGGCGTGAATGAGCACTTTATATAAGCTACGACGTGCTTTTCCTGGACGCGCACTGGCGTGTGGAATGCTTATAGTAGGTGGCATGTCTGTTTATCTTGCCGACTGTGGCGTGAAGGTTTTCTGTCATCCATGCCATATATTGGCGTGGGGAATACACATCCGAAGAAGTATTTTTCCTGTCGCGGTGGAATACTTATTTGAATGATCACGTATATTGGTTTTGTCGTGCGTTTGTCTTGACTACCAAATTGCATATGTTGTGTCAAGTGGTATAGTTGTAGGCCAAATGATGCGAGAAGTATAAATATCGTCTGGTGCAACAAAATATCCACATTATATAAGAACCGATACAGGATAATATGTAGTGGATATCACCTTAATGGGCAGCCTGAGAGAAGATGATCACTTTTAAGGTATAGTGGCATTATACCCTACTAGTCCCCCAGTTCATTGTTGTTGCATTATGTCAATAGCATTGAACTTGAACGACTAAGTATTTAGAAACACTGATATATATGAGATTATATCGTATGTGATAGGATATATCATGCTTTTGAAACAAAAGACTTACATATAATATAGCGTAATATCATACGAGAGCACATAATCTAACTATAATACGAGGTCCATGAATGATGTAATGAATATAAGGTTTTACCTCAAGCTACATCCTTAAATAAGGATTGCTTATCATGTATGTTGCAATGGCCTGGTAAGGACGCCCAGATCGAGTGACCGTAAAATGTGGCGAGGGTGTTACCTTGCTGAGATATCGCGACAGGGTGATTCCCCTTCTGCGATGATGTGCTAAGGGACGTTCGTTATTATAATTGAATTGCCGCATGCTCATCCCTGGGTTCGATGCTTTTGTTCTTGCTTTTTGTATATAGGGGTGTTGACCCTTGTTTGTAAGCACGTAGCGTGGTACGTAGGCCATTCGATAAGCCTAATGTTAAATATTATTCGCCTTTTTGTCTGTGAGATTCCCATGCCTTTCATATGTAGGCGCCTAGAATCCGTTATCTTATCTAAAAGTTCAACCCTGCTTTTCCAAATAATAGTGGTATAAAGTCCAGTGATGGCGCGACCAAGTGAGGCCTTCGCATAAGGTGGCGTGACCTAGTGAGTTATCAAGATTAGCGGCATGGCAAAGTGACCATCCAGCCCTGGCCTCTTATTCAATTGATTTATTTGCAGAAAAATAAAGATATCCAAGCCGAACCTGGTTGAGCGTTCATTAAGTGGCTATTTTTAAAATAGCTAGTGGGCACCATTTGTAGTGGGGTTATACTAGGATAATCCCCCAACTTATTGCTGCTGAATAAGTATTCAACCATTGTTGTCAAAATGTTGGTTGAGTCCACAACAGTGAGGTTTGCGATTACATCAGTGCAGTATTTTCCCTATAAGAAATGCCAATCTAGCAATCTCTATTGATTCCCTTAACGTTACGAGATAATATGGTCGACACCACAATCAAGGGATATGGATGATTGTGTTTTATTCCCTAATAACCATCAAATGCCTCTTATCATTGTCTTATAAAGAATAGAAGCGTCACCGCAGCTCGGGGGGGGGGAGCAGATGGCATGAAGGTGGGTTAATACCGGCAGCACGAACAAGGCGGTGAGACAGCGTGTGGCGCGAATAACAACTGTTGTCGCTAACCCTTCCTAGACTTAGTGTTTGTTAGTGGCCAATAAAAATGACAATCTCTAATAATAGAGAAACATGTATTCCAAAATGCCATAAGCATAAGATTGCTTGTGTAAGCCTGTCTTGCCCTAAGCATTCATACCACCGATAATAAGTGTTCTCGGTCTTACCATATTGTCCAGGGCAAGGAATAAGATGTGTGCTCACTAGCATGTATGTAACGACACCCACAGCATGTGTTAGTCAATGGCATGCAGACGAGGCACAACAAAAACACGAAGGATGTCATATGACGGGGCGTCAGAGGTGGCGCAAAAGCTGGTTGCGCGACGCTGGCGTCACGAATGTGGGCGTCTTAAAGGCGAACGGCGTGCATGCCGATGTGCGGATGTGGGCGGCATGAAGGCCGGTGGCACGATGAGATTGTGCTCTGGAGATGATGTGCCAAGAAAGTTGTACAAGATCACCCATGTAAGTCCCGACGTTTCAATATGTTACCTGATTTACACATAACCGGCGTCCAATATAATAGATAATCAAAAATTTTGTCGAACCATTATTCATAGATGGGTTGCGATTGGTGTATGGCTTGTTTTATTCATCGCCTAATCAACTATCATTAGCGTTCTTATTGATTTTGCTGATACTGGGTGTCTAAGCTGGGATGCTCCGGGCCAGGATGCCAGGTTTGGAGATCGCGTCCAGTGACATGGGTACCATCAGTGTCTTACAATGCAAGTTCCCAGCTTAGTGCCACTATCAACAAAGACTTGTTTGTATGCACGGGGTTGCTTTTGGTAAACTAGTTACACTCGCCATTTGTATGATATTGTACCGAACCGTAATTGGCCTGGATGTGCACCGTATGTTGGTGTTAAACGCACTTTGCCTTGTTGTGTCCAAAATTCAACCTTTCATTACGCCGCCTGGTCAGAATTCGAGAGATGGACCTATGTACGCCGGTGACGCGTAGGCGGGTGGCATACACGGGTGGAGTGAAACCAGTCAAGTTCTAAATAACACGATTGTACTCTGCCATAGATGAAAAAAGATGATGGTCCACCAGAGGTGGTGGGAGAGCGGTCTGCTGGAGAAGGTAAGGAGACACGGTTATCCGTTGGTGGTGGCATAACCAAGACAGTTGCTTCCCATAAGCATCGGGCAGAAACGGTCACAACCCCAGATGAGTGGATTGCTGGGAACATCCGCCGTGGCCGGCTTGTGAGCAAGGTGGCATAACATCCGCTGCTCCACTAGTTATGAACTAGCTTGTTTGTTTGTCTTTTGAGATTATATGTATATTGAGGCGTCAGGTACGTAGATGCTATTCGCTTTTTGCCTGTAAGGTTCGAATGTATGTGCCTAGAAAGGATCTTCCATTGCCTTGTCTTGTACTGTACTGATCCAGTGTGCCTGGTATGAAAGTAATGTGTGGTTTCCATGCACAACTTGTACCTCCTGCTAACAATTAATAGTGATCGATGCTTCCGCACATGTAGTGCGGATGGTTGGCGTAAACGAGCTAGAAGCCCGCTCGAGATGGCACACCCAAAAAGTATGCCGATGGGAGCTCTATAGCATGGCATTTAACACCACCCGTGGTAATATGGTGACAAAAATAAAGTCATTCCCCGGGGATGGTACACCATAGAATGTCTTCCGTGGAAAGTTACATACCATCGCGTGTTACCCCGCATTCTGATCCTGAGTTCCGAAGCGAAACTCTGTATTTATTAAGAGATATGTTGGAGATAAAATCACAGATCCTTCGATTTGGAAGGTTTACGGTTGCTGAAATTAGATCTATAATTTTCATTTAGAGATTGAATAATTAGCACCGAACTAAAAATTGTCAATCGAAAATATCACGTAACCGTTGTTGATTTATAAATCATATTTTAGACTTACATAACACAGAGCTAGGAGATTGTAAAAGCTGTGTAGAATGGGTCTAAAAATTGTCAATCCATGCATCATGCATATAGAGACCTTGGAACCCAGATCTAATAAACTAAAAGTTTCCGCCAGAATGGGGGGTTTGCTAAAAAGCTTCTCTCGGAGTGGCGGGTTGGGCAATAAGCTTCGGCGGGAATGGTGGGTTAAGCAAAAAGCTTCCGCCGGGGGTAGCGGTTTGAGGAAAAGCTTCCGCTGGAGTGACGGTTTAAGGAAAAAGCACCCGCTGGCATGGCGGGTTGAGGAGAAAGCTTCCGCCGGCGTGGCGGGTTATGCAAAAGGTTCCGCCGGAGTGACGGTTCAAGGAAAAAGCACCCGCTGGCATGGCGGGTTGAGGAGAAAGCTTCCGCCGGTGTGGCGGGTTGCGCAAAAGTGGCGCGAGCGAAACGACTGCTCCCGGCATGGCGGGTTGAGGAAAAAGCTTCCGCTGGCATGGCGGGTTGAGGAGAAAGCTTCCGCGGGTTAAGGAAAAAACCTCCACCGTATGTGTAAAGGTGGTATAGGTCGTCCGCCGAAAGTTGCGCGGGCGAAACGACTGCTCCCGGCGAAGTTTATATAGTGACCCGTTAAAAACGGAGTGTGAACAAAAGTCATCCGACGTAGGGATGGTGTCCGAAAGTGTGATGTGCAAATAAGACCTTCCAATACGCATAGGCGTGGGTAAGTTTGTCAAGCACGCAAGATGTGCTGTTAAATTTGAGACCATGGCCCACGTTTAAGAATATTGTCAGCCGATAATGGAGCGGCATACGAAATCACCCACCGGGTAGCGGCACGCTAGAGATAACGTCGTCCGGAACGCTAGAAGCGACACGCCCCCAGGGTGATAGTGTAAGCGACACACCTTTAGACACCACCACTCGGACTTCGATGCGGTGTTAAAAGTGTTCAGAAAAGATTTGGATCCTCATCTCGATTGTAAAAAGATTTTTGATATAAGAGATGAGTATTATGAAAGAAATAAGAGATATACATATCGACCGCCCATTGCTGTGCATGAAGTGCTGTGCATGAAGTGCTATGCTTACAGGCTAAATGACAACTAAAGTCGAAGGTCATCTGTATTTGTAATTTAATAATTATATGCCAATAACATATAACTAATATTAAAGTCAAAGATCACCTTACGATTGTCAATAATATATATCTTATATGTAAAAGAATGGACCTATCATATCAATAGTCAGTTTAACTTTATCAGTGATTCTAATGAAAAGAACCCCATACCAGATTTGATTTGGAAGACTTTGGATCCACGGGATGTGCTTAAACCGGGTGGACGCTTAGAAAAATCTGAATGAAGAACTAAAATCTAGAGATCAAGTTGAGAAAAGCGAAGTGCGGTCCATTGTTCCGGTCCCACGGATGGCGCCAATGAAGAAGCATGTCCCGAGCGGGTCGGTACTTCTGTAGTGATGAATACGGATATGGCCACACCTCGTCTTCTTCGCCCGAATCCTAGACCTGCAAATAAGAAGAGAGAAGCGTGGGCAATGTAGAGACGGCCGGTAGAGGAAGAATCCCCTATTTCCAGCTACAAAAGTGTGTTGCCCTATATCTCATGCCCTAATAAGGAGGTGGAGGCCTCCTTATATAGGAGATATAAGAAAAACCCTAACCTCAATGGGCCAGGCCCAGTTAGGGGTTGTCTCTACGAGCCCACAGCCTAGAGTAGCATAAACTACAACGCGCTGGGCTTCGCGGGTTAGTACACAATAATAATATATAACTACTATAAAAATAATAATAAATAGTAAGAAAGTCCGACCGCTCGGGTCGGATCTAGTACCATACCTCGTCAAATAGCAGTTGTTTTCGTCTGATGACCATATTAGTAGCCCAAATTTCATGCGGTCCAACACCAATGGACTTAAATTATAACACTATATTTTGATGTGGGCCTAACCCTTTTTTTTTTGCTTATAAAATAGAGATAGTTGACTCGGCCCAATCACAGAAAATAGATGCACTTTTACTTCGGTCACTGACGCCCCACTCTACTCAACTAGCTGGTTATTTGTTTATTATTCTTTTTCGCTCCAATTGCACCATGACCTGCCAAAACACAATATAATATAATATACTACTAAAAACTAAATAAAATAAATAAAAACTATACAATAATTATACATTTTACACGGGACAAATATATGTATTTTACCACTTATCAGTTAAGCAGAGAAATTCTTTTAATCATGGGATATTAGTGTAAAATTTTGATTTATGCACATGTCCCAAGATTTAACTTAGAAATCAAAACTAATCACGTGGGTTCATGCGATTTTCAAATTTCAATGTTCAAATATACATGAACAATATAGCATACGATATTCAAAATTAAGATTACCTGTGTCAATTTTCGATGGTTGACAGTGGCTCGTACGGTCGGCAGAGGTGGCCTCAATCTAGTTGTTAATTTCTCCCACACATTTATCTTCTTCCTTAACATACGATAATATGATTTGTCTACAAATGCAATTCGTGCTGATAACGTGTTGTAAAACAACGGCCTACTAGCAATCAACTTACATATATATATAAACATAAAGAACAAGGAATAGAAAGTAAGAAAGAGAGAATAGAAAAACTCATTCTTGTATTCATTGAGTGTGTAATACCAATTACATGAAACCTCTATTTATAGAGGCTTAACTTTAATACAAAAGTAATAAATATATAGAGGTTACATATGTGGAGAGTCACCACATTACGATACATTCATAACACTTTTAAGGATATAACTCAATTTATTGTTTAATATTAAAAACTATCAATGATATAACTCAACAGGCCGGCCCAAAGGGTGTGCAGGGTGGGCTATCGCTCTAGGCCCAAAATTAATTTTTATTCGATTTATATGTGTACTATAAATTAATTATCGACCTCAAAAACAACTTTTATATGGTGCAGATGGTTAGTTCCTTGTTTTTTTATTGTTAAGGTTTAGTTTCGAAACATGCATATAACATTTTTTAAGTTCTATCCAAACCAAATTTTCAACTTTGCAGGGGTGTCAGTCGACCTTTTAAAGTGGATATTGGACCTCGTAGATTTTTTTTTGAATTAGTTTCATCCAAAAGATGGTATTCGAATTTTTTGTTTCACTTAACTTTAATTGTTTAGATTATAAAAAAAATATATAATTTAACTTAATTTTTTGTCATTAAATTGTTCAATTGTTTGTTAATGTTAATTTTTATTATTTTGTTAAGCTAAACGTGTAATTCTATATCCTAACAATTTCAAAGGACTTGTACAGTAGTTTTTTTTTTCTTTTTGACTTTTTTTTTTTTTTTTTATTATTTTTCTTTAAACTTCTACCCCTTTAACTTTCAGTGTTAACAATTTCAACCTCTTAACTTTCTAAAAATTTTGTAATCAAGCTTTACGTGTTTATTTTTATGTACACGTTTCTATAAATTTAAATTGATTTACGTTTAGACGTAATTTTCTCCCGTTAATAAGTTGAGTCAAATATAATATATTCCTTATGCTTATTATTATGTATATTTTTTGTTGGTTTCCGTTTTGATGTAATTTTTTTCTATAAATGAGCCGGTTAAAATATAATATGTTTTCATGTTTATTTTTATGTACGTATTCAAATGGTCTACATTTTGATGTAAATTTTTTGTTCGGAAGCACGTCGAGTAAAATATAATACGTTTTCATTAAACGCTTTAAATTCAAGCCACTTTACGTTTCGACACGCCACAACACGCCGTAACTATTTTCTTACGTGCTTTTTTTTATGCACGCGTCGGTATAAATTTAAATTGGTTTATGATTCGATGTAAATTTTCTTCGAAAATATGTGTCAAATATAATTTGTTTTCATGCTTATTTTTATGTATGTTTTCAATTGGTCTATGTTTTAATGCAAATTACAATTAGCAAGTTATGTGGATAGTGTTTTTATCTTATTAACTTTTTTGTTTCTTTCTTGATTTTTTTTCTAGACTTTATTATTTTTATTTTTTAGTTTTCTTTATGTTTAGTGTTTTAGTTTTAGGTTTCTTTTCATTAATATTTAAGATAACATTTACGTTTCCATTTACAATTAATTTAAAATCAATTCGTCCAGTTGTCCAATTTAAATTTATTTTTATGGTTTTCGGTCGATGTAAAACATATGTCGATATTCTTTTGAGCATATTTCTTTCGGTTGGTATACTAAACCAAAATAGATATCGACCGAAACCCCGCAGCGCAGCGCGGGTATTCCTACTAGTTATATTTTATATATTAACAATTGATGAAAGCTCTTAACAATAGTATCAGTTTTGTAACACCTCGAAAATTCACGTCCTATAAGGTGTTGACACGTGTCATAAATTGGAACGTGTGAAAGAATGTTATGAAAGGACTAAAGTTGACAAACATGGAAAGTATGTGAGTATACGTATTCTAAGTGTCAACTGTGAATAAATATACTTCATAATAACCCTACATGATGTTCATAACATCAAACGAATAAATCATGGATCATACGAAGCTAAAAGTGAGAGATTACAAATTACAGGGGTTAAATGTGTCAACATGTTTAAAGATATACCTCTGAGTGACCTTTTGACAAACCCGAAGCTTTGTAAATGTTAATTATACTCACTTGAATGCACGATTAAAATTTCATTAAGTTTCGTTATCGTATGAGAAAGTTATGTCCAAATTCGTATGCGAGGGATTTAAGTGCAAACATTAAAAGTTAAGACGTTTCGGGTTAACCGGAAGTGTTCAGGGACTTGGCAAAGTGGGTATAAGTCCTAAGGCCCTTGTGGGTAATTATAAGGGGGTCAAAATGCAAGAAATAACCTTAGTTGCCCCTTCGTGAAGCCAAAGGTCAAGCTGCAAAACAAATAAAAATTTAAAATCTGATTTTAAGGGCCAAGCGGCCCGCGTGAGAATCGGCAAAGTGGGAGGCGGGCCGCGTCCGACGCCCAGAACCCATAAACCGGCTGCAGCCTGTTCTTTCGCGATTATGACCGATTTCATTGGTTTTTCTCACTCATGGGCGACCCCTAAACTATCCTAGAGTACTAGGACACATGTTGGAAGGTTGTGGTCAGCTCTAGACTTAGTTGTCAATCAATTATGGTGAGTGAATTCACTATAAAAGGGCTTCAAGTTCACAATCACTCCTCACACCTTCATCTGCATTCTTGGATCATTTCTGGAGCTCTCAAGCAGGTCCAACTGATCTTGAGTCGTGCATAGGACTCTTGTAAGTCTACTGGTCCTTCTTTAGTTGAGTTTAGCTTGTTTAATTAGCTAAAAGTCAAACCGTCGTAATTACGGTTTGACTTCAAGATTAGTCAATAATGGCTCAGTCAATTCTCGAATCAAAAGTAGTTATGAGTTGGTTTTTATGTGGGTAATAAAACCTCAAAAGGGTTTCCCCTGATCACCACTCTATCCAGGTCAAAAGTCGGGTCAAACTTTTAAGTAAAAAGTCAACAGGATGCTTAAAATGCCATTTGTGCATAATTAGCTATCTAGAACATATATAACCTGTTTGATCATTGTTATAACTTAGTAATAAGTGTAAGAACATGTCCAAACATGTTCAACCCGACTATTTCCTGTTTAGACCCGGTTCGGAACCGAAAGTCGCATAGTTTGACTTTCACTTTGACTTTCAGTTCTGACCCGTTTAGGCATGTTTTAGAAATGCCTCAGAGCTTAAATTGGATTAGGTTACATGTTAGAACAACCCTCTGTGATTACACACCTTGGTTCATTAGTTATCCAATTAATATGCATGTTTCCGTTAATTGCTCATATGTTGACCGTTATGCCCTTATTACCTTGAAACATGATTTATGAAAATGTAAAAGTGTAGAAACCTTAGTTACTGATATATAAACTTGTATGCAAAGTTTGACATCAGTTTGACTTGTAGATTAAGAGTTATGCTCAATATCGCAAATTTAATGCTTTATGTTAATAAAACGGCGTAATTAGCGTATAGCCTAGTTAAGCCTACTTTTTGGTATCAAACTTAATACCCACTGATATAATATATTATTTTGGGATTTTTAAAGATTTTTAATTAATTTTAGGCTGAGCATAACTAGTAGTCGTAGGCTTAATCCGATAATTGTCGGTTTTGCCCTTACGGGCTATAAAATGAGTTTTACATATCTAAACGACTCCAAACCTTTTGCTACTGATCACATATGATAAATAAATTATTTTAAGCCTTCTGGAAATATAAAAATATCAGATTTAAGTATCGAACCCGGAAATGGCCTTTAATCGCCTTATTTAGCGTTTTTAACGCATAGTATGTTTTAAAATCATATTGAACATACCCGGGTTGATACCTACTGATATATGAGGAAAATTATGATATTTTAACAGTAAGCAAAGGTTGATTAACTCAGACTTCGTTTTTGAGCTTTTCGGCTTATGTGAAATTACCAAAATACCCCTACGGGGCATAGTTTGTGTTTAATTTCATTTCGGGCATAATGAAAGACATCCTACTGATGTCACAACATATTTGAAGCATATTAACTTAGGAAACCTGTATATGGCTCTTACGGATACCCGTTACGCTTATTTCGCGTTCGGTTCGGTTTATGTAACAAGTTTACATAAATTAGCCGAAACGAGTCAAACGTTATCGTTTTTATCTCAAAATCCAGAATGTGTTTAGTTTACCCATATTATACAAGTCTCCAAACTTGTCGGGTCTAAATCACATCCTATCCCGGTCTTCGCTTAATCCTGCGTTTTGAACCGTAAACCTTTCCTTAAAACTAACCGGTCTAAGTTACGACTTAAATAAGACCCGTTAGGAATTTAATAGATTAATAAAACCTTCATTCCAGATTAAGAGCCCCAGTAGAAGTACTTGTGCTTGCTGATTAAGATATACGGCTGAGTATAAATTGCATTGCTAACTCAGGTAAATACTTTTAACTTATTTTCCCTTATACGGGCTTGGGATACGGTATTATAAAAATACCGCTTGGTCGGGTGTAGAAACCTTTTAATCGGAGATGATTAAATTGAATAATCCCGTTTTAATCTGTATTGATTGATAACAAATAACATTGGGGGTTAATGACCGTGTCCTGGATATCCTTGGCTCATTTTAAAAAGTGAATGGCCACGACGTAAGCACAAGGTGTAGGCAAAACACCTCCTGTTGCATATGTATAACGTATACTCACTCGTAAGGGTATCTTCTTGTGAGATTATATTTGTGGTGTGTCGATTAATCTTGTCCGGCTTGTATTGTATAATCACCGGCCCTAAATGTTGGACAACCATGTAAATCGGATACAAGATTTTTATTAATAAAATTGTCCCAAGTATAAAAGATTAATTTTGCCTCTGTGCATTTTAATCAATGTGTCAAGATATTTTGTGCCGTTTGCACTCGAATCACTTTTCAAACTTTTTTCCAAAATGAGTCAGTTAATTGTATTTACCAGTGTAAACTGACGTATTTTCCAAAAGGTTAAGTGACAGGTACTATGCGTAATTGGCTGGGAGCTCAGGGCGTCGCTAGGGAATCTTGCAAGTTCTAGATGCCTAAAGTCTGTTGAACAGTTTTCTTTTATTGATCCGCCTGTGGATCCTTTACCTTCCGTTGTAATACTTTGACATTACTTATATTCGGAATGTAATATATTTATCTTTTGCTTCCGCTGTACATTATTATATTGTGTTGTTTGACTATTATGTTGCCAACCACGTCACGATACTCCCCCACCGGGCCCACCGGTGACACGTGGAAAATCGGGGTGTGACAGGTTGGTATCAGAGCCAACATTGAGTGAATTAAACACTAGCTTTTTGTGTTTAATCTCAATGACACAATTGCACATTCCTAAATCTTCTGAGTCTAGACTTAACATAGGAATACTTTCAATCCTAATCTGGAAATTTTTACTTCCAAATTTTTATATATATTGGATACGTCGCCAAGCGAAGAAGCTGTATTAGAAATTCTCCACAATCTGGAGCCCTGAAATGCTGAGCTTCGTAGCGCGGCTGGAATGAAACGAGCATCCAAGGAGAGAGCATTCAGAAATAACTTGAAGAAGAAACTCCTTTTGCTGAAGATCGTTCCTTAATAGTCCTTATAAGGACATATTTATCTTTCGGTCCCTTCGAGGACACATTATCCCTTCAAAGACCCGCTTAGGGCAACTTTGTACTTTCATTTTCATATAATGGATTGATTAAATTAAGTTTTCATTCTAAACATGGAATATGAAATGAATGGAAAATAACATCCCTTAGAAGGGAAGTGCCTACGGGCTATAATTAACGTCCTCTGAGACTAAAGACGGTGGTAGCCTACAGCTCCCTGTCAAGAAAAGATAATGAACTTTGATTCACACCTAAATGCCTCGATCCCAGACGATCATGGCTTATAAATTAAACTTGTCCACGTGACTAAGCCTTTTGTGCTATTACTAAATGCCTCGATCCCAGACGATCATGGCTTATAAATTAAACTTGTCCACGTGACTAAGCCTTTTGTGCTATTACTAAATGCCTCGATCCCAAACAATCATGGCTTATAAATTAAACTTGTCTACGCGACTAGGCCATTTGTGCTATTATTAACTTATAAATTAGGATTTATGATAAAAATCCTGAATAAAATAAATATCCTTCCTGCCCTGCCAGTAGACATTTTAAAAAGAATCTTAAAGGTGAAACCTAGCCTACGCGGCCAAGATGGTGAAACCTACCCAAGGGATTCAGATCCTTGTTAACACCTAAGAACGTGTTAGCACTCCTGACAAATGTGATTCGATAAAATCACAACATTCGTCCTTATGTTGGATTCTTCCAATTTTCTTATCTAGCCTAGTGATCTAGAAATCATGGCTTGTGTCATCCTATAAGATGATCACATTATAAACATCCGATAGTGATGAAGTGCCTACGGGCTAAACTTGTTGTCCGATAAGACAACGACAGTGGTGGTCTGTGACCTCCTGTCTAAAAGTATTGGACCAGGTCCAAGCATAATAGTCGGTAGGATCCATACGATCTCGACTAATAACATCTGAGAAGATGATCATATTATAACCATCCCTCAGAAGGGAAATGCCCACGGGCTATATCTATTGTCCTAAAAGACAAAAGACAGTTGAGGTCTACAACTCCCTGTCAAGGTAATGAACGTGATTCAAACCTTAATGCCTCGATTCTCTGAAATCATGGCTTATAAAATTTAGAACTGTCCTTGTGACTAGGCCTTTTTTCGCCACTTTAATATCCTTAATGTTTCATAACTAGGATAAATTATAATGGAAAATACTAATTAAATATAACTAACAAGTTAACCAATATGGTTTATATTACCATGGTTGATAAATCGTCAAAGATGATGATTCCATAATAATCTCTGAATAAATCATTGTTAATATTTATGTAGCAATCAAGCTACATGGCTGGATTAGATGAAGTTAACAGTCACTTAAAGGAGAGCAATGATACTACCAGAATTAATGTAACTGGAGCAGAACTGCAGGCAATAATAGATTATGCTGTTACTCGAGCTCTTGATCGACAGTATGATGAATCAAATGATACCCACTCTGAGACTCTATCTGTGGCTCATAGTAAGCCCCCTCCTAAAACACATGAGTCAAGGGAGGACGATGTTCATGACGTGTCAAATCAAAGGAGTATTCCATCTAGACAAGTTGTGTTTCATCAAGAGACATCAGTTAAGACCTATTCATATAAATATTTCGTCTCCTGCAAGCCCAGAGACTTTACAGGAGAAAAAGGGGCCATCGATTGCATGACATGGCTCGATGAAATGGACGCTGTTGTCGACATCAGCGGTTGTGCGGAGCAAGATGTTGTGAAATTTGTTTCACAATCATTCAAAGGGGAAGCGTTGGCATGGTGGAGATCATTGCTCCAAGCCACGGGAAAGGTTCTACTCTACAACTTATCTTGGGAGCAATTTGTTGCATTAGTCAAGGAAAACTATTGCCCCCAGCATGAAGTAGAAAAGATAGAATCAGACTTCTTGACTCTGGTCATGGAGAATTTGGATTGTCAGGCATATGTGACAAGTTTTAACACTATGTCCCGCCTAGTTCCTTATTTAGTCACCCCTGAACCTAAACGCATAGCGCGTTTCATTGGAGGCCTAGCACCAGAGATAAAAGCAAATGTTAAAGCATCTAGGCCAACCACATATAGGTCCGCGGTGGACTTATCCTTATCTCTCACCTTAGATGCAATTAGAATTAAGTCTGTTAAGGCTTCTGACGAGGGAAGAAGAGAAAGAGAGGAGGAAAACTCTCATCGATATAACAAGAAGAAGAAGGGAAACTCTGAGCGCGGGAAGGATTCCGAGTTTAGGAAGAACTCGAGTCAATCTGATAACAGACCCAAATGCAGTAACTGCAAAAAGCAACATTTTGGAAAATGTACAATCGACCCACGTGCTAAATTGTGTGGAATTTGCAAGACCAAGGGTCACAAAACCTTAGATTGCAAGGGGTTAAAGAACGCCACATGTTACAATTGTAACGAGGAAGGGCACATCAAAACCAACTGCCCAAAACTTATAAAGAAGCCGGGAGAGGCCAGGAAAATAAACTCACGAGTCTTCCGGGTGAATGCCAGGAGATGGTGCAGAAGGATAACTATATAGCAGGTACCTTTCCTTATCAAGCAGTTTATGCAGAAATTTACTTGATACTGGCACATAGGTTTCAATATTGAACAATAACTGTAGAGAACTGTTGTCTCCGCCTGATTAGGACTTCGGTCATTTAATACGAGGTAGAAACTGGCCGATGATACTTTAGAAAATGCTCCAACAAACCTTAGATGGATATTTTATATCTAAATAGGAATCACTCTTTTCTGATATTCCTATGGCAAGCTTTCAAGCTACCTAAATTCTTTAATATAATAAAGACAGATGTGACGTTTTGATCCTCTGTCAGAAAAGTGATGGACTAGGTCCAAATATTTAATGCCACTGATGGTCTTTTGCGACCTAGGCTAAGTAATATTAATATATTTTAAATAACGTTCATTAAGAATGTTAGATTTATAATAGCCTGTATAGGTTATTGGCACCATGGTTAGTATATATTAAGGCCATCAGAATAAAAATATAGTAGTTGTTGGATTTCAACTAAGAAATTGTTTTATTGGTATTAGGAACCAATATCGAGTATGGCAAACTCGGATAAGACAACAGTCAATCAAGCCATTGATGACGCGACGCATGCTAATGATGCTGAAATTGTAAACCTTAGAATTTCCAAAGATGTTCTTCAAACTATGATAGACGCAGCCGTTGGAAAAGCCGTGAAGAGAGCTGTGAAAAAGTTAAAGGAGAACCATGCCGCTCGGTCCAAATTTTATCTAGGACCACATTTCCTTACTCTTAAGAAGGATCTCGTTCATGCCTCTGATGCAAAGGATGAACTAAAAAGAAAAAGGGAGGTAGATAACTCCCAGAGTTCTAAGAAAAATAACAAACAAAAGTCCGACCAGAAACCAGTATGTGAGACCTGCATGAAGCGCCATTATGGGAAATGCAGGTTCGAACCAAAATCCAAATCGCAGCCCAGGGCTTGTGGGATCTGCAAGTCTAAGGGACATAAAACATTGGACTGTAAGGACATGAAGAATGCAGTCTGTTTCGACTGTAATGAGAAAGGCCACATCAAGACTACGTGCCCTAAATATGTCAAAGGAAATGCGGCGGAGGAAGTAAAGCCTAAAATTGAAAGCGCCTAAAATGCCTAAGCTAGCCCATAAATAATGACATCAGGTACATTCCTTGGCATTTTATCAGTAATTTAAATGCTAAGAGTTTTATTTTGGTTCGGATACTAGTAAATCCTTCATAAACTATAAGTATAACAAGTTTTTAAAACTCTTCATAAGGACTATATATATATTAAGTGTAAGGTAAAACTTACAAGTAGAAAATTTACCAGAACTATTTTCTGTTCCTGTAAAAAAATCGATAAGTCGCAAAAATGGTGGAACCGGCCGTCCCCGGAATCGAACCTGGGTCTAGGCCGCACCCTTTCGCGCGCCTAGCCAACCGAGCTAGGTGCCTAGTTTGTGAAACTTCCATTATTAATTAAATATAAGCACTTGTACAATAAACTTCCTTATCATTTATCAATGATAATTCTTGCTAAGTGTCCTGTTTTTAATACGGGCAATAATAAATCTTCATGAACCATAAACTTAGCAAAATTTTTATTATATCCACAAGATATAACTACCAAGGAAACCATAGTAACCGATTCTTATAGATCGGCAAGGAATCCTTCCGAAAATCTAAGAGCACTCTTTCTTTGCATAAGAGTACAACAACTTATGTTATTTTAATTATTTTTCTCATTTGTTTTTATCGCCTGCGAATGCCAAACTATGTTTGATAAAAGTGCCATATGAGGATTGGCGTATCCTAGTGTGTCCCATAGATTATTTCCATGTCTGATCAGCATGGAGGTTTAATACATGGAACCCCTAAGATATCCCAATGATCGTATTGTACTAAAGTTGACTAGTAGTATTCAAAGAAGATATTCATAATAGAGTTATCCAAATAAATATTCCCTGGTAACGGAATATGAGGACTCATAACATAAATGTGTCACTTAATTGACACAAGCAATGATGGGTGAACTGGAGTCTGAGATATGGAAATCTCTGTAACCTCCTCGTATCTTGACTATCTTCTCCTAAGATTTCCTTGTTTACCCTAAGAGGCAGGTAGAATTAAGATTTATATCCCATTTAAGGCCGTATTATTATGAAATCTCCAAGACGGCTAGTACCATCACTGGAAGAATCGAACCCTGATTTACTAAGTTTTAAAACAGAGGGTTCATATAGCCTAACTCGATATTCCGAGAGTTTGTTATTGTTAGATAAGAAAGACGGTTCATTTTGCTTATGCATACATTACCGCAATCCTAATTAGGCAACGATTAAGAATTTGCCATCAGCTACCCAGGATCGTCGAATTGTTCGACTAACGACAAGGATTAGCTATTCCTTAATATTAGTTAAGTAATGGTTGGAATAACCATCTCACCTTAAGATAAGCTTCTCTATAATATTTGATATATAAATATCAAGGCTACTCCCTTGAAGACCTTGTATAGCTGGAATGTTAAACGTCCATTGATAGGACAATAGTTAGTAAGTCCAAACATTAAGATCTGAAAGTTGCATTATAGACAATCAATAAGATCACGCAAATACATAATCATCAGTAAGATGCCAATATTCGGCAGAAAATTTAGGATTATGAAAATAGCAAACCTCCTAAATTCTTGTTAAGAAATAAGGTTCAACAATAGGTATCACCCTGGAAAGGAGTAATGAGATTTGGTAAGAAAGGCAAGCTAAGCCCGAGATACATAGGACCTTTCGAGGTTATCGAACGGGTCGGTTCAGTTGCCTATAAGCTAAACTTACCTGAAGAGCTCAGTGGAATTCACAATGTGTTCCACATATGCAATCTGAAGAAGTGCTTCGCTGATGAATCACTAGTTATACCGCATACAGATGTGCATATAGACGAGAGCTTGAAATTGGTGGGAAAAACCTTTGTCGATTGAAGATCGACAGGTAAAGAAGCTTCGAAGGAAGCACGTACCTATTGTTAAGGTCAAATGGGATGCCCGTAGAGGCCCCGAATTCACGTGGGAGGTTGAATCCACGATGAAAGAAAAGTACCCTTACTTATTTCAGTAAATCTCGGGTCGAGATTTATTTTAAGGGGGTGAGGATGTAACACCTCGAAAATTCACGTCCTATAAGGTGTTGACACGTGTCATAAATTGGAACGTGTGAAAGAATGTTATGAAAGGACTAAAGTTGACAAACATGGAAAGTATGTGAGTATACGTATTCTAAGTGTCAACTGTGAATAAATATACTTCATAATAACCCTACATGATGTTCATAACATCAAACGAATAAATCATGGATCATACGAAGCTAAAAGTGAGAGATTACAAATTACAGGGGTTAAATGTGTCAACATGTTTAAAGATATACCTCTGAGTGACCTTTTGACAAACCCGAAGCTTTGTAAATGTTAATTATACTCACTTGAATGCACGATTAAAATTTCATTAAGTTTCGTTATCGTATGAGAAAGTTATGACCAAATTCGTATGCGAGGGATTTAAGTGCAAACATTAAAAGTTAAGACGTTTCGGGTTAACCGGAAGTGTTCAGGGACTTGGCAAAGTGGGTATAAGTCCTAAGGCCCTTGTGGGTAATTATAAGGGGGTCAAAATGCAAGAAATAACCTTAGTTGCCCCTTCGTGAAGCCAAAGGTCAAGCTGCAAAACAAATAAAAATTTAAAATCTGATTTTAAGGGCCAAGCGGCCGCGTGAGAATCGGCAAAGTGGGAGGCGGGCCGCGTCCGACGCCCAGAACCCATAAACCGGCTGCAGCCTGTTCTTTCGCGATTATGACCGATTTCATTGGTTTTTCTCACTCATGGGCGACCCCTAAACTATCCTAGAGTACTAGGACACATGTTGGAAGGTTGTGGTCAGCTCTAGACTTAGTTGTCAATCAATTATGGTGAGTGAATTCACTATAAAAGGGCTTCAAGTTCACAATCACTCCTCACACCTTCATCTGCATTCTTGGATCATTTCTGGAGCTCTCAAGCAGGTCCAACTGATCTTAAGTCATGCATAGGACTTTTGTAAGTCTACTGGTCCTTCTTTAGTTGAGTTTAGCTTGTTTAATTAGCTAAAAGTCAAACCGTCGTAATTACGGTTTGACTTCAAGATTAGTCAATAATGGCTCAGTCAATTCTCGAATCAAAAGTAGTTATGAGTTGGTTTTTATGTGGGTAATAAAACCTCAAAAGGGTTTCCCCTGATCACCACTCTATCCAGGTCAAAAGTCGGGTCAAACTTTTAAGTAAAAAGTCAACAGGATGCTTAAAATGCCATTTGTGCATAATTAGCTATCTAGAACATATATAACCTATTTGATCATTGTTATAACTTAGTAATAAGTGTAAGAACATGTCCAAACATGTTCAACCCGACTATTTCCTGTTTAGACCCGGTTCGGAACCGAAAGTCGCATAGTTTGACTTTCACTTTGACTTTCAGTTCTGACCCGTTTAGGCATGTTTTAGAAATGCCTCAGAGCTTAAATTGGATTAGGTTACATGTTAGAACAACCCTCTGTGATTACACACCTTGGTTCATTAGTTATCCAATTAATATGCATGTTTCCGTTAATTGCTCATATGTTGACCGTTATGCCCTTATTACCTTGAAACATGATTTATGAAAATGTAAAAGTGTAGAAACCTTAGTTACTGATATATAAACTTGTATGCAAAGTTTGACATCAGTTTGACTTGTAGATTAAGAGTTATGCTCAATATCGCAAATTTAATGCTTTATGTTAATAAAACGGCGTAATTAGCGTATAGCCTAGTTAAGCCTACTTTTTGGTATCAAACTTAATACCCACTGATATAATATATTATTTTGGGATTTTTAAAGATTTTTAATTAATTTTAGGCTGAGCATAACTAGTAGTCGTAGGCTTAATCCGATAATTGTCGGTTTTGCCCTTACGGGCTATAAAATGAGTTTTACATATCTAAACGACTCCAAACCTTTTGCTACTGATCACATATGATAAATAAATTATTTTAAGCCTTCTGGAAATATAAAAATATCAGATTTAAGTATCGAACCCGGAAATGGCCTTTAATCGCCTTATTTAGCGTTTTTAACGCATAGTATGTTTTAAAATCATATTGAACATACCCGGGTTGATACCTACTGATATATGAGGAAAATTATGATATTTTAACAGTAAGCAAAGGTTGATTAACTCAGACTTCGTTTTTGAGCTTTTCGGCTTATGTGAAATTACCAAAATACCCCTACGGGGCATAGTTTGTGTTTAATTTCATTTCGGGCATAATGAAAGACATCCTACTGATGTCACAACATATTTGAAGCATATTAAATTAGGAAACCTGTATATGGCTCTTACGGATACCCGTTACGCTTATTTCGCGTTCGGTTCGGTTTATGTAACAAGTTTACATAAATTAGCCGAAACGAGTCAAACGTTATCGTTTTTATCTCAAAATCCAGAATGTGTTTAGTTTACCCATATTATACAAGTCTCCAAACTTGTTGGGTCTAAATCACATCCTATCCCGGTCTTCGCTTAATCCTGCGTTTTGAACCGTAAACCTTTCCTTAAAACTAACCGGTCTAAGTTACGACTTAAATAAGACCCGTTAGGAATTTAATAGATTAATAAAACCTTCGTTCCAGATTAAGAGCCCCAGTAGAAGTACTTGTGCTTGCTGATTAAGATATACGGCTGAGTATAAATTGCATTGCTAACTCAGGTAAATACTTTTAACTTATTTTCCCTTATACGGGCTTGGGATACGGTATTATAAAAATACCGCTTGGTCGGGTGTAGAAACCTTTTAATCGGAGATGATTAAATTGCATAATCCCGTTTTAAACTGTATTGATTGACAACAAATAACATTGGGGGTTAATGACCATGTCCTGGATATCCTTGGCTCATTTTAAAAAGTGAATGGCCACGACGTAAGCACAAGGTGTAGGCAAAACACCTCCTGTTGCATATGTATAACGTATACTCACTCGTAAGGGTATCTTCTTGTGAGATTATATTTGTGGTGTGTCGATTAATCTTGTCCGGCTTGTATTGTATAATCACCGGCCCTAAATGTTGGACAACCATGTAAATCGGATACAAGATTTTTATTAATAAAATTGTCCCAAGTATAAAAGATTAATTTTGCCTCTGTGCATTTTAATCAATGTGTCAAGATATTTTGTGCCGTTTGCACTCAAATCACTTTTCAAACTTTTTTCCAAAATGAGTCAGTTAATTGTATTTACCAGTGTAAACTGACGTATTTTCCAAAAGGTTAAGTGACAGGTACTATGCGTAATTGGCTGGGAGCTCAGGGCGTCGCTAGGGAATCTTGCAAGTTCTAGATGCCTAAAGTCTGTTGAACAGTTTTCTTTTATTGATCCGCCTGTGGATCCTTTACCTTCCGTTGTAATACTTTGACATTACTTATATTCGGAATGTAATATATTTATCTTTTGCTTCCGCTGTGCATTATTATATTGTGTTGTTTGACTATTATGTTGCCAACCACGTCACGATACTCCCCCACCGGGCCCACCGGTGACACGTGGAAAATCGGGGTGTGACAAGTTTCCAAGTCACTGATGACTGGCATCTGTAGGTCATCTAACTTGCATCCCACCTCTGAAAACACCCATCTCCAAGTTCAACCAAATCAGCTTCCAGCATATTCTTCGTTCCCTTCCAGCATATCCAAGTTCAACCATCTCCAAGTTCAACCCATTTACAATCTCTTGATTTTGTCCCAATTTTACATCGCTTCAAAAGAAACCCTAACTGTCGATTGTAGTAATGAGCTATTGAATACAAGAATTTTTGAATCTGTTGCAGTCTTCGTCTCTTCCACCTGTCGATTGTCTACTCAGTAAGTCCGATTTCTATCTTTTAATTTATTGATTCTGCATCTTAAAGTTGAACCCTGAATTCAAACAAGGTTGTAGTCTCTCTGTTTCTGTTTCTTTTATTTTTTATTCTTGGTATTTATTAATTAGTTTTATTTAATGTACATTAGGGTTGAGTTCCAGCAGGCTCCTTCACTTTATCAAGTGTCAAATTGAACAACAGAGAGTAAATTAAAGATTAAATCTTAATGATAGATGCTATTAATATATTATTGCTATTAATATATTATTATCCACAAATTAAAAAAAAGCCAGTCTAATATCTGTAGCATCTTTTGGTATCAAAAACAAGAAAATAAGAGGTATGGTTAAAACCCGAATAGATGATTCAATTCAATATAAGTGTATCATTGAGTGTTAAACATTGTGGTTTAAATGACATATACGACACGTATAGATAGATCTGTACATGCCGTATAGAAGTTAATTTTTTTAACATAAGGTTCGGTCCGGTTCTAACTTTCTTATACGTGTAGAAGTGTGTATTTAGTTTGGATTTGGGTGAGTGCATAGATCCACCTAGGGGTGGAACCATAATATAATGAGTCGTAGCACGGGCTACGGCTCAACTCCGTGTTCGTTGTGTTCTTTTTTTATTTTATACAAAGGGTACCACAAAAAAATACGAGGGTACCCTTAACCAAAAAATAAGATACTTGATATTACTAAAATCCCATTTTTTTACAATCGCAAACATTTTATAACCCGAAAACTTATAGAATCATTAAGCTCGGTTTTGGAAAACACCCAGCCTCATCTAGGTTTCCAGTCCCAATTTCGAATTCCAGGTTCCCAAATCGCGTCTCATTGTTTCCCTTTTAACGATGTCTTTGATCTGATTGTCCAGTTGGCGCTCTTTTTTCTCCGATAGTCTATTTGTGTTCCGGTGGTAGCCTACGGTGGTTTTGGCCGCTTCTTCTGTGCTTTTGTTTGTTCAGGTTAGTGACGGGTTTCTATGCTTAATTTCGGTATCATAATCTATAGTTTTGTTCTTTTTTTATGTTCTATGTTTAAAGTTTGCCTCTTCTTTGGGTTTTGGTTAATGCACACGAATTGTTCGATAATTTGTCTTCATAGATTTGCCTTTGAGGTTTCATTAAATGAATGTGATTATCATGTGTTTTGTAATTCAATTATGTTTTTATTATATTAGCCAAGTAGGTTGCACAACTCTTTCTTGAACCTTTTATCCATGTATAAATATGTATGTGTCTATTATGTGGAGAGTTAACTTATGTGGTGGTCAGCTTAAAAAAATAAGTTAAGTGCCATCATAGGTGTGTAAGCTACTTTTTCTTACTTGCTAACACCTACATGCTCCATCTGTGGCTTATCATTAAGACTTGCTTATTTGCTTATGACCACCAAGCATGATAGTCATCACCAAGTATTCTATTTTACGCATGTTATAAAAGAAAAAAAAAAGCCTATAAGTTTCAACTTTCTATTGCTTTAAGGTTTCATGCTCTGCTATTGATTATTTTATTGCTTCTTAATAATCTATAGTGACTTGTGACTTTGTCGTCTTATAGGTTGCTATGTACCGGTTTTGCACATTCTGTTTGGTCATCTTTTCGGTATGTTTGTTTTCTCATATATAAGTCATATTTACATTTCTTTTATGTTCATGTCTATCGTTTTATTGCATGTGGTTGGTTATGATCCGTATATGTGTTGTTGCTCTTATTAATATTTCGTTCTGCCAAAAAAATATTTAAAAATGAATATACTTGGTAAACGTAGAGGAATAGTTAGTTCACATGAAACAGGTGAAAGTTCTACAGCCCGTTCTTTTCATAGACAGTCACGGCGACAACGATTACTTAATGGTCCGTCTACATTATCATCTGAGGCTGTACAAAGGCCGCTTCCTTTGTATTCTGATTGTGGAGATTGTCGGTATGTTTGTGAATACTGCAGTGCTAAGTTTTGGTATGCAGAAAGGGTTGTACATTGGTCTCGTGTTGAGCATCCTCGCTATACTCAATGTTGTAAATTAGGGGCTGTAAGGTTGCCGTTTCCTATTCAGCCGCCTTCCGTCATCAAGCAATTGTTTGAGGACAGTGATTTTTTGGAAAATATTAGAGCATACAATAGCATGTTCTCTATGACATCGTTTGGGGCGGACATTGATGAGACAGTTAACGATGGTCGTGGCCCTTATGTTTTTAAGATATCAGGACAAGTTTCCCACTGGATTGGGTCTTTGTGCCCACCATCTAATGAGAAGCCTCGGTTTTTGCAATTATACATTTATGATACCGAGAACGAGGTTTCAAACAGGCTCCGCTTTTTTGGAGACTCAACTCAATGTAGTCTTTCTGCTGATATTGTTAGAACACTTAGTGATGTGTTAGCCACCCATAATAAGTACGTGCGTGTTTTTAAAAATGCTAAGGAGATGGCTGATCCAACTGAGAACAACTATTCTGTACACCTTTACAACAATGTACCTGATAGAAGATATGGCCCCCCCTCTCCAGGTACCTTAGGCGGTATTGTATGTGGTGATGACGCTAACTCTAGCGAGTACGATATCATCGTACACTCAAAGGACGGAATACCTCAAAAAGTTAGTAAGTTACACCCATCTTATATGCCATTACAGTACCCATTGCTGTTTCCATTTGGTGAAGAAGGCTGGTCACCACGTTTTCATTTGCATCAAGTTCATAGTACCAAAGAGAAGAGGTTGACGGTTAACATGTATTATAGTTATCAAATCCACGATCGAGCTGGTATCTATTCTCTTCTTTTACATGGTGGCCGCCTATTTCAGCAATACTTAGTTGACGCGTATACATGTGTTGAACAAAATAGGCTCACCTACTATAATACACATCAAGATCAATTGCGATCTGAGTATATTGCTGGTGTCTATGATGCTATTTCTAGAGGTGATACAGAATCCCGCGAAATAGGCAAACGGATATTCTTGCTTGCTTCATTTACTAGTGGCCCGCGATATATGCATAGACATTATCAAGACGCATTAGCGATTTGTAGGGTTCATGGCAACCCTCAATATTTCATCACATTCACCTGTAATGTTAAGTGGCCTGAAATTAGAAGATACATGGACAACATTGGCAGCAAAAATTCTCAACACCGTCCTGACATTATAGCTCGCGTTTTTAAGTTAAAAGTAGAAGATTTCATAAAGTTTATGAAAACTGACAAAACCTTTGGAGATGTCGCAGCATGTAAGTCCCTTTTCTTATTACGATACAAACATGAATTGCTTCTCCTATTTTATACACACATCACAATATTATTTATTTCCTATAATGTTTTGTAGACTTATATACAATTGAGTTTCAAAAAAGGGGATTACCACATTGCCATACTTTATTGTGGGTGACGGAAGCTTATAAAATACAGGATGCTGCTGCTGTTGATAATTACATTACAGCTGAATTTCCCGATCCACAGTCAGAAGCGTCTCTGTATCAAACAATTACTAAATGCATGCTTCATGGGCCTTGCAGTTTGTTAAACCCTACCGCTCCATGTATGCGTGAGGGTAAGTGTTCAAAGAATTTTCCAAAATCTTTTCAACCTGCTACAACATTCGACAAAGATGGATATGTTCATTACAAAAGGAATGCTGGTATTCATCATGTGTTGCGAAGTGGAATCCGCGTTGATAACGGTTATGTAGTTCCATATAATAAACGCTTGTGTAGCCGTTTTAATGCACACATAAATGTTGAATATTGTGGCTGGAACATGTTGATCAAATATCTATTCAAATACATCTCTAAAGGAGTTGATCGTATAAGATTTGTTATACAGAAATCTGAAAATGATGCAGCTTCCACATCTGCTGAGTCAACTCCTGTCATCAATGAAATTCAGAATTTTGTTGATGGCCGCTTCATTTGTCCACATGAAGCATCTTGGAGAATTTTGAACTTCCCTATTCATGAACGTGATCCTGCTGTTCAAATCCTAGCTGTTCATTAAGAAAACATGCAAAATGTTACCTTCAAGGAAAATAGTCGTTTGCAGGCAATCGTTAACAACCCATCTTTTGGAAAAACAACATTAACTGAATGGTTGAATAACAATTGTAAAGAGCCAGAGGGATTGCACCTTACATACAGTGACTATCCATCTAGGTTTTGGTGGGAGTCTTCTGGTAAAGGATGGATTCGTAGAGCCCGGTTAGGTAGCACAGCCATTGGTCGACTTGTATACGTACATCCAACAGCTGGCGAATTATTCTATTTGCGTATGTTACTTTGTCATCAAAAAGGCTGCAAATCATATGCGGATATTCGTACAGTTGCACATGTTACCTACACCACCTTTCGGGCAGCGTGCGAGGCTTTGGGGTTGATAGGCGACGATAAAGAATGGTTGGAAGCCTTCACTGATGCATCCTCATGGGCCACGTCCTCAGAATTAAGGTCCCTATTTTGCCACCTGCTTCTATTTTGTGAAGTCAGCAACCCTTTAGTTTTGTGGGAGTCTCAATGGAGAAAAATGGCCGACGATCTGTTACGTTCTTTAAATTCCAATGCTACAAACCCATCATTCTTCATAAACGATAATGATTTACAACAACAAGTGCTGTTGGAGCTTCAAAAAATCCTCAATTCTTCGACCCCATCAAAGTCGCTTCAAGATTTTGGTTTGCCGCTGCCATCAGAAACACTTCTTGCTATCTTAAAGAATAGACTCCTACTCGAAGAAACAAGCTATGATAGATCTGCATTGCAAGTTCAACACTCTGAGATGCACTCGCAGCTTAATGCAGACCAACTTAGTGTTTACAATGCAGTCACAACAGCACATATTAACAAAGCTCAAATATTATTATTTGTTTATGGTCATGGAGGCACAGGGAAGACATTTTTATGGACTACAATACTCTCTTACTTTAGATCTATTGGAAAAATAGTACTGGCAGTCGCCGCTTCAGGAATCGCATCACTTCTTCTACCTTCAGGGAGGACTGCGCATTCACGTTTCAACATTCCCATAGATCTATCGAACGAATCTACCTGTAATATTAAGAAGAATACTCAGCTTGCAAACCTTCTCAAGCAAACATCAATAGTGATATGGGATGAAGCCCCTATGAGTGACCGATGTTGTTTTGAATGCTTAGATCGAACACTCAAAGATATCCTAGAAAACGACACACATTTATTTGGCGGCATGTCAATACTTTTAGGCGGAGACTTTCGACAGACACTTCCGGTTAGACCAAAAAGCACAAGATCACAAATCCTAGCTTCGACTTTACCAAACTCTTACTTATGGCCATCTTTTAAAGTATATACATTGCATCACAATATGAGGCTTACAAACAATAATGATACATCAACACAACCATCATCAACATTCGCTTCATGGTTACTAGACATTGGAGATGGTGAAATAGGGCAGCCTGATACAGAGGATCCTCATAATACAAAAATTGTTCAGATTCCAGACAATTTTTTAATCCAATAAGATCAAAACGGCCTACAATCTCTAATAGAGTTTGTATATGAAGATGCGATACTCAGAAATCCGTCTGCCACAAACATGTCAAACGGGGCAATTGTTTGTCCAAAAAATCAAACAGCAGATGAAATAAACAACTTGATTTTGACTATGACTGCTGGTGAAGCCAGAACTTATATAAGCTATGATTCTATGATACCTCAGACGCAACATGCATCAGATTTAGAGACTTTATATCCACAGGAATATCTTAATCAACTTACATTTCCTGGCATTCCTCCCCATAAATTAGTTTTGAAAGTAAATACCCCATTCATGCTACTTAGAAATATAAACCAACCATTAGGCTTATGCAACGGCACACGTCTATTAGTATCTCAGCTGTTACCAAAAGTAATAGAAGCATTTATAATTACAGGTGTCTCAATAGGAAAACGTGTGTACATACCTAGAATTAAATTCATTCATAAAAATAAAGATTTACTATTTGTTTTTACAAGAAGGCAATTTCCAATAAAAGTTTGTTATGCTATGACCATAAATAAAAGTCAAGGACAATCTCTCAACAAAATTGGTATCTATCTTCCACAACCTGTCTTTACACATGGCCAACTATACGTTGCTTTATCTCGTGCGACATCCCCAAATTCGCTTAAAATGCTAATCACTTCTGCAGAAAGCACTACGTTGAACACAACAAAAAATGTTGTCTTCCGCGACCTGTTGAGTCAAGTAAATAACAATCAGGTTGTTATTGGCCGTTTGCATACGTATATCATATATGATATATATTTACATCATACACTAACTATTATTGCAATAGCATATGCATTCCGTTATTCTCTTTAATAATAATATACAATTACGTTTTCTATTGTTTGCTGCTGAAACAGATGCACATAAATGAAAATCAAGACAATCCCGGCTCTACAATACAGTTCCGCAACGACAGATATTGAAGTCTGTGTGTGTTAAGAAAGTAGCACCTTACTTCAAATCCTATAAAACAAGGTTTTCTTTATCGTTCACAATGTATTACAAATACCACATTTACAACTAACACTAACAACATTTCTATCAGGGGGATGCTATCCAAATTTCAGGCAAAAAGCAAACCAACCTTATGGTGTAGTAAGATTTAGAGGTTTGGGTGTACGATAGTGGTGGTTACTCATCGGAATCAACACTTCTGGTGATGGAACATGTCCGACGACAAATCGCGAGGGACAACGAAAATCATAGCCAGTGTTCAGGTGCGTTATTCTGCCTCTTTTTAACGCTACTTAGTTTTCCTATGATTTCTGGTAGGCAAAAATAAGAAGGGTTTGTTTCTTTATTTTTGATGTAGTTTTTATCCCTTTATTCAGCAATCTTTACTGATTTTGGAGTAATGATAGCGATCACTTCGGACTGCAAAGAGGACTCAATGGCAATGAACAATGGCAAATATGTTCGGTTCACACCGGAACATTGCCCAAAACCGTGCTCACAACAAAAACAAGTCATTCACGAGTGCCCTATCCTCTCAAACATCGAGCCAAAGCAGATCAAAGTCTGGTTTCAGAATCGAAGGTCAAATCTCTATTTTTTAAATAAACTCTTCACTTTGAAACAACCCTTTCCGATGTGGGAATAATTAATTAACTAATTCATAAGGCACAAATTTTAGCTTTATAAGAAGCCTATGCAGATAGAATTGAACCACCAGTCACCTTCCATTGTTCTTGTCTTCTTAATGTCACAAAAACATTAAATTTGGATTTTTGAGGTAAAAATGGCAGGAGGGGATTATTCAAGTGAAAGGAAGCTTCATCAAACACCAACATGGGCTGTTGCTGGTGTATATGCAATTATCATTATCATCTCCATAGCTTTAGAAAAAGTTCTTCATAAACTTGGAAAGGTAATTCCTTTTTTAAATTTGCTTATTATTGTCCTTCACTTCTGTTCATTTTTGAAAGAAATATTTAAAAGAAACGTAAACTGTGTCTGTATTGTATGAACCACTTAACCATTTGAAAATAACTTTATTTTGAGCTAGCTTGGTCGGGTAGCGGCTCCCAGAATGGGATCACTCCGGCGGTTGGGAGGACCGTGCACTATCCCCCCCCCTACTTGGCCTTCTTTAAGATTGATTACCAACAATAAACCCATGCTGCACAGATTATCTTAGCCATTGGAACAAAGCTTCAAGCCATCTTGACAATAATAGCTGTTGAAATAAAGGAAAGACATGCAGTTGTCCAAGGGATTCCTCTTGTGAAGACCTCTGATAAATACTTTTGGTTCTCGAGGCCGAGCCTAATGCTTCATCTCATACACTTTGCTTTGTTTCAGGTACTTATCGAAAACTCTGGGAATTTGATCACATATTTCTTTATTCTCATGTCACTAATTGTTTTACTGAATTATTTGTGCTCACAGAATGCTTTCCAGATTACTTACTTCCTTTGGATTTGGGTAACACAAGTGCTATATTTATATATATATATATATATATATATATATATATGTACTGAAGTTTTTTTTTTTTTTTTTGAAACTTGGATAACACTAGATTGCTTCATGTGCTTGTGCAGTATGAATATGGTATCAGTTCTTGCTTCCATGACACTACGGAACTTGTGATTATAAAACTTCTTATTGGGTATGGATTACATTTTAACAAAAGTGATTGCATAACCGAGTCACTGGTTAGAGTGTTTGCTGATGGAATGGTTTGTGTTTAATGTAGGGTTGGAACTCTAATCTTGTGCAACTATATAACGCTTCCACTATACGCGCTTCTATCACAGGTTAGTCTACGTTGAATAACTTATATTCATCGATTTGGACTGTATTCCAGTTACATTGTATCAGATGGACTTTGTTAATTTGAATATGATATACATATACTAAACACATGATATATTGATGTGCTACATGTGTAGATGGGGTCCAACATGAAGAAATCCATATTTGACGAACAAACTGCTCGCGCCCTGCAAAATTGGCGAATGGCGGTGAAGAGGAAGCATGAAGGCAAGGGTGGAAACTCCCCAAACCGATCAGTAGGGAATAGTCCTACTGCTAGCCCCATTCATTCACCTTTCCACCCGACAACTGCAGCTACACTCCACCGTTCAAAGACAACCGGTCAGCCCACACGCTTTGCTGCCTATGATGACACTAATGCATCAGATTTCAAAGCTGAACCGCTTTCTCATGAATCATCTACCAGACACTTGATTGACTCGACGGTTGTTTGTCACAGTGATCATGAGATTAAGTTAGATCTATCAACTCAACAAGAAGTTGAAACAAGAAATCAGGCATTGAAATAGTTGAAAACTGCATTAAAGATGTTTATATTCACAGGGTTTATGCTTACATTTGTTATTTGTCTAATTATATCTTCCCTTTGAAGGTGTTTTCTACTTTTCTACTTTTCTTTCCTCGATTTTGGGTTGTTGGGTCACAGTTGTCTTTGGGCTGAAAGCAAGCTAGGCCAGCAAAGTGGAGGTGGCCCAGGTGGGGGGTCTTGGCAGATTATTTATTAAGAAAGTGCCTTAAAGTTTAATGAAAGTGGGTCATACATAGTGGTGCACAAAAAACCCGAACCTGGACACGGATGCGAAAAAAAACCTGGAACCGGGTATTACAAAATCCGGGTTTTTTTTATAGCCGAACCCGACCCTACCCATAGGGTAGGGGTTGGGTATGCATTTCTGTTATAAAACCCGGAACCGGGTTTTTTTATACCCGTTTTCAACTCGGGTTTTACGAGTACCCGGTTTCAACCCGATTCCGGTCGATGTAAGACACGTGTCAACATGCTTTTGTATCGGATCAAAAATGGGGTCACCCCGCCGCGAAGCGCGGGTGTATCACCCTAGTATAATAACAAACAATGAAGAGCCTTATCAACAGTGTAAGTTTTTAGGTCATCCACAACCTACATCTGTAGGTTATCTACACTTGCAACCCACCAATTTTAAAACTTGCAATTTAGAAGTCCATTCCACTTGTAAATTCCGAAGCAAAACTGCTATGACATTTCTTTAATTTCACCATTACTATTTTGATTATACATTTAACTAAATTAACTATTAGCTAATTAAGTTAAGTTGCAATAAGTAACAATTTATATAATTATTATTGTTTTTATCGGTATAAAACACATTTCGATATCCTTTTGGTCATAGCACGACTTTATTGTTTAGGTATCGATGTCGTAACGAGTCGAACCGATATCGACTAGATTCCTGATATTAACGTTATTTTTACCATTGCCTCCACGTTTCCATTTGAAATTTGTTAATAATCGGATCGCCATATCGAGTGGCAGTACCATACTGAGGCCATAATGAACCAAACCAATATCGGTTGGTTTCCCGCCATTAACGTTATTTTAACCTCCGTGTTTGCGTTTCCATTTAAATGCTATTAAAAATCGGGTTGCTCCGCCGCGGAGCGCGGATATAAGCCACTAGTTACTTAAAAACAATGACGCTTTGAGTCCATATGTAGTCACCCTATTTTGACCAAACCATTTTTTGATCGGCCCATATCTTGCCCTCTACTCAATGTTCATGTATTTATCACTAGTTCAAGTTTAATTGCATGTAGAGAGAAGAGAAAGGGAACAGTGAGAAAAAAGGCAATTATTTTTTTTCTAAATAACGACGTAATTTTTCGTATTTTTTTAATATACTCGTATAATGTGTTTTCATGTACATTTCAATTTTCTTAATATACCCTTACAACGTGTTTTCTTGTACGTTTTGATGTGTAAATGCGCGTGTGGCGTGTTTTTTCATCTATATTAAGGGTTTAGTTTTAGGGTGGTTTTTTTTTTTTGTATGTGTGTGTGGGTGTGTGTGTGTGGGGGGGGGGGGGGGGGGTTAGGCTTTTCGTGGGAGGGTGAATTTAGGTTTTTGGGGGGTGGGCTAGGTGGGGGGTTTAGGTTTTTGGGGGGTGTCGCTAGGGGTGGGCTAGGTGGTTTAGGTTTTTCCGTATTATTGCACGTGTGCAGTACAAGTTGTTTTTTAAATTATACAAAAAAACTGGCGAAAATTTATAAAAAGGTTGCAAAAAAAAGTTGGTATGTTTTTTTAGGTTTTTTTAGTTAGTTTTTAGTTTTCTCATATAAAGTAGTTTTCTCATGGTCTATCCCCTATGTCTATATATAGGGTATAGTTCATTTGAAAACCACTCTTATTTCAAGAATCACGAGAACCAATGTGAACACAAAAAAATACCTAAAAATCACACAATTTTTTTTAATATATTTTTTTTAAATCACTATATTTCGTCCATAAAAAAATTCGAATAACAATTATGGATGCATATGTGCATATGTATCATTTCTTTGAAAAATTCCGTAATACATTACCAGTATTATACAATTGCACTTTCATTTACATTGCCATCTGTAATACACCACTTCTTACGTTAGCAATATTAAAAATGCATATGTGTATCTATATGTGTGAATATGATATAACGTGTTTTGGTATAAAAAGTTTGTGACTTTGAATGATGTAGACCCACATACATGTTTTTGTTTAGTTATATCTAGTGGTTGGTGATTTGGTTATGTTTGTCGCTTTATGATGTAATATGTTGTTTGGTATGGTATGAAGTGTGTTTATGTACATGTGCATAAAGTGAAAAATATTATACATATTGGTAATGGTAGTGTATTATGGATAGTAGGAGGTAATGGTAGTTTATTATGGATGGTATGATAGATGAAAAGAAAAATGTATTCAAAGTAGAGTACAAAAAACACGTTATATCATGTTCATACATATAGATGCACATGTGTATTTCTAATATTGATAATGTAAAAAGTATTGTATTACAGATGGTAGTGTAAATGAAAATACAATTGTCTAATACTGGTAATGTATTACGGGATTTTTGTCACAAAAATGATACATATGAACATGTGTATAGATAAATTGTTACTCGAATTTTTATTTATTTTTTTAGAAACGAAATATAGCGATTTTTTTAAAAAATAAAAAAAATTGTATGTTTTTTAGGTATTTTTAGTTGTGTTCACATTGGTTCTCGCGGTTCTCGCACTAAAGGGTGGTTCCTAACCGATCATTATCCTATATATATATAGGGTAAGGTTCATGCGAGAACCACCCTTATTGCGAGAACCGCGAGAACCAATGTGAACACAACCTAAAATAGCTAAAAAAACCTAACCCCCCCCCCCCCCCCCCAAAAAAAAAAAAAACCTAAACCCCCACCCCCCCCCCAAAAAAAAAAAAAAAAACCTAAAGGTGTAAGAAGTGTAGGAAACCATCATTGAGTGTCATTTATCTAAGGGGAAATCAAGTGGAGAAGGGTAAATCTATTCAAGGAAAAAAAAAAGTTGCACATGTTTCTTGGATGCCAATGAACATACACATGCAAGTCACACGGGTCTCCATTAATGTTTAATTGTCCTTAAGTTTTTTTATGAACCTTTTTTTTAGAAAAAAAAATTATACCATAAATTCTAATGTTTTTTTATCTTTAATATGAATAAAGTATTGGTGGGTGGTGACGGCGGCAAGCATCGGTGGTGGTCGGTGGGTGGTGGTGGTGATGGCGGTGGTGGGTGGTGGCGGCGGCGACAGTGGGCATCGGCGGTTGGTGGTGGCGGGTGATGTGTTGTTAATGAAGGGTGCAAGAGGGGATGGAATGAAAAAAAAATGGGGGGGGGGGGGTGAAATGATTTTGAGGGAATGAAATGCATTATGTAACGGGTGATTCTATTCATCGACCAACCAAACACCATTTTCTTCATTATCTCATAATGGTTCACTCCATTTCACCTCCCATTCCTACCTACCAAACACTACCTAATTTTAACTAACTAATGTAATATATTCTAACGAGGGGTCCCCTCGTTTATTCTTTTCTTTCACACTAGTATAAATTTACCACCATACCAAATCTAAAAACCATCAAAAATTCAAAACAAAGTATGGCAGCAATCGACACCCCCCTGACCTTCACCGTCCGGAGACGTGCACCGGAGCTAATAGTTCCAGCAAAGCCCACACCTCAAGAACTCAAACTTCTCTCCGACATTGATGATCACGAATCACTTCGTATTCAGACGCCTGTAATATTAGTTTATCGTAGCAATCCAAAAATGAGAAATAAAAATCCAGCAAGTGTGATAAGGGATGCCTTGGCTAAGCTTCTGGTGTTCTACTATCCGTTTGCAGGCCGGCTAAAGGAAGGTCCGGCAGGGAAGCTGATGGTAGATTGCTCGGCCGAGGGCGTGTTGTTTATCGAGGCGGAGGCGGAGGTTACGCTGAGTCAAATCGGAGATGCACTTCCGCCACCATCGCCTTGTGAAGAACCAAAGAATCGTGTTTAGGCCGGAGCCTGTAAACGAGGGTTTGGATCTTGTAAAAGAGCTTGAGGAACAGTCCTGCAAAACAGAAAACCGTTAGGCTCGCCGCAGAGATGGGAGGGCCCCTCTGCGACCACCCTCCGGCGTGATGATAAGTATTGGTAGAGAGAGAAAGTAGAGAGAGAAAGTAAGGACGAAGGTTCAGAAAATCGTACTTGGCTTTGTACTTGATGGGGTATTTATAGTAGTCAACTGAGATGACGTCATTCGTCCAGATGCACTTGAATGGATGTTCGTCTCCGGAGGTTCCTGATAAGGAACGGACATGTCTCAAACGTCCGTTCAAGTAGAATCCGGTTCGTCCCATGGATCATGTCCGGTCTCGGATATGTATCTTCAAGTCCCCCAGTTTGTTAAGTCTCGGTAGAGACTTAGCAAACTGTTACTTCAAGTTTTTGTCCTACTTGGATGACGTGTCGCTGCTGGAGTGGCCCAAGTAAATGATGTGGCGTGTTTAAAATGGCGATGATGTGGCGTGGGGGTTTTTTGTGATTTGTCTGTCGGTCACCTACATGTGACGGTAGCGATTCCTCATGTTGGAATTCGTGAGAAGTGACGGTTTGATTTGATGGCCCCCCCACCGACCTACTTCTTCTATAAATCTGTTTTTTACTCTTTCATTTTCACTTTCTTCTCCTCTCATCACTTTCTCCACTGTTATCCTCTTTTACCTCTTCTTCTTCTAGAAAGGTGCGTCCCTTTCTTTTTTATCTTTTTAATATGGCTCCTGGTAAGGAGAATCTTGCGGAGAGCGTGAGTGTGCTTACCCAACGTTAGTTGGATAGGTTCATTAGAGATTATAGGATTCCTCTAGATCTTCACCCAGTCCTTCCTTCCGAAAGGGAAGCCATATATCCATTCCGTCAAGGGAAGTTTCCCTTTTATACTCGTGTCTGCAACTTTGCGATTTATAGGGTTCCTTTCTCTCGCTTCTTGATTAGGGTTCTTCAATTTTTTAGAGTTCATATTTGCCAAATTAACCCATTCGGTCTTAGCCGTATCAACCATTTTGAAATTTCTTGTCGAGCCCTATACCAGAGGCCGGATCTGAATGTCTTTCGATATTTTTATGAATTTATCACGGCCGGAGACTGGTATACATTCGCGCACCGGAAGGGTGTACCTTCTCCGTCCTCCGGCGAGCGGTCTAGCCTAAAAAATTGGAAAGATAATTTTTTCTAGCTGGACGACCGCTGTTTACCGGAGGATATGAGGTGGCGCTTTAAAGACCAAACGATGTCTTTTGATCTTGGAGAGGACTTCGTTTTTAATGAAAATTTAGTTCGTGCCCTGATTGAGCATAAATCCCTGATTCGTCCCCTTCCCGAGCATTTCCTTTGGTTAGGTCGAGTCAGTTTTTCCAGGGCCCAAGGGGATAGGGATTGGCCGATTATTCGCCGAAAGCGTGATCGTAAGTTCCGGCCCCTTACCTCCCCTTCGGCACCATTATTTATTTGTTTTGCTAACTTTCTTTTTGTTTTTGAAAAATGCAGGTGTCATAATGTCTCTCTTGGATGCTCTAAAGGTTCCGAATATGGACGTTTTCGACTTTGATTTCGGGGAACAAGGCGAAGAGGATGTTCCTCTCATGAAGCAAGTGGCACCTTCGGCTCAACCAATTCGTCCGGAGGCGGTTCAAAATGTGACTGAGCCCTCTGCTGCCGAAACAACTTCTTCTATTCCTCAAAATATGCCTGAACAAGTCGCTACGGAGGATACTTCCTCGGCTCCGAAACCAACGATGGAAGCTGCTGGTTCGTCCGGATCCCAGGCTGGTAAGAAATCATTTCTTGACGACGTGGATAGCGATCCGGAGGTCCGCGATTTGGATGAGGCCCTCCAATATCGACCTTCTTCTTTGAAAAGCAAGGGTGTTGTATCAGACGTGGATCTGAAGGTTCGCTCTCGTAAGAGGAAGAATGAGCCGATTCTGATACGTTCTACCGATCCTCTTCCATTGCCCAAATCAAAGAAACCAAAAAAGGACTCTCACTCTGAAGGTAATATAATGGAAGAATTGGATGAGCATCTCACCGGAGGTAAGTTTTCTAGGGAGGAGGCCGCATTAGCCCGTAATAAACCAACCCCGGTATATTCAGGTGGCTTTGTTCCTGATAGTGAAGTAGAGAGCATGGAGGTGGAGAATCCAGTGGGTGTGGATAAGGGAAAAACTCATAGTGAGCCGAAGGTGGTGACTTTTTCAGGTACGCATTTGGGCTCATCCTTGGATCCGGACTGTTTTATAGATGATGGGGAAGATCAAGTGTCTTCACTTCCCTCTTCTTGGTTCGGACCTGAGTTGATGTCCTTTTTTCGATATGCAGATTTCTTTTCGGATGATATGGAGATCGACCCGGCAATTGCTGAAGACAAATTTATTCCTGACTGGGATATTAAGAACAAGGACTCGGTGATGGACACTCTGGTTGCGCGAACTATGCTTTTTAATATTAACACTCCAGCGGACCATACCAGGAGCCGGAAAATGAAAAGCCAAGACCTTGTCGCGGCCATTTTAACCAATCAGGCTCAATCAAATATTTTTGTGACAGAGGTTTACCGGAGATGGGTCGAAGCGGAGTCGGTTAAGGAAGATTTGGAAAAAGAAACCCGTTCTCTGAAACGGAAGATTCTGAAAAATCCGGACGCGGAGAAGAAAATAACTCAGTTGACCCAAGATCTTCAGGCTCAGCAGGAGAAAGTTAAATCATTGATTGCTCAGAATCAATCATCTCAAGCGACCGCTGCTGCTGCTGCGGAAGACAGGGACAAGATATCTTCGGAATTCAAAGCATTCTCCGAATTGATGAAGAAAAAGGATGAAGAGCATAAGTCAGTTTTGTCAAAGATGGAAGAATCCTTTAACAATGCCCGCCATGCTTATGAGAGCATGATGGCTGGTACGTCCTTTTCTTGGTTTAATTGCCTTTTATTTTTCCCATTTTTCTAACACTTTTATCAGAGCGGGACACACTGAAATCAGGGGAAGCCGACTTAAAGGACCGGATCGAGGAGATTGAAACGGAGAATGCTGCTCTGAAGGCCAGGGCAGAAGAACTTCAAGCAGTGAAAATTTGGATGCTTTCGGAGGGGGCCCAGCTTTTGGCGAAGAATATGCATAAAGGACCGGAAATGACCGCCGCCGTGGCCGGGGTTAATAATGCAATGAGTGCTGTGGGCATTAATTCCGGTTTGCATAATGGCTACGTGCATGCCTTGCAGAAGAAGACCCCTTTCAAAGATGTGCCGATGTTGAATCGTAACGCTACGGAAGAGCTAAACGCGGCAGTTGCTTGCTTCGATACTCTTAAATTTCCGGTGATTGAAGACCTTCCGAAGCTTGTCAGCGCGCCTCTTTCTGAAATTAAGAAAGCTCTTCTTTTTGCGAATGATGACTCTTCGGAGAAGTAAGGTGGACATGCCCGGCTCTTTGGGGTATGCACCTTGGAAGTTTATAATTGATTTAGTTCTTGGAAAGGTGGACATGTCCGGCAATTTGGGGCATGTACCTTATTTTGGGTGAATGTAATGATGTTTTTACTGATGTTCGAACAATTATCCTTTGTAAATGATTTTGTAATTTCCGGTTTATGCAAGTCCGGTAATTTTTGATGTAATCACTTGTTTACATGCGTCCATGTTTGGTGTTTTACATTTTCTTTTTTCTTGAACGTTCATTTTAAAGGCGCGGATCCGATTTATTTTATTTTGTTAGGATAATTTTTAAGTGAAGGAAAAGCACGAACGAGGCCAGTTCGTCCTCACCTTTTAGGGTTAGCATCCCTAGTTCGGCCGAAAATTATACTTGTGTTGCAACGTTGTTAAAGATAGAAAATTTTATTATTCTATTTTCTTAACCGGAGTTATGCTTCTCCGATTGACATAGTAAAAACATTTTACGTAATCCGTGGGTAAAACCCTCCACGGTCTTTGGAATTTATAATTCGTTAGGTGCGGGCATAACCATCCGCATTACAGGGAAATAGAAAAAGTGACGGAGGCCGTAGCTTCCGTATTACAATCTTATTTTAAAATAAGAAACTTTTTAAAGAAAACACTTCTTTAGGTGTGCTCCGTTCCATGTGCGCGGGATGAGGGTCCCGTCCATTTTCTTGAGCGTATATGCACCGTCCTTTCCTGCGGTGTGGATTAGGTAAGGACCTTCCCACTTTGGTGCCATTTTTCCCGTGCCTTCAACTAAGCTTGCTTCATTACTCCGCATGACGTAGTCCCCGACTTTAAACCGGATCTCCTTCACTTTTGAGTTGTAATGTTTTTCCAACTCTTTTTTATATTTCGCTTCTCGGATCGCCGCAAGCTCTCTCCTTTCTTCGGCTAGATCCAGGTTCAGAAGGAGTTCTTGTTCGTTTTCTTCTTGACTTAGCTGCATGCGGGGGGTAGGTATCCCTACTTCAGCGGGAATGACGGCTTCGGTACCGTATGTTAAGCTGAAGGGAGTTTCCCTATTGCTCGTCTTCGGCATCGTTCGGTGGGCCCATAGGACGTGTGGGAGCTCATCTGCCCATGAGACGCCTTCCTTCCCCAAGCGCTTTTTAATGCCTTCCACAATGCTGCGGTTGGCTCTTTCTACTTGGCCATTGGCCTGGGGATGGGAAACCGAAGCAAAGCTTTGCTCAATACGCATTCTTTCGCACCATGTCTTGAACGGTTTCTCTGCAAACTGTTTCCCGTTATAACTGACTATACATAGCGGCATTCCGTACCTGCACACTATGTTTTCCCAGACAAACCTCAATACTTGATCTCCTGTGATGGTCCGGAGGGGTTTGGCTTCGACCCATTTTGTGAAATAGTCAATGGCAACCAACAGGAACCTTACCCCTCCGGTGGAAACAGGGAAAGGACCCACAATGTCAATCCCCCATTTCTGGAACGGCCATGCCGATGTTACAGGAACGAGGTTGTTCTTGGCTCGATGACTAATGGGAGCGTGCCGCTGGCAGTCTTCACATGATTGAAGCTCGTTAACCGCGCTTTGATGCATACCCGGCCAGAAGTATCCAGCGTTCATAACTTTAGCTATGACCATCCTTGGTCCGGAGTGGATGCCGCATATTCCCCAGTGGATTTCTCTTATGACATAGCTAGCTTCTTCTGGTGTTAAGCATTTCAGGAGCGGACCTAAGAAGGTCTTTCGGTAAAGTTGCCCATCGTGAATCTGATACTGCAACGCTTTTACCTTTAGCTTCCTGGCCTGAGCTTTGTCTTCTGGGAGCGTCCCTTCTTTCAAGTAATCCACAATCGGAGTCATCCAGGATTTTTCTATCACAGAGACTGTCATGACCGAACCCGTCTGTTGGATGGCCGGGGCTTGCAAGGTTTCGACTAAAACTTCTTTGGATAAATGACAAAATGCTACGGATGCGAGCTTGCTCAAGGCATCGGCCTTTTTGTTTTTGCTCTGCGGTATATGTACTATCTTGCAAGAGTCAAAAGAGGAGATTAAACTATTAACTTGCTGAAGATACCGAACCATGTTATCCTCTCGTGCTTCGTACTCCCCGCTGACTTGATTGGCTACCAATAATGAATCAACATGTGCTAGTACGGAGGTGGCGCCGGCTTTGGCCGCGGTTTGGAGACCTGCAAGGAGAGCCTCGTATTCTGCTTCATTGTTTGAGGTTTTAAACTCGAACCGTAAAGCATAAGTGTATTCTATCCCTTCTGGATCTATTAAGATTAACCCTGCCCCCGATCCTTCTTTGCTGGAGGCTCCATCTGTATATAAGTTCCATACCCTTGGCAGGGCGGATTTTTCTTTAGTGCTCTCTCCGGTTGGTACCTCCGTGAGGAAATCTGCTACTGCCTGGCCTTTCACCGGTCCTCTGGTACGATAGGTGATATCGAAAGCGCTGAGTTCAATGGCCCACTTAGTAAGACGTCCGGAGACCTCTGGCTTTCTGAGAATTTGCTGGATATGGAGGTCAGTTTGCACCTCTATATTGAAAGCTTGAAAGTATCTTCGGAGGCGTCTAGAAGCATGTACCAAAGCGAGTGCTAATTTTTCGATCATTGGGTACCGAGTTTCATAATCTTTCAGGATGCGGCTTACGCAGTAGACCGGAATTTGTGCTTGATTCCGATGCACCACAAGTACTGCACTTATAGCGAAATGAGAGGCGGAGAGATAAACTGTGACAGTTTCTCCGGTGACTGGAGCGGTTAGGGTGGGCAAGGACCCAAGATAAACTTTGAATTCTTGGAACGCCGAATCAGCCTCCGGTGTCCATTCTATTTGACCTTTTCCAGTTCGCTTTTTTAAGACATTCATGAAAGGGATAGAGCGATCAGCCGCCTTTGAGACAAAACGATGGAGAGCGACGAGCTTACCGTTCAGTGACTGAATTTCTTTGACAGTTTTGGGTGGCTGCATGGAGACTACCGCTTTGATTTTATCCGGATGTGCCTGGATTCCGGACTGGGTTATCCATACACCGAGAAACTTTCCTTCTTCTAGACCAAAAGAGCATTTTTTGGGATTAAGTTTAAGATTGATACTCCGAAGCCTAGTGAAGGTTTCGAGTATGTCGTCAACCATGTTATCTTCGGCCTGACTTTTTATGACCAGGTCATCCACATAAATTTCTAAGTTCCTTCCGATCTGGTCCTTGAATGCCTTATCCATCAGCCTCTGATACGTTGCTCCGGCGTTTTTCAATCCAAATGGCATTTTGGTATAACAAAAGAGCCCTTCATTAGTTACTAACGCTGTTTTATCTTCGTCTTCTAAAGCCATCTGTATCTGATGATAGCCTTTATATGCGTCCAAGAAGCATTTAAGACGAAAACTGGAAAGGGAGTCAATCTTTAGATCGATCTCCGGCAAGGGATAACAATCCTTCGGACACGCGTTGTTTAAATCGGAGAAGTCTACACACATTCTCCAGGTTTTATCTTTCTTGGTGACCATTACTGGGTTAGAAACCCAGGTCTGGTAACGTACTTCCCGGATGATTCTGGCACTTAACAACTTTCGTACATCCTCGGAGATTGCTTTGTTTCGGGCTGGAGCCATGTTTCTTTTTCTTTGAGCTACTGGTTTCGCAGAATGCGACACCTTCAGCTTATGTTCGGCCAAACATCGAGGAACTCCAATCATGTCTGAGGTTTGCCAGGCGAATACGTCGAGTGAATTAGACAAGAGCTTCCACAACTTCTTTTTGGTACGTTCAGGAAGTTGAGCTCCGACCGCAATTTTTTGCTCCGGAAAATGCGGATGTATAGCCCATTCCTCTGTGAGGAGGTTCGGAGGCTTGTCAGTACCATTGCTTTGTCGTATTTCAGCTACGCAAATTGTTGACTCGAAGTGCAGAGTTGCCACTCCTGCTTCGGTGGGGAATTTTAACGATCCATGAATGGTAGAACTGATGATACCAAAGGCACACATACCGGGCCTCCCTAGAATAATATTATGAACGGATCTTGCTTCTACTACCAGATACGTCAAGTTAACTGTTCGAACCAGACTTCCTTCTCCCAACGTTGTTGGCAGAGTAATCTGCCCTATGGGCTGTACCACCTCTCCGGAGAAACTTACCAACGGCATTGAGACTTGGATCAACTTTGCCTTGGTCTGCGGGGCTAGCTGTTGAAAACACTGCTTGTACATGATTTCGGTGGCACTTCCGCCGTCAACATAAATCCTCCGGACCTTGTGACCTGCTATGATTGCAGACACTATGATAGGTCCGTCCTTGATTTCTTCCAGATTAATAGGAGGAAAAGCAATAGGTTGCTTCATCCAAGCGGCCATATGGTGACTGGATCGCTTGATGCCTTGGTTGTCTGCTCTCCTGATCATACAAATTGCCGGCTGGTTATTCGGATTATCTCCCGAATTTCCCGAAGATTTCCCTTCCTTCACTTCTTTCACTAGATGCGACAGCTTTCCGGATCGCACTGCTTTTTCTATTTCTTGCTTCAGGGACCAGCAATCATCTGTGTTGTGACCTCGAGCATGATGGTAATCACAATATTTCTTGGAATTCTTATCGCCCGGGTTTCGGAGTTTTGGTGGAGCAGGGAAGTTTGCCCCTTCCGCACTGAGGATTTCACTGGGAGTTTTGGAAAGATCTGATAGGTTGTAAAACCTTGACCCAGAACTTCTTCCACGTGGAGGTCTGTCATTCCTGCTGTAGGGGTGCGATCGTCCCCTGCTCCCGAATGGAGTTTTGTCAAACACCGATCCACCGTTTTTCTTCCAGGAAGACATCTTGTTATCTGACTCCGGAGCTGGGTTACATGCGTTTTTGCCTCGAGCAAAAGCTCTGGCTCGTTCCATGAGTACCTCCATCGTCTTTGGGAGATTTTCGTGTAATTTTTCGACCAACTGATTGTTCCGGACTCCGTGACAGAATCCGGAGATCCTTAGCTGATCAACTACCCCACTGATCTGCATACTTTCCCGGTTAAACCGGTCAATGAAACTATCCAAAGATTCTCCATCCTTCCTCCGGATGTTGTGAACTTCGGTGATTTCTTTGGAATAGTGCCTTTGCTGGCTAAAATTCTGGAGAAATAGTCTTCGGAACTCTTCGAAATCGTTGATCTCTCCCTCGTTCAGCGCATCAAACCACACCCGGGCAGCCCCGGTTAATGTTTGTGCGAACATGAAGCACCACGCCGGCATCGGCCACTGTTCGACTCGTGCAGCTCCGTCGAAATCGAACATATGATCATCTGGATCAGTTGTTCCGTCATACTTTTTTACTGTAGTTGGCATTTTGAGTTTCGGAGGAAGCTTGGCATGTGTGATGCGAGCGCTAAACTTTGACTTGGCAGTCATGGAAACTGGGTGATAGGGCTTGGTGAGTTCCGGATCATTAAGTACGTCCATCTGTGCTTCATTTTGTATTGCCATTGCTGGCGATGGTCCGGACGAACCCTGCATGTATCCAGTGTAAATTTCCGAGGTGACAACTGTGGAAAAGGTAGGAGGAGTAAACATCGTAGGACCCATAGTCCTTACCGGAGCTTCTTCTTGAAACAACCTGGTTCGTAAACCGAGGATTTGTTCATCTCTAGCCTGTTGTGCTTTCAATCTTCGTAGAAGACTTGCATTTTTAGAGAGAAACTCCGCATCAAATTCAGATGCTTGCGAAGTAGGAAGCAGAATAAATGGCAAGGTTGTTCCTGGTCCCGAGCTTAATACAGCTGAGATTGCGGGAACAGTGCTTGCTGGTGCTGTAGTTTGTGTACTAACAGTTGTAGATCCCAGATTCGCAGAACCTGAGGCCGCCATTTGTCAGTTCTTTGCTCAAGAAATTCACCAGAGTGAAGGACTAAGAGCTTTGAGATCGGATGGCGCCAATTGAAGAACCAAAGAATCGTGTTTAGGCCGGAGCCTGTAAACGAGGGTTTGGATCTTGTAAAAGAGCTTGAGGAACAGTCCTGCAAAACAGAAAACCGTTAGGCTCGCCGCAGAGATGGGAGGGCCCCTCTGCGACCACCCTCCGGCGTGAGGATAAGTATTGGTAGAGAGAGAAAGTAAGGACGAAGGTTCAGAAAATCGTACTTGGCTTTGTACTTGATGGGGTATTTATAGTAGTCAACTGAGATGACGTCATTCGTCCAGACGCACTTGAATGGATGTTCGTCTCCGGAGGTTCCTGATAAGGAACGGACATGTCTCAGACGTCCGTTCAAGTAGAATCCGGTTCGTCCCATGGATCATGTCCGGTCTCGGATATGTATCTTCACCTTGTATGGAAGAGCTCCTTTATGACGTTTCGGGCTCCAGTGGCATCCTGGATTCACCATTGCTACTAATTCAGGTAATTAAATGGTAATGCAAGTCGAGGAACCTAAGTTTTGTGTTTGGTATGTTGGGTTGTGGCACAGCTTGTTGTCCGTTTGCATGTCATTCTACTGTAAATTTCCTTCTATAAAGATTTAAATTAAAAAGATCCTATAACTTTTATTTAAGAGTTAAATGTCATTTTAGTCTACGTGGTTTGGATCATTTTGCCAGTTTAGTCCAAAAGTTTCATTTTTCACCTGTTGATCCAAAAAGATTTCACTGTTGCCATTTTAGTCCACTGGATTAACTTCATCCAATTTTTCTATAAACGAGAAGGGCAATTCGATCATTTTATATGGCCGAATTGCCCTTCTAGTTAACAGAATTACATATAAAATGACCGAATTGTCTTTATCGTTAACAGAAAAAAATGGTTGAAGTTAACTCAGTGGATTAAAGTGCCAACGATGAAATATTTTTGGACCCACATGTGAAAAATAAAACCTTTGGACTAAACTGGTAAAATAGCACAAACCACAGAGACTAAAATAGCATTTAACTCTTTATTTAAAATAAAATGTAAGACACAAAAATGAAGTTTATTTTATTTTTATTATATTTTTTTTGCGAATGACACATGCTCACGAATTTGGTTCTTGGTAATTTTTAATGCACAAACTCTTAGATTGAATGACAACTAGAGAAGATCAGTATTAAATTTGATGAAAGATTTTATCAGAATATACTTTCTAGTTATTTGAGAAGATACGATTTATAAAAAAGATCTTACATTGAGGAAGAAAACACACAAGAATAAAGAGCCAATTTTGTGTATAGTAATCATGATAAGGAATGAGTGGCTGGGGTTTATTGTGGGACACCGGGTTACGGATCAACCAACAGCGGCGACATATGACATGTCGCCGCTATTGCTCAACTTTCTTGTAATGCAGGCTAATACTGTGGTTGCTAAAACCACATAATTGGCGCATATTCATCAATTTTGATTGATAGGTGACACGACTGCTATGTGGGGGTTTCATCTTTGCCATACGCTTCAACCACACCATGACTGATGGAGCAGGATTCGTACAGTTCCTGTCAGGGTTAGATGAAATAGCTAGGGGTGCCACATCACCATCAACATTGCCTGTGTGGCAAAGAGAGTTGCTATGTTCTAGTGATCCACTGCCCTTCACACTAACCAAGGGGACACCGGATGACATAGTACACAAGTCATTGTTTTTTACTACCACCGAGATTTCCACTTTTCGCAAGCTTGTTCCGGTACACCTACAAAGTTGTACCACCTTTGAGGTGCTAACAGCTTGCCTCTGGCGTTGTCGTACAATCGCCCTCCAACCAAATCCTGAAGATGAGATGGTCGTCGCAATGGCCTTAAATACGCGTAAGATGTTCAACCCTCCCCTCCCTATTGGATACTATGGCAATGTGGTGGCCTGCCCTTTTGCCATTTCCACAGCTCGAGATTTATGTAACAAGCCATTCGCTCACGCATTGGAGCTTGTGATGAAAACCAAATCCGATGTCACTAAAGAGTACATTAGATCTGTTTCTGACCTAAAGGCAATCAATGGGTGTTACCACTATGCAAGTATTCGACCTTACGTTGTCTCCGATTTGACCCGTCTAGGGATTGATGAGATTGACTTGGGGTGGGGAAAGGCGGCATTTGGAGGGGTTTGCAAAGGCGGAGCGGCTACCCCAGGTCTTTCGAGTTTCTATATTCCTTATACGAACAGTAAAGGAGAGTCTGGAATCGTGATACTCATATGTTTGCCGAATGGGGTGATGGACAGATTTGTAAAAGAGATAAATAACATGTTAGTACAAGCAAAGGACAATGAAGTTCTCCTGGAACATGTTCTCCTGGAACATGAGTTACCCGCTCTTTCAAAACTATAATTTCCATTCCAAGATGCTTTAATTAAGGTGTGCTCTTAATTTATTAGGAAATAAATATCCTTAAAAGCTTATATGTATAATTAATAAGGGTATAACACATTTACATACCAAATACTATACCCACATTGTGTATCATCGAACATTGTTACCTCTATTTATGATTGTGTCGATTTCATATATACATATATATGCATTACAGTATACACATATCACAATGAAACAAAAGACCTTTAGGCCATGTGTAGTCAGTCATAAAGCCTTTTGTGGGGCGTTATGCGACAGGTGGTGAAACGCGTAAGAGAGGGGCTTTATGGGGCTTTATAATATGATTACACGATCATCACTAAAAAATTAATACGACATTGTAATTTTGATGATTTTATTAATCTTAAATTTGACATATTAATAAAATTCAACCAGAATTGACCATTTTTAATACAAAACACGTTGAATTTCTCATGTGATATAACTCAAATATTTTCCAAGAAAGGGAGAAGTACAAGAAACTACAACTATACCTAGAGAAACCATTCTCTCCTCCTAGAGGGCTAACTTCTTTTGAAGCATATTAATCGACTTCACTCTCAAATGCTCGCTCCAACTGCAATTTAGGAATTACCAAGCAAATACTCTTAAAATTTCAATACATAGCAAATATATATATATACACACACATATAAAATCTAAATGGTAAAAGGTTAAAAGTACCTGGTCATAATCAATATAGCCGATTCACCGGTCCTCCCATTCAATTTGCAAGGCATGGTCTCAACAGATATGGATACCTTAGATATTTTTTTGTATCAGTCTAAAATGATAAAAGTATAAAAATCTGATTATAGTAGGATTGGCATTGTGTTAGATGAGAACGAGATGATATTATGGTACGTGATAACCAAGTAACAGATGCCGACCATGAGGAAGATCAAGTGCTATGATTCGGTCATGCGCATCTTATAATGCATTGTAGACCTGGAAATTAGATGGTGACATGAAAGAGGTTGCACATTCACTGCATAATAAATGATCATTAAACATTTGGTAAGTTCAATGCATATAAATTGGTGTTAGAAATAGCCATTCTCACATGGAACATAAAGATTAAGTAAATTTTAACTACCTAGCCATTTTGCAGAATCTAACTGAAAGGCTTCCAATCCAATGTGCGCTTCTGACAAAAGGTCACAACAAGAATTATATACTATTAGCGGTGACAGGCAATAGCAGCGACAGGCCAAATGTCGCCGATATTGGTCGATCCGCGTCCTGGTGTCTTAAACCAAACCCCAGCCATTGATCCTTATCCTGATCCAACGGTTGGGGATTTAACAACCAATAGCGGCAACAAAGATAGGGCATTAGCGGCGACGCCTTGTCTCCCCTAAAACTCTGTGTCCCTCATGAAACCCCAGCCACTCAAATCTTATCACGATCTAACGGCTGGGGGAAGATCAACTCAATAGCGGCGACGGTGAACACCAATAGCGGCAACACCGTGTCGTCGGTAAAGCCTAATTCGCATAAAGAACCTATACAGCGGAATTTTCTCCCTCCTTACTCATTTTCCCCCAAACTCCTTCCCTCTACCGACGGAAAAACTCAAGTTTGCCCTAAATCGGTTAGTTTAAGTTTGTTTTTTGTTAAATTTCTTCTTTATTTTGTTATATACATGTTATAGTCTTTAATTTTTGTGTATTTTGTGTTTATGGTAGAGAAATCGGATCACCACCATCACTTCTCCGGTCACCACCTCGTCTCCGCGGTCCACATCTACTTGAAACTTGAAATTACGGTTAGTTTTATATGTATTTTTTTTTCAAAGTTTAGAAATTGTATAATTTTTGGTTTAGGTATGTAAATATGTATGTAAGGATGTATGTTTGTATGTAAATGTGTATATGTTAGTAAATGTTTGTGAAAATGTATAATGTATATGTATTTGGTGAAAATGAGTATATGCAAATCTATGTATTTGTGTATGTAGGTGTATGTAAGCATGTATGTGTGTATGTAAGTCTATGAATGTATGTATGTAGGTGTTTGTTAGAATGTAGGTGTATGTAAATGATGAACAATTGTGCATGTAAATGTTTGCAATTGGTGAAAAATGTGTATGTTAGTATGTATGTTTGTATAAAGTATGCAAATGTGTATGTAAGTATGTATAAATTTTGTGGTTTTGGTCAAAATGTGTGTTTGTAAGTATGTATGTGTATGTGTAAGTGTGTAAGTATGTAAATGTGTCTTTATAAGTATGTATGTATGTGTGTTGGTAGTATGTTAATATGTGTGTATAAAGTATGTAAATGTGTGTATATAAGTATGTATAAAGTATGTGTTAATGTGCATAAATTATGTTTAAGTTTTATGATTTCTATGTTTATGGTTATGTTTGGAAAAAAAATATGTTTAAGTTGATAATTTCTATGTTTATGTTTAGGTTTGAGAAAAAAAAATATTTAAGTTGATAATTTGAATGTTTATGTGTAGGTTTGAAAAAAAAAATGTTTAAGCTTGATAATTTGTATGTTTGTGTTTAGGTTTGAAAATATTTATATTTAAGTTTGACAAATATATATTAGTTAGGAAATATCCTCTTTAAATTAAAATCATCATTTAAAATATAACGAACATAGAAAATACCCGCCAAAATTGAAATTATCTTTTAAAACAAAAGGTGCTAAGAAAATACCCGCCTGAAATTTAAACCATTATGAAGGACATTACAAGCTTAGAAAACCGCGCCCGATATTGAATTCATCATTTTAAACATAACGAGCTAAGAAAATACCCGATCGAAATTGAAATCATGATTTAAAACATAACGTGTCGCCCAAAATTTAAAACAATCATTAAAAACATAACAAGCTTAAAAAAATTTTATTTATGTACAGTGATCAGCGATGTTATTATTCAAGATTTAACAATTCATGCACCGGTAGATTCTTTTAATACAGATTGAATAAATCCAGGTTAGACTTCGATTATCCCTTTTTGGTTCCATTTTTTGTTACTTGTTAAAGCGTTTTACAGAGTGAGAACCGTATAACTACATGTATTTATTTCTTACTGTAATATATAAGGCAGTTATATAACCACATAACTGTATTTAGCCGTTGATTATTCCATATGAGTAAAAATACGGGTCAGATTGGATTGGGTCAAGTGGCTAAGTACAACCACTAATACTTTGTTGCCAGTTTTCTATGAAATATATAAATTATTAAAACATCAAATATGATTAAAGAAGTAGGCAGTAGTGGGGCGCTTTTAGCTGGTAGGCTGACAGTAGTTGGGGGTTCTTACTATAAATCAGGAGGCTGGGCGAAAAAAAGATCTTGTGAATTCTTATAATTCTGATGTTTGGCATGAGGTCGTATTAAAACTCTAATGTGAAATTGTTTGTATGATTGTATAAAACTAGCAAGAGGCTCATGCTCAATTTGATGGATCAAATGAGCAAAACATAAAGTAAAATAGCTTAAAAGGTAGCAGGTCAAAACTTGAAAGTCACCTAAAGTTAACGGATTTTAATTGTTGTTTACTGTTTTTTGCAGCTTTAATTCTTCTTTGATTATGGCGACGGAAATGTTCATAATGTTAGAAATGTTATTTGTTGTCTAGGGCTCAATATTAAAGATGTAAGTTGTTAATCACTATATATTGTATGCAGTGTTAATTTTTATTAACATGAGTCGTATGTGAAGTTTTTTTTGAGTAAAGGGTTACCCCGGTGAATTTTATATCAAATCAAAAAAACCCAAGTGAGACGCAAAACACACTCCTCAGTTCTCCTGAAAGATATACGAGTATTGATATGGGACTTACCGAACCAATTTCAACCGAATAACATTAGTACCAATATCGATAGTATCGGAACGGATATTCTTTTTTATGGTTTCGGATTGATATTTTTCTATTGTACTACTGTAAACTATACGAGTGCCAATAAAAACATAGAAAAAGACATTTTTTTTATCATAAACTATACGAGGGTTGATATGGGACTAACCAAACCGACATCAACCGAACAACATCGTTACAAATATCGGTAGGATCGGAACCGGTATTCTTTTCTATGGTTTTCGATTTATATAAAGCACGTATTCTTTTGGGCATATCACGACTTTGTTTTATTAATTTTTCTTTTAGCTGCTACAACTGCTACAACGAGTGTTAGTATCAGAACGAACCGAACGAATACAACTGAGTTCCCGCCGCACAGCTCGGGGGAAACCACTAGTTAACCATTAAAATGGATTGAAATGAAAACCAAAAAACATTAACCATTAAAAACATACTTTCTACACCCCCCCCCCCTCCCCTATTTACTTTTTTCACCCCCCTCCTCTCACATACTTACAGGTGAGGCCTGCGTGGGACCGACAGTTTTCCTCTCACAAGGGGGGTATAATCAGGAAGGGGGAGTGTGTATAGAATGAGCCTTCTTTAACAGCCACATCATTTTTAGATTAACAAGTTATTGTGTACATGTTAGACTAATTTAATGAAACATGTAGTCAAATCAATCCATTAACCCAATTGTTACAGCCCCGCTGACTAGTTTACAATACAAACCGTCAACCCCCTTTTGACTCAAATTGATAGATTAACAAGTTGTGTACATGTTAGACTAATTTAACTGCCAAGGTTAAAGTTGATGTGTTTTACGCTAAGGGGGTCGCCGGGTGACCACGCGTGGAACACCGCTGCCACCCAAGGTGACCACGCGTGGTGGCCAAAAAGCGTTGTGGCTATCACGCTTGAAGATGTTTGTGGTGCTACACATGTTCCGTTGTTTTTCAATGGTAGATGTTTGTGTGGTGAGTGATGTGGCATTTCCACTAAAATCCATAATTAGTGATGGAATAAAGCTGGATAACGTGACGTATGCTGATTGAATGTTGTGAGTGATGAGTGGGTGGTGAGTGATGGGCGTCCCTACCCCCCTAATAAATACACGGGTCGTGTTAGGAATCAAAAATTCAACCTGACACAATTACACCATGTTCCTATAATCCTACGAAAACTATTTTTTTAATAATATAATAATGTTTTATTTTATGTTAAACATCATGATTTACATCGAGATAGATGGTAAACAGGCAACAAGTTGCGCCGCTGCCGACAATACTTCTATTGTTAAGTATTCAATACTAATCCAACTCATTCAAGGTTCAAAACATAAGGTTTAAACCTAGCGAGATCATCCCATTTGACCAATATACAAGACATTCCATGGCAAACTTCTAATAATTACACGGCCCAGTCTATTCGCACACACCCTTGGTCTATTCGCACACCCCAAAACGCCCCGCTTTGGCCAAAGCGGGGCGCTTTCGCCTAAAGTCAATAGAGACCTTGTCTTCTGGGCGCTTTGACCTAAATGGGACGTTTTAGTTTATAAATTTTCAATTTTAACCCAAAGCGCGGCGCTTTGGGGTGTGAAAATAAGGAGGGGGTGTGTGAATAGCATGATCCTAATTACACACCATACCCTGCCATAGCCTATACAACTGGGGGCTTTACCCATGAGTCTAGTTTAGACTTAGATTCCAAAATGTTATCATTAAGATTCTTTTCAACAAGATGCAGCACTCTCACACACCTTTCAGCATCTTTAAACCGATCTTGCGCATTTTTAAACCGTTTTTGCGCACTCATTAGCTCCGCACATCTCTCTCTCATATCCATTTGGGTAGCTTGTTTAACCAAAATGGTGTTTGATTTCATTTCCACAAGCATATTGTACTTTTTACCGGTCACCTTCCTTTTGTTAAAGTCTTCGAAGTGCGCTTGAATCCATGACACGCCAATGTTGGCGGCTTTTGCATCCGACACTTGGCCCTCTATATCTTCCACCATCTCAGTCATATCATCGGTTTGAATTTGTCTAACAACTTCACAAACAAGCTCGAGGAAATGTGTTCTCGTAGAAGATGTTTGGAATACGCAGTTAGCTGCAATGTCACCGTGTTTCTTGAAAATTGCTTCAAGAATTGTTGCATTACTTCGCTTCACTTTGTAGCCTTGGACACAAACTATGTCACTTTGACAAGATGAGGACTCTTCCAGCTATACAATAAAAGGATACAGATTAGAGGCGATTAAATGAGCCGGACGGGTCAGGTTGGGTACCGGGTTGTCTTAACACGTTAGTTTTTCTATTTTCTTTAAAATATAGTAATAATGGATTTTAATAATCCTAACTATTTCGTGTTGACTGGCGACGGTCCTAACTTAAAAAATAACTAGTGATAGCTCCATCTTTTCATATATTGTAAACGATGGACCTTTACTAAATGGAAAAAGATAAGGGGGGCAAAAAGAAATTAAGGTTGTGTTAGTAAAAGTCCATTAGTATACAATATGTGAAAAGGTGGGACCACCACTGGTTACTTTTGAAGTTGGGACCATTGACGGCCAACGGCTAATAGTTTGGATTATTAAAATCTATTATTCCTAAAATAAATCAAATGCATTTTTAAAATTTACTACTTGCTATTAGCAAAACAGTAGAATCAAAATAATTAACACTAATTACTTGCAATTACCATATTTTACAACCATATTTAAATATTCTAGTTAATTCTTCAATTGAAAGCATCACACATTCCACACGAATTTACTCGATCAGACTCTCAAACACATATAACGCAAATAAAAACACAAATAATTGAACAAACTCACTAAATTTACCTCAGAATTCAGGATCACAAGCATGAGCACATTGAACCTCAAATTAATCATATGGAACAATTATATACTCTGTATTAGGGGGGACGGGGCGCCCCATTATCAACCATCCACCACGCGTGGATGTGCGTGATACACCGCCGCCGCCGACTTCAAAATAAAAAAAGAATAGATCAAAATGGTAATTTGAAATATTTAAATTGAAAATCCCCAAAATACCACTGGTTAAAAACAGGGTTTTTGGACGGAGTTAGTCAATGTGATCAAAATGGCAACCAAATGGAAAAGTCAGGGACGCAGATGCGAAAAAAAAACTATTTGGACTAAAATGGCAAATTTGAACAAACCTCAAGGACTAAAATGGCAATTTACTCTAGATGTACTGATTTGTAAATGAACGAGTTGATGCCAACCCGCGCGTTGCGGCGGGTTGCTAATTATTAATACTTTTAGAATCATTATATGAGATGCGAAAATTCTTACGTTTATTAAAATTATGTAACTCACTTAGTTTGATGAATAAGTAACCTCAGTAAACAACTAACAATCAGTTGGGAATTGTTGGTTGGTGTAAAATGTGTAAGGAATTCTTTGTTTTTTATAGATAAATTACGTGTTGAGATGAAAAAAACATATATATATTTAAACTATACTCTTATATAATTAGCAACTTGAGTTATATTTAATTTGTTTAAAAGTCACATCATTTAGTTCATTTTAGTTACACCCTTTCTTTTTATACATGATGTGTCTCTTCAACTTTCTTCTAGACCAAATCGTTAAAAAACACCGGAGCATCACATCTCTTCACCAGAAGCACCGTTTCATTCAAATATCTTTCTGATAATAAATAACATTTTACCACGTCCTCAAACAATAACTGCCACCACCGAAACCTAATTCCCAAATCTCTCTCTCTCTCATTCTTCATACTTCAGTCTCAAATCTTCATCATCAATTGGATATGTTTGGTAACACTTTTCAAATATTGTTCAACCAATTCAAAAAGCATATTCTTTTCCAGTTTGTCGTCTTTGTTATCCATATAAAAAATCCCATTTGCATCACACTCGACAGTGAAACAGGCGTCTTTCTCATTGAATCTTCACTGTTCATTGCAATAAAAACAAAAATCCAGTAACTAAACTTAACCACATTGATTTCGATTCACCATATCAACTCACCATCGCTAACGGTGGCCATTCCTCCAGCCGGCATAGAACTTATTTGCCAACTTTAGAATGTCTAATACCAGCATAATCTCTAAACCCAACAAAATATAATTGAAATCATATAAACATCAGAACCCGGCAAAAACATTTCCAACATCTTCGGCGGCCAAAAAGATGAAACGAACGTTGTCTGAAAAGCTTAATGGTGACGATTTCCGGCACAGGCCCATTTGCTACGCTGACGGTAGGTGAACCCACATCCACTTTACAACGGTTATCCGTTCCAAAGATGATCAACTCGGAATCAGACTTTTTAAATCAAGTAAAACTTTCAGACATAATCGCCACCATACCCGGCCAAGGAGAGAAACCGCGTTACATCTTGCCGTGTGGACAACGACTCGTTAAAGTAGGCCGAAGTGGTGCCTTGTCTTCCTCGACTTCTTGTCAAACACGTACAAGATCTAGAAATGCGACTGTAATCTAATATACGCGACACTCATCTACAACAATTTGAAAATTCAAGGCGCGAATCAGAGTTTCCTATACGTTGGAGACGGTTACGGAGTTCTCTTCTCTCTTATCTTTCCCGCCATCCTCTTTCTCTCGGGTTGTCGTCCAGTTCGCAGTGCCGGTCGGCGTTGTTGATTTAGTATTGATATTGGTACCCCTAGACGAAGCGTTGCGTTGTTTATAGAATCGTTGTAATTGTGTTGAATGCATTCCTTTGAAAAGAAACGAACCTGTATGTCGGTTAAATTGGATTGCAACTTCAAGAGAATAACAATATTAAACTAAGACAAAGGCGGTGTAATTCACATACGTTGTATATGCATTAAATCGTGTCGGTTCATTACTTGTTCTCATCACACAACCGTTAAATTAGCGTTAAATTAGAGGAAGTCGAAGGGACATGTCTCAAATATAACAGAGAAGTCGCGTCCCTTGAAGTTTATCGTAACCAATCTAATACTTTTACGTAAACCCACCAATACACAAATATTGTATATAATATAAAAAATAAACTTATTAAGAAAAGAAAAATAATTATTAGAGAAATAAAAAAAATATTTTATGATCAAATGTTATATCAAATGTCATTTGGAAACCTTGGTACAAATAAACACCCCTGAATGAAAAATCCATTTTAAAAAGGAAATGAAAAGCGAAAAAAAACCATCAAGAATTATTTAAAAACCTCAAACAACTTGACCAATATCCCTCAATAAACACATCATTTTTTCTAAACTATATTTTTTATACGTTAGTTTATTTTATACCAATAACCAATCTTAGTTATCTTTTAGTTTTATTTTCTTTTATCGTATTATATTTAACTTTAATTTTAATATTTAATAGTTTTATTATGTCAAATTCTAACTTATATCCAATAGTTTTGTGATTCTAAATTGCTGTTCAAAAAAATATTTGTGATTCTTTTTTTAGAGATAGGAAGCCACAATGCGCTATGTGTGGTGTGGTGTAAGGGGAAAGAGGATAAGGCCCAAACATGTTTGAATTACTTACTTATGGTATTTGATAAAACAACCCACAGTATAAATAACCCAGAGTAAAAATTAATATATAAAAAAATTGTATTGTGATTTTTATCTCTTAACCAAAGTCTCAAAACTCAACCGAACCCTCAAAACCTGGTCATGCGTATCTCTGATGTTGGTATGGCAAAACCCAGTCCCGCAAATTCGTTAAGCGCCGGCAGTAACGTCAATGACTCAACAGTTATTGCCTGTCCTAGACCAGGAAAGAAGGAGGCGTCCGAGTCGTACAATTTACGGCTTGTGCCATTGGATCCGCATCTAAATTGTGGGAGTTAATGGTCTTGCCTAAAAGCGAAGAACTCACCAAAGAGGGTGTTGAAGATTGTCCTTCCCGTTTTATACATAACTGTCGGAGAGGGGCAACCGTTACTCATGAACCCATCGGTTCTTTTATTTAACTGAATGAATTAAAATAGTCACGAAGATGGGTGAACCGATGCAGTCACGTTTAACATTATAATTTTTTTTTGAAACGTCTTCTTATTTCTTTTGAATTTTTGAAACTGTGTGGTTCTTCTGAAACATGGAATAAAACGGAAAACAGGGATACGGCATGTGACTGAATCTTTGGCCAGAAAACCGTCATACCCCGAACCATCGCATTGCAACTCCTCTCCAAATGTTGAGGAAAATTTTGGGGAACAACTTCTTGCGATTCAAGAAACAAATAGACATCAAACATGAAACTCCCAATATCACTTTGTTTAAAAGACACCAAACATGGAAACCCTAATATCACTTTGTATGAAGATTCTGAATGGATAACAAAGACGACAAACTGGAAAAGAATATGCGTTTTGAATTGGTTGAACAATATTTGTAAAGTGTTACCAAACATATCCAATTGATGATGAAGATTTGAGACTGAAGTATGAAGAATGAGAGAGAGAGAGATTTGGGAATTAGGTTTCGGTGGTGGCAGTTATTATTTGAGGACGTGGTAAAATGTTATTTATTAGGCTAGAGGGTGTGGAATAACTCCCTTTGGGCTTTATAAGGACACCTCAGCGCTACGTAGGCGCCACGTCAGTTACGGGGCTTTATAACGCGCCCCTTTAACTTGCACGGTGTGGGATGGAGCCCTCTATTAAACAAAAAAAAAAAAAAATTTGATTGGATGACACTCGAGTGGGCCCCACCTGAACAGCCCCTTCTTCTCGTTAACATGGTGGCGAGCTCACCTATAGCGCCCCTCTTGATTGGCTGGGTGTGGGGGTATAGCGCCGGCGGCGCCATAGGTGGGGGACGAGGCGGTGGTGGCGCCCCCCACACCCTCCGGCCTTATCAGAAAGATATTTGAATGAAACGGTGCTTCTGGTGAAGAGATGTGATGCTCCAGTGTTTTTTAACGATTTGGTCTAGAAGAAAGTTGAAGAGACACATCATGTATAAAAAGAAAGGGTGTGACTAAAATGAACTAAATGATGTGACTTTTAAACAAATTAAACATAACTCAAGTTGCTAATTGTATAAGAGTATAATAATTTTAATCAACGAAACAAAACTTTTGGTTAGAAAATTATACATATATACTAAAAAAACAAGTTACACACTACACTACTATGTAAAATGATAGTTTTGTTAATTATTTTGGATAGAAGAATAAACTTACCATCTATACACAAGTTTGAGGTTTGAACCTTGGTTTTTTTGATTTTATGTATTTTGTTTTACTAATTTATTACTTTTTTTCACCATCCATCTAAATGGGGACACTTATACTCTTACATTTAATGCCTTATTCACTCTACAATTACTATTACTATCTATTTAAAATTTAAACTTGATTTTCCACTATTCATTTGTACAGTGATTTCACTGTTCATAAATAGTGATTTTACTATTTATTTTTTTTAAATAGTTATTTTACTATTCATAAATAGTAATTTCACTATTCATCTCACTTTTTAATTTTTTTTTATTTTCATTTTATTATTTTAGTATTATAACAATAACGTCACCTAAGAATGAGCAGATGTTATCGGGTGTCGGTACTGAACCGTTACCGATCTCGAATTTATCGAACCGGGTACATTTTTTTTACCGACTCGGGGCAATAGTATTACAATTTTTTCGTTTTTATTTTCGTTTTTATTATTTTAGTATTATAACAATAACGTCACCTAAGGATGAGCAGATGGTATCGAGTGTCGGTACTGAACCGTTACCGATCTCGAATTTACCGAACCGGGTATATTTTTTTTCCGACTCGGGGCAAATAGTATTACAAAGTTAATGGTGGCTTTGGGCGGCCAGTCACTAATATTTTTTTTAGGTATCAAATAAGATCCATTTCACATTATTTGTCCACACTGCCACTGAAAAAAAAAAAAACTAAAACGATGGCAACACTACAAATTTTAACTGGGGCGAGGGAAAATTCGTAATTTTATGCTGGGGGCAAAACCATAATTTTATTTTGAACCGGGAAAAATCATAGTTTTGAAATAAGGGTAAAATCGTATTTTTAAGCTGGGGGTAAAAGCATAATTTTATTTTAAATTGAGGACAAGACTGAAAAATTGTTTTTTTATCACAAGGCATGCACACTTTTTTTTAACGGCAAGTAACGACGTGCCAAACACCGTGACACCGGGCACTGTGGCCAAAGTCGACTACTCGACCGCCAAACGCGCAACGCGCACGTGTTATAGCACTAGTTTATTTAATATAGGTCTTAGTCATTCTACAATTTACTTGAAATGTATATTCTCTTAAACTATATGTGATACATGATTATAAAACTAATTGTAACAAATTGTTTGATTGGATTCATAATGTGGATTGAACAGTTATGTTGCATTTTCTAAGAGCTAAAAACCATTTGATTTCATTTAGTTAGTTAAACCACCTACATTTTTTAAAAAATAGAGGTTTTTTTTTCAGTAGGTTATTATAACAGAGTCGGTATCGTAACGAGAACTATTTTAGTTTTCATTTTCGGTTGTTATAGCAATTGCCAGTATCGTAACAAAGTAAATGATATCGACCAAATTTATGTTGCATACGCAAAAGAATCCCACTAGTTAAGACTATAAAATATTAATAATAACAAGATTATAAATAAGCATATGTACCTGGTGAGCGAGGCTAATCATGGACGGGAGTGAAGCAAACAATTAAAGCTTAGAAAAACGTGATAAGCATTTGCTCAACAAAGAAATAATTATGAAGAAATCAAAAGCCATGAGTGTTTTTAGAGGTAACGAAGTGAATGAGAGGCACTAGCTGGGTTTGATGTTTTAACTATCTACTCGAATCTGATCAATGAAGAAGCTTGGTGGTTGCAAGATCAAGAAGAGAAAATGAAAGGAGTGGTGATACGATGGAGCAGGGATTTGCGGTGGTTGTGACCGACCAGTTGTAAGCATTGCGGATATAAAGAAGAGTCCAGATGTGTTTAAAGTTAAAAAAAACAAAAAAAAAAGGTAAAGTATGTTCAAAATTATCCTGAGCATACATCAACTTTATGTTTTCTCACCTTTACCTTTCTCCGTAAAAGTGTACTCTTGACATAACTATTCAATATATTAGGTAAGCTTTGATTTTAATTTTGTTTTCTTTTTATTTATTTATTGACTATTATAGGTTAGAGAATTTTATTTATTAATTAAGATCGATGTAACGTTTTGAGATGGATGTTGTTTTACATTTTTTTTTCTTTTTTAACGACAAACAATCTCACGTGTATACTCATCTTCCTTCGGGCTATACCCAAAGACAACCAATACACCAATCAAAAGTCGTATGTGAAGTCGTAAATAGATTTTCATTTATGAAGTATATTAGCTCATCAAACATAGGTGTCCATTCGATTAGAAAATTAAATATAATTAGATAATACTTTTTGGTTTGTGGATGATATTACTACAGTATCTCATCTCTTTAATAGCAACTCCAACAAAATATTTTGTCAAAAAAAATATTCAGATGATTCCGAATCCTGTGTTACGCAGAGGTGCCAAAGGTACTGGTATGAGAAGTCATTTGAGATTAAGGTTTTGAGGAGTGCAGGGCTGTTGCAAGTTTAAAGCTGCTGTTATTGAAGAGTTTGGTCCTGCTGGGCAGATTATGGTTTTGGTCAAGATGGAAAGCTGATGCTGAGAAGACTTTGAAGACTGACGTTGTAAACATTTGGAAGTATGTTGTTTTGTGTTTATTTTGGATTGTTTTTTTGTTATTTGTTTCTTCCAAAGTATTTGTTTTTTACACGATTTTAATTTTTAACAGATAAATTTATCTTCATTTGTTAAAACCATGTTTAACGCAGGCAAATAGCCTAGTAATAATTCATATGAAATAACCATATATGTTCGTCTCTCATTCACATTCACAATACTAAAAAAAGAAAAGGAACTGACGTCATATTTTTGAACAGTAACTTCTCGGAAGTGACGTAATTAACCAAATACTAGTGGCTTTTGTTTTGATACCACATCAAAAGTACATTAATGAACAAAGAAAAGAAAACACGGTTCTCATCACTCCACTCATGTGGTGTTTCATTAGTTAAAAAGTAACAGGTGTAAACCAACCGAGCTCGGACCCCCATTTGCTAATCTCATACTTAACTTGTTTAACTTAGCGTCTTAGATATTGAGTTCCACTTTATATCTCTATATATTCTATGGTTGAACGCTAAACGATTAATCGGTGAACCTTCGATTAGTCCCTGATTAATCGTTAATCGGAGGTTCACCGATTAATGATTGATTAATCGTTTAGCGGTAAATGACGGTCCTATTCTAGCCAAATTTTGACCAGTTCCTAGTCAAATTTCGACCAAACCTTATAAATTGCCGACAATTACCTAACAAAATGGGTCGATGAGGGGTTAAAAAATATCTACTTAAAAAAACTACATATAAAAATGTGTGTGTATATAACTAAAATTTACATATAAAAATCACAATCCGATTAATTCTGATTAACACCTATTAATCCCGATTAATCACTAAACAGTACCCCGCCGACCGACTACCGCCTAGCGATTCTTACAACACTGATATACACACACACATACATATATAGAGAGAGCGAGAGAGTGAAAAGGGTGTACCACTAAGATCTTAGAGTGTATCTATAAGATGACCCTTAATTTAAAAGGCATCGACTTCGAGCTGGGCTCGTTTCAAACTATGTGTCTAAAGTTAGAGCTCGACTGGTTAATATTTTTTCAGGCTCGAGTTATCATATATTACATGTTCAATTCATCTATTTTACTTATGTATACACGTTACTTGTATATAACAAAATACATATTATTCAATTATTTAGTCATAACTTCTATGTATAAGTAATAATATTTCTTATTTAATTATATATTTAGTATATTATTGTAACACCCGTCTAATTTCATTTGATTTTAAACATATAATATACCATTTCAAATAAAACATTGTTAAAGTAACATAACTTTCATAAAAGAAGTTTATACATAGCATCAACCTTAGTCAACTAGCGACTAAATTAAAACATTACAAAAGCTGTTAAAGATTTGTTTAAGTCCATACACAAGGTCTATTTAAGATTTAAAGCGTTGCGGAAGCTAATAGATAGTGTTCGGTTCTTCAAAAGTTTGCTCGACCATCTTCCGGTTAGTTACTATCAACACCTAGGATAAAAAACACAACAAAAGTTAGTTTTGATCAAGTCTAAGTGATTACAAACAAGTTTCATGGATCAACAATTGAAAATAATAAAAAAAAATTCGGACTGAAGGCGTCGCGTGACGCGACAGGGGCTCGCGCTACGCGAGGCCCTTGTTTTCACAGACTCTTCCATTTTTAATGCTGAACATTCCCAGCTCCAAGTTCAATCAAGTTCCAACTTTAAATAGCCATAACTTTTGACTCGTAAGTCCGTTTAAGGTGATTTTTCTTCCTATACGTCTGTAAATTCATTACAGACATATCTATTATAAATTTGATGTCAAAAATTTATTTTACGGACCGAAAGACTATATGTCACAATGTAGTTATTCGACCCATTCTAACCTTACACAATTTACAACCATTTGACTAATGATCCTATGGCGCCTTATGCCCAACATCCGGGGCTTATTATCACCCGCATTTCTTACCAACTTTTTGGTTTAATTCCTTTGTGATCATTATCGCCATTGTAGATTACTAGAACGTTTAAAACTACAATTTTCCATATTAGTAGATCAATTAGCTCATCTTGTGGAACCATCCACTTATGATGACTACCAATTAGGTTCGTTTACTATACTAAATCTATCAAATTCACAATCCAACCATAATCGACATGAATTCTATCCATAACGCATAGTTCATTCATATTTCAACGAGTGTAACGGATCAAGTTACATACCTTAGCGTACGCCCTTCAACCGCGAATCACCACCGGCTTGTCCACTCGACGTACTGGTATCTTTTCCTATAGAGTTCAATTCAAGACATGTTTAGAACTCTCTTTAGACCTCACTTCGCATAATATACCGAAACATCATACTTATGCGTTAAGGCTTTAAATTTCTATTTTTAAGCCTTCTTTGAGGCATTTTCACAAACACCTTAAAGGCAGATTTATCACAAGATTATATGACAAGTTTCTAGCTTATCATTTAGCCCTAATTTCACTTCAATCAACGTTTTACATGATTGTTAGCTTCTAGATTTCTGAAATCACTTCCAAATTGTCAAATTACATAAAACTAACATCCAATATCCTAGTATTCATCAATTTACTCATAACCCATTAATCACATATAATGGTGTTCATAGATTCACCAAAATTTCCTATGATTTCAACTTTTATTGGTCTAGGGTTTGTTCCTAGACACTATAGTTGTTCTTCAATCATCACAACATATACATGCAACCCTAATTCAGATTTCTCAAATTTTCATGAGAATTTCAAGTTAAGAGTTTTTACTAAATTTTACATACCTTGTAATCCTCTTGCGATGAGGATCACGATTCTAAGCTCGGATTTTCGTTTGGACTAGATTTGCTCCTCCAATTTGAGAATTTTAGTAGAATTCTAGGTTTTGTTGAAGGTGGGTGTCGCCCCCATGTTGTTCTGGTCGACCAGAGCTCCAAAGTGGGGTGTTTGGTTTATGTTTATTTGTTTATTAAAATTCAAGTTTCAATTTTAACAACCTAAACCCCTCCACTTTGATCAACATTGATTTTAGTTACTTTTAACCCTACTTTAGGTTATTTTTTTTTTAGACTTATAACTAATTAGGTTAAAATTCCTAGTTAGTAAATTCTCGTTTATTTATACCTTACAAATTCCAATTTAAGGTTTTATATTTTCGGGGTGTTACAAGTCCACCCCCCTTAAAAGGGTTTCGTCCCCGAAACCGTAGTACGTACCAAATAAAGTAGGGTGAAGACGTCGCATCTCCTCTTCGGACTCCCACGTAGTGTCCGAACCTTTCCTATGCTCCCATTTGACTTTGACTTGATCAATTTGTTTATTTCGTAATTGTTTAACCTTTTGGTCCAAAATCTCCACCGGTCTCACCGCATAATTCAGACTATTATCCACTTCGATATCATCGTAAGGGATATAGGCCGTTTCGTCTGCTAAGCACTTTCTTAATTGTGACACGTGAAACGTGCCATGTATCCCACTCAGTTCCTCCGGTAACTCAAGGCGGTAAGCCACTTTGCCAACCCTTCCGATAATTTTAAATGGCCCAATAAACCTCGGGCTTAGCTTCCCCCTTTTTCTGAATCTAATAACGCCCTTCCAAGGGGAAACTTTTAGCATGACCTTGTCGCCAACCTGGAATTCGATTGACCTTTTCCTTTTATCGGCATACGCCTTTTATCTGTCTTGAGCTGCTTTCAAATGTGCCCGAACTTTTGCAATCTTTTCATTCGTAGCTCATATTATATCTTGGTGAGCGAGTTCTCGTGGACCCACTTCACCCCAACATACCGGGGTTCGACATTTCCTACCATAAAGCATTTCGTACGGTGCCATCTTAATACTAGATTGGTAACTGTTGTTATACGAAAACTCGACTAACGGTAGGTGAACATCCCAACTGCCCCCAAAGTCGATTATACACGCCCGTAGCATGTCCCCCAATGTTTGTATTGTTCTTTCACTCTGTCCATCAGTTTGAGGATGGTACGCAGTGCTAATGAACAATTTGGTCCCCATTTGCTCTTGGAAATCTCGCCAGAAATTCGAAGTAAACCGGGTATCCCTATCAGACACGATGGACACCGGCACCCCATGACGTGCTATTATTTCATTGGTGTAAACTTCTGACATCTTTTCTGACGTATAAGTCTCACGGATCGGAATGAAGTGAGTACTTTTCGTCAACCTATCCACCACTACCCATATGGCATCAAAACCACGATTCGTCTTAGGCAACTTGGTTAATAGATCCATTGTGATATGTTCCCATTTCCAAACCGGAATTTCTAAAGGTTGGAGTTTGCCATATGGTTTCTGATGCTCCGCCTTGACTTGTAAACATGTGAGGCATTTTTCCACATATTTCGCCACATCCCTTTTCATTCCGGGCCACCAATAGTTTTGTTTCAAATCATTGTACATCTTGGTCGCACCCGGATGAATTGAATAACGGGATTTATGAGCTTCATTAAGTAGAAGTGCCTTCACTCCACAAGTATGTGGGACCCATATTCTTCCGGATCGAGTCTTCAACCCATTATGCCCATCCGACAAATCTTTCAACTGACCGATGATTCTTTCTTTCTTCCAATTCTCTTCTTTCATTGCTTCTAATTGCGCCTCTCGAATACGTTCAAGTACACCCGAGGTCACCACTAGTTGCATCGATCTTACTCGTATTGGGACATAATCCGCCTTTCTGCTCAACGCATCCGCCACCACATTAGCCTTTCCGGGGTGATAATGTATTTCACAATCATAGTCTTTCACCGTTTCCAGCCATCGCCTTTGTCGCATATTTAACTCTTTCTGATCGAAAAAATATTTCAAGCTCTTGTGGTCGGTGAATATGGTGCACTTTACCCCATACAAGTAGTGCCTCCATATTTTTAATGCAAATACCACTGCAGCCAACTCGAGATCGTGCGTGGGATATTTCTTCTCGTGTATCTTCAATTGTCTCAAGGCATAGGCTATTACCTTGCCCCGTTGCATCAACACGCAACCGAGCCCCGATAGTGAAGCATCCGAATAAACCACCATGTCTTCGACGCCGTCCGGCAATGTCAATACCGGAGCTTGAGTTAACTTTTCTTTTAGTGTTTGAAACGCTTTTTCTTGATCGGCACCCCAAATAAACTTTTCTTTCTTTTGGGTTAGCTTTATTAGCGGTGACCCAATCTTGGAGAAATCTTGAATGAATCTCCTATAGTATCCCGCAAGCCCCAAAAAGCTTCTGATTTCTGAAGGGTTCTTCGAGGGATTCCATTTTGACACCGCCTCTATCTTTGACGGATCCACCAAAACCCCATCGGCACTTATGACATGGCCGAGAAATTGTACCTCTCGTAACCAAAAGGCACATTTAGAGAATTTTGCATATAACTTCTCTCGTCTAAGTGTCTCTAACACTTCTTGTAGGTGGTGTGCGTGTTCGGCTTCACTTTTCGAATACACCAAGATATCATCGATAAACACGATAACCGACTTATCCAACATTGGCTTGCAAACCCGGTTCATGAGGTCCATGAAAGCCGCGGGCGCGTTTGTTAGCCCAAATGACATCACGAGAAATTCGTAATGTCCGTATCTCGTGCGGAAATCCGTCTTCGGCACATCTTCTTCTTTGACCTTTAGTTGGTGATACCCCGACCTAAGGTCAATTTTTGAAAACCAGCTCGCGCCTTGTAGTTGGTCAAATAAGTCATCTATCCTCGGGAGCGGGTATCGGTTCTTTACCGTGAGTTTTTTTAACTCCCGGTAATCGATACACATGCGCATGCTCCCGTCTTTCTTTCTCACAAACAACACCGGTGCGCCCCAAGGAGACACACTCGGCCTTATGAATCCCTTGTCAAGCAGATCTTGAATTTGGGACATCAACTCTTGTAATTCCGACGGTGCAAGTCGGTACGGGGCTTTTGCTACGGGTTTCGCGCCCGGAATCAATTCGATCCCGAACTTTATTTCCCGTTCAGGCGGTATCCCCGGTAAATCATCCGGAAACACATCTTCATAATCTCGTATTACCGGTACATCTCCAATCTTTCGTGATTCTTTTTCGGGCTCATTAGCGTATATCATAAATGCCTTGCATCCTCGCTTCATAAGCTTGTGAGCTTTCAACATTGAGCATACTATGGGGTTGCCTCCTTTTTCGCCATAAATGGTGACGTGTTTTCCGCTCGGAGATGTTAGTTTTATCTCTTTACGAAAACACACGACCTTTGCAATGTGTTGAGATAGCCAATCCATCCCAACGACTACTTGAAATTCTCCCATCGACATCGGGATTAGATTTATCAAATATTCTTCATCGTCAATGCTCAGTTTACAGTTTTCACATACATCACAGACAATAAAACTCTTGTTATTACCTATCTCTACTTCTAAGGGCACAGGTAATTTTGTTAGAACAAATGAAGGATGTCGAATAAATCCATATGAAACAAAGGATTTATTCGCACCCGTATCAAATAACACGCGTGCAGGAATTGAATTTACAGCAAATATACCTGAGACCACGTCAGGTTCAACCTTCGCTTCTGCGGCGATTAGTTGAAAAGATCTTGCCTTTGCTTTTGGGGCTTCACTTTTCGGGTCCTGCCCATCCTTCTTTCCAACCAGTTCCGGGCATTCTGACTTTTTGTGACCCGTTCGATAACAATTGTAACAAACTGTCACTTTCTCCGGGCACGATATAGCCATATGTCCCGTTTTTTTGCATATGGGACAAGGCTTATCCTTGTAACGACATTCGCCCTTATGACCCTTTCCACAGATTCTGCAACTTGGCGACCCGCCTTTAGTATCAGATTTCTTCGCGGTTTCGTTTGTTCGTGCCTTCTTAGCAGGGCTTGGGTTTACATCTTGTGCTTTCCGTTCACCCCGTTCAATACTCTTTTTCAGTTCGATCTCCCTTTCCCGAGCAGCATTTATGATCTCGGTAAGGGTCTCATATTTTGAAGGGGTGATAAATTCTCTGTACTCAGCACTCAACATGTTATGGTAGTAGTATATCTTTTGTTCTTCATTCGTCACTAGATCATCGCAAAACTTCATCTTATCCATAAACGTTGCCGTAATCTTGTCTATGGTCTCACCCTTGTGTCTAAGTTGCATGAACTCCTCCTTGATTTTATTCATAACCGCCTTGGGGCTATGATGTTTAAGAAACAGCATCTTGAATTCTTCCCACGTCATGACCTTAGCAGCTTCAATACCGATCTCTCTCTTTTTGTTATCTCACCAATCTTTCGCTTGACTCCTTAGTTGACCCGTACCATAGGCTACGTAGTCATCTTCATCACAATGGGTCCTCTCAAATACCCCTTCGATATCACTTAGCCATCGTTGGCACACAATTGGATCAACCTCCCCATTATATATTGGTGGTTTACAGGCCATGAATTCCTTGTATGAACAAGGCTTTCGTCCTCCATGCTTCTCCTTTGCTAAATTTGAATCATCTTCCAATTTCTTGATTCTATCTTCTACTATTGATAAAACTGTGTTTTGAATTTTATCAATAAAGCCCGACAAACTGTTTTCGATCGCCTTTCCAACCTCTTCAGCAATCACTTCCCTCATTTGTTCGGTGACTCTTGGCACCGCATTATCATTACTTCCATCAGCCATCTCTATTTCTGAAATGTTTACACAGGTTGTTAAACATTCCATTTATAACACATGCTTTACTTGTTTTGATTCAATCAAGTTCATAACTTGATTTAATCATTCTTGTTTCAATTCAATCAAGTTTATAACTTGATTTAATCATTCTTGTTTCAATTCAATCAAGTTTATAACTTGATTTAATCATTCTTGTTTCAATTCAATCAAGTTTATAACTTGATTTAATCATTCTTGTTTCATGCATTTCTTGTGTTTGAGTGAGCTTACTCACTCTTTTCATGCATATTTGTACATTTCTCATTCTATACGTAATACATAATTTATTAACAAAATAAGTTAATTCTTACCGGACGATCGATCAAGCTTGAATCGAACACTTTGTTAACAACCTTAGGCTCTGATTACCAACTTGTAACACCCGTCTAATTTCATTTGATTTTAAACATATAATATACCATTTCAAATAAAACATTGTTAAAGTAACATAACTTTCATAAAAGAAGTTTATACATAGCATCAACCTTAGTCAACTAGCGACTAAATTAAAACATTACAAAAGCTGTTAAAGATTTGTTTAAGTCCATACACAAGGTCTATTTAAGATTTAAAGCGTTACGGAAGCTAATAGATAGTGTTCGGTTCTTCAAAAGTTTGCTCGACCATCTTCCGGTTAGTTACTATCAACACCTAGGATCATAAACACAACAAAAGTTAGTTTTGATCAAGTCTAAGCGATTACAAACAAGTTTCATGGATCAACAATTGAAAAAAATATAAAAAATTCGGACTGAAGGCGTCGCGTGACGCGACAGGGGCTCGCGCTACGCGAGGCCCTTGTTTTCACAGACTCATCCATTTTTAATGCTAAACATTCCCAGCTCCAAGTTCAATCAAGTTCCAACTTTAAATAGCCATAACTTTTGACTCGTAAGTCCGTTTAAGGTGATTTTTCTTCCTATACGTCTGTAAATTCATTACCGACATATCTATTATAAATTTGATGTCAAAAATTTATTTTACGGACCGAAAGACTATATGTCACAATGTAGTTATTCGACCCATTCTAACCTTACACAATTTACAACCATTTGACTAATGATCCTATGGAGCCTTATGCCCAACATCCGGGGCTTATTATCACCCGCATTTCTTACCAACTTTTTGGTTTAATTCCTTTGTGATCATTATCGCCATTGTAGATTACTAGAACGTTTAAAACTACAATTTTCCATATTAGTAGATCAATTAGCTCATCTTGTGGAACCATCCACTTATGATGACTACCAATTAGGTTCGTTTACTATACTAAATCTATCAAATTCACAATCCAACCATAATCGACATGAATTCTATCCATAACGCATAGTTCATTCATATTTCAACGAGTGTAACGGATCAAGTTACATACCTTAGCGTACGCCCTTCAACCGCGAATCACCACCGGCTTGTCCACTCGACGTTCCGGTATCTTTTCCTATAGAGTTCAATTCAAGACATGTTTAGAACTCTCTTTAGACCTCACTTCGCATAATATACCGAAACATCATACTTATGCGTTAAGGCTTTAAATTTCTATTTTTAAGCCTTCTTTGAGGCATTTTCACAAACACCTTAAAGGCAGATTTATCACAAGATTATATGACAAGTTTCTAGCTTATCATTTAGCCCTAATTTCACTTCAATCAACGTTTTACATGATTGTTAGCTTCTAGATTTCTGAAATCACTTCCAAATTGTCAAATTACATAAAACTAACATCCAATATCCTAGTATTCATCAATTTACTCATAACCCATTAATCACATACAATGGTGTTCATAGATTCACCAAAATTTCCTATGATTTCAACTTTTATTGGTCTAGGGTTTGTTCCTAGACACTATAGTTGTTCTTCAATCATCACAACATATACATGCAACCCTAATTCAGATTTCTCAAATTTTCATGAGAATTTCAAGTTAAGAGTTTTTACTAAATTTTACATACCTTGTAATCCTCTTGCGATGAGGATCACGATTCTAAGCTCGGATTTTCGTTTGGACTAGATTTGCTCCTCCAATTTGAGAATTTTAGTAGAATTCTAGGTTTTGTTGAAGGTGGGTGTCGCCCCCATGTTGTTCTGGTCGACCAGAGCTCCAAAGTGGGGTGTTTGGTTTATGTTTATTTGTTTATTAAAATTCAAGTTTCAATTTTAACAACCTAAACCCCTCCACTTTGATCAACATTGATTTTAGTTACTTTTAACCCTACTTTAGGTTATTTTTTTTTTAGACTTATAACTAATTAGGTTAAAATTCCTAGTTAGTAAATTCTCGTTTATTTATACCTTACAAATTCCAATTTAAGGTTTTATATTTTCGGGGTGTTACAATTATATACAATCTTAAAGGACAAAGTCGGTGGATTTCCACCGACTTTGCCTACATTCAAGCCCACATGCAATTGTCTTCTTTGATTCCAGCCAATTGTAAGGTTTTCCATTTGCTCAATAATTTGTCGTTATCCAGGTGTCACCTACAAAACAAAAACATAAAATCAATATAAAGTAGTATATTTTCTACACAAATCGGTGCAATTAGAAGTAAAATAATTCGCAAATCGTAATAACCCTTTTCCACATAATACTTTGAGTAAAATACATTTTGACCCCTTGCTTTTAGTTTTTTTTTAAATTGCGTTTTGAGTCCATTTCGACATTTCCTCTTTTCACCCATACTTTGAGTAAAATACATTTTGTCCCCTTGCTTTTAGTTTTGTTAAATTGCTTTTGAGTCTCTTTCCTTTCCAAGTTAAACTTCAATTTTTCACCCATACTTTGAGTAAAATACATTTTGGCCCTTTACTTTTAGTTTTGTTAAAGTGTGTTTTGCAGTGGCGGAGCTTGGCCAAAAGTTTCGAGGGGGAGTAAAGTGATGGGACCCAACATTTTTTTCCTATCGTTATGTTTCGGGTCGGGTCGGGTTGGCTATTTGATTCAAGTCGGGTCAAATAATAATAGTTCCAAATAAAACAAAGTTTATATTTACCAGACTACCCATCATTTATATAAAAAGTTTATAAATATTTAGGATATACAATTTAGGAAAAATAATCAGGGGGGGGGGGGCGATCCTATATAATTTTAAAATTTTTGAACGAAAAATCAAAACTTATACAATTCTAACCGAAACATTAGGGTGGGCAGGTGCACCCCCGGGCACCCACTATACTTCGCCCATGGTGTTTTGAGTCCATTTCCTTTCCAAGTTAAACTTAAATTACATTGCAATTTAGACCATTGAGGTTTAATCTCAAAATTTTATAATGTTTCAACTTTATCGTTGTACCGTATATCTATACATTTTTAGCTTATCGTTTTCTTTAATTATTTCGTTCAATAAATTTCTTTTTTAAAAAACTAAACGTTTGGATTCAACCATAAATTGAGTTGAACTGAATACGTCAAGACATGCGCTTTCATATGGTTTGCGCATGACATAGCGTTTGGACTAATCTGTTTGCAATGTGCCCATGACGCATGGCCCGCGGGTTGTATTATAAATATTACAATTTATATGTCGGTATAAATTCGAGTTGGTATACGTTTTATAACAACCCTCCTAAATATTTCCCGACACCCCTAATATATTTAAAATGTCCCAATATGTCTTAAAATATACCCCGTATGAGAAAACCGAGCACAAAATACCTTTAATATTACAAAAATAAAATAAAAACATAAAAATAGGACGCTCGCGGGCCGCGTAGCCCTTGGCTACCTCCTACGCGGGGCGCGACAGCAAGTCACCAGGGCATCACCCAGCGCTGCCACGTGTCGTGCAATGTGTCGAGGCTACGAGTGCTGACTAGTCATAGCTAGGCCCTACAACCCTATGTCGCGGGCCGCGTAAGACCTTGGTATGGTCTTCGCGGGGCGCGGGAGACCCCCTGAGCAGCCTTATAAATTTGATCGAGAGGCTTCAGTCTTCGTCGTTCATTTCTCTTTTCTCTCTCTCGAATTTCTATATAGTCAAAGTAATTTTCGGGCATAATACCCCCCTAATTAACGAAGTTCTACCCCGTTGTAAGTATTATAACCCCGGTTACGTATTAGATACGCTGCCCGATAGATCCAGGATTTCGTAACGGCTGTCGTGGTTCTGCCGGACGTAGTCGTTGGAATGCCGTCTCGGGGAGGGTATTACTAATGTAAATATTGGGTTATTATACTAACGCGTGTGCATTTGTGTAATTAATAGATAATCACCAGGAAATCCTAAAGGAAAACCCTAAGACAACAATGTGAGTAATCTCCTTTTTGTAAATTGTTTTACAAAACCTTAAATGTTTTACAATGTGATTAGCAGTGATTGAGTCTTTGTAATTCTTCACTTACTGCCGGTATGTTGGGGTTTTGTATACAAAATGTGGAAGACGTTACCATTGGACAACGAGTTAGCCAATGAGTAATATGATCCACCAGTCAGTATTGACAGTACTGAATGAGTAATTGTGTAGATGTAAACATTGTAATCGCTCCCAATACTGTTTAATGATAAAATTTGTTTTGATTAAACTGGGATTCACTCACCAGTATTTCCCACTGACAAATGTTTTTAAAACGCGTTTCAGGTAACAAAATGTAAGAGCCAATTAGAAGCCAGCTGGAGAGCACTGAAGGCTTGGAAAAATGTGGCTATAAAAGTTACCTAAAAGACGATGTTTTAAATTCAATAAAATAGGGTTTGTCCCTATAAACGTATTGTAATAAGAAACTTGGGTTTACCCATGTGTTTATTAATATAAAAATGTGGTATTTACTCTGATAAAATATTTCCTAACTACGGTCCTGAAGTAAATTCCGCTGCCAAAATGATTAAACACCAGATACCACTGAAACTGACCGCGGCCGCCCGTTCCCGGGGAATAAGGGGGCGGGGGTTGCGACACGTTTCGATGTAAACTTTTTTAAGGAACAAGTCAGGTCAAATATATTTTGGTTTTTGATTGTTTTATGTACGTTTCCAATTCTACGTTTCGACCCTACCGCTGTAACGCCCAGCGCTGTAACAACTCTCATCAAAAGTCATAATTATTAAATTAATTTGACCAATAGGAAACCCTAATTGAGACACCCAAGTGATTCTGTGCAAACCCTAAAATTTCTAGTACAGTTGGAATCAGGATTAGGGCCCCTAAAACTCAGGGGGGGTAAACCCTAGTTGATGATTATCTATAAAAGTTGCTGTCAACAAGTGAAAATTCGAAATATATGAGTCAGCTAAGCTAGTCCCACACGTGGCTACTCTATAACCGACTTTCAAACCCTTACGATGCGTAGAGGTGTATGGCCTACGATGCGCAGGCCTATTAAGGAACCATACGATGCGCAGGCTGTTATGGCCTACGATGCGCAGCCAGGTTAAAACACCATACGATGCGTATGGGATTGTAGGCCTACAATGCGCAGGGCTTCTCAAAGTTCACCTATAAATAGAGGACATTGGCACTTGCTTTCTGGACATTTTACGTCGAAAGAATTCACGATTATACATTGAGATACCTTCTGTATACTTCAATTAACACACACAGGCACTAAATTGAAGCTGCAATCAGGGTATTAGCACAATCGCTGCTACGATTCATTGTCCGATTGATCAAAATATCCAATGAATGTTTAAGTGCCGCCCACATTAGGGTTATACTTTATCGTTCGTCATTAATTTGACGGATCATCGTTAATTCGATGGATAAAGTATTATACTTTGTCGTTCGTTGTTAATTCGACGGATCATCTTTAATTCGATGGATGAAGTATTGCACTTTGTCGTTCGTTGTGAGAATTTGATCTCGTGAGTTATCGTAAATGCTGGATTGATTACTAACCCCAAATTGTGTGCTTGTTATTGAAATTAGGATAAAAGTCTAATCAGTAGGCTAGGCTCTGCCCGTATAAATCTGCAATGTGAGTCATTCTCTCTTTTTATCAAATATATTTACAATATCATGTTTTTCTCACAGTTTGTGAGTCATTCTCTCTTTTTATCAAATATATTTACAAAATCATGTTTTTCTCACAGTTTGTGAGTCATTCTTCTTTTCTCACAGTTTGTGAGTTATTTCATCAAATTGTTTTACAATACCTCAAATTATTTTTCAAGGTTATAATTACAGGGACTAAGTCGTGGATATCTTGAATTACTGGTTAGTGGGGTATTGTGCACATTACTAATTTTCTCCCAGTTAGGTTCATTGACCTACTCGGGATAATCACTGTTAGGTTCATTGACCTACAGGGATAAGCATCACTATTTAGGTTCATTGATCTAAATAGTGGTATGACCATCGTCACCATTGTGACAGAATGCCAGATAAAAATAAGATAGAAGCCATTGTAATCGCTCTTATGCTGTAATTGATAACTATGCATCATTATGCAAAATAGAATGATTCACTCAGTATTTCCCGCTGACAAAACATTTTTCAAACATGTTTCAGGTGATCACATATGATCTAGGAAAAGTGCCATATAGCACTACAAGCTCAAGGAAGTGGCTCAGTATAAAATAAAGAAACATGTTTTATGAAAATAAAAAGATTTCTTTGTGAAATCAAACTATTGTAAATTACCGGGTTTATCCCGAGTTGTGAAATAAAATAATCGGGAAATATTTACATTTTAAAAGATCCTGATGAAAACTTCCGCTGTAAAACTCAATTAAATAAATACCGCAGTATTTTCTGTCCCGCGGCTCCTGAAACGGGTCAAACTGGGTCGGGGGCCGTGACAGAAAAAGGTGGTGTCAGAGCCACTTATCGAGCCACTGATTTAAGCCAATTAAGTATTTAGAAAATACTTAATAAATTTTTTATTAATTGCTATTTTGTGATTATATGTTTTATTATCTGACTAAATTTGAATAGTATGGGCAGATTTTTATATGTTAACAATATTGTAATATTTATTGCTCTATCATCATTAAAAAAAAATCATTATATATAAATTTACTTGATTATATATGGAATTACCTAATTTACAAATATAGTATTACTATATTGCTGTAAGGAAATTACATTTTTATGTTTGAAGTATATTCTTATTTAAAAATTTTGTTTAGTTATTTATTATTAATAATTTTATTATTAATAATAAAATATTAATAGTAGTAGTATTAAGATTATTTTTAAATACTAGGGTTATTATCAAAGGCAGATATTGGATAGCCTAGCCTTAGTTAGGCATGGACTGATCACCTATGCTTAAACAAGGCAGCACTAACCAATATCCACCATGATAATGACTAGTTAATATATATAAATTAAGTCATCATACTTATTTAGTATATAGATTTTTATATGTTAACTACTGTAATAGTAAATATAAATCTTTAAATATTCTGATTTAAAGTTTAGTATTTTTATTATCTACAGTCTAGAAAATTTATAAATAAATTACAAATAAAACCTAGTATGTTTTAATTTTCAGTTGGTTTGGTAGTATGAAATACTATTTAAAAAGTTGTTTTATAAAATTTTGTTATAACTTAGTAATTGTGTGTATATTGCATAAACAGCATGAGTGATCTGTCAGAAGCCCTTTAGAATTTAAATCTCTATCCAGTAAGAATAGAAGTTTCCAGAGATTTCAATAAGTATATACCAGATATAGAAGGACCTATAGAATTCAATGCTTTACCTCTCGAGAAACCTAAGCCTAAGAAAATGGAAATTGGGGAAAGTTCTAGGCAAATAGAGGGATTACCATCTCAAGAAGAACTAGATTTTATAATGGCAACTGATGATACTATTAAGCCTGTTAATGAAAATAATTTTATAAACTTAGAACCAGCTATTCCAAACCTTTCAATCCACTCGCAAATAGACGAATGGGTGAGTAATGAAATCCTGTTACAAAACCATCCCTATAGGCTTTTTCCTAAGATCAAACCAGAACTTTTACCAAATTCACCAATAAGTAACGAGAATAGGACTGAACTCCATCATTTTGACAACATGGATGCTGGGAATAGGATCCAAGAGACTTTGGGACAGATCTCCTGGAAATACGATAAGAAGGAACGCCGTTACTAGAACATCACCTGATAAAGGATAGGGGATTATGAAACTGTGGTTGTGTAATAGTAATAGTAAAATCATTATGTGTAAAATAAATAATAAAACGGGTATATATAGAAACAAGATATAAGGAAATTTTAGAAAAGTTACAATTTTGTTTGTATATTCGTTTATGTGATTATATGCAATTAAATTGTGATATTGGATTATTTCCTTTATACTAATTATTTATCTATAAATTAGATATCAGATGGAAAACGCTAATAATGAACCAGTTAATGAGGTTAATCAATCTGAGCAACAATCAGGGAACCAATACGTGACTAGGCAAGATATAGAAAATATCATTGCTCAAGGGATAGCCAACGCTATTCCAGGAATAGTTGCTCAAGGGATAGCCAATGCTATTCCAGCAATCATTGCTGCTGTTAAAAATCCAATCAAACCGCAGCAAGTTGTTCCTAGTAAACGCATTTCTGAAGATAATTTCAGTAATAGCGTAAATGGAAGCGGTAATCATGTTAATCATGATAATGAACCACGGCAAGCTCCGCTCCCTAAGAAAAGGAAAGTTGCAACGCCTGGTTGCACTTATAAAGAATTTCTTGCTTGTAAACCCACTGAGTTTGCAGGCAATGAAGGAGCGACTGCGGCACTACGTTGGTTAGAGAAAACCGAGGCAGTAATTGCCATAAGTAAATGTGCTCAGGATGATCAGGTCATGTACGCATCAAACCTTTTCAAAGAAGTAGCGCTAGAATGGTGGAATACGGTGTTACAAGCAAAAGGAAGAAGGATGGCGTATGCTATGAACTGGGAAGAATTTAAGAGTCTTGTAGAAAGAAAATTCTGTCCCGAGTATGAAAAGGAACAAATGGCAAATAAGTTTCTAACTCATCGGATGGTGGATGTAGATTGTCGAGGGTATACTACGACATTCTTCGAATATGCTCGAGTGGTACCAACCCTGGCTTCGCCAGAGCCGGTACTTATTTCTCGTTATATTTGGGGATTGATTTCCGAGATCCGTACTATCGTCAAGGCTGCGAAACCTCGTACGATTGATGATGCAGTAGAATTAGCTAATACTATGACTGACGAGCTAGTACGGACAAGAGAAGAAAATAGAAGGAAGGAAGTAGCCCAAAAGATTACCCAAGAATTCAGTTCGGGTAACCATAACCATTTCAAGAAAGGAGGGAATGGGCAATCTTCTACTAGTCCATTTTGCAATTTTTGCAAAAGGAAGCATTTTGGAAGATGCAAAGGATATTGCAATATTTGCAAGATTCCAGGGCATCAAGAAGAAGACTGTAGGAGGAAGAAATTTTCAGTTTGCTACAACTGTAGAGAAACTGGACATCTTAGGCCAGATTGTCCAAAACTGAATAAACCATTTGATAATAAAGCCAAACCGGTAGAAGGAGCAAAGAGGAATGCAAGAGCCTTTCAGCTGACTACTCATGAAGCCGAGATGATTCCAGATGTGATAGCCGGTATGTTCTTAGCTTACAACATTTACCTAAAAGTATTATTTGACTCTGGTGCAAACCAAAGTTTTATAAATACTTTATTCTGCCAAACTCTTAACTTACCGTTAACAAGCATTAGATAAATTTCTACAGTAGAATCGGCAGATGGGAATTTAGTTAAAGTAAATAAGGTTCTGCAAAATGTAGAAATAGAACTTTTAAGTTATAAGTTTTCTGCAATCCTATTATCTATGAAATTAGTTGAATTCGATGTTGTGATCATTATCTGTGATCAGAATTTCTTAGAAATTCAATCAACCATCGGAGAAGTAATTATGATTACAGGAGATAAACCATGTAAGCCTATGAAGTTCATATCAGTAATGGAAATTGCTAATTATGAACGAAAGCAAGGAATAGTATATATGATTTCAGTAATCATTAATACTAAAGATACAGAAATTAAGGAAATTTCTGTAATTTCAGAATACCCAGATATATTTCCAGAAAATTTACCTGGATTACCATCAGATATGAAGATAGAATTTAAGATTCATCTAATTCCAGGAATTATACCGATAAACCAGGGAACCTTATCGGTTAGCACAATATTGGTTGTTAAGAAAAAGAAAGTTTCGATAAGAATGTGTATTGATTATAAGAAATTGAATAAGGTTATAATTAAGAATCAATACTCATTACTTAGAATTAATGATCTATCCGATCAATTTCAGGAAGATAGATAGTTTTCTAAGATCCACTTATGTTACGGATATTATCAATTAAAAGTATCAGAGGAAGATGTACCTAAGACTGTTTTCAGAACTAGGAATGGTCATTACTAGTTTACAGTCATGCCCTTCGGATTAAAGAATGCAACTGCAGCATTCATGGACATGATAAATAGGATCTGTAAACCATATTTGGATAAATTCGTAAATGTCTTCAAATGACGATATACTTATTTATTCCAAAAATCAGGAAGAATATTGTCAGCAATTGCATGCACTCTTAACTTTGTTAAGAAAAAGAAAAGCTTTACGCCAAATTTTCGAAGAATGAATTTTGACTGCTAGAAGTGCAATTCTAGGTCATATGGTGAATCATGAAGGTATTCACTTAGATCTTGCTAAGATAGCAGTAATTACCAAATGGAAGATTCTGCAATCCGCAATGGAAATTAGGAATTTTGTAGGTTTAGTATTATAGACAGTTTATTAAGGAATTTTCAAAATAGCTATACCATTAACTAAGTTAACCTGTAAAACAGTTCAGTTTGATTAGAGAAGAAGAAGCTTTTAGGATATTAAAACATAAATCCTAGCCTTACAAAAAGGAACTGAAGATTTTGAAGTATACGGTAATGCTTCAAAGCTATGATTTGGATATATGTTAATGCAACGTAAAAAGGTAATTGCGTATGCCTCAAGGCAATTGGAAAAGTATGAAGAAAATTTTATCACGCATAATTTAGAAATTTAGAGCCATAATTTTTGCCTTAAGATTTGGAGATATTATCTGTATGGAAGTAAGGATACTATCTATACAGATTATAAGAAGTTAAGATATATATATTTGGGCAAAAAGAATTTGAGGCAAAGAAGATGGATGAAAATCCTAAGTGACTACAATTGTGATATTCAGTATCACGAAGGAAAGGATGAAAACAACAAGAGATAGTCATAAGAATTATACAGATAATAGATGAAATCCGTTGGAGTTCGAGTTGGCGACAAAATATAATTGGAAGTATCTCCTTGGAAAGGAGTTGTTAGATTTGGTAAGAAAGGAAAGCTAAGACCAAATTATGTAGGATCATTTCCAGTAATTCAACATATTGGATTAGTTGCTTATAGTTTACAACTACCAGGAAGGTTAGTTGGAATACATGATATATTTTATATATCCAATCTCAAGAAATGTCTATCAGACGAATCTTTGGTAGTACCTTTCCAAGATATAAAGTAACAAATAATGTTAAGTAAAGTAGGATTCAAAGACAGGATCCTAATATACTTGGGAACTGGAATCCGAAATAAAGAGAAAGTATTCTCAATTATTCCAGTAAATCTCGAGGACGAGATTTTTATTAAGTTGGGGAGAATGTAACAACTCTCATCAAAAGTCATAATTATTAAATTAATTTGACCAATAGGAAACCCTAATTGAGACACCCAAGTGATTCTATGCAAACCCTAAAATTTCTAGAACAGTTGGAATCAGGATTAGGGCCCCTAAAACTCAGGGGGGGTAAACCCTAGATGATGATTATCTATAAAAGTTGCTGTCAACAAGTGAAAATTCGAAATATATGAGTCAGCTAAGCTAGTCCCACACGTGGCTACTCTATAACCGACTTTCAAACCCTTACGATGCGTAGAGGTGTATGGCCTACGATGCGCAGGCGTATTAAGGAACCATACGATGCGCAGGCTGTTATGGCCTACGATGCGCAGCCAGGTTAAAACACCATACGATGCGTATGGGATTGTAGGCCTACGATGCGCAGGGCTTCTCAAATTTCACCTATAAATAGAGGACATTGGCACTTGCTTTCTGGACATTTTACGTCGAAAGAATTCACGATTATACATTGAGATACCTTCTGTATACTTCAATTAACACACACAGGCACTAAATTGAAGCTGCAATCAGGGTATTAGCACAATCGCTGCTACGATTCATTGTCCGATTGATCAAAATATCCAATGAATGTTTAAGTGCCGCCCACATTAGGGTTATACTTTATCGTTCGTCATTAATTTGACGGATCATCGTTAATTCGATGGATAAAGTATTATACTTTGTCGTTCGTTGTTAATTCGACGGATCATCGTTAATTCGATGGATGAAGTATTGCACTTTGTCGTTCGTTGTGAGAATTTGATCTCGTGAGTTATCGTAAATGCTGGATTGATTACTAACCCCAAATTGTGTGCTTGTTATTGAAATTAGGATAAAAGGCTAATCAGTAGGCTAGGCTCTGCCCGTATAAATCTGCAATGTGAGTCATTCTCTCTTTTTATCAAATATATTTACAATATCATGTTTTTCTCACAGTTTGTGAGTCATTCTCTCTTTTTATCAAATATATTTACAATATCATGTTTTTCTCACAGTTTGTGAGTCATTCTCTCTTTTTATCAAATATATTTACAAAATCATGTTTTTCTCACAGTTTGTGAGTCATTCTTCTTTTCTCACAGTTTGTGAGTTATTTCATCAAATTGTTTTACAATACCTCAAATTATTTTTCAAGGTTATAATTACAGGGACTAAGTCGTGGATATCTTGAATTACTGGTTAGTGGGGTATTGTGCACATTACTAATTTTCTCCCAGTTAGGTTCATTGACCTACTCGGGATAATCACTGTTAGGTTCATTGACCTACAGGGATAAGCATCACTATTTAGGTTCATTGATCTAAATAGTGGTATGACCATCGTCACCATTGTGACTTGTCACCATTGTGACAGAATGCCAGATAAAAATAAGATAGAAGCCATTGTAATCGCTCTTATGCTGTAATTGATAACTATGCATCATTATGCAAAATAGAATGATTCACTCAGTATTTCCTGCTGACAAAACCTTTTTCAAACATGTTTCAGGTGATCACATATGATCTAGGAAAAGTGCCATATAGCACTACAAGCTCAAGGAAGTGGCTCAGTATAAAATAAAGAAACATGTTTTATGAAAATAAAAAGATTTCTTTGTGAAATCAAACTATTGTAAATTACCGGGTTTATCCCGAGTTGTGAAATAAAATAATCGGGAAATATTTACATTTTAAAAGATCCTGATGAAAACTTCTGCTGTAAAACTCAATTAAATAAATACCGCAGTATTTTCTGTCCCGCGGCTCCTGAAACGGGTCAAACTGGGTCGGGGGCCGTGACAAGCGCCCCTAAACTTTAGGCAGTTGGCAAGATCAGTCCTTGAACTCCTATAAATTGTTAATCTTAGACCTTGTGGTTATGAAATGTTGATACTTTGGAAATTCTGGTGTGAATCTTATTATTATGATGCTTGATTCTTGAAACATAAACTATGAGACTTGATACAAATACTAGACTCTTGATGCTTGACCCTTGATGCTTTACGAATAAACTAGATACTTGACTCTTTATACTATGGAAGCTAGATTCTTATCATTGATACTTGATACTTGGACTCTTGATTCTTGATGATTGAGAAGCAATGATTCTAGACCCTTGAGACATAAATTGGTGCTTGACTCCTTAGACTCGTGAAGCTTGATTCTTGGTTAAACGAGAGACTGGAGCCTTGTCACTGGCTGAATCTATGAAACTATGAGACTTCGGTACTTATGATGTAATCTAATTAATAAAATACTTTGCATAAATTTATATATATAACGCAACGCCTAACTTTACGTAAAAACAAACCAGAACGGAAACACAAAAGGTTGGGTTGGCCATGGTGGCCGACCGATCGGATGACCAGCCGATCGGATGGCCAGCCGATCGGATGACCAGCCGATCGGACGGCTCCCAGCTGAACCACCTTCCTCTCCTTTATCTCCTTCACCTATAAGCAATGTTGTAGAAGGCGCTAGGCGCTAGTCGGGCGGTGAGGTACCGCCTAGGGATTAATCGGGATTAATCAGAATAGGATTTTTATATGTATTTTTTCAAAATTATACATATATACCCTATAATATAAAAATAATACTTCAAAATTCACATAAATACTTCAAGTTTCAGATAGTATGGTTCGATTTTGACCGATTTTGACCAATTTTGACCGCCTAGGACTGATTTTGACCGATTAATCTAGTCCGATTAATCCGATTTTTGACCACCTAGGACCGATTTTCACCGATTACGACCGCCTACGACCGATTTTGACCAAAACCGATTAATTCCACCGACTAGCTTAAAATTAATCAGTAGCCTACCGCCTAGCGCCTAGGCGCCGATTAATCGGCCGCCTAGGCCGATTTCTGCAACCATGCCTATAAATAGGCTGTCACATCACCATTTCAAGTGATGTGACAGCTCTGACCGAACCAAACGCACGCGCACGCTATTTCTTCATTTTCTCATCGATTTCGGTACGTTTCAAGCTAGATCTGTTAAAGCACCGGATCGATGACGAACATCAAACATTGCACTTGATTCAAGACATGAAGAACAAAATATGAACAAGATAGAAATATGTAGAAGATGAATCTCTTTATTAATGAACCAGTCATCACAGATTACACAAACCAAAGGAGTATACATCATCTACAAGCTGGTTTAGATCACAAAGATCTAAACCCTAGCTTTCTCTCACTAACACATATTCTCTCTCTCTCTAGGATGTGCACACCAGGAGGAACAAGAAGTTAGGAGAGGTGCACCAAGCCTCTTCAAGGGTTGCCCTAATCTACCCTATACAACACATATATATAGACTAGGGACTAAAACCCGGACAAAACAATCTACACAAAACACGGACAAGAGAAACAATACATAAACCCTTTCTCTAGTCCTAAACCAAACCCCTGACCTTTGTCCTAAACATAAACCCTGACAAAAGTCTAGACATAAACTTGGACAAATTGTCCAAGGATAAAACTTGGACAAATTGTCCAAGGATAAACCTTGGACTAAGTTTCAAGACATGTACAATAAAGACCCTAACAATTGGAAAGCATGCACTTATCACCCAAAGTGCACTAACAAACTCCCCCTGGTCAGTGCATGGTCTTCATGTGGTCTTGAATTCTTCATTATCGTTGACTTTAACTTGGACTTCTGCTTTGGTTGACCAGAACTGATAAGCGACAGTTACCCTGCAGGAACTGCACTTACAGTCTCCCCCTTAACTGTTGCTATCAGTTCTATTTGACATTGATATCTTCAGTCATCGAATACTGCACTTACAGACTCCCCCTTGACTGATGATATCATGCCTACTTTTAACTTTGGCTGAGAGTTGATCTTTCCGGTAGAGCACAGCGATCTTCAACCCTTCTAATAAAAGACTTGCTGACGATCACTTAATACCGCTTTGAGAAACCTGAAGAATCCAACATCAAACACTGTTGATCCTCCCCCTCAATCTACTCCTGAATCAAGTTAACGGGAACCGACCTACAACCACATGTAAGAATATCGCTCGATACATTAATCTTCAAACCTAACCAACAGCAGAAAGAAACATTGGATTTCCAATGCCCAGCCTTGAACACTTCAAATTCCACAAAGACATGAAGCTCAGTTCGATAAGTTACTAACAAACTGAACTTTGTAAAAGTACATCCACCATCGTGATCAGAGTCTTCAACCGAGTGTCTGAAATCATTTCATCTCGAATCTTCAAGATCCAATCTCGTATCTTCACGAATCCACCAATTACCCGATGACTTTCGTCTCCAATCTCCCCCTCAATGTAAGAACCCCTATTTCGAGAATCTGATCTGTCACCAACTTGGAAGAGGGACCAAGAAGACTAATCTTCTCTACTCTAACCGGCATACGATAAAGGCTTGACCTTCAACTAGTTGCCAAACGAACAATTTGCTTCATCACGTCAACACTGGATTAAACCTCGAACAAACTTGACAAAACTCAATCATACACTAGCTCTAACTTGCTTCATGTTTTAAACACTTCGCCACCGGTAAGATTAACACTAAGTTAATCTCAAAGATAGTAAACATGAACTTGTTTCGATGTAGCACCACGGGCTTTTGATTTACAAAGAAATAGGAACTTCAAAATATTTACTCCCCCTTTTTCTTTGTAAAAAATACAAAAGTCCAAACAAGTCTTACTCTCTTCACCTCCTCACTTGATCCGGACAACATAAGTACCATAAAACTTTTCGATAATCCGAAACCGACTTCAAGTTTCCAAACTACACATAATTCTGACTCTTAGTTAGTTATCCGGTACCCAGGTAACCCGGAATAACTAGAAAAACTCGGAACATGCACAACTCGAAACTTCCGAACTACACAAGCTTCTAAACTTAGTTAAAACTCCGGTACCCCAGGTAACCCGGAATTCTAGAAAATTCGGAACTCGTAAAACCCGAAAGCTCTTGAAACCTCGAATCAGATCATCGGAACAATACTTAGAGTACAAAGAAATTCGGAACAAACAAAATTGGTTTTGAAAGTTGGTTTTGAATAACTCGGAACCGAATTATACCAAAACTCGGATCTGAATTTGACCAAAAACTCGGACCTGAATAGTTACTAAAACCCGGACCTGAATTTGGACCAAAAACTCGGACCTGAATGGATTTACATAACTCGGAACTGAACTTGACCAAAACTCGGATACGGTTAAAGAAACTCGGAATTGAACCGAAACTCGGAACTGATTAAAATTCATAACATTCAAAACTCGGACCTGTTTGCATGCAGAGAAAACTCAGAACAAGTAAAGTTACTCGGACTAATACCAAGCAAATTGGACCCTTTACATGCAGAGAAAACTCGGAACAGGTGTAAAATCGAAGATTACAAACTCGGAATATATCCACTATCATTAAAAACTCGAAACAAATCCAAGCAAAACCCAGACCTGCTAAACTGATTACTAAAATCCGGACCTGCTAAAACTCGGAACTGAAAGTTGGTTTTGAAAACTCGGAGATAGACTAAGAAGAAACTCGGACCAAAATACCTTATACTAGGACCAAGAAAGAGTTTTAAACTTGGACAACTATCAAACAGGAAAGAGTTTTAAACAGGAAAGAGTTTTAAACTTGGACCAAGAAAGAGTTTTAAACTTGGACCAAGAAAGAGTTTTAAACTTGGACAACTATCAAACATGAAAGAGTTTTAAACAGGAAAGAGTTTTAAACTTGGACCAAGAAAGAGTTTTAAACTTGGACAACTAAGAAAGAGTTTTAAACTTGAACCAAAATACCTTATACTCGGACCAAGAAAGAGTTTTAAACTTGGACAACTATCAAACAGGAAACTCGGACCAAGATTTTATGGAGAAACTCTGACTTTTTATACTAGAAAAGGAAAAACTTGGACAAGTGTAAAACTCGGACAAACTTAGAAACAAGCTTCCGGATTATTTCCCCAGTGTGACTTCACACTAGTTCATCAATAGTCCTGAAGCACAAACACCGAAGGAAAAACTCTGAATGAAACCTCTGAAGGAAAAACACTGAAGGAAAACCCTGACTTGATGTTGAAAGATTAACTCGGACACGAATAACACTTACATAAAATTCGGACATTGCCTTTTTTAGATCAAAACCCTAGAACTGCAACAAGAAAAACCATCAAATCAATGTGTGATGTTAAGGAGTGACGGTGGTGTTTTGTAAAAGATCACACGTTATACAACATCATCACGTGTGGTTTGATGACCACCCGGGTAGCCTTAGGAGGCAAATCCCATCTCGATCATGTATACCTGTCACCATAATTCACATTGTGTCCATAGAGATTTTCATCTTATAAGGCCATTGAATATTAAAATGGTACACATTTAAGAGAGATTGTTTGTAGGAGTTCGTTTTCAAAACACACAAAAAAATTATTTTGTGAAGAAAACTCACGACACATATGATAAGTATTTTAATTCATATGCTCTTAGATTATTTAGGGATGCTAGTAAACACTTTTGAATATTTAGCACATTATGATGCTCTATTGATGACCTATAATCATATTAGATTTTATATGATTTATTTTGTGCAATATATTCTACATGATAAAACTTTTAGTTTTTAAATATGGTTTTCTGGCCATATTTGCCGTATGAAATATTTTTAGATATTTAGTATTACTTTCGGTAGGGATTTAAGAATTACAAGTGTTATAACGAAACGTAGTAAATTTCTTTAAGATTTACTAGAATACAAGGCATTAACGATCATAAAACATGGAATGTATGGGTAAGATATTGGTGCTTTTCATGAGCATTTGATATGATAGTAATATCTGAAATAGACATGCATAAGCAAAGTATATACATTTATATTTGCTTTATAACATCTTAAGGTTTGTAATGGTTTAACGGTTGTTTTCTTACCCTTTATAACATTAGGAAACGGGGTCGTATTGATTGGACGTGGCATATAGTAAAGTGTGACGATCTCAAGTTTGAAAAGATTTGACATTTTTATATATTCAATAGAACTTTGGGTTGTAGATTATATTAAGCTCATGATTTTCTTTTTGATCCTAATGGTTATAATCTTTAATGTTGCTAATATGTTTAATATTCAATCCAATCCAATCTTATTAATATAATAAGATGAGAAATTTATTTCCAATGTAAGTGATCACAATCATATGTAAACCGTAAATGTATTCTTAAAATCTTAACAACTAGATGGAAGCCCCTGCCGCGATGCGGTCGGGGGCTTAGAAATTTAGACATAACATATACGAACAACATAAAGTGTGTCGATGATCGCCTTCAATTCAACTTGCAACCCATTCTGAACCTGTAGTGAAATATTTATGTAGATAAAATATTCCAAAATTATGATGTATTACTATACAAAAATTTTCACAAACTTATATTACCTCGCTCGTGCAATCTATTGGCATAAGTTTTTGTTGTCCTAAATTTTCCTGCTAAGAGCCATTTATTACTAATTATTGGCCGGGTATCAAATAAATTATACAACTATTGGCATCTCATAAGCATAAGAGGATCATTAGATAGGAACTAAATAAAATGATCGAGAACAATCTATACTAATGATTAGAGAAGCATAAGAAGATCATTAGATATGAACTAAATAAAATGATTGAGAACATCTATACTAATGATTAGAGAAGAGTATTTCAACCCATTTAAAAGATCATTTAAATATACGAATGTGATCTTGTATCTAACTTGTTTGGATATCTTATACCTTTGCTTTTGGGTTTAACATAATACATCTGGCCATTAAACTGGCAATGCCATCCATCACCTGTTCTTGGCTAGCAACTATGTAGTTCACATCATCAGTCCCACTCTTGTCTTCAACATTACCATGTACCAATACATGAGAGACCAAAACCAACAAACTTGGTTCTTCACAGCCAACATTGATTAAAAGTACATCTACCTGAAGATCCATTCCTAGCAAAATAGAATCCACACAATGTGATCAATAGCTATGTCACGGCCCCCGACCCGGTTTGACCCGTTTCAGGAGCCGCGGGACAGAAAATACTGCGGTATTTAATTAATTGAGTTTGACAGCGGAAGTTTTCATCAGGATCTTTTAAAATGTAAATATTTCCCGTTTATTTTATTTCACAACGCGGGATAAAACCCAGTAATTTACAATCATTTGATTTCACAAAGAAATCTTTTATTTTACAAAACATGTTTCTTTATTTTATACTGAGCCACTTCTTTGAGCTTGTAGTGCTATATGGCACTTTTCCTAGATCATGACAGATCACCTGAAACATGTTTGAAAAAGGTTTTGTCAGCGGGAAATACTGAGTGAATCATTCTATTTTGCATAATGATGCATAGTTATTAATTACAGCATAAGAGCGATTACAATGGCTTCTATCTTATTTTTATCTGGCATTCTGTCACAATGGTGACATGTCACAATGGTGACGATGGTCATACCACTATTTAGATCAATGAACCTAAATAGTGACGATTATCCCTGTAGGTCAATGAACCCAACAGTGATTATCCTGAGTAGGTCAATGAACCTAACTGGGAGAAAGTTAGTAATGTGCACAATACCCCACTAACCAGTAATTCAAGATATCCACGACTTAGTCCCTGTAATTATAACCTTGAAAAATAATTTGAGGTATTGTAAAACAATTTGATAAAATAACTCACAAACTGTGAGAAAAGAAGAATGACTCACATTGCAGATTTATACGGGCAGAGCCTAGCCTACTGATTAGCCTTTTATCCTAATTTCAATAACAAGCACACAATTTGGGGTTAGTAATCAATCCAGCATTTACGATAACTCACGAGATCAAATTCTCACAACGAACGACAAAGTGCAATACTTCATCCATCGAATTAACGATGATCCGTCGAATTAACAACGAACGACAAAGTACAATACTTTATCCATCGAATTAACGATGATCCGTCAAATTAATGACGAACGATAAAGTATAACCCTAATGTGGGCGGCACTTAAACATCCATTGGATATATTGATCGATCGGACAATGAATCGTAATAGCGATTGTGCTAATACCCTGATTGCGGCATCAATTAGGGACCTGTGTGTTTTAATTGAAGTATACAGAGCTTATCTCGGTGTATAATTGTGAATTCTTTCGACGTAAAATGTTCAGAAAGCAAGTGCCAATGTCCTCTATTTATAGCTGAAATTTGATCAACCATACGCACCGTAGGCCTGATATCCCCTGCGCATCGTATGGGTCTTTAACAAGCCTGCGCATCGTAGGCCATAATCCTCTACGCATCGTATGGTTTGAAAAATAGGGTTATAGAGTAGCCACGTGTGGGACTAGCTCTGATGAGTTGACATGATCTAATTTCGAATTGTTGACAGCAACTTTTAGTGGATAATCATCCACTAGGGTTTACCCCCCCTGAGTTTTAGAGGCCCTAATCCTGATTCCAACTGTTCTAGAAATTTTAGGGTTTGCACAGAATCACTTGGGTGTCTCAATTAGGGTTTCCTATTGGTCAAATTAATTTAATAATTATGACTTTTGATGAGAGTTGTTACATTCTCCCCAACTTAATAAAAATCTCGTCCTCGAGATTTACTGGAATAATTGAGGATACATTCTCTTCCTTTTTGATTCCAGTTCCCAAGTATATTAGGATCCTGTCTTTGAATCCTACTTTACTTAAACTAACACTATTTGTTTACCTTTATATCTTGGAAATGTACTACCAAAGATTCATTTGATAGACATTTCTTGGATACATGAAATATATCATGTATTCCAACTAACCTTCCTGGTAGTTGTAAACTATAAGCAACTAATCCAATATATTGAATTACTGGAAATGATTCTACATACTTTTGGACTTAGTTTTCCTTTCTTACTCCTTTCCAAGGAGATACTTCCAATTATATTTTGTCGCCAACTCGAACTCCAATGGCTTTCATCTATTATCTGTATAATTCTTATGACTATCTCTTGTTGTTTTCATCCTTTCCTTCATGATACTGAATATCACAGTTGTAGTCACTTAGGATTTTCATCCATCTCCTTTGTCTCATGTTTTAATTCTTTTTGCCCAAATATATATATCTTAACTTCTTATAATCTGTATAGATAGTATCCTTACTTCCATACAGATAATATCTCCAAATCTTAAGGCAAAAATTATGGCTCTAAATTTCTAAATTATGCGTGATAAAATTTTCTTCATACTTTTCCAATTGCCTTGAGGCATACGCAATTACCTTTTTGCGTTGCATTAACATATATCCAAATCATAGCTTTGAAGCATTACCGTATACTTCAAAATCTTCAGTTCCTTTTGGTAAGGCTAGGATTTATGTTTTAATATCCTAAAAGCTTCTTCTTGTTTAGATCTCTAATCAAACTTAATTGTTTTACAGGTTAACTTAGTTAATGGTATAGCTATTTTGAAAATTCCTTAATAAACTGTCTATAATACTAAACCTACAAAATTCCTAATTTCCATTGCGGATTGCAGAATCTTCCATTTGATAATTACTGCTATCTTAGCAAGATCTAAGTGAATACCTTCATGATTCACCATATGACCTAGAATTGCACTTCTAGCAGCCAAAATTCATTCTTCGAAAATTTGGCGTAAAGCTTTTCTTTTCTTAACAAAGTTAAGAGTACATGCCAGTGCTGTCAATGTTCTTTCCTACTTTTGTAATAAATAAGTATATTATCTATGAAGACAATTACCAATTTATTCAAATAGAATTTACAGACCCTATTTATCATGTCCATGAATGCTGCAGATGCATTCTTTAATATGATTGTAAACTCGTAATGACCATACCTAGTTCTGAAAATAGTCTTAGGTACATCTTCCTCTGATACTTTTAATTGATAATATCCGTAACGTATGTCGATCTTAGAAAAATATCTATTTCCCTGGATTTGATCGAATAGATCATTAATTCTAAGTAATGAGTATTGATTCTTAATTATAACCTTATTCAATTTCCTATAATCAATACACATTCTTATCGAAACTTTCTTTTTCTTAACAACCAATATTGTGCTAACCGATAAGGTTCCCTGGTTTATCGGTATAATTCCTGGAATTAAATGAATCCTAAATTATATCTCCCTATCTGGTGGTAATCCAGGTAAATCTTCTGGAAATATATCTGGGTATTCTGAAATTACAGAAATTTCCTTAATTTCTTTATCTTTAGTATTAATGATTACTGAAATCATATATACTATTCCTTGCTTTTGTTCATAATTAGCAACTTCCATTATTGATTATGAACTTTATGACTTATTTCCTATAATCATTATTACTTCTCCAGTGATGGCTCAAACTTCTATAGAATTCTTATCACAATTAATTCGAGCATACTTGTTTTACTAATCAATCTATTCTTAGCACAACCTTAATTTCAACTAATTTCATAGATAATAGGGTTGCAGAAAATTTATGACTTAAAAGTTCCATTTCTATGTTTCGCAGAACCTTATTTAGTTTAACTAAATTCCCATCTGCCGTTTCTACTGTAGAAATTTATCTAATGCTGGTTAATGGTAAGTTAAAAGTTTAGCAGAGTAAAGTATTTATAAAACTTTGGTTTGCACCAGAGTCAAATAATACTTTTGTGTAAACGTTGTAAACTAAGAACATACCGGCTATCACATCTGGAATCATCTCGGCTTCATGAGTAGTCAGCTGAAAGGCTCTCGCATTCCTTTTTGCTCCTTCTGCTGGTTTGGCTTGATTGTCAAATGGTTTATTCAGTTTTGAACAATCTGGCCTAAGATGTCCAGTTTCTCTACAGTTGTAGCAAACTGAAAATTTCTTCCTCCTACAGTCTTCTTCTTGATGCCCTGGAATCTTGCAAAAATTGCAATATCCTTTGCATCTTCCAAAATGCTTCCTTTTGCAGAAATTGCAAAATGGACTAGTAGAAGATTGCCCATTCCCTCCTTTCTTGAAATTGTTATGGTTACCCGAACTGAATTCTTGGGTAATCTTTTGGGCTACTTCCTTCCTTCTATTTTCTTCTCTTGTCCGTACTAACTCGTCAGTCATAGTATTGGCTAATTCTACTGCATCATCAATCGTGCGAGGTTTCGCAGCTTTGACAATATTACGGATCTCGGAAATCAATCCCCAGATATAACGAGAAATAAGTACCGGCTCTGGCGAAGCCAGGGTTGGTACCACTCGAGCATATTCGAAGAATGTCGTAGTATACCCTCGACAATCTACATCCACCATCCGATGAGTTAAAAACTTATTTGCCATTTGTTCCTTTTCATACTCGGGACAGAATTTTCTTTCTACAAGACTCTTAAATTCTTCCCAGTTCATAGCATACGCCATCCTTCTTCCTTTTGCTTGTAACACCGTATTCCACCATTCTAGCGCTACTTCTTTGAAAAGGTTTGATGCGTACATGACCTGATCATCCTGAGCACATTTACTTATGGCAATTACTACCTCGGTTTTCTTTAACCAGCGCAGTGCCGCAGTCGCTCCTTCATTGCCTGCAAACTCAGTGGGTTTACAAGCAAGAAATTCTTTGTAAGTGCAACCAGGTGTTGCAACTTTCCTTTTCTTAGGGAGCGGAGCTTGCCGTGGTTCATTATCATGATTAACATGATTACCGCCTCCATTTACGCTATTACTGAAATTATCTTCAGAAATGCGTTTACTAGGAACAACTTGCTGCGGTTCGATTGGATTTTTAACAGCAACAATGATTGCTGGAATAGCATTGGCTATCCCTTGAGCAACTATTCCTGGAATAGCGTTGGCTATCCCTTGAGCAATGATATTTTCTATATCTTGCCTAGTCACGTATTGGTTCCCCGATTGTTGCTCAGATTGATTAACCTCATTAACTGGTTCATTATTAGCATTTTCCATCTGATATCTAATTTATAGATACATAATTAGTATAAAGGAAATAATCCAATATCACAATTTAATTGCATATAATCACGTAAACGAATATACAAACAAAATTTGTAACTTTCTAAAATTTCCTTATATCATGTTTCTATATACACCCATTTTATTATTTATTTTACACATACTAATTTTACTGTTATTATTACATAACCACAGTTTCATAATCCCCTATCCTTTGTTAGATGATATTCTAATAACGGCGTTCCTTCTCATCGTATTTCCAGGAGATCTGTCCCAAAATCTCTTGGATCCTATTTCCAGCATCCATTTTGTCAAAATGATGGAGTTCAGTCCTATTCTCATTACTTATTGGTAAATTTGATAAAGGTTCTGGATTGAACTTAGGAAAAAGCCTATAGGGATGGTTTTGTAACAGTATTTCATTATTCAACCATTCGTCTATATTCCAGTGGTTCGAAGGGTTTGGAATAGCTGGTTCTAAGTTCATTGGTAGTTGTGTTTCAAGAGAATGAATAAAATCATTTTCATTAACAGACTCAATAGTATCATCGGTTGCCATTATAAAATCTAGTTCTTCTTGAGATGGTAACTCTTCAATTTGCCTAGAGCTTTCCCCAATTTCCATTTTCTCAGGCTTAGGTTTTTCGAGAGGTAAAGCGTTGAATTCTATAGGTTCTTCTATGTCTGGAATATACCTATTAAAATCTCTGGAAACTTCGATTCTTACTGGATAGAGATTTAAATTCTGAAGGGCTTCTGACAGATCACTCATGTTGTTTAGCAAAATACACACAATTTACTAAGTCATAACAAAATTTTATAGAACAACTTTTTAAATAGTATTTCATACTACCAAACCAACTGAAAATTAAAACATACTAGGTTTTATTTGTAATTTATTTATAAATTTTCTAGACTGTAGATAATAAAAATACTAAACTTTAAATCAGAATATTTAAAGATTTATATTTACTATTACAGTAGTTAACATATAAAAATCAATATACTAAATAAGTATGATGACTTAATTTATATATATTAACTAGTCATTATCATGGTGGATATTGGTTAGTGCTGCCTTGTTTAAGCATAGGTGATCAGTCCATGCCTAACTAAGGCTAGGCTATCCAATATCTGCCTTTGATAATAACCCTAGTATTTAAAATAATCTTAATACTACTACTATTAATATATTATTATTAATAATAAAATTATTAATAATAAATAACTAAACAAAATTTTTTAAATAAAAGTATACTTCAAACATAAAAATATAATTTCTTTACCGCAATATAGTAATACTATATTTGTAAATTAGGTAATTCCATATATAATCAAGTAAATTTATAATGTTTTTCGATTAACGATGATAGAGCAATAAATATTACAATATATATAAAAATCTGCCCATACTATTCAAAATTAGTCAAATAATTAAAACATATAATCACAAAATAGCAATTAATAAAAATTATTAAGTATTTTCTAAATACTTAATTGGCTTAAATCAGTGGCTCGATAAGTGGCTCTGATACCACATTTTTCTGTCACGGCCCCCAACCCGGTTTGACCCGTTTCAGGAGCCGCGGGACAGAAAATACTGCGGTATTTAATTAATTGAGTTTGACAGCGGAAGTTTTCATCAGGATCTTTTAAAATGTAAATATTTCCCGTTTATTTTATTTCACAACGCGGGATAAAACCCGGTAATTTACAATCATTTGATTTCACAAAGAAATCTTTTATTTTACAAAACATGTTTCTTTATTTTATACTGAGCCACTTCTTTGAGCTTGTAGTGCTATATGGCACTTTTCCTAGATCATGACAGATCACCTGAAACATGTTTGAAAAAGGTTTTGTCAGCGGGAAATACTGAGTGAATCATTCTATTTTGCATAATGATGCATAGTTATTAATTACAGCATAAGAGCGATTACAATAGCTTCTATCTTATTTTTATCTGGCATTCTGTCACAATGGTGACATGTCACAATGGTGACAATGGTCATACCACTATTTAGATCAATGAACCTAAATAGTGACGATTATCCCTGTAGGTCAATGAACCCAACAGTGATTATCCCGAGTAGGTCAATGAACCTAACTGGGAGAAAGTTAGTAATGTGCACAATACCCCACTAACCAGTAATTCAAGATATCCACGACTTAGTCCCTGTAATTATAACCTTGAAAAATAATTTGAGGTATTGTAAAACAATTTGATAAAATAACTCACAAACTGTGAGAAAAGAAGAATGACTCACATTGCAGATTTATACGGGCAGAGCCTAGCCTACTGATTAGCCTTTTATCCTAATTTCAATAACAAGCACACAATTTGGGGTTAGTAATCAATCCAGCATTTACGATAACTCACGAGATCAAATTCTCACAACGAACGACAAAGTGCAATACTTCATCCATCGAATTAACGATGATCCGTCGAATTAACAACGAACGACAAAGTACAATACTTTATCCATCGAATTAACGATGATCCGTCAAATTAATGACGAACGATAAAGTATAACCCTAATGTGGGCGGCACTTAAACATCCATTGGATATATTGATCGATCGGACAATGAATCGTAATAGCGATTGTGCTAATACCCTGATTGCGGCATCAATTAGGGACCTGTGTGTTTTAATTGAAGTATACAGAGCTTATCTCGGTGTATAATTGTGAATTCTTTCGACGTAAAATGTTCAGAAAGCAAGTGCCAATGTCCTCTATTTATAGCTGAAATTTGATCAACCATACGCACCGTAGGCCTGATATCCCCTGCGCATCGTATGGGTCTTTAACAAGCCTGTGCATCGTAGGCCATAATCCTCTACGCATCATATGGTTTGAAAAATAGGGTTATAGAGTAGCCACGTGTGGGACTAGCTCTGATGAGTTGACATGATCTAATTTCGAATTGTTGACAGCAACTTTTAGTGGATAATCATCCACTAGGGTTTACCCCCCTGAGTTTTAGAGGCCCTAATCCTGATTCCAACTGTTCTAGAAATTTTAGGGTTTGCACAGAATCACTTGGGTGTCTCAATTAGGGTTTCCTATTGGTCAAATTAATTTAATAATTATGACTTTTGATGAGAGTTGTTACAAGCTACATCCATATGTGCATCAGAAAGCAAAAAATGTATACCATATCTGACCGAAAAACAGAACAGCTAAACCAAACTAACCTGAATGTCAGGACATGAGTTAGGTGTAACCGTAAAACTTCTATGCCTTTATAAAAGTCGCTTGTTCTACCGAAACTGAGCACAAACATTACCACGTCTATAATTACACAAGACATATGGACTTGAAACCACCTCTAAAATTGTTTGCGGCCAGAATTCAGCACATTCGCTTAGCTTGTAACCTGAAGAAAAAGACCAATAAGTACAAGTGCATTTCATTAATCAAATGTAGTATAACTTGTAATATACACATTTTAACGTAGAATACACACAAACTACTGGTTGTTACTTGAACGAAGCAGCATACAAACAGATTGAACCATTTTTACCTGCACTGCTCAAAATTCAAATTAACTCCGTCATATTCACAAATCGTAAGCTTTAATTTGACTGAAACAGTTATTGCATTGGCTTCATCATCATCATCATCATCATCATGACACCCAATAAATCCCACCAATCGCAAAGCTAAGGTAGGGTCTAAAGAGGGTAAGATGTAGACAACCTTACCTCTACCCCGTAGGAATAGAGAGGCTACTTCCAGTGAGACCCCCGGCTCGATGGTAGTTTTGCATCAAGTCTTGGACATAAGGCACATAACAATCGGCAATTAAGACAAAGGCCAATTAGGGCATGTTATTGCATTGGATTCATCAAATACCCTTAATTTACATTATTTATAAAAAGGACATTTTAGGTCCGTGTTTGAAAACCCAACATGGAAGGCCAAGGACTCTACCATCAAGGGAGAAGATGTACATTAAAAAGGACACTTTATAGTTCAACTTTGTAATTATGATGTCCTAATGTAACAACTCTCATCAAAAGTCATAATTATTAAATTAATTAGTCCAAAAGGAAACCCTAATTGAGACACCCGAGTGATTCTGAATAAACCCTAAAATTTTCAGAATTTTCAGAATCAGGATTAGGGCCCCTAAAACTCAAGGGGGGATAAACCCTAGTTGATAATTATCCTCAAAATACGTTGTCAAATAACTGAAATGTTAAAGTGGCAACTCAGCAAAGCTAGTCCCAGTCGTGGCTAGTCTATAGGCCTATTTTTTCACCCATACGCACCGTAGGGGCTTTATGCCTACGATGCGCAGGCATATAAAAGACCCATACGCATCGTAGGGGGTCTTTGGCCTACGATGCGCAGGGCTGACCAAATTTCACCTATAAATAGCAGACATTGGCATTCGAAATCTGAACACTTTACGTCGAAATAATTTCCACTATTACACTGAATTACGAACTGCTATTCCAAAATTACACCCCCGGGTATCGAAATTCTGCTGCAAAACAGGGTATTAGCACAATCGCTGCTACGATTCATTTATCCGACGATCAATATATCCAATGAATGTTTAAGCGCCGCCCACATTAGGGTTATACTTTATCGTTCGTCATTAATTTGACGGATCATTGTTAATTCGATGGATAAAGTATTATACTTTGTCGTTCGTCATTAATTTGACGGATCATCGTTAATTCGATAGATAAAGTATTGCACTTTGTCATTTGTTGTGAGAATTTGATCTCGTGAATTATCGTAATTGCTGGATTGATTACTAACCCAGTTTTGTGTGCATTGTTATTTATATTAGGTTAACAAGGCTAATTCATAAATTAGACTCTGTCCGTATTAAATAAGCAATGTGAGTCATTCTCTCTTTTTATCAAATCTATTTACAAAATCATGTTATTTTTAAAGTTATAATTACGGGGATTAAGTCTTTGTAATCACCAAGTTACAGCCGGTATGTGGGGTTTTGTATACATTACTTGATAATCGTCACCATTGGGGCAGCCAATGGGGGATATGACCATAGTCACAGATTCGGTCGAGTGACAAATACCGTGGGTAGTTGGTTTGATAATAGAAACATTGTAATCGCTCTTAATACTGTAAATTATAACAAATGTGTCATTTTAGTAAATAGAATGATTCACTCAGTATTTCCCGCTGACAAAACCTTTTTCAAACATGTTTCAGGAGATCTGTTGTAATTCAGGAAAAGTGCTGGAGAGCATTTCAAGCTTAAGATAGTGGCTCATTATAAAATAAAGAAATAATTTTGTAATATCACGATTTCATAGTAAAAACATACTATTGTAAATTATCGGGGTTTTATCCCGAATTGTGAAATAAAATAATCGGGGAAAATTTTAGCTTTAAACGATCCTTTTAAATAAACTTCCGCTGTTAAACTCAATTAAATAAATACCGCAGTATTTCTGTCCCGCGGCTCCTGAAACGGGTCAAACCGGGTCGGGGGCCGTGACAGAAAAAGGTGGTATCAGAGCCACTGGGTTAAGCTAATTAAGTATTTAGAAATACTTAATTTTTCCTGATTACTATTATGTGATTATGTGTTTTATTAACTGGCTATTTGTTAGTTACAGTATGGGTAAGAAAAAGCTGTCAAGCATCTATCTTAAATTAGATAGATCATCCAGTGAAAAGGGAAGTTCATCCCGAACCAAATCCTCGAATCAGGCTGAAATTCCTGAAGAAGGAATATTCGTGCGAAAGGCACAATACGAGGAATCACTTTCTCCTAGAAGGAGGGAAATGATTATTAAGAAAAGTAAAGAGAAAATCCGAGAAAAGAAGATTAAACAGGAAACTCAGGAATTAATTGATAAATCACCTTGGGAAGATAAGCTAGATGAGAAATGGGCAAATTTATATATGCTAGCTACAGTAGCAGAAAATATAAATCTCTAAATATTTTAAAGTTTAAGCACCCTACCCTCACAATCTAGAAACCCTGTGTGATAAATAAAATTTGAAACCCTACGTGTGTTTTTCAGTTATCTTTGTAATCAACTAGTACACTGTATGTAATAAATTACAAGGTTATTTGTAAATTTTAACTTAGTATTTTATGCATTTTGCATATATGCTACATCAGCATGAGTGGGATATCCGAAGCTTTTCAGAACCTTAATCTTTACCCCGTAAATATCGAAGCTTCCAAAGAATATACTAGCTACTATCCCAATGTAGAACAACCGGTAGAATTCAAAGTTCCAGCTTTGAACAAGCCAAAACGAAAGAAAAGAAGTTATGTAGGATGGAGGAAAATACGTAAGAAAAAGCCAGCTACAAAACTGCCCAAAATAAACAATCCTTTGAAAAAGGGAAAAGAAATTATAACCGGAGAGAGTTCTAAACAACAGGAAATGGAAACTGAAGACAAAGAGGAGGTTAAGGAGATAGGAATACAAATGGAGGAGGTTACTAAAGAAGTAGTAATGGAAGTTGGGCAAGGGTCTAGACCAGCTCAGAGAGAAATCGGAGAGAGCTCCAATCCAACCCAGGAAAGGACTTTTCAAGATGAGATAGATTTCCTATTGGCAAGCTGTGAAACCATTCAGCCTGTCAATACTAATAATAATAATATTTTTAATTATCCTCTTGAAAACCAACTCCCTATGAATTGGGAACCAGCAATTCCAGACCCAATAGTCCACTCCCAACCCATAGGAATGGACGAATGGTGGACAAACGATTGGCAATTTCAAAATATTGTCAACGATCCTTACTCTTTTCTTCCACAATTTGATCCAGAACCCTTACCTAATCCACCCATGAGTAATGAAAACATGGCTGAACTTCGCCACTTTGGTGAAGAGTTGTTTGATGCTGGAACTAGAATCAGGGAAATAGGGGGACAAATTGCTTGGAAGTACGATGAGAGGGAAATGCGTTTTTAGAACAGCAAGTGACGAGAGATAGTACGATGATAAAATGGTAGTGATATAATAGTACTAGTAAAGTTAGTCTGTAAATAACAAATAAAACTTTGTATGATATTTGTGAGTAATGATGCATACTATAATAGATATAAAATGAAATCGAGAAATCGATTGTTTTGACTATATCTGTATTATAAAATTTTCTGATTGTTTGTATATAATTATTATTTATCAGTTACTAATAAAATTTATATATATACATTATCAGATGGCAAACAGTGGTAATGAACCTATAAATGAAGTTAATCAGTCTGAACAACATTCAAGAGATCAATATATGACTCGGCAAGATATTGAAAACATTGTTGCTCAAGGGATAGCCAATGCTATTCCAGCATTCGTTGCTGCTATAAAGAATCCGATCGAACCGCAACAAATTGTTCCTAGTAAACAGATTACTGAAGATAACTTCAGTAATAGTGTAAATGGAGGCAATAATCATGATAATCATAATAAGGAACCACATCAAGCTCCATTACCCAAGAAAATGAAAACTGCAACGCATGGTTGCACTTTCAAAGAATTCCTTGCTTGTAAACCCACTGAATTTGCAGGCAATGAAGGAGCAACTGCATCACTGCGTTGGTTAGAGAAAACCTAAGCAGTCATTGCAATAAGTAAATGTGGTAAAGATGACCAGGTCATGTATTCATCCAATCTGTTCAAAGAAGGAGCACTCGAATGGTGGAACACTGTGTTACAATCAAAAGGAAGAGTAATAGCTTATGCTATGACTTGGGAAGAATTTAAGGGTTTGGTGGAAAGAAAATTCTGTCCCGAGTATGAAAAAGAACAGATGGCGAATAAGTTTCTAAATCATCGGATGATGAGTGTGGATTGTCGTGGTTATACCTCGACATTCTTTGAATATGCAAAAGTGGTACCAACACTGGCTTCGCCAGAACCGGTACTTATTTCTCGCAATATTTGGGGGCTAATTAGCGAAATCCGCAATATTGTTAAAGCTGCGAGACCTCGCACTATTGATGATGCGGTAGAATTAGCCAATACTCTAACCGATGAACTGGTGCGCACAAGAGATGAAGATAGGAAAAAGGCACTAGCTCAGAAAATTACCCAAGGATTTCGTGTGGGTAATAATAACAGTTTCAAAAGAAAAGGAACAGGGCAATCTTCAGCTCCGTCATTCTGCAGGAAATGCAAAAAGAAGCATTATGGAAGATGCGATATCACTTGCAATTTTTGCAAAACTGTAGGACATCGTGAAGAGAACTGCAAAAAGAAAACAGTAATCTGTTTTAATTGTGGAGAAGCGGGGCATTATAAAACAGAATGTCCTAAATTGGTCAAACCAGTAGATAACAAACCCAAGACGACCGAAGGAACTACTAAGAAGAATGCCAGGGCATTTCAGCTGACCACTCAAGAAGCAGAACTTATTCCGGATGTGATAGCGGGTACGTTCTTAGTTCACAACGTGTATGCAAAAGTATTATTTGACTCTGGTGCAAACCAAAGTTTTATAAATACTTCATTCTGTCAAGCTCTTAGTTTACCTTTAACCAATATTAGGCAGATTTTTATAGTTGAAACCGCAGACGGAAATTCAGTTAAAATAGATAAAGTTTTGCAAGAAGGAAACATAGAACTTTTAGGACATAAATTCTCTGCAAGACTATTGCCGATGAATTTAGCTGAATTTGATGTTGTATTAGGAATGGATTGGTTAGTAGCCAACCATGCTAGAATCCTTTGTGATCAGAATTCCATAGAAATTCAATCACCCACTGGAGAAGTGATTAGGATTACAGGAGATAAACCACGGAAACCCATGAAGTTCATATCAGTAATGAAAGTTGCTAATTATGAACGAAAACAAGGAATAGTGTATATGATTTCAGTAATCATTAGCACTAAGGGAAAAGATCTTAAGGAAATACCAGTAGTATCAGAATATTCTGATATATTTCCAGAAGATTTACCGGGATTACCTCCAGATAAGGAAGTAGAATTTAGGATTCATCTAATTCCAGGAACTACACCGATAGCCAAGGCACCTTATCGGTTAGCACCCACAGAAATGTTAGAACTGAAAAAGCAATTAGATGAATTACTAAGTAAAGGATTCATACAACCTAGCTCATCCCCTTGGGGAGCGCCAGTGTTATTTGTAAAGAAAAAGGATGGTTCAATGAGAATGTGTATCGATTATAGGGAATTGAATAAGGTTACAATTAAGAATCGATATCCATTACCTAGGATTGATGATCTTTTTGATCAACTTCAGGGGGCTAGATATTTTTCTAAGATAGATTTACGCTCCGAATATCATCAATTGAAGGTACAAGAAGAAGACATACCTAAGACTGCTTTCAGAACTAGGTATGGTCATTACGAGTTTACAGTCATGCCCTTCGGGTTAACGAATGCACCTGCAGCATTCATGGACATGATGAATAGGATCTGTAAACCGTACTTAGATAAATTTGTAATTGTTTTCATAGACGATATACTTATTTATTCCAAAAGTCAGACAGAGCATTGTGAACATCTTCATGCACTCTTAACTTCGTTAAGAAAAGAAAAGTTGTACGCCAAATTCTCGAAATGTGAATTTTGGCTAAAGGAAGTACAATTTTTAGGACACATGGTGAATCATGAAGGTATTCACGTAGATCCTGCTAAGATAGAGGCAATTACCAAGTGGAAGGTTCCACAAACAGCAATGGAAATAAGAAGTTTTATAGGTTTAGCTGGGTATTATAGACGGTTTATTAAGGATTTTTCCAAGATAGCTGTACCATTAATTAAGTTAACCTGTAAAGCCACTAAGTTTGAATGGGGACCTAAACAAGAAGAAGCTTTTAGGATTTTGAAGCAGAAATTAACCCATGCACCAATCTTAGCCTTACCAGAAGGAACTGAAGATTTTGAAGTATATTGTGATGCTTCAAAACTAGGATATGGATGTGTGCTTATGCAACGCAAGAAGGTAATTGCGTACGCATCAAGGCAATTGAAAAATCACGAAGAGAATTATACGACTCATGATTTAGAATTAGGAGCCGTAATTTTTGCCCTTAAGATTTGGAGACATTATCTGTACGGAAGTAAGTTTACTATCTATACAGATCATAAGAGTTTAAAATACATATTTGGGCAAAAAGAGTTAAACATGAGGCAAAGGAGATGGATGGAAATCCTAAGTGACTACGACTGTGATATCCAGTATCACGAAGGAAAAGCAAATGTAGTTGCAGATGCCTTAAGTCGTAAGTATTATGAGAAACAACGACGAGTTCGTGCTCTCAGATTAAATCTACAAATAGATTTAATGGAACAATTGAAGAATGTTCAAACTACAGCAATCAAGGATGATGCTGAAGGAATGAAAGGACGAATCAAGGAATTAGAACAAGGAGCAGATGGAATTTGGAAATTCCACAAAAGTAGAATTTGGGTACCTAAGCAGGGAGACTTAAGACCTAAGATTTTAGAAGAAGCTCATAAATCTAGGTACACTATGCACCCAGGAAACAATAAGATGTACCAAGATTTAAGGAAGAACTTCTGGTGGATAGGAATGAAAAAGGACATAGCCAGCTATGTTTCTAAATGTCTTACTTGTTCACAAGTTAAGGCAGAACATCAGAAACCTTCAGGACTACTACAACAGTTAGAGATGCCAGTGTGGAAATGGGAACTTATAACAATGGATTTTGTTACTAAGTTACCCAAAACCAGAAAAGGTAATGATGCGATTTGGGTAATTGTGGATCGATTAACCAAATCAGCTCACTTTCTACCTATGAAAGAAACCTTTAGCATGGAAAGACTGGCTAAATTGTATGTAGATGAAGTTGTATCCTTACATGGAGTTCCACTCTCCATTGTTTCGGATAGAGATAATCGTTTTACTTCCCATTTCTGGAAAAGTTTCCAGCAAGCTATGGGAACTCGATTAAATTTGAGCACTGCATATCATCCACAAACAGATGGACAAAGTGAAAGGACGATCCAAACTCTAGAAGACATGCTCCGAGCATGTGTGATAGATTTTGGTGGAAGTTGGGATGATCACTTACCATTAATTGAATTCTCCTATAACAATAGTTATCACTCAAGCATTGAAACTGCTCCATTTGAAGCACTATATGGAAGAAAGTGCAGAACTCCAGTTTGTTGGGCAGAAATCGGAGAAAGTCAATTATCAGGACCTGAAATAGTGCAAGAAACAACTGATAAGATTACTCAAATCAAGGAAAGGCTGAAAACGGCTCGAGATCACCAGAAGAGTTATGCAGACAATAGAAGTAAGCCGTTAGAATTCCAAGTTGGAGACAGAGTACTGTTGAAAGTTTCTCCTTGGAAAGGAGTAGTCAGATTTGGAAAGAAAGGAAAGCTAAGTCCAAGGTACGTAGGACCATTTTCAGTGATCCAACGTATAGGACCAGTAGCTTATCGTTTACAATTACCAGAAGAATTATCTGGAGTACATAATGTATTTCATGTATCCAATCTCAAGAAATGCTTATCAGATGAATCACTGGTAGTACCTCTTCGAGATATAGAAGTAAACGAAAAGTTGAAATTTGTTGAGAAACCTCTTCAAATTGAGGATCGAAAGATCAAGTTTCTCAAACACAAACGACTAGTTTTAGTCAAAGTAAAATGGGAATCAAAGAGGGGAGCTGAATACACTTGGGAACTGGAATCAGAAATGAAGAAAAAGTATCCACATTTATTCCAGTAAATCTCGAGGACGAGATTTTTTTCTTAAGGTGGGGAGAATGTAACAACTCTCATCAAAAGTCATAATTATTAAATTAATTAGTCCAAAAGGAAACCCTAATTGAGACACCCGAGTGATTCTGAATAAACCCTAAAATTTTCAGAATTTTCAGAATCAGGATTAGGGCCCCTAAAACTCAAGGGGGGATAAACCCTAGTTGATAATTATCCTCAAAATACGTTGTCAAATAACTGAAATGTTAAAGTGGCAACTCAGCAAAGCTAGTCCCAGTCGTGGCTAGTCTATAGGCCTATTTTTTCACCCATACGCACCGTAGGGGCTTTATGCCTACGATGCGCAGGCATATAAAAGACCCATACGCATCGTAGGGGGTCTTTGGCCTACGATGCGCAGGGCTGACCAAATTTCACCTATAAATAGCAGACATTGGCATTCGAAATCTGAACACTTTACGTCGAAATAATTTCCACTATTACACTGAATTACGAACTGCTATTCCAAAATTACACCCCCGGGTATCGAAATTCTGCTGCAAAACAGGGTATTAGCACAATCGCTGCTACGATTCATTTATCCGACGATCAATATATCCAATGAATGTTTAAGCGCCGCCCACATTAGGGTTATACTTTATCGTTCGTCATTAATTTGACGGATCATTGTTAATTCGATGGATAAAGTATTATACTTTGTCGTTCGTCATTAATTTGACGGATCATCGTTAATTCGATAGATAAAGTATTGCACTTTGTCATTTGTTGTGAGAATTTGATCTCGTGAATTATCGTAATTGCTGGATTGATTACTAACCCAGTTTTGTGTGCATTGTTATTTATATTAGGTTAACAAGGCTAATTCATAAATTAGACTCTGTCCGTATTAAATAAGCAATGTGAGTCATTCTCTCTTTTTATCAAATCTATTTACAAAATCATGTTATTTTTAAAGTTATAATTACGGGGATTAAGTCTTTGTAATCACCAAGTTACAGCCGGTATGTGGGGTTTTGTATACATTACTTGATAATCGTCACCATTGGGGCAGCCAATGGGGGATATGACCATAGTCACAGATTCGGTCGAGTGACAAATACCGTGGGTAGTTGGTTTGATAATAGAAACATTGTAATCGCTCTTAATACTGTAAATTATAACAAATGTGTCATTTTAGTAAATAGAATGATTCACTCAGTATTTCCCGCTGACAAAACCTTTTTCAAACATGTTTCAGGTGATCTGTTGTAATTCAGGAAAAGTGTTGGGGAGCATTTCAAGCTTAAGATAGTGGCTCATTATAAAATAAAGAAATAATTTTGTAATATCACGATTTCATAGTAAAAACATACTATTGTAAATTATCGGGGTTTTATCCCGAATTGTGAAATAAAATAATCGGGGAAAATTTTAGCTTTAAACGATCCTTTTAAATAAACTTCCGTTGTTAAACTCAATTAAATAAATACCGCAGTATTTCTGTCCCGCGGCTCCTGAAACGGGTCAAACCGGGTCGGGGGCCGTGACACCTAAGCACCCTAAAATACAGTTTTATTTCACCAAATTGAAATTAACAAATGTTACTATAAATCTATAAAGGCCCAATAACAACTTCACATTTTAATAGCTAATAAATTAGCCTCAATTTTAGGTTTTAATCAATGTAGTACCACATAACATGTAATCAATCAACTATGCTAACAAAACATGCATTAGATATGAACATAGTTACAATCAGATTCCTCATTCATAACCATGATAACCTAAAAAACCAAAAATAACTTACTTGTTTCCCATTAATAACATTTGTCTCGGCAATAACAGTGTTAACAACCGAAGGATCCGCATACTTAATAAACCCGAAGCCTCACAGACGACCAGTCTATCGATCTTTCATGATAACCAAATCCGTCTGGTCTCCATACTTTGTGAAATAGTTAACTAATGTACCTATACACAATTAAACACATAAACACTTCAAATCATGATACAAACAATGGCACTGTCATAATTACACAAACACATACAACTAAACACTAACCCATGGTAGTATCCTTTGTTAAATCACCAATTAAAATCTTCATGTAACAATTAAACAAACAAATTTAAAGCCCATATCATCAATTAAATGTAAAAATAATAATATTAATAAATAAACTAAAGACGAACCCGGGGCTTGCACCGTCACCGAAGCCAGGTCACTTGAAGCCCATAGGAGATGAGTTTTTGCTTCTTGAATCGAAGATCTCTGACAATTTGGGGGGTTTAAGGTGGTGTTTTTGAGGGGTTGGCATATCTCAAATTCAAATAATCAAAGATTAGAAAGGAAAACTTACATCTAAAGCCCTTTTGGCTTCCCATTCTCACCAAATTGTGATGGCATCATCGCACACCTAACCCCACTACAGCCCCCCATGTAACCCTTGAATAAAATCATCTGAATCAATTTCAAGAATCAAACATCGTTTTTCATTTATATTCTTCAACCAATAACATTCAAGATTCAATCTTTTAGTTGCAAATTCAAGAATTTACATTCAAGATTCAATCTTTTAGTTGAAAATTCCAAGAATTTACAATACATATATATAAATAATATAACATAAGAGATACTGGAGTAAGCAAAAACATTGCAATCCAGAAAGATCAAACCGATTAAAGCCTATTATCAATTTCTGGTTTATCGATTTCAGGAGATAGATTTAGGGCTCACCTGTTAAGACATGGGTTTATCATATTCGTCGGATAGGCCGCCGGTGGTCAGCCGAAAACTTTATATCAAAGTTGTGGACACACCTGTAATCGTAAAACTAATCAATCAACCACAACACCACGCTTCAATCCGATTATTGGGAAAACCCTAACCTATCCTACGGGTGCAAACACAAAAACGAACCGAAAAGATTAGGGTTTCAAGTAAGAAGAATACCTCGTATCGGTTGATTGATTGCAAAAGATTTACCCAACTCACAAGGCTCTGTTCGTTTTCCTCTGTAGCCTCCGTTCGCAAAGCTTCACCATCGTTGGTTGATCGGAGATGAAGTTGAGGCAGCTTAGGGTTGCAGTCGCCGGAGCGGCGGAACTTCTGACAACGCGTTCGATCTCTCTCTTTCTTTCTAACCTTCTCTCTAGTCTCTCCGATACAGGTGGGTTATGAGATGTCAAACACAGAAGATACGTGTTAAAGCAGAGGAGAAGCTGAATCACAAAAGCTATCCAAATATCAATGCAACCGTACAACATTCATATGCATAAAACACCTTTTATGCATAGCATACAACACCCATAAGCCAAAAGTAGTTGCAAATTTATAATATATAATTGGCTGTTGACATGGGCAACTGTTTCTAGAAATTTAATCATGATCAAATTAGTTTTTTTCAAAATAGTTTTAACTAATCATTAAAATGATAGGCAACTGTTTGTACGGAATTTATCATGATCAAAGTAGTTTTTCAAAATAGATAACTAATCATTAAAATGATAGGCAACTGTTTGTACGGAATTTATCATGATCAAAGTAGTTTTTCAAAATAGTATAACTAATCATTAAAATGATAGGCAACTGTTTGTACGGAATTTATCATGATCAAATTAGTTTTTCAAAATAGCATAACTAATCATTAAATAATTATAAATGAAAGTAAACTTGTAACTTAAAATGTAGTTACTATAAATCCATTATTGATTCATAAATATCAATTAATATCATAAAATCCAAAGCTCGAGTCCGGCTCGGCTCGGCTCGAGATGATTTGAGAACACAATCTTAAACGAGTTCAAAGCTCGGCTCGTTTCAATATAGCTTAAACGAGTCAAAGCTCGGCTCGAGCTCGGCCCACCAATGTTATGTAATATATATATAGGGGGCCGCTAGAATGAGAACCACCACGAGTTATGAGAACCAAGTGCCACGGAGGGGCGTTGACCACGAAATTTTTTTTACACCTAGATCTGTATATTTTAAGACCGGGTGTAAAAAAAAAATTTCAAACGGCGCGCCCGAGGGGGTAGTTTTTTACACCCAAAGTTTGGTGTTTTTAATTTTTTTTTTTTTACAAACTTTGGGTGTAAAAAACTACCCCCTCGGGCGCGCCGTTTGAAAAAATTTTTTACACCCGGTCTTAAAATATATGGATCTAGGTGTAAAAAAAACTTCGTGGTCAACGCCCCTCCGTGGCACTTGGTTCTCGTGGTTCTCATAACTCGTGGTGGTTCTCATTCTAGCGGCTCCCTATATATATATATATATATATATATATATATATATATATGTTTAGGCTCGTTTAGGCTCGCGAGCCTAAACGATCTTTGTATGCAAAGCTCGAGCTCGGGCTCGATAGCTAAACGAGTCATATTTCAGGCTCGAGCTCGGGCTCGGGCTCGTTAAAGCTCGACTCGTTCGAGCTCTTTACCGATCCGATCCCGAGTAGCTCTCGAGCCGTTGCGCATCGTTTACACCCCTAATCATTACCATTTCATGTCTTGTTTGGTTACCATCAGGAATGGAATGCATTATTACCGTGTATTGTTGGTAGGCAAAAAAAGACGAATGAATAAAATCGATGGTGAGTGGCGGAGGAGGTGGAGGCGATGGTGGGTGGGTGGCGGTGGAGGTGGTTGGTGGTGGCGGAGGTGATGGTAGCAGGTTGCAGGTGGCGGCGATTGGTGGGTGGTGACGGCGGCGAGCGTCGGTTGTGGTCGGTGGCTGGTGGTGGTGGGTGGTGGCGGCGGCGACAGTGGGCATCAGCGGTTGGTGGTGGTGGGTGGTGTGTTGTTAATGAAGGGTGTAAGAGGGGATGGAATGAAAAAAATGGGTGGGTGGGGGGGGGGGGGGGAATGAAATGCATTATGTAACGGGTGATTCCATTCCATCGACCAACCAAACACCATTTTCTTCATTCTCTCGTAATAGTTCACTCCATTTCACCTCTCATCCCTATGTACCAAACACTACCTCAATTTTTAACTAACTAATGTAATATTCTAACGAGGGGTCCCCTCGTTTATTCTTTTCTTTCACACTAGCTAGTATAAATTTACCACCATACCAAATTTAAAAACCATCTAAAATTCAAAATAAAGTATGGCAGCAATCGACACCCCCCTGACCTTCACCGTCCGGAGACGTGCACCGGAGCTCATAGTTCCAGCAAAGCCCACACCTCGAGAACTCAAACTTCTCTCCGACATTGATGATCACGAATCACTTCGTATTCAAACACCAGTAATATTAGTTTATCGTAGCAATCCAAAAATGAGAAATAAAAATCCAGCAAGTGTGATAAGGGATGCCTTGGCTAAGCTTCTGGTGTTCTACTATCCGTTTGCCGGACGACTAAAGGAAGGTCCGGCAGGGAAGCTGATGGTAGATTGCTCGGCCAAGGGCGTGTTGTTTATCGAGGCGGAGGCGGATGTTACGCTGAGTCAAATCGGAGATGCACTTCCACCACCATCGCCTTGTATGGAAGAGCTCCTTTATGACGTTCCGGGCTCCAGTGGCATCCTGGATTCACCATTGCTACTAATTCAGGTAATTAAATGGTAATGCAAGTCGAGGAACCTAAGTTTTGTGTTTGGTATGTTGGGTTGTGGGCCTTGTGGCACAGCTTGTTGTCCGTTTGCATGTCATTCTACTGTAAATTCCCTTCTATAAAGATTTAAATTAAAAAGATCCTATAACTTTTATTTAAGAGTTAAATGTCATTTTAGTCTCTGTGGTTTGGATCATTTTGCCAGTTTAGTCCAAAAGTTTCATTTTTCACCTGTTGATCCAAAAAGATTTCACTGTTGCCATTTTAGTCCACTGGATTAACTTCATCCAATTTTTCTATTAACGAGAAGGGCAATTCGATCATTTTATATGGCCGAATTGCCCTTCGAGTTAACAGAATTACATATAAAATGACCGAATTGTCTTTATCGTTAACAGAAAAAATGGTTGAAGTTAACTCAGTGGATTAAAGTGCCAACGATGAAACCTTTTTGGACCCACATGTGAAAAATAAAACCTTTGGACTAAACTGGTAAAATAGCACAAACCACATAGACTAAAATAGCATTTAACTCTTTATTTAAAATAAAATGTAAGACACAAAAATGAAGTTTATTTTATTTTTATTATATTTTTTTGCGAATGACACATGCTCACGAATTTGGTTCTTGGTAATTTTTAATGCACAAACTCTTAGATTGAATGACAACTAGAGAAGATCAGTATTAAATTTGATGAAAGATTTTATCAGAATATACTTTCTAGTTATTTGAGAAGATACATTTTATAAAAAAGATCTTACATTGAAGAAGAAAACACATAAGAATAAAGAGCCATTTTTGTGTATAGTAATCATGATAAGGAATGAGTGGCTGGGGTTTATTGTGGGACACCGGGTTACGGATCAACCAATAGCGGCGACATATGACCTGTCGCCGCTATTGCTCAACTTTCTTGTAATGCAGGCTAATACAGTGGTTGCTAAAACCACATAATTGGCGCATATTCATCAATTTTGATTGATAGGTGACACGACTGCTATGTGGGGGTTTCATCTTTGCCATACGCTTCAACCACACCATGACTGATGGAGCAGGATTCGTACAGTTCCTGTCAGGGTTAGATGAAATAGCTAGGGGTGCCACATCACCATCAACATTGCCTGTGTGGCAAAGAGAGTTGCTATGTTCTAGTGATCCACTGCCCTTCACACTAACCAAGGGGACACCGGATGACATAGTACACAAGTCATTGTTTTTTACTACCACCGAGATTTCCGTTTTTCGCAAGCTTGTTCCGGTACACCTACAAAGTTGTACCACCTTTGAGGTGCTAACAGCTTGCCTCTGGCGTTGTCGTACAATCGCCCTCCAACCAAATCCTGAAGATGAGATGGTCGTCGCAATGGCCTTAAATACGCGTAAGATGTTCAACCCTCCCCTCCCTGTTGGATACTATGGCAATGTGGTGGCCTGCCCTTTTGCCATTTCCACAGCTCGAGATTTATGTAACAAGCCATTCGCTCACGCATTGGAGCTTGTGATGAAAACCAAATCCGATGTCACTAAAGAGTACATTAGATCTGTTTCTGACCTAAAGGCAATCAATGGGCGTTACCACTATGCAGGTATTCGACCTTACGTTGTCTCCGATTTGACCCGTCTAGGGATTGATGAGATTGACTTGGGGTGGGGAAAGGCGGCATTTGGAGGGGTTTGCAAAGGCGGAGCGGCTACCCCAGGTCTTTCGAGTTTCTATATTCCTTATACGAACAGTAAAGGAGAGTCTGGAATCGTGATACTCATATGTTTGCCGAATGGGGTGATGGACAGATTTGTAAAAGAGATAAATAACATGTTAGTACAAGCAAAGGACAATGAAGTTCTCCTGGAACATGTTCTCCTAGAACATGAGTTACCCGCTCTTTCAAAACTATAATTTCCATTCCAAGATGCTTTAATTAAGGTGTGCTCTTAATTTATTAGGAAATAAATATCCTTAAAAGCTTATATGTATAATTAATAAGGGTATAACACATTTACATACCAAATACTATACCCACATTGTGTATCATCGAACGTTGTTACCTCTATTTATGATTGTGTCGATTTCATATATACATATATATGCATTACAGTATACACATATCACAATGAAACAAAAGACCTTTAGGCCATGTGTAGTCAGTCATAAAGCCTTTTGTGGGGCGTTATGCGACTGGTGGTGAAACGCGTAAGAGAGGGGCTTTATGGGGCTTTATAATATGATTACACGATCATCACTAAAAAATTAATACGACATTGTAATTTTGATGATTTTATGAATCTTAAATTTGACATATTAATAAAATTCAACCAGAATTGACCATTTTTAATACAAAACAGGTTGAATTTCTCATGTGATATAACTCAAATATTTTCCAAGAAAGGGAGAAGTACAAGAAACTACAACTATACCTAGAGAAACCATTCTCTCCTCCTAGAGGGCTAACTTCTTTTGAAGCATATTAATCGACTTCACTCTCAAATGCTCGCTCCAACTGCAATTTAGGAATTACCAAGCAAATACTCTTAAAATTTCAATACATAGCAAATATATATATATACACACACATATAAAATCTAAATGGTAAAAGGTTAAAAGTACCTGGTCATAATCAATATAGCCGATTCACCGGTCCTCCCATTCAATTTGCAAGGCATGGTCTCAACAGATATGGATACCTTAGATATTTTTTTTGTATCAGTCTAAAATGATAAAAAGTCTAAAATGATAAAAGTATAAAAATCTGATTATAGTATGATTGGCATTGTGTTAGATGAGAACGAGATGATATTATGGTACGTGATAACCAAGTAACAGATGCCGACCATGAGGAAGATCAAGTGCTATGATTCTGTCATGCGCATCTTATAATGCATTGTAGACCTGGAAATTAGATGGTGACATGAAAGAGGTTGCACATTCACTGCATAATAAATGATAATTAAACATTTAGTAAGTTCAATGCATATAAATTGGTGTTAGCAATAGCCATTCTCACATGGAACATAAAGATTAAGTAAATTTTAACTACCTAGCCATTTTGCAGAATCTCACTGAAAGGCTTCCAATCCAATGCGCGCTTCTGACAAAAGGTCACTACAAGAATTATATACTATTAGCGGTGACAGGCAATAGCGGCGACAGGCCAAATGTCGCCGATATTGGTCGATCCGCGTCCTGGTGTCTTAAACCAAACCCCAGCCATTGATCCTTATCCTGATCCAACGGTTGGGGATTTAACAACCAATAGCGGCAACAAAGATAGGGCATTAGCGGCGACGCCTTGTCTCCCTTAAAACTCCGTGTCCCTCATTAAACCCCAGCCACTCAAATCTTATCACGATCTAACGGCTGGGGGAAGATCAACTCAATAGCGGCGACGGTGAACACCAATAGCGGCAACACCGTGTCGCCGGTAAAGCCTAATTCGCATAAAGAACCTATACAGCGGGATTTTCTCCCTCCTTACTCATTTTCCCCCAAACTCCTTCCCTCTACCGACGGAAAACCTCAAGTTTGCCCTAAATCGGTTAGTTTAAGTTTGTTTTTTGTTAAATTTCTTCTTTATTTTGTTATATACATGTTATAGTCTTTAATTTTTGTGTATTTTGTGTTTATGGTAGAGAAATCGGATCACCACCATCACTTCTCCGGTCACCACCTCGTCTCCGCGGTCCACATCTACTTGAAACTTGAAATTACGGTTAGTTTTATATGTATTTTTTTTTCAAAGTTTAGAAATTGTATAATTTTTGGTTTAGGTATGTAAATATGTATGTAAGGATGTATGTTTGTATGTAAATGTGTATATGTTAGTAAATGTTTGTGAAAATGTATAATGTATATGTATTTGGTGAAAATGAGTATATGCAAATCTATGTATTTGTGTATGTAGGTGTATGTAAGCATGTATGTGTGTATGTAAGTCTATGAATGTATGTATGTAGGTGTTTGTTAGAATGTAGGTGTATGTAAATGATGAACAATTGTGCATGTAAATGTTTGCAATTGGTGAAAAATGTGTATGTTAGTATGTATGTTTGTATAAAGTATGCAAATGTGTATGTAAGTATGTATAAATTTTGTGGTTTTGGTCAAAATGTGTGTTTGTAAGTATGTATGTGTATGTGTAAGTGTGTAAGTATGTAAATGTGTCTTTATAAGTATGTATGTATGTGTGTTGGTAGTATGTTAATATGTGTGTATAAAGTATGTAAATGTGTGTATATAAGTATGTATAAAGTATGTGTTAATGTGCATAAATTATGTTTAAGTTTTATGATTTCTATGTTTATGGTTATGTTTGGAAAAAAAATATGTTTAAGTTGATAATTTCTATGTTTATGTTTAGGTTTGAGAAAAAAAAATATTTAAGTTGATAATTTGAATGTTTATGTGTAGGTTTGAAAAAAAAAATGTTTAAGCTTGATAATTTGTATGTTTGTGTTTAGGTTTGAAAATATTTATATTTAAGTTTGACAAATATATATTAGTTAGGAAATACCTTCTTTAAATTAAAATCATCATTTAAAACATAACGAACATAGAAAATGTTAGGGGTATCGGATCAGAGTAGGCTCGAGCGGAAGCAGAACAAACACACACACACTAGCAGAAAATAAAGAACACGAGAATTTACGTGGTTCGGTCAAGGTGACCTACGTCCACGGGTTGCAACTAGGGTTAGGATTTTATTACTGAGGTGATACCAATTACAAAGATCCTATCAACTATTTATAATACCCAAATTAGGGTTTACAACTTGTTGACCAAGAAACCGTAAAATAGGAAACCGGATATCAGACTTAACAAAAAACTAGCGCATATACGTATCTGTTCCATATTCCATATTAGCGCATCTAGCAATAGTAGCAATAGATTAGAGCATCTATCATCTAGAGCATCTATTAGAGCATCTATGAAACACTAGCGCATCAAACAATAGAGCATATGCAGATGCTCTATTCTGTTCCTGCATTCCTGCAAAGCCTTCATATCTAACAATCTCCCACTTGGAGGCTTTGCATAAACCACAAAGTCTATCCAAGTAAACCTATCACCGGTTCAAGTCTTTCAAGCCTCCAGTTCCCAAGAACAAGCTAAGACTTCAGTCACATCCAAACCACCTAGTTGCAACCACACCTCTCATCAAGTACCCGAGAGACCAGTTGAAGCTCCCACAAGCTCCAACCCAGCCATGACTGAAATCGTCACTGACCCATCCTCTGTCTCAACCGGCTTGCACAATCCACCAGCTCCAGAGATACACCGAGAATCAATATCACTCTCCACATTTTGCAAACCATTTCCAGGAGAGCTTTTTTCTTCAGTCGGAATCTTCGTCTTCAAAACCCAACGGTTCTTTGTGATTGTACCCGGAACACGACCCGTGCTCCCACTATCACCAAATCCCCTGACTGGCTTAAACTTAGACCCCCGACCATATTCAACTGCCATCCCCAAAGCACCAGGATTCAAGTTCGCAAATTGAACCCTCTTCCGCTTACTAGATTCAGTGAACCAGACTTTATGTTGTACAGGGACGGCTACTCCCTCAACAGGTATCTCAACTAGATACAACGATCCTCGTCTCCTCCCACAGGCAACAACAAGATTTCCATCAATCACCTTCCACTTCCCACCACCAAACTTAACATCTAGTCCCTGTTTATCCAGTTGACTAACAGAAATAAGTTTCTTCGTTAAACCTGGAATTACCCTGACGTTCTTTAAGTTCCATGTAGTGCCCAGTGGAGTCTTCAGATTGACATCTCCCATACCCGTAACATTAAGAACATGACCGTTAGCTAATCGTACCTTTCCAAAGTCTCCTTTTTTCAGATTCACCATCGTCTCCCCGCTGTGCATGGCGTGAAACGAAGAACCAGAATCCATAGCCCAAGAATCTATAGACTCTTCACAGCAAACCAGTACGTCACCGTCAGATTCATCTGACACAACACTGTTTACATGCTGTCTACCATCCTCTTTCTTAGGATCAGGACACTCGTTTTTAACATGCCCCTTTTCACCACAGTTCCAGCACCTCACATTCTTCCCAGCTTTAGACAAGCTTTTCCCACGACTCCCACTGCTTCTGTTTTTACCTCTTCCCCTGCTAACACTGAGCATACCAGAAGTAGATCCTCCACTAGTGTTCCTCCGGCGAACGTCTTCACCCAAAACACTATCCCGGACCCGATCAAACTTCAAATTTCCAGTTCCAGCAGTTTCAGTGACCGTTGTCACAAATCCTGACCAGCTATCAGGTAAGGAAGATAACAAAACCACAGCCTGAGTGTCATCATCCAACTTCATGCCCACAGTTGCTAACCTGGACAAAATTGAATTGACCTCGTTAATGTGATCAGCAACTGAACTGCCCTCGTTCATCCTCATATTAAACAGTTCTCTCATCAAGAATACCCTATTACCGGCAGACGGCTTCTCATACATATTTGACAGAGCTTCTAACATATCACGAGCAGTTGTTTCTTTCATGATATTAAATGCAACGCTCCTCGTCAAAGCCAATGTAATTTTACCTCTTGCCTTTTTGTCCTTTGAGTTCCAAATTGCTTCGGCAGCTTTATCCATTCCAGAAGGTTTTTCTTCCAGTACCACATCCAAATCGCATTCACCAAGCAACGCCTCAATTTGCATTTTCCACCATGCAAAATCAGTACCGTTGAACTTCTCAATTCGGAACTTCCCGTCTTCAGCCATAGCAAACGAGAAAACCAGAAAAAAACCACAAGGAACCAAGCAACCGAAACCCTAATCGCCAAACACCCTAAAACCACCAGATCTGCAACAGCAAACCCTACGGCGCAAACCCTAGACCTTACGAGCCGTAACCAGAGAATAGGTACGGGCCGTAAACAAGTCAGCGGCGACGGCAGCAACAGCAGATCAAGATCTCTCGTCCAGCTCTCTCCTTCTCCTGTGATAACCGTGTGTTTAACTGAACCTTTGGCTCTGATACCACTTGTTAGGGGTATCGGATCAGAGTAGGCTCGAGCGGAAGCAGAACAAACACACACACACTAGCAGAAAATAAAGAACACGAGAATTTACGTGGTTCGGTCAAGGTGACCTACGTCCACGGGTTGCAACTAGGGTTAGGATTTTATTACTGAGGTGATACCAATTACAAAGATCCTATCAACTATTTATAATACCCAAATTAGGGTTTACAACTTGTTGACCAAGAAACCGTAAAATAGGAAACCGGATATCAGACTTAACAAAAAACTAGCGCATATACGTATCTGTTCCATATTCCATATTAGCGCATCTAGCAATAGTAGCAATAGATTAGAGCATCTATCATCTATTAGAACATCTGTGAATAGATTAGAGCATCTATCATCTAGAGCATCTATTAGAGCATCTATGAAACACTAGCGCATCAAACAATAGAGCATATGCAGATGCTCTATTCTGTTCCTGCATTCCTGCAAAGCCTTCATATCTAACAGAAAATACCCGCCAAAATTGAAATTATCTTTTAAAACAAAGGAGCTAAGAAAATACCCGCCTGAAATTTAAACCATTATGAAGGACATTACAAGCTTAAAAAACCGCGCCCGATATTGAATTCGTCATTTTAAACATAACGAGCTAAGAAAATACCCGATCGAAATTGAAATCATGATTTAAAACATAACGTGCCGCCCAAAATTTAAAACAATCATTAAGAACATAACAAGCTTAAAAAACTTTTATTTATGTACAGTGATCAGCGATGTTATTATTCAAGATTTAACAATTCATGCACCGGTAGATTCTTTTAATACAGATTGAATAAATCCAGGTTAGACTTCGATTATCCCTTTTTGGTTCCATTTTTTGTTACTTGTTAAAGCGTTTTACAGAGTGAGAACCGTATAACTACATGTATTTATTTCTTACTGTAATATATAACCACATAACTGTATTTAGCCGTTGATTATTCCATATGAGTTAAAAGTAAATCAACTTATAAAAAATCTATGAGTAAAAATACGGGTCAGATTGGATTGGGTCAAGTGGCTAAGTACAACCACTAATACTTTGTTGCCAGTTTTCTATGAAATATATAAATGATTAAAACATCAAATATGATTAAAGAAGTAGGCAGTAGTGGGGCGCTTTTAGCTGGTAGGCTGACAGTAGTTGGGGGTTCTTACTATAAATCAGGAGGCTGGGCGAAAAAAAGATCTTGTGAATTCTTCTAATTCTGATGTTTGGCATGAGGTCGTTTTAAAACTCTAATGTGAAATTGTTTGTATGATTGTATAAAACTAGCAAGAGGCTCATGCTCAATTTGATGGATCAAATGAGCAAAACATAAAGTAAAATAGCTTAAAAGGTAGCAGGTCAAAACTTGAAAGTCACCTAAAGTTAACGGATTTTAATTGTTGTTTACTGTTTTTTGCAGCTTTAATTCTTCTTTGATTATGGCGACGGAAATGTTCATAATGTTAGAAATGTTATTTGTTGTCTAGGGCTCAATATTAAAGATGTAAGTTGTTAATCACTATATATTGTATGCAGTGTTAATTTTTATTAACATGAGTCGTATGTGAAGTTTTTTTTGAGTAAAGGGTTACCCCGGTGAATTTTATATCAAATCAAAAAAACCCAAGTGAGACGCAAAACATACTCCTCAGTTCTCCTGAAAGATATACGAGTATTGATATGGGACTTACCGAACCAATTTCAACCGAATAACATTGGTACCAATATCGGTAGTATCGGAACGGATATTCTTTTTTATGGTTTCGGATTGATATTTTTCTATTGTACTACTGTAAACTATACGAGTGCCAATAAAAACATAGAAAAAGACATTTTTTTATCATAAACTATACGAGGGTTGATATGGGACTAACCAAACCGACGTCAACCGAACAACATCGTTACAAATATCGGTAGGATCGGAACCGGTATTCTTTTCTATGGTTTTCGATTTATATAAAGCACGTATTCTTTTGGGCATATCACGACTTTGTTTTATTAATTTTTCTTTTAGCTGCTACAACTGCTACAACGAGTGTTAGTATCAGAACGAACCGAACGAATACAACTGAGTTCCCGCCGCACAGCTCGGGGGAAACCACTAGTTAACCATTAAAATGGATTGAAATGAAAACCAAAAAACATTAACCATTAAAAACATACTTTCTACACCCCCCCCCCCCCTATTTACTTTTTTCACCCCCCTCCTCTCACATACTTACAGGTGAGGCCTGCGTGGGACCGACAGTTTTCCTCTCACAAGGGGGGATATAATCAGGAAGGGGGAGTGTGTATAGAATGAGCCTTCTTTAACAGCCACATCATTTTTAGATTAACAAGTTATTGTGTACATGTTAGACTAATTTAATGAAACATGTAGTCAAATCAATCCATTAACCCAATTGTTACAGCCCCGCTGACTAGTTTACAATACAAACCGTCAACCCCCTTTTGACTCAAATTGATAGATTAACAAGTTGTGTACATGTTAGACTAATTTAACTGCCAAGGTTAAAGTTGATGTGTTTTACGCTAAGGGGGTCGCAGGGTGACCACGCGTGGAACACCGCCGCCACCCAAGGTGACCACGCGTGGTGGCCAAAAAGCGTTGTGGCTATCACGCTTGAAGATGTTTGTGGTGATACACATGTTCCGTTGTTTTTCAATGGTAGATGTTTGTGTGGTGAGTGATGTGGCATTTCCACTAAAATCCATAATTAGTGATGGAATAAAGCTGGATAACGTGACGTATGCTGATTGAATGTTGTGAGTGATGAGTGGGTGGTGAGTGATGGGCGTCCCTACCCCCCTAATAAATACACGGGTCGTGTTAGGAATCAAAAATTCAACCTGACACAATTACACCATGTTCCTATAATCCTACGAAAACTATTTTTTTAATAATATAATAATGTTTTATTTTATGTTAAACATCATGATTTACATCGAGATAGATGGTAAACAGGCAACAAGTTGCGCCGCTGCCGACAATACTTCTATTGTTAAGTATTCAATACTAATCCAACTCATTCAAGGTTCAAAACATAAGGTTTAAACCTAGCGAGATCATCCCATTTGACCAATATACAAGACATTCCATGGCAAACTTCTAATAATTACACGGCCCAGTCTATTCGCACACACCCTTGGTCTATTCGCACACCCCAAAACGCCCCGCTTTGGCCAAAGCGGGGCGCTTTCGCCTAAAGTCAATAGAGACCTTGTCTTCTGGGCGCTTTGACCTAAATGGGAAGTTTTAGTTTAAAAATTTTCAATTTTAACCCAAAGCGCGGCGCTTTGGGGTGTGAAAATAAGGAGGGGGTGTGTGAATAGCATGATCCTAATTACACACCATACCCTGCCATAGCCTATACAACTGGGGGCTTTACCCATGAGTCTAGTTTAGACTTAGATTCCAAAATGTTATCATTAAGATTCTTTCAACAAGATGCAGCACTCTCACACACCTTTCAGCATCTTTAAACCGATCTTGCGCATTTTTAAACCGTTTTTGCGCACTCATTAGCTCCGCACATCTCTCTCTCATATCCATTTGGGTAGCTTGTTTAACCAAAATGGTGTTTGATTTCATTTCCACAAGCATATTGTACTTTTTACCGGTCTCCTTCCTTTTGTTAAAGTCTTCGAAGTGCGCTTGAATCCATGACACGCCAATGTTGGCGGCTTTTGCATCCGACACTTGGCCCTCTATATCTTCCACCATCTCAGTCATATCATCGGTTTGAATTTGTCTAACAACTTCACAAACAAGCTCGAGGAAATGTGTTCTCGTAGAAGATGTTTGGAGTACGCAGTTAGCTGCAATGTCACCGTGTTTCTTGAAAATTGCTTCAAGAATTGTTGCATTACTTCGCTTCACTTTGTAGCCTTGGACACAAACTATGTCACTTTGACAAGATGAGGACTCTTCCAGCTATACAATAAAAGGATACAGATTAGAGGCGATTAAATGAGCCGGACGGGTCAGGTTGGGTACCGGGTTGTCTTAACACGTTAGTTTTTCTATTTTCTTTAAAATATAGTAATAATGGATTTTAATAATCCTAACTATTTCGTGTTGACTGGCGACGGTCCTAACTTAAAAAATAACTAGTGATAGCTCCATCTTTTCATATATTGTAAACGGATGGACCTTTACTAAATGGAAAAAGATAAGGGGGGCAAAAAGAAATTAAGGTTGTGTTAGTAAAAGTCCATTAGTATACAATATGTGAAAAGGTGGGACTACCACTGGTTACTTTTGAAGTTGGGACCATTGACGGCCAACGGCTAATAGTTTGGATTATTAAAATCTATTATTCCTAAAATAAATCAAATGCATTTTTAAAATTTACTACTTGCTATTAGCAAAACAGTAGAATCAAAATAATTAACACTAATTACTTGCAATTACCATATTTTACAACCATATTTAAATATTCTAGTTAATTCTTCAATTGAAAGCATCACACATTCCACACGAATTTACTCGATCAGACTCTCAAACACATATAACGCAAATAAAAACACAAATAATTGAACAAACTCACTAAATTTACCTCAGAATTCAGGATCACAAGCATGAGCACATTGAACCTCAAATTAATCATATGGAACAATTATATACTCTGTATTAGGGGACACGGGGCGCCCCATTATCAACCATCCACCACGCGTGGATGTGCGTGATACACCGCCGCCGCCGACTTCAAAATAAAAAAAGAATAGATCAAAATGGTAATTTGAAATATTTAAATTGAAAATCCCTAAAATACCACTGGTTAAAAACAGGGTTTTTGGACGGAGTTAATCAATGTGATCAAAATGGCAACCAAATGGAAAAGTCAGGGACGCAGAGGCGAAAAAAAAAACTATTTGGACTAAAATGGCAAATTTGAACAAACCTCAAGGACTAAAATGGCAATTTACTCTAGATGTACTGATTTGTAAATGAACGAGTTGATGCCAACCCGCGCGTTGCGGCGGGTTGCTAATTATTAATACTTTTAGAATCATTATATGAGATGCGAAAATTCTTACGTTTATTAAAATTATGTAACTCACTTAGTTTGATGAATAAGTAACCTCAGTAAACAACTAACAATCAGTTGGGAATTGTTGGTTGGTGTAAAATGTGTAAGGAATTCTTTGTTTTTTATAGATAAATTACGTGTTGAGATGAAAAAAACATATATATATTTAAATTATACTCTTATATAATTAGCAACTTGAGTTATGTTTAATTTGTTTAAAAGTCACATCATTTAGTTCATTTTAGTCACACCCTTTCTTTTTATACATGATGTGTCTCTTCAACTTTCTTCTAGACCAAATCGTTAAAAAACACCGGAGCATCACATCTCTTCACCAGAAGCACCGTTTCATTCAAATATCTTTCTGATAATAAATAACATTTTACCACGTCCTCAAACAATAACTGCCACCACCGAAACCTAATTCCCAAATCTCTCTCTCTTTCTCTCATTCTTCATACTTCAGTCTCAAATCTTCATCATCAATTGGATATGTTTGGTAACACTTTTCAAATATTGTTCAACCAATTCAAAAAGCATATTCTTTTCCAGTTTGTCGTCTTTGTTATCCATATAAAAAATCCCATTTGCATCACACTCAACAGTGAAACAGGCGTCTTTCTCATTGAATCTTCACTGTTCATTGCAATAAAAACAAAAATCCAGTAACTAAACTTAACCACATTGATTTCGATTCACCATATCAACTCACCATCGCTAACGGTGGCCATTCCTCCAGCCGGCATAGAACTTATTTGCCAACTTTAGAATGTCTAATACCAGCATAATCTCTAAACCCAAAAAAATATAATTGAAATCATATAAACATCAGAACCCGGCAAAAACATTTCCAACATCTTCGGCGGCCAAAAAGATGAAACGAACGTTGTCTGAAAAGCTTAATGGTGACGATTTCCGGCACAGGCCCATTTGCTACGCTGACGGTAGGTGAACCCACATCCACTTTACAACGGTTATCCGTTCCAAAGATGATCAACTCGGAATCAGACTTTTTAAATCAAGTAAAACTTTCAGACATAATCGCCCCCATACCCGGCCAAGGAGAGAAACCGCGTTACATCTTGCCGTGTGGACAACGACTCGTTAAAGTAGGCCGAAGTGGTGCCTTGTCTTCCTCGACTTCTTGTCAAACACGTACAAGATCTAGAAATGCGACTGTAATCTAATATACGCGACACTCATCTACAACAATTTGAAAATTCAAGGCGCGAATCAGAGTTTCCTATACGTTGGAGACGGTTACGGAGTTCTCTTCTCTCTTATCTTTCCCGCCATCCTCTTTCTCTCGGGTTGTCGTCCAGTTCGCAGTGCCGGTCGGCGTTGTTGATTTAGTATTGATATTGGTACCCCTAGACGAAGCGTTGCGTTGTTTATAGAATCGTTGTAATTGTGTTGAATGCATTCCTTTGAAAAGAAACGAACCTGTATGTCGGTTAAATTGGATTGCAACTTCAAGAGAATAACAATATTAAACTAAGACAAAGGCGGTGTAATTCACATACGTTGTATATGCATTAAATCGTGTCGGTTACGTTGTATATGCATTAAATCGTGTCGGTTCATTACTTGTTCTCATCACACAACCGTTAAATTAGCGTTAAATTAGAGGAAGTCGAAGGGACATGTCTCAAATATAACAGAGAAGTCGCGTCCCTTGAAGTTTATCGTAACCAATCTAATACTTTTACGTAAACCCACCAATACACAAATATTGTATATAATATAAAAAATAAACTTATTAAGAAAAGAAAAATAATTATTAGAGAAATAAAAAAAATATTTTATGATCAAATGTTATATCAAATGTCATTTGGAAACCTTGGTACAAATAAACACCCCTGAATGAAAAATCCATTTTAAAAAGGAAATGAAAACGAAAAAAAACCATCAAGAATTATTTAAAAACCTCAAACAACTTGACCAATATCCCTCAATAAACACATCATTTTTTCTAAACTATATTTTTTATACGTTAGTTTATTTTATACCAATAACCAATCTTAGTTATCTTTTAGTTTTATTTTCTTTTATCGTATTATATTTAACTTTAATTTTAATATTTAATAGTTTTATTATGTCAAATTCTAACTTATATCCAATAGTTTTGTGATTCTAAATTGCTGTTCAAAAAAATATTTGTGATTCTTTTTTTAGAGATAGGAAGCCACAATGCGCTATGTGTGGTGTGGTGTGGTGTAAGGGGAAAGAGGATAAGGCCCAAACATGTTTGAATTACTTACTTATGGTATTTGATAAAACAACCCACAGTATAAAATAACCCAGAGTAAAAATTAATATATAAAAAAATTGTATTGTGATTTTTATCTCTTAACCAAAGTCTCAAAACTCAACCGAACCCTCAAAACCTGGTCATGCGTATCTCTGATGTTGGTAGACCAACATCAGAGATAAGCGCCGGCAGTAACGTCAATGACTCAACAGTTATTGCCTGTCCTAGACCAGGAAAGAAGGAGGCGTCCGAGTCGTACAATTTACGGCTTGTGCCATTTGATATTAATTTGATAATATCAAATATATTATCAAATTAATATATTTGATAATCCATTTTAAAAATTAAGCGCCGGCAGTAACGTCAATGACTCAACAGTTATTGCCTGTCCTAGACCAGGAAAGAAGGAGGCGTCCGAGTCGTACAATTTACGGCTTGTGCCATTGGATCCGCATCTAAATTGTGGGAGTTAATGGTCTTGCCTAAAAGCGAAGAACTCACCAAAGAGGGTGTTGAAGATTGTCCTTCCCGTTTTATACATAACTGTCGGAGAGGGGCAACCGTTACTCATGAACCCATCGGTTCTTTTATTTAACTGAATGAATTAAAATAGTCACGAAGATGGGTGAACCGATGCAGTCACGTTTAACATTATAATTTTTTTTTTTGAAACGTCTTCTTATTTCTTTTGAATTTTTGAAACTGTGTGGTTCTTCTGAAACATGGAATAAAACGGAAAACAGGGATACGGCATGTGACTGAATCTTTGGCCAGAAAACCGTCATACCCCGAACCATCGCATTGCAACTCCTCTCCAAATGTTGAGGAAAATTTTGGGGAACAACTTCTTGCGATTCAAGAAACAAATAGACATCAAACATGAAACTCCCAATATCACTTTGTTTAAAAGACACCAAACATGGAAACCCTAATATCACTTTGTATGAAGATTCTGAATGGATAACAAAGACGACAAACTGGAAAAGAATATGCTTTTTGAATTGGTTGAACAATATTTGAAAAGTGTTACCAAACATATCCAATTGATGATGAAGATTTGAGACTGAAGTATGAAGAATGAGAGAGAGAGAGATTTGGGAATTAGGTTTCGGTGGTGGCAGTTATTGTTTGAGGACGTGGTAAAATGTTATTTATTATCAGAAAGATATTTGAATGAAACGGTGCTTCTGGTGAAGAGATGTGATGCTCCGGTGTTTTTTAACGATTTGGTCTAGAAGAAAGTTGAAGAGACACATCATGTATAAAAAGAAAGGGTGTGACTAAAATGAACTAAATGATGTGACTTTTAAACAAATTAAACATAACTCAAGTTGCTAATTGTATAAGAGTATAATAATTTTAATCAACGAAACAAAACTTTTGGTTAGAAAATTATACATATATACTAAAAAAACAAGTTACACACTACACTACTATGTAAAATGATAGTTTTGTTAATTGTTTTGGATAGAAGAATAAACTTACCATCTATACACAAGTTTGAGGTTTGAACCTTGGTTTTTTTGATTTTATGTATTTTGTTTTACTAATTTATTACTTGTTTTCACCATCCATCTAAATGGGGACACTTATACTCTTACATTTAATGCCTTATTCACTCTACAATTACTATCTATTTAAAATTTAAACTTATTTTCCACTATTCATTTGTACAGTGATTTCACTGTTCATAAATAGTGATTTTACTATCATTTTTTTAAATAGTTATTTTACTATTCATAAATAGTAATTTCACTATTCATCTCACTTTTTAATTTTTTTTTATTTTCATTTTATTATTTTAGTATTATAACAATAACGTCACCTAAGAATGAGCAGATGTTATCGGGTGTCGGTACTGAACCGTTACCGATCTCGAATTTATCGAACCGGGTACATTTTTTTTACCGACTCGGGGCAATAGTATTACAATTTTTTCGTTTTTATTTTCGTTTTTATTATTTTAGTATTATAACAATAACGTCACCTAAGGATGAGCAGATGGTATCGGGTGTCGGTACTGAACCGTTACCGATCTCGAATTTACCGAACCGGGTACATGTATCGGGTGTCGGTACTGAACTGTTACCGATCTCGAATTTACCGAACTGGGTACATTTTTTTTACCGACTCGGGGCAATAGTATTACAATTTTTTCGTTTTTATTATTTTAGTATTATAACAATAACGTCACCTAAGGATGAGCAGATGGTATCGGGTGTCGGTACTGAACCGTTACCGATCTCGAATTTACCGAACCGGGTATATTTTTTTTCCGACTCGGGGCAAATAGTATTACAAAGTTAATGGTGGCTTTGGGCGGCCAGTCACTAATATTTTTTTTAGGTATCAAATAAGATCCATTTCACATTATTTGTCCACACTGCCACTGAAAAAAAAAACTAAAACGATGGCAACACTACAAATTTTAACTGGGGCGAGGGAAAATTCGTAATTTTATGCTGGGGGCAAAACCATAATTTTATTTTGAACCGGGAAAAATCATAGTTTTGAAATATGGGTAAAATCGTATTTTTAAGCTGTGGGTAAAAGCATAATTTTATTTTAAATTGAGGACAAGACTGAAAAATTGTTTTTTTATCACAAGGCATGCACACTTTTTTTTAACGGCAAGTAACGACGTGCCAAATACCGTGACACCGGGCACTGTGGCCAAAGTCGACTACTCGACCGCCAAACGCGCAACGCGCACGTGTTATAGCACTAGTTTATTTAATATAGGTCTTAGTCATTCTACAATTTACTTGAAATGTATATTCTCTTAAACTATATGTGATACTGGGGCGGAACTTATATATACGGTGCCGTAGCACGGGCTACGGCTCAATTTTTTATCGGTAGTGTAAAAAAACTTCTTTTTTTTCGGTTTTTATACCAATGATACCTCTGAACAACTACGAGGACACCTCTAAAAAAGTCTGTAAGCCCAAATCAATTGAAAATAATAAGCCCAAATCCCAATTGTCCAATATGTTAGCCCAAATCAATTGAAAATTGTAAATAATAAGCCCAATTGCCCAATATGTTAGTCCAAAATAATAAAAGATTGTAAATAATTGCCCAATTGCCCTGAAGTGATCCAGCGCGTGTTATGGTTGAAACGGGAACGCATCGGGTAGTGAAGCTAGCTTTGCTTTTAACGGTTGCAACCGCAACCGTTGAAAGATGTTTTTCGCAATTGAAGCTTATCAAGATGGATTTATGCAATCGAATGAGCACGGAAATTTTGGACAACGCTATAGTTTGTGCGGTCGAAAAGGATTTTTACGTGAAGTAAAAGACGACGGTGTGATGAAACGATTTCAAACTATGAAAAAAAAAATGACAAATCTATTAGGTATTTGTTTTACTTTATTTATTTATTTATTTATTGTCGTTTCTTAATATTGTACAATTGCACGGTGATTTTTTTTTTTGGATACCCCTGAGTTAATGTTCTAGTTCCGCCACTGAATTGTGATACATGATTATAAAACTAATTGTAACAAATTGTTTGATTGGATTCATAACGTGGATTGAACAGTTATGTTGCATTTTCTAAGAGCTAAAAACCATTTGATTTCATTTAGTTAGTTAAACCACCTACATTATTTAAAAAATAGAGGTTTTTTTTTCAGTAGGTTATTATAACAGAGTCGGTATCGTAACGAGAACTATTTTAGTTTTCATTTTCGGTTGTTATAGCAATTGCCAGTATCGTAACAAAGTAAATGATATCGACCAAATTTATGTTGCATACGCAAAAGAATCCCACTAGTTAAGACTATAAAATATTAATGATAACAAGATTATAAATAAGCATATGTACCTGGTGAGCGAGGCTAATCATGGACGGGAGTGAAGCAAACAATTAAAGCTTAGAAAAACGTGATAAGCATTTGCTCAACAAAGAAATAATTATGAAGAAATCAAAAGCCATGAGTGTTTTTAGAGGTAACGAAGTGAATGAGAGGCACTAGCTGGGTTTGATGTTTTAACTATCTACTCGAATCTGATCAATGAAGAAGCTTGGTGGTTGCAAGATCAAGAAGAGAAAATGAAAGGAGTGGTGATACGATGGAGCAGGGATTTGCGGTGGTTGTGACCGACCAGTTGTAAGCATTGCGGATATAAAGAAGAGTCCAGATGTGTTTAAAGTTAAAAAAAACAAAAAAAAAAGGTAAAGTATGTTCAAAATTATCCTGAGCATACATCAACTTTATGTTTTCTCACCTTTACCTTTCTCCGTAAAAGTGTACTCTTGACATAACTATTCAATATATTAGGTAAGCTTTGATTTTAATTTTGTTTTCTTTTTATTTATTTATTGACTATTATAGGTTAGAGAATTTTATTTATTAATTAAGATCGATGTAACGTTTTGAGATGGATGTTGTTTTACATTTTTTTTCTTTTTTAACGACAAACAATCTCACGTGTATACTCATCTTCCTTCGGGCTATACCCAAAGACAACCAATACACCAATCAAAAGTCGTATGTGAAGTCGTAAATAGATTTTCATTTATGAAGTATATTAGCTCATCAAACATAGGTGTCCATTCGATTAGAAAATTAAATATAATTAGATAATACTTTTTGGTTTGTGGATGATATTACTATAGTATCTCATCTCTTTAATAGCAACTCCAACAAAATATTTTGTCAAATAAATATTTAGATGATTCCGAATCCGGTGTTACGCAGAGGTGCCAAAGGTACTGGTATGAGAAGTCATTTGAGATTAAGGTTTTGAGGAGTGCAGGGCTGTTGCAAGATTAAAGCTGCTGTTAGGTTATGTGTAGTGGGGCGCTATATGCCTTCATAAAGCCCCTATAAAGCCCCAAACACCACTACGGGGGGCTTTATGAGACAAAAAAAGTTTGGTGGCGCCATATATATAGCGCTGGTGATGGGGGTTGTTTTCAAAGTTTGGACCAATCAAAATAAAGAAAAGTTTTTATAATTAATTAATTAAAACGAAAATTAATAATTAGGTATTGATGGGTAGGGGCTTTATGACTACGGGCTCTAGTGATATAACGCCCCTGTGTGACGTGGCACGACACGTGTCGCATAACGCCCCACAAAGGGCTTTATGACTACGGATGGCCTTATTGAAGAGTTTGGTCCTGCTGGGCAGATTATGGTTTTGGTCAAGATGGAAAGCTGATGCGGAGAAGACTTTGAAGACTGACGTTGTAAACATTTGGAAGTATGTTGTTTTGTGTTTATTTTGGATTAATGTTTTTTTGTTATTTGTTTCTTCCAAAGTATTTGTTTTTTACACGATTTTAATTTTTAACAGATAAATTTATCTTCATTTGTTAAAACCGTGTTTAACGCGGACAAATAGCCTAGTAATAATTCATATGAAATAACCATATATGTTCGTCTCTCATTCACAATACTAAAAAAAGAAAAGGAACTGACGTCATATTTTTGAACAGTAACTTCTCGGAAGTGACGTAATTAACCAAATACTAGTGGCTTTTGTTTTGATACCACATCAAAAGTACATTATTAATGAACAAAGAAAAGAAAACACGGTTCTCATCACTCATGTGGTGTTTCATTAGTTAAAAAGTAACAGGTGTAAACCAACCGAGCTCGGACCCCAATTTGCTAATCTCATACTTAACTTGTTTAACTTAGCGTGTTAGATATTGAGTTCCACTTTATATCTCTATATATTCTATGGTTGAACGCTAAACGATTAATCGGTGAACCTTCGATTAGTCCCTGATTAATCCTTAATCGGAGGTTCACCGATTAATGACTGATTAATCGTTTAGCGGTAAATGACGGTTCTATTCTAGCCAAATTTTGACCAGTTCCTAGTCTAATTTCGACCAAACCTTATAAATTGCCGACAATTACCTAACAAAATGGGTCGATGAGGGGTTAAAACATATCTACTTAAAAAAACTACATATAAAAATGTGTGTGTATATAACTAAAATTTACATATAAAAATCACAATCCGATTAATTCTGATTAACACCTATTAATCCCGATTAATCACTAAACAGTACCCCGCCGACCGACTACCGCCTAGCGATTCTTACAACACTGATATACACACACATACATATATAGAGAGAGAGAGTGAAAAGGGTGTACCACTAAGATCTTAGAGTGTATCTATAAAATGACCCTTAATTTAAAAGGCATCGACTTCGAGCTCGGCTCGTTTCAAACTCTGTGTCTAAAGTTAGAGCTCAACTGGTTAATATTTTTTTCAGGCTCGAGTTATCATATATTACATGTTCAATTCATCTATTTTACTTATGTATACACGTTACTTGTATATAACAAAATACATATTATTCAATTATTTAGTCATAACTTCTATGTATAAGTAATAATATTTCTTATTTAATTATATATTTAGTATATTATATACAATCTTAAAGGACAAAGTAGGTGGATTTCCACCGACTTTGCCTACATTCAAGCCCACATGCAATTGTCTTCTTTGATTCCAGCCAATTGTAAGGTTTCCCATTTGCTCAATAATTTGTCGTTATCCAGGTGTCACCTACAAAACAAAAACATAAAATCAATATAAAGTAGTATATTTTCTACACAAATCGGTGCAATTAGAAGTAAAATAAATCGCAAATCGCAATAACCCTTTTCCACATAATACTTTGAGTAAAATACATTTTGACCCCTTGCTTTTAGTTTTTTTTTAAATTGCGTTTTGAGTCCATTTCGACATTTCCTCTTTTCACCCATACTTTGAGTAAAATACATTTTGTCCCCTTGCTTTTAGTTTTGTTAAATTGCTTTTGAGTCTCTTTCCTTTCCAAGTTAAACTTCAATTTTTCACCCATACTTTGAGTAAAATACATTTTGGCCCTTTACTTTTAGTTTTGTTAAAGTGTGTTTTGCAGTGGCGGAGCTTGGCCAAAAGTTTCGAGGGGGCGTAAAGTGATGGGACCTAACATTTTTTTTCCTATCGTTATGTTTCGGGTCGGGTCGGGTTGGCTATTTGATTCAAGTCGCGTCAAATAATAATAGTTCCAAATAAAACAAAGTTTATATTTACCAGACTACCCATCATTTATATAAAAAGTTTATAAATATTTAGGATATACAATTTAGGAAAAATAATCGGGAAGGGGGGGGGGGGGGGGCGATCCTATATAATTTTAAAATTTTCGGACGAAAAATCGAAACTTATACAATTCTAACTGAAACATTAGGGTGGGCGGGTGCACCCCCGGGCACCCACTATACTTCGCCCATGGTGTTTTGAGTCCATTTCCTTTCCAAGTTAAATATAAATTACATTGCAATATTAGACCATTGAGGTTTAATCTCAAAATTTTATAATGTTTCAACTTTATCGTTGTACCGTATATCTATACATTTTTAGCTTATCGTTTTCTTTAATTATTTCGTTCAATAAATTTCTTTTTTAAAAAACTAAACGTTTGGATTCAACCATACATTGAGTTGAACTGAATACGTCAAGACATGCGCTTTCATATGGTTTGCGCATGACATAGCGTTTGGACTAATCTGTTTGCAATGTGCCCATGACGCATGGCCCGCGGGGTGTATTATGAATATTACAATTTATGTGTCGGTATAAATTCGAGTTGGTATACTGATGTGTGTAAAATGCAACATATAAATTACATCAAATAAGGCATAAAACTAACCCTTTTTTAGTACTAATGTTGGAAAAAGTGTGTTTTTGTCTTCCTTTTGAATTTACAGGGTCAAATGAGCTTAAACGAACAAAAGGAACAAATATACAGCCAAAACCAACATAAATACAAAGAAAAGGAAGAAACGTGGCATGCCCGACTCCTAGACAGCATCTCACAAAGCAAAAACAAGAAGAAAAGCTGAGCATGGGGCTGTGCCCAGCTGAGCACGGGGTGTGCTCAGCTCAAGACGGGGCGTGTCCAGCGAACACGGGGCGTGTCCAGTGAGCACGGGGCGTGCCCAAGTGCCAGCAGAAAAGACAAACCTATAGAAGCTTCTGTTGCCCACCACGGGGCCGTGCCCAGCGGACACGGGGGCGTGCCGAAAGTACTGCAGGCGCATTAATTGTAATTGCGAATTACAATTAATGAAGAGAGAGAGTGTCAGACGGGCACGGGGCCGTGCCCAGCGAACACGGGGCGTGCCCAGGCCTCTGTTCAGCCTATAAATAGGAGTGCTTGGTTTCATTGCAACTCATCCCTTGGCACACCACCTCTCTCACACTTCATCCACCACCCACCACCATCACAACACCATCATCCACCACCATCATCCATTGTCCATCATAGAGTGTGTGAGTCGTCTCGGGATCCAAGATTGATCGTAAGAGTTCTTGACAATCAAGGCCATGTTTGCCTAAGTCTCTTACATCACTTGGTGAAGACAAAGTGTCTAGTATAATACTTTTTATCTCTAATCTTTTGCACTTTTTATTTGGTTTTGTATTAATGACTTTAATAACTAGTTACTTATGTTGAAGGTGATCTTTCCTTATCGTTTGTCCGTGGTGTCTTGGCATTATTTTACTGTCTATATAAAATAAAGGATTTTCACCATTCATATCTCCACGGTCTATATGGAGATATGTTGGCTACCTGGTAGGGGGTTAAGGGAACGGTTTGGTAAAGGTCTTGCCATTGTTCAGCGTTTAGAGGTCCTGCAATGGACCTGGGTCAAATTTAGTAGGACCTCCTTCAATACTTCACGGTATTGGATGGCGGGGGTCCAAACTCTTTGATCCCCTCATAAGTTAACTACTATTAATACTATAACCCGGCTATTTAGGACTGTATCCCTGCTGACTCAGACTACTTAGTCGAGGGTAACGTCACCGCCAAAAGCGGGGCCTACCACAATACTGCATTAATAACTTAATTCATTATCTTCCAATAATCCACCCCTTTAGGATTGTATCCCTGCTGACTCAAACTACTGGGGTGAGGGTAACGTCACCTTCAAAAGAGGGGCCTACTACAATAACTAAGATAATCTCTTAATTATGTGCAAAAGTGCGGAAATAATCAAAGGTTATACTAGATACGAGTCGGAACCAAGTGATTCATCTTGTCTATCTGTTTTTCTTTTATTTTTATTTTCAGCATTTTAGTTAGTTTTTTTTTTCTTAGTTTAAAACATTTTTCTAAACATTTATTTTGGTTAGACGTTGAGGATAAACCGGTACTAAAGGCTCTTGTGTCCTTGGACGACCTCGGTATCTTACCAACGCTATACTACACTCAACGATGGGTGCACTTGCCCATATGTGTGTTTAGTGTCAGTGAAATATCGTGTTTTATAAATTTAAAACTTGGCTAAAATAAGTGTTAAAAAGGGCTTAAAATATACACCTAAAATATACGACACTTTATCGCACATCAAGTTTTTGGCGCCGTTGCCGGGGACACAAGGATTTTAGGAAAGCTTAAAATCGACGGCCTAATCAGTTTTTCAAAACTTTTTCAAAACGGGCCCGCATTTTTCTGCATTTAGTTTAGTTTTGCATTACAGTAACCTGCACACGGGGCCGTGTTCGCTGAACACGGGGCCGTGCTGCACATTTTTATAAAAACACCCAGTAACAGTAGCTTGAACACGGGCCGTGCTCACTGAACACGCCCCGTGCTCAACGAAATCAGTAAATTTAATTAAAACGCCCAGATACAGATCCTGAACACGGGGTCGTGCTCACTGAACACGGGGCCGTGTCCAGCCTCTGTTTCCGTTTTTATTTTTGTTTTCTGATCTCGAGACTCAGTTGTGGTCTGCTGAGTGATTCTTATGGATCAATACTCAGGAGGTTACAACTACACCTATGAGGAGGATGATTATAGGGGTAATTATTGCACTAATTGTCGTAACGCACGATCGGTTCAAAATAATCGCTCACATCAACCATCCAATTCATACACCTACTATGAGGAGCCCAGGTACGAGCCATCAACTTCATACACATCTTATGAAGACCAAAGGTATGAACCTCCTCCCTCATACTCATATTTTGATGAACCAAGGTATGAGCCTTCATACTCGTACTTTGAGGAACCAAGATATGAGCCACCACCTTCGTATGCTTATTATGAGGAACCATGGCGTGAACAACCCACCTCATATGAGTATTATGAAGAGCAAAATTATGACCCTTATCCATCATATACTTACGATGAAGAACAATGGTGCGAACCATCTACTTCATATGGGTATTATGAGGAACAAAGGGTCGAACAACCGGATTCAAGCTTAGAAAATCCTGTTTCTTTTTCTATAACCGAAGTAACCGATAGGATATTAGAACACATTAGAGTTATCGATCGCTGTATAAAAGAATCTCGCGCAAGGGAAGAGGAGTCCCGCGCAAGAGAAGAATTAAAAAATGAAGAGATAACTGAAATTGTAAAAATGGAAGAACAAATAAGTGAAAAACCGACACATGAGTTAAACAACGAAATAGGTGAGTCCGACAACGTTAAAATTCAAGAAGAGTCTAATTTTGAAGAAATTAATCTCTTGTCACCTTCTTTTGAAAATCATTGTTTAGTACCCACTCATGCTAAGTTTTTAAAAGAGTTAAACACTAACACTAAAATTGACGAAACGGTAAGTGTTAAGTTAACTGATGATCAAACCTCACTAATAAAAGAAGACCCATTTGAAATTAACATTACACCGGTTCCATGTTTCTTTCAAAATTCGTTTATTAGTAATGTCACAATCGATAAAGATCTTTGTGTTAACATAATGCCTAACTACATTTTCGAAAAATTAAGTATTAGTGATTTTTCTCCACTTCAAATACCCATTTTTCTATCCAATCGGAAAGTAATAAAATCAATCGGTATAGTTGAGGATGTATTGGTTCAAACAAATCAAATGGTAATCCCGACCGATTTTGTCATCCTCGATGACGCTCCTCTAGTGTTGGGACGACCATTTGTAAAAACTCACGAAGCTTTGAAAAACCGGAAGTTCAACAATCTACCTCTTCAATTAGGGGCATTTAAAAGAAGTGTCGATCTTGAGCGGTCAATGAAATATCCATTCGGCAATAATGACCCCCTAATTGAAGATGAGCCAGAACCACCCGATAAGGAGGGTCTAGCCAAGGACCCTTATAAACGTGGCGCACCACGGAGGCATTCCGCGGAACTATCCGTAGTTTAGTTTAGATTAACCTTTATGTTTTCTAGTTTAGTTTTAATTTTCAGGAATAAAACACACTCATGGTGGTAAGGGATAAAAAGGGGAACGAGAAAAATGACATCATGCACAAGAACAAGGCAACCCGACAATTCTCTCCATTTCAGAAGGTTCAACACGGGCCGTGCCCAACCAACACGGCCCCGTGCTGAACCCCCTGCAGAAAAATGCCCAGTTCAGGTACCTGGACACGGGGCCGTGCTCACTGGACACGCCCCCGTGCCCAGCTTTCTGTTTACTTTTGGTACTGGCAGTCTGGACACTGGGCCGTGCTCAGCCAACACCACCCCGTGTTCAGCCACCCAGTACCATAAAATCTTGTTTTTAACCCACTTTTACACATTCAATCAACCTAAAAACTTATTTTTGGGACACATTGAGGACAATGTGTAATTTAAGTGTGGGGGGGATGCTAAAACCTTGAATCTTGCAAGTCCTAAATACAAGCCTTACACAAAACTCTATTGGAACCGCTAATCACCCCAAATTTTTTCAAAAATTTCATTTTTTTACTTGTCTAGGTTTAATTTGGGAATTTCAAAATTCTAAAAAGGTTATATTTTTACAAATTTACAACCGATAGCGTCGTGATAAAAAGAACCAACATAAGAAAATTATGAAAAGGCATGACAAACTTAGTTAAAATTTAATTATATATACTTGATCACATAAAAACCCATTCCCACAAAAGTGAGTTTTGAGCCTTTATTGAGCAAACACTTACATATCATTTAAACTAAATGCTCATTTTTCGTTTCTTGTGTGAATAGCCGCTTGGTTCTTACGACTCTAGAACTTGCCACGACGATACATTCCCGGTCCTTACCAACTTAACCCTGAGTAAGTAAATGATGGAGGCATTAGGACTAACCCTTTTTTTTTATTTTCTACACCATTATTTTTCTTCTTTTTTTTTACCACTTACCCAAAATCCCCCTAGTTAGCCCCTTTGAGCCTAAACCTTTTCATTTCATAACCCTAACCAAACACCCTTTTACCCACCAAAACCTTTTTCATTTTTACCCCTTTGTTTTAGTAACAAGTTCGACTTTTCGTATGACTTCAAAAAAAAAAAAAATTTTGATGATGAAGCAAAAGAAAATAAACAAACAAGTTCATCAAAAATAACTTTGTTTGAATGAATAGCTTCATCAAAATAAAAGTTTCAAAAAAAAAAAAAAAAAAAAGGGAAAGGAAAATAGAAAGTCTTACGAAAACCGACACTTGTTACACTTTTCGCCCTTTTTCTACTAACCACTAACCACCAACCCAACCACCTACTTTTAACCCAAGCCTAACCCTTTACCCACAAAGTCCTCTTGATATTTACAAAGGTATATAAGTTAAAAAGGAGGAGGATTGATTTCTTGGCAAGCCTATGGTAGGAGTAAGTTCCATGCCGCTCTCGAGTGATCCACAAAAATACATTTTCGGCCGAGTGTTGAGTGATCCCGTGAGGTATGTGAACTTGTATATAAATAGAATTTTACAAAGGCATGTTATGCCCTAATAAGTAATTTCTCTTATGAAAAGTTTTAAATAAATCATGACGAATAGGATTGTAAATAAATAAAAATAAAACTAAATAAAGAATCTTGGAAATCCCGACACTCTATGACAAGCCCAAAAACCTTCTCTACTACCCATTCCATTTGGGAGTGTAAGCCACATATTAAAGAGTTTTGCTTGAGGACAAGCAAAGATTCAAGTGTGGGGGTATTTGATGTGTGTAAAATGCAACATATAAATTACATCAAATAAGGCATAAAACTAACCCTTTTTTAGTACTAATGTTGGAAAAAGTGTGTTTTTGTCTTCCTTTTGAATTTACAGGGTCAAATGAGCTTAAACGAACAAAAGGAACAAATATACAGCCAAAACCAACATAAATACAAAGAAAAGGAAGAAACGTGGCATGCCCGACTCCTAGACAGCATCTCACAAAGCAAAAACAAGAAGAAAAGCTGAGCATGGGGCTGTGCCCAGCTGAGCACGGGGTGTGCTCAGCTCAAGACGGGGCGTGTCCAGCGAACACGGGGCGTGTCCAGTGAACACGGGGCGTGTCCAGTGAGCACGGGGCGTGCCCAAGTGCCAGCAGAAAAGACAAACCTATAGAAGCTTCTGTTGCCCACCACGGGGCCATGCCCAGCGGACACGGGGGCGTGCCGAAAGTACTGCAGGCGCATTAATTGTAATTGCGAATTACAATTAATGAAGAGAGAGAGTGTCAGACGGGCACGGGGCCGTGCCCAGCGAACACGGGGCGTGCCCAGGCCTCTGTTCAGCCTATAAATAGGAGTGTTTGGTTTCATTGCAACTCATCCCTTGGCACACCACCTCTCTCACACTTCATCCACCACCCACCACCATCACAACACCATCATCCACCACCATCATCCATTGTCCATCATAGAGTGTGTGAGTCGTCTCGGGATCCAAGATTGATCGTAAGAGTTCTTGACAATCAAGGCCATGTTTGCCTAAGTCTCTTACATCACTTGGTGAAGACAAAGTGTCTAGTATAATACTTTTTATCTCTAATCTTTTGCACTTTTTATTTGGTTTTGTATTAATGACTTTAATAACTAGTTACTTATGTTGAAGGTGATCTTTCCTTATCGTTTGTCCGTGGTGTCTTGGCATTATTTTACTGTCTATATAAAATAAAGGATTTTCACCATTCATATCTCCACGGTCTATATGGAGATATGTTGGCTACCTGGTAGGGGGTTAAGGGAACGGTTTGGTAAAGGTCTTGCCATTGTTCAGCGTTTAGAGGTCCTGCAATGGACCTGGGTCAAATTTAGTAGGACCTCCTTCAATACTTCACGGTATTGGATGGCGGGGGTCCAAACTCTTTGATCCCCTCATAAGTTAACTACTATTAATACTATAACCCGGCTATTTAGGACTGTATCCCTGCTGACTCAGACTACTTAGTCGAGGGTAACGTCACCGCCAAAAGCGGGGCCTACCACAATACTGCATTAATAACTTAATTCATTATCTTCCAATAATCCACCCCTTTAGGATTGTATCCCTGCTGACTCAAACTACTGGGGTGAGGGTAACGTCACCTTCAAAAGAGGGGCCTACTACAATAACTAAGATAATCTCTTAATTATGTGCAAAAGTGCGGAAATAATCAAAGGTTATACTAGATACGAGTCGGAACCAAGTGATTCATCTTGTCTATCTGTTTTTCTTTTATTTTTATTTTCAGCATTTTAGTTAGTTTTATTTTTCTTAGTTTAAAACATTTTTCTAAACATTTATTTTGGTTAGACGTTGAGGATAAACCGGTACTAAAAGCTCTTGTGTCCTTGGACGACCTCGGTATCTTACCAACGCTATACTACACTCAACGATGGGTGCACTTGCCCATATATGTGTTTAGTGTCAGTGAAATATCGTGTTTTATAAATTTAAAACTTGGCTAAAATAAGTGTTAAAAAGGGCTTAAAATATACACCTAAAATATACGACACTTTATCGCACATCATATACGTTTTATAACAACCCTCCTAAATATTTTCCGACACCCCTAATATATTTAAAATGTCTCAATATGTCTTAAAATATACCCCGTATGAGAAAACCGAGCCCAAAATACCTTTAATATTACAAAAATAAAATAAAAACCTGAAAATAGGACGCTCGCGGGCCGCGTAGCCCTTGGCTACCTCCTACGCGGGGCGCGACAGCAAGTCACCAGGGCATCACCCAGCGCTGCCACATGTCGTGCAATGTGTCGAGGCTACGAGTGCTGACTAGTCATAGCTAGGCCCTACAACCCTATGTCGCGGGCCGCGTAAGACCTTGGCATGGTCTTCGCGGGGCGCGAGAGACCCCCTGAGCAGCCTTATAAATTTGATCGAGAGGCTTCAGTCTTCGTCGTTCATTTCTCTTTTCTCTCTCTCGAATTTCTATATAGTCAAAGTAATTTTCGAGCATAATATCCCCCCTAATTAACGAAGTTCTGCCCCGTTGAAAGTATTATAACCCCGGTTACGTATTAGATACGCTGCCCGATAGATCCAGGATTTCGTAACGGCTGTCGTGGTTCTGCCCGACGTAGTCGTTGGAATGCCGTCTCGGGGAGGTATTACTAATGTAAATATTGGGTTATTATACTAACGCGTGTGCATTTGTGTAATTAATAGATAATCACCAGGAAATCCTAAAGGAAAACCCTAAGACAGCAATGTGAGTAATCTCCTTTTTGTAAACTGTTTTACAAAACCTTAAATGTTTTACAATGTGATTAGCAGTGATTGAGTCTTTGTAATTCTTCACTTACTGCCGGTATGTTGGGGTTTTGTATACAAAATGTGGAAGACGTTACCATTGGACAACGAGTTAGCCAATGAGTAATATGATCCACCAGTCAGGATTGACAGTACTGAATGAGTAATTGTGTAGATGTAAACATTGTAATCGCTCTCAATACTCTTTAATGATAAAATCTGTTTTGATTAAACTGGGATTCACTCACCAGTATTTCCCACTGACAAATGTTTTTAAAACGCGTTTCAGGTAACAAAATGTAAGAGCCAATTAGAAGCCAGCTGGAGAGCACTGAAGGCTTGGAAAAATGTGGCTATAAAAGTTACCTAAAAGACGATGTTTTAAATTCAATAAAATAGGGTTTGTCCCTATAAACGTATTGTAATAAGAAACTTGGGTTTACCCATGTGTTTATTAATATAAAAATATGGTATTTACTCTGATAAAATATTTCCTAACTACGGTCCTGAAGTAAATTCCGCTGCCAAAATGATTAAACACCAGATACCACTGAAACTGACCGCGGCCGCCCGTTCCCGGGGAATAAGGGGGCGGGGGTTGCGACACGTTTCGATGTAAACTTTTTTAAGGAACAAGACAGGTCAAATATATTTTGGTTTTTGATTGTTTTATGTACGTTTCCAATTCTACGTTTCGACCCTACCGATGTAACGCCCAGGCCCCTAAACTTTAGGCAGTTGGCAAGATCAGTCCTTGAACTCCTATAAATTGTTAATCTTAGACCTTGTGGTTATGAAATGTTGATACTTTGGAAATTCTGGTGTGAATCTTATTATTATGATGCTTGATTCTTGAAACATAAACTATGAGACTTGATACAAATACTAGACTCTTGATGCTTGACCCTTGATGCTTTACGAATAAACTAGATACTTGACTCTTTATACTATGGAAGCTAGATTCTTATCATTGATACTTGATACTTGGACTCTTGATTCTTGATGATTGAGAAGCAATGATTCTTGACCCTTGAGACATAAATTGGTGCTTGACTCCTTAGACTCGTGAAGCTTGATTCTTGGTTAAATGAGAGACTGGAGCCTTGTCACTGGCTGAATCTATGAAACTTTGAGACTTCGGTACTTATGATGTAATCTAATTAATAAAATACTTTGCATAAATTTATATATATAACGCAACGCCTAACTTTACGCGAAAAACAAACCAGAACGGAAACGCAAAAGGTTGGGTTGGCCATGGTGGCCGACCGATCGGATGACCAACCGATCGGATGACCAGCCGATCGGACGGCTCCCAGCCGAACCACCTTCCTCTCCTTTATCTCCTTCACCTATAAGCAATGTTGTAGAAGGCGCTAGGCGCTAGTCGGGCGGTGAGGTACCGCCTAGGGATTAATCGGGATTAATCGGAATGGGATTTTTATATGTATTTTTTCAAAATTATATATATATACCCAATAATATAAAAATAATACTTCAAAATTCACATAAATACTTCAAGTTTCAGATAGTATGGTTCGATTTTGACCGATTTTGACCAATTTTGACCGCCTAGGACCGATTTTGACCGATTAATATAGTCCGATTAATCCGATTTTTGACCGCCTAGGACCGATTTTCACCGATTACGACCGCCTACGACCGACTTTGACCAAAACCGATTAATTCCACCGACTAGCTTAAAATTAATCAGTAGCCTACCGCCTAGCGCCTAGGCGCCGATTAATCGGCCGCCTAGGCCGATTTCTGCAACCATGCCTATAAATAGGCTGTCACATCACCGTTTCAAGTGATGTGACAGCTCTGACCGAACCAAACGCACGCGCACGCTATTTCTTCATTTTCTCATCGATTTTCGGTACGTTTCAAGCTAGATCCTTGTACTTTCTTGATCTACTCATCATTCTCTACGTGATTCTCACTTAAAATCACACTTTTCACCGTGAAATCTCTCAGATCTGAGATCTTAAGGATGATGTCATCATAGTGGTTTGTACAAACTGTTGTATGAGGTCAATCTTGGTAAGATCTAGCCGAGATCTAAGGGATTCCATGTAACTATCACTAAGTCTAAGCTAAACCTAAGTATTTTCACAAAAAAAACTTAAGTTTCTTCATCTTTTCTTCAAATTTCTGAACGATTTCGGTGATAAACGTAGCTAAACGGGCTGTAGACTTGATCGGTGGTCTAGAGTTGGTTTAGGAACGGATTGTTCACTGATTAAGACGTTCACGGGATGGATTCCGGCATAAACCCGTCGCTAACAGACCACTGATTGGACTGGGGTGGTTCCCGACCAACCAGAATGGCTGTTAAACGATAAGTTACTGCTGTCTCAGTACGTGTCGTGACGTCACCATTAACTTTCAGAACTTAGAAACTTCATGAAATTGGTAAACAAGAACAATAGGCCAGCCGATCGGACAGTAATCCGATCGGACAACCATTTTCACATAAGGCCAGCCGATCGGACAACCATCCGATCGGACAACCTTATCCACAGTAGACCAGCCGATCGGACAGCCATCCGATCGGACAGCCTCTCCTGTTTGCACCAAGTGGCAACCCGATCGGATGGCCATCCGATCGGGCAGCCATTGTCACCAAACTCATAAGGTCATCCGACCGACTGTCCATCCGATCGGACAGCCATCCGATCGGACAACCATCCGACCCAGTGACCTATTAAGCACTTTATTCAATCTCGATACTTCGCCCGACGCTTATCCTATTGTAATCTAATCAGGCTAATCCCAAAGGAGCTCCCTTTGATCCAATAACAGTTGCGACTGTTAAAGCAATCACTGTGAGTATACTCGATCCCCTTTTTACTTTAAACTTTTGGGGTGTAACATGTATTCTATGAAACTTAAACTTGAATCTTTGGAAACTTTTACTCTATCCTATGTGTTCGTGAAACTTGTGACTCTTGATTCTTGGTTCTTTGTGCTATGTGACGTTTAATCCTGAGTGTGTAGTTTCGCCTTAACAATAGTAGCGCTATAGGAGTAATGCTCCTCCCCGTTAGTCTTTGGGGTATTGTTAGGAGGAGACATATAACCTCCCGTTAGACTTTGGGAAAAGCACTTAACGCATTGAAAACTTGGGCTATCACTGCGTGGACTGCGACACTAGCACGGCTGAAACTATTTTATTTGCTTACACTATGGATATGAGTGATTTTAATCTATTATTCTATTATCAAACTTGTATACTCGCCAATACTTTTGTATTGATATTTTAATACATGTTGCATGCTGATAGGATGCTATGGAACTTTGGAAATCAAGATAGGAGATGCCTAGAAACGTCGCCTTAATAATTTAGACTTTTGAACAATTTCATTTGGTGATGTAATCTTGATGATGCTTGATTTTGTTGTTAGACAATTAGTATGAAATCTATTCAATGATTATCAAAACGTTTAGTGTTATGGAAATCTCATGAGCAATCTGAACGCTTAGTGCTCGCACCCCGATGTTTCCGCCATCGGTTGGGGTGTGACAACTGCAACACGCTAAGGGTATAATTTTTTCCGTTGATATGAATATCACTTTTTCTTACACGTGTTATTTTTCCCTTGATACACATTTTATGCTTTTTTGTATGTTTCCTATGTATGAGTCGGGTCACATATAAATACGATATATTTTACATTTTTATCCAGCTACAATGCTATTGAGTTAAATTGGATACGTCAAAATGTGCGTTTTCACATGTTTAACGCATTACATAACGCCTCGACTAATCTATTCGTTGTTTGCAATGTACTCGCGCTGCAAAGCACGCGGGTTTCCCACCAGCTTTGCTCCCTGCCCCCCGTACTTTCACGATGTTGCAATTTTAGCCCCTTGACTTTGGTATCTTCAAAGTTTCATAAAATGACAAATTTAGTCCCTAAACCTTCTACTTTGGATTTCCAAAACCACAACCTCATCTTTCAAACTTTGCCAGCACCAACCGTCTACTTTGGTTTTCCACCATCACTCTCTTAGCTCTTACACATTTACGCCACCAACCCTCTTCTTTTACATTTCCACCAACACCCCTTAGCTCTTACACATTTCCGCCACCATCCCTATACTTTTACACTTTGTCTTTTTTAGACTTTGTTTTTTTACCTCTTGCACTATTACTTCATTTTTACACCCGCCAAACTTTAAAAAATTGCAATTGTAACCCCTAGAATACAACTCCTACTTTTGCAAATGTCAATGCATTGTGTTTTTCGAAATGTCTTTGGCATTGTGTTGTACGTTTTGTGTCTTCCTTTGTGATTACACTTTTTTTAATTGTTTTTTACGCACTGCGTTTTACGAATCGTGTTTTGTCTTACTATACGTTTCCACCCGTCGCGCGCCGCCGCAACGCGCGGCGGACAAAATCCTAGTATACAACTAAAAAACAACTTAAGAGTAAAGAGTAAAGGTGTCCTCCCATAGTCTCATTAATAAAGTTTCACACTGGTATAAATATAACTGCCACCTTACCAACTTTAACAACCATCAAAAGCCCATATTGGTATGGCAGTAATCAACCCCAACGCCACCCTGACCTTCACCGTCCGGAGATGTGCACCGGAGCTCATTGTTCCGGCCAAGCCGACACCACGAGAACTCAAGCCTCTCTCCGACATCGATGATCAAGAAAGATTCCGGTTGCAAATTCCGGATATATTTGTTTATCGTAGGGACCCGAAAATGATAGATAAGAATCCGGCGAGTGTGATAAGAAAGGCTCTGGCTAAGCTTCTTGTGTTCTACTATCCGCTTGCCGGCCGGCTAAAGGAGGGTCCGGCCGGGAAGCTGATGGTAGACTGCTCCGGTGAGGGCGTGTTGTTTATCGAGGCCGAGGCGGATGTTACGGTGGATCAATTCGGAGATCCACTTGGGCCACCGTTCCCGTGTATGGAAGAGCTCCTTTATGATGTTCCGGGCACCGGTGGTATCGTTGATTCACCGGTGCTACTCATTCAGGTAAAGTCAATGTTTTAAATACCGGTATGAACTAGCCGGTTATACCGGTTAAACCGGATATCGGACCCGAGTTCGGTACGATAATATCCGGTAAAACTCGAATACGTCTTATGTACCGGCGGTAAATCCGGTTCTACCGGTTCAAACCGTTGAACCGGTTTGCATTATCTTAAAATTTGTTTTTTTTTTTAATTTTAATAAAATATGATATTGAGGTAATATTGACCTAATATATTTTCGGTAATGAACCTGGTGTCTTCCATTCCAATGGTGGTGGACTCGGGTTACTTTCGGAGTACTCCGTTTGGTCCAGTGGGTGTCCCGAGAGTGCTCGGGATTGGTCTTGTTCAAAAAAAAATTTTGAATGATAAATTTTGATTGATAGGTGACGCGACTGCTATGCGGAGGTTTCATCTTTGCCACACGACTCAACCACACCATGTGTGATGCAGCAGGACTTGTACAATTCATGTCAGGTTTAGATGAAATAGCTCGGGGTGCCACGGCACCATCAGTATTACCTGTTTGGCAAAGAGAGTTGCTTTGTTCAAGTAACCGACCGCCGATGACAATATCTACTCGTCAAGTAGGATATACCAAGGATGACATGGTACACAAGTCATTGTTCTTAACTAAAGCCGATATTTCAGCTTTTCGTAGGCTTGTTCCGACACACCTACAAAGTTGTTCCACGTTCGAGGTGCTAACAGCTTGCGTCTGGCGTTGTCATACCATCGCTCTCCAACCAGATCCGGAAGAGGAGATGCCCATTTTATGGCCTGTAAATGCGCGTAAGATGTTCAACCCTCCCCTCCCTGTCGGATACTATGGAAATGTTTTGGCGTTCCCCGCCGCCATTTCCACCGCTCAAGATCTATGTAACAAACCATTAGGTTACGCGTTGGAGCTCGTGAAGAAAGCCAAATCCGACGCCACTAAAGAGCGGATTAAATCTGTTTCTGACCTAATGGCATTCAAAGGACAGCTCCACTTCACAGCTGTTCGACGTTACAATGTCGCGGATTTGACCCATGTGGGGTTTAATACCGTGGACTTCGGGTGGGGGAAGCCGGTATATGGTGGAGCTGCAAGAACTCGGGTAGGAGTTAGCTTCTATGTACCTTATACAAACAATAAAGGAGAGTCCGGAACCATGATACCTGTATGTTTTCCGAGTGGAGTAATGATGGACCGATTTGTCGAAGAGCTAAATAACATTTTAGCACAAGCAAAGAACGATATGGAACACAAGTTACCCGCTCCCTCAAAGCTTTAACGCCGATGATGGTGACGACGTAGGACACTTTAAGGCGTGCTCGTTTATGTGGAAATAAATATTTTAGAAGTTTATATGTATATAATTAAGTGTTACCTGCTACTTATAAGTGATTACTAATACATGAATCTATCCGTTCGACATCATGAAATGAGAAATATACATTCCAATCGAAGTATTACGACTTGATTAACAATCCTAGAACAATAACAGCGACAGAAAAAACTACACAAACTACCACTCTTACAACCTCAAGATTGCGCATAGATCGATCGGGTAAAACAACAAAATCAGTGAGTAATCACTACTGCTTTCACCAGCTGAAAAATCCACGTCTGTTTGCTTTCTTTACCAAATGTCCATCAGTAGAATCTGACCCGCTGGCATCATCATCTGACCCGTTATCAGGAAGAAGTTTGATTCGATTAGCATTCTTGATCATCCAGTCGGTGAATTCAGGCGTAGATGCCAGCTCAGCAACTGATTCTCGGGTTGATTCCTCTGTGAACTCCTCCCATTCTTCCTTTGAATACTTCTTTCTGTTTGGGGTCTTGTGATACGTCGAGTAATAGTCATGTTGACTTCCGGTTGACCCTCTATCTCCAGATGCGTTCACTGTTCCTTCAATTAAACACAAATCATCATTAAATCATTCCACAAAAAGATGAACTTACAATTTTTTTTCATGAAAATGTACCTTTGACTGGTGAGTCGGGCCAGGCGAATGAATTTCGTGGACCGTTCCACGGGCTTCCCATTGGGCTAATCTTTTTGGGCCGGCTAAGGAATTCAGCCCGTCCAGCCTTTGGTGTTCTTTGCCCATTGAACTGCCACCTGTTTGACCTCATAGATAAATGTGGACCCCTACATCAAATCATCACACATTATTGGTCAAAACTACGATCGTGCAATTCAGAATAATTACCACTAACAAACATTTAAATGATCATGGAACTTACTCATAATCATGCCACTTGAGAGATGTAATCATGTAATATAGAACTAGACATGAACCAACTGCCGCCATTGCTAAAGGAGTGTCATTCGAGCTCTGAACAAAAAAATAAAATATGAAAAGTTAAAATGATATAGTTTTATGCTGTATGCATACTGAAAAGGAATCAGAAAAAAATGTGACAAAATTAAATAGTTTATTAATTATTAATGACGTTACTGACCAGAAAAATACATGTGACTGCTATAACGCGCATGGACCATTTGATAAATTGGGCTACACCAACATCTACATCTCCATCTTCTGAAATAACGTATTTTCGCACCAGCCAATATCCAAGAGCTGCTCCTAGTAGAATAATTGTAAGCAGCACAAATACTGAAACCTGCAAGATTAGATGTCACAGTTATGATCACTAAAATTTACACCTTTCAGCAAACTTATATTTTAATTTCTTATCTGGTGAAATAAACGGCGATGTGATATGTACAACGCAAGTATCCGAAACAAGATTGACATAATACATATATAAAATGCAATTATACTAATTACACATAAAATGTTGACATACTAAGTTGTCGTGTTACCATGGACAAATATCTCTAACAAGAATTACGCAAAAAAATATTGATTCGTTGTTTATGGTTCACAATCATACGACGGCATGCAAAGAATGAGTGAATGACACACATAGGTTACTAAACATTTATATAAGGGAACGCAAGGATGAATAAATGGTGTACACAAATGTGGGTTGTCAGTTAAAGTTATAAGCACATGCATGATTCAGGTAACCACGGGTAGTTGGAAGATAAACAATAAAAAATTCCTTTTCAAAGTGCCAACGGGCTCCTTTTTGTTAAAGATTTAATATAAAACATACCTCTTCGCCAATTAAAAAAATTAACAAAACAACGATAAACTGGCTGTGGCGAAAAGAATAAATATATCTTCATTGTGTCAAGAAAGTACTTACTGGGTTCTGCATCTCTTGACTGAATCCGAAATTCGAGAGGACTGAATTAACAAACACTGCAACATAATGAACCAGAAAAGAACCTGCCCCAATCTGAAAAATATAAAAGATGAAATGAATACAAACAAAATTATAACAGAAGATATTATTATGTATATAATATTATTAAAAAAACATGTTTTGGCGCCCTAGTACACCTTTGAGACACCGTTGTTACTCGCACTGTGGCCACAACACTCATTTTACTAAAGAAAAAAAAATATTTTTAAAGAATTATTACACTTGGATGCCGGCAGTTTCGGCTCGTTTACTTTAATGCGTCTATTCAAACTGTGTTTATCTCAAATGGATCAAAATACAAAGCTAAAGAGGTATGGATCGAACTGGTTGAAAGGCATCCATAGTCTCCATCGTTGATGTATACAAGCACCCAAATCGTATATTTTAAATTCATACTTGATACTATTACTGTGATAACGATGTTATAGCAATCATAAGTGACCGATCACCTATTGATTGACAAATCAATATCCGTTTCAATCGAACCCTGCATATTTCAACTCATACTAAGATATTGACCCATTTATCACCCCCCCCCCCCCCCCCCCAAATATATATATATATATAGATATATTGCCGCTTCTAGGAATACCAAATGTACAATAAAAATGTAATATATTCCATTAGCGATGACACTTACCAGTGATGTATACATACTTAAATAGAAGGCACTTTTCCTGCCAGTAGGTAATAACTTCATCCCCTGTTCGATAATTAAATAAGTCAATAAGGAATCAAAAAGAATGATGAACACATTAACCTTACAAAAGATTATTGATGTTCGATTTACAATAATATTGCCAACTGTCATTTGATTTCAATATGTTCAAAATAAACTAGATTACTACCTTTATTCAGAAAAATGTAAGCATAAAACAAACGAATAGAAAACATAGGTGTTACCAAAAAATGACCTAAAACTCCAACCATATTCTTGTAATCTAAAGTTATAAACATCGGTGTTAACACAATTCTTATCAATCCATATATTTGGTAAAACTCTTATGCACGACAAAAGAGAAAGCATACCTGATAAAGCAGTATGAGAATAACAGCTAGAATTCCAATAGCCATAGAGCTGGTATAGTAAAACGGGACCCAGTTGCTAACAGCGGGTGCCAAGAATAGTAAAGCAATTCCCACCAAAAGCAAGACATACCGCCATTCCTGTGACACTGCAATTCACAAATTCATAAAGACATGTCAAAATCAAATAGTATATGTAAAAAACACAGAAAAGGGACAAAAATGTGTTCACCTTCATCAAGAGTGACAGTTACGGAACCAGATATCCCGCCAGTAAACTTCACATCGACGAATCTTTGTTCATAAGGTGACATAGTGGAACTCCATAACCCTTTATGAACAGATCTCCAATCGTCCTTTTCACACTGGCATAAACCCATTGAAGCGTTTCTGCAAATAAATCATGATAGTTTGATAAATAATGATGTGAGAAAAAAAGATATTCGAGACAACTACTAAAGGTGGCACTTTCAACCATGTACTTACTGGTGAAAACAAATTTGAATCTTGTTATGCCATTTATCAGGGATCACCACTGACGGGACCAGCATAACCTTGAACGCTTTGGCATAACTTTGTATTTTCATTCTTGAAATACCATGTATAGGAACACGTTCACAAGATAGAACATCTTTAGATCCTTGAGAAGAGCTATGAATTGGTGTAGGGGTGACATCTATAGTTGGATGCTCCACGTCAATGCCTGCGGTATCAAATAGTGAGTACAATTAGTATTTATTATTTAAAAATTGAAATTCACTTCAAAGCTAGTGCCAAGTTGTAAAGGTATCCAATACATTACCATATTCTAATTCAAGTTATAGGATGCTAACTTGCTAAGTGACAGAATCAGATCACCCAAACTCTTTGATGTAACATGTAATGCCTTCTCTCACATTGGAAATATAAATCACAGATGTAATCAAGTGACTTACTTACCTAAATCAAAACCCATATAAGATTAGACCAATACAGCGCTAAAGTTGGCATCTTTATATGAAATCAACTACTTAGATCGGACTTTAGTCAGCAACATAGTGCAAATCACAAATGACTCAAAAACATTATACTAAACATAAAACGTAATCCTTATAGTTTACATCTGCAGAGTCCAGACACTTTATTTAACATTTTAATAAGGAAACTAGCAACTTCGGTCAAACTTGGATCAGGCAACCAGCGATCCACTATGCATCAGTCATCACCCGTACCTTAATGCAAAATTGCTAGTGTGAGGCTATGTAGTTAATAACTTAATTTCCCGATATATCAACCGATATATCGCTGATATATCGGTTATCGGTCCCCTGCCGAGATATCGGTACAAAATATCGGTCAGAATATCGGTACGATAATATCAGCGATATTGACCGATATTTGACCGATAATGGACCGAGATTTGACCAATATATCACCGATTTTCCCGATATCAGTACCTTTCTTCTTAGTTCTACTATCTGTCTTTTTTCTTATTGTTGCTATTAGTGTTTTAAGTCTTAATTATTAGTTGTTATTGTTAGATGTTAGTGTTTTAAGTCTTAGTAAGTTCCTACTTACTACAATTGTTAATGTTTTGCAAGTTGCAAAGGTTAATTTGTTAATGGTAGGAAAGTATACTAAATTGTTAATGTTAAATTGCTATATATATAAATTTAGCATGATATTCAAATTACCGATATCCTACCGCGATAACCGATATCTCAAATATCGGTCCTTGACCGATATCCGATATTTTACCGCATTAACTACTTAGCTGTGTGGTCAAGTAACCAAATAAAGAAAAGCCCATATCAAACTTTTCCAATTCTTGCAATTTGTTTCTTTTCGTTCATTTGCGATTTGTTTTCTTTTCCAAAGGGTGTGTGCAAGTAAAAAACACAAACCTAACACCTTTATAATCAAATTTACTACTGAAATCAAACTTCAATCAATTCCCTACTAACAACAATACATGCCTGCAAATTTACTAGTCTAAGAAAAAACCTAAAATCAAATTTATCAAAACACTTCTTTCTTATCAAATTGCAAATTAACCTTCAATAAAAACTCATAACACAAAACACCAACTATAAGAAAAAAAAAAATTTAAAAAAGAAAGAAAGAAAGAAAACACCTACACCAATTCCACCCATAAAACCCTAAATTCAACAACCCAACAATAAAATCAAGAAAGTTTATTAACAAATCATATTCAACCTGGCACAACCCCTACAAGTAATACACATATCAATCAAAAACTGTTGAAATAAACCCTAATTAAACAAAATAAAGTTACCCAACTTTTCTTTTGTTATTTTTTTTTTCAAATTAAATACATAAATATTATCAACAAAGATGGGAACTTGCATACCTTTAAGTAGAACAGGTTCTTGATCGGAGCAAAGTGAGAGGGTGAATAAATTGTAGAAGATTAATAAAAATATGAGAAGTGGGTAAGTGATTGTGGTCGCCATAATCGTCTCTGATTTCCTTTCGGAAATAAAGGGAGCGAAATGGGTCTTTAAATTTCCCCAAATTTATGCATCGGGTGTGTGTAAGTCGGTGGGGTTTTGTGAAGGAAAGCAAATGGGTTAATCGCACTTTTGACACTTTATTGTGAGATAATTCCACAAAAGGACCCGAAGACTTCATCTCACAAGTTTTGGTTTACGCGTATGAGAATATTTACTATTTAGGATACTAGGCTTGGTAAGACGGGTGGGTTATATCGGGTTGGGTCATAACGGGTCCAGCTTAAAATATGTTTACAAGGTATAGGACTTGTCGCACATTAATTGTATTGTATACCAAATGTTAGCAGCTTATACGATTGAAAAGGGATTCAAGAAAGGGAAATATGATAATCATATGATGGTTGAAATGAATTGAATTAACAAAATCAAAGAGGAAGTATCTTTAATGGCGTAATTGATGTCTTTTGGATGAAGATTTTGAAGGATTGAGAAACAATACGCTGGGATGTGTGAAGAAGGGAAACGGTTTTTAACTATTAAGAACTATATAGTATATATATACACACACTATAATATAATGCTTTTTACATATACTTGCCTAAGCATACTAATAAAAATATTTAATAATATAGTGGGGGGGGGGGGGGGGGGGGGGGGATATTGCACGGTCCTCCCAACCGCTGGAGTGATCTCACTCCACAAGCTAGCTTAGCCCCATAGCTGCCTGGCGGTTACTACCCACCGGAGCGAACACCCTGAAGTACTTGCGCCTGCCAGGATTCGAACCGGAGTCCTCTGGGAAGAGGTGGGTGAGGCTGGCCACTGGGACACCCCAAGTGGTTCTTAATAATATAGTGTGAGAATCTCAAAAGCAAAATGTCAGTTATATCTATATGGCATATATACAATAATTATAGTTATAATGTTTAAATAAGACGGTAAGATAATGCAAAACACCATTGTAAATTTATATTATTAATGCAACAGGTTGTAGATAATAATTGCTAAACATCCAACGGTGGGGTTTTTAAAACAGCGTATTAGACCATGTGTAGTGGTAACAACTTATAATGCCCTCACCATGGGGCATTATCCGACACGTGTCATCCCAGTCAGCATGGGGCATTATAGCATAAAGTGGTGTAGTGAGGCATTATTCCAATAACGCCCATGCAATCATTTCCCAATTTTTTTTTTAAACTTTAAATACTTCATTAAATAAAAAAAAATACAATACTATAAATAAAAAAATTAAAATCCGATTAAATAAAAAAAAATACAATACTAGAAATAAAAAAAATTAAAATCCGATGAAATTAAAAAAAAAAAAACACTAGTTTTTCATCTTCGCTTTCTTCACCCTCGCCAACTTCGTCTTCCTCGTCCTCCGTTTCTTCCTCTCCCTCAGGTGGTACATACCGAACCGACCATGCGTGGTGTAGCAAATCAACCATTAACTGGGAATGGTACGGTTCATAACGCAACTCTCGCGCATTATTCACTCTTTCTTCCATTGACGCCTGTGGATGCTCCTCTTGAACGGCTTCTGGCACATAATTCTGGCATATCGCCTTTCCTTCGTCTTCCAAAATCATGTTGTGCATGATTATACACGCGTACATAGCATCTCTCATTTTTTGCTTGCTCCATGCACGACAAGGATTTCTCAAATATTGCCAGCGTTGTTTAAGAACCCCAAAGCATCTTTCAATGTCTTTTCGTGAAGACTCTTTAACCTTTTTAAAGTATGCTCTTTTTTCATCAAAAGGATCACTATACGTCTTCACGAAAATCGAATACCTAGGATAAATTCCGTCGCTCAAATAATATCCATGAGGGTAGTAGTTTCCATTTGCGTAAAACGACGCTTTTGGAGCTTTGCCAGAAATCCACTCCTCTAACAGCGGAGATTGTTCAAAAACATTGATATCATTGCATGACCCGACCACGCCAAAGTAAGCCGACCAAACCCAAAGGTCCTGTGAAGCAACCGCCTGAAGAATAATAGTGGGTCCTTTTTGGTCACCCCGTGTGTGTTGGCCTCGCCATGCAGTCGGGCAGTTATTCCAAACCCAATGCATGCAATCTATGCTCCCGATCATACCAGGCAAACCATGCTCAGCATTATGTACCTCGTAGATCTTTTGAAGGTCGTCCCATGTGGGCGTTCTAAGATAATGCGCACCGTACACATCAATTATACCTTTATAAAAAAACATAGACAAACATAAGCTTAAAAAAAAATTGTAAACATACTCGAGGTTTAAAAAAAAAAGTAAAGTATAGGAATTGTACCGCGACAAAAATGTTCCAAGCTGTCTCTCGTTGTTTTCTCCGCCATTTTTTAGATACTCGTCGTTGATGTCGGTAGTGTTTCCATAAGCAAGGATTCGTAACGCCGACGTACACTTTTGGATACCGGTAAATCCAAGTTCCCCTCTCGCATCCGCTTTTTGTTTAAAATAATCGTAGTTGGCTTCCAAGTCGTCGACTATGGCGTAGAAACAACCGCTTACTCGTTCGGAAACGACGCCTAAACATTTCGTTCGAATATGTCGGCGCCTCATCAAAACAATCTTTCATCAAACGATCGTGTGCCCCGCGTCGGTCTCGTTCAATATAACCTCTTTTATTTTTTTCTGCTTGGGGCCGACGACAATGCTCGACATATCTCACCGCTAGTTGACAAGCACTCGTAACCGCCTCTTGCTCAACCTCCTCATCGGTTGAACCATCGCCATCCGAAAAAAACTCGTTGTAGTAAAAATTTTACCATGGATGAAGAACTAGGAGAATCCATCAAGTTTTTTATAAAATGGTTGTGTTTTTTAGAGAGTTTTTGTGATGATTTTGGTTGAAAATGAATGAGTTTATATATATAGGGGTAAAATGTTAAAAAAAAAAAAAAAAAAAAAAAAAAAAAAAACAAAAACCTAGCCGTTTGAATCTAGCCTTTGAGACTTGTGATTGGTTGGTAAAAGCATGTTCAAGCGTTTTAAAAAAACACGCCGCACTCATTTTTTTTCAAAAAAAAAACGTCCGGAAACGCCGGGTGTAGTGGAGGAGTGGGCGTTTTCCGGCGTTTTTTTTGAATTTTTTTTTTTAAAAAAACGCCCCACTACGGACAGACTTAGTTATCCTTGTATTAATTCACTAGTCTAAGTCCCCGTGTGTTACACGGGTGGCTCAAAGTAAATTATAGTATTTAACAGTGTTGACATAAACTTTGAAACCAAAGAAACGTTTCATTACTTATGTAAATATTTAACAGTGTTGACATAAGCCTTGGATAATAGTTGTATTTGTGTCTCAACCTGTGTATTAATAAATAATTCTCTAAAATATATTAAGAAAATTAAAACATTATAAAGTTAAAGAAATATATATAAGATATTAACAAATGTAATTAGCAATCAAAAAAATTAATTATCAATTAGACTTTAAATGCGATTAGTTTATAGGAAAATGTAAAAGTTTCTAATTCTTTTTCAAGTTTCCTTCTTTCACAATTTTAATTTTGTGGTTCCCAATTTTCATGATATGAGGTAAATTTCTCACAATCCATATTTAAAGAATGAATTATATTTTTTATTACAAATGGGTCAAATCATATAAACAGGCTAAAATAGGAGACAGTGAAACGGCATGAACATAGCAAACAATTTTATTAAAATAATCAATATTTAATTTACCCATCAAACTGCATTACTGTACAATTGTTTTGATGTAAAATTAATGCATTCATTGAATCTTTGATGATAAAAAAAAAAAGACACAAATGCATCTAGTTTGGGATCCCTCCATTGAAAACAAAGAATGCTATGTATATTTTTGTTTGTCTATATATATTCTTAAAGCCACTTTTCTGACATTTTGTCAAGTAGAAATAGCATCTTCAAGTTGGGCAATTTGTTCAGGAGTTTCCGTCAAAATCATCACGATATCTGCAAATGCTACAACGCCATATCCACTGAAGGATGTCAGTCACAAAACAATAAAAGATAACTAATTTGCTATAAAGATATTAAAAAATTTGGTTTGACCCGTTTGCTATAAAGATATAAAGATCTGGTGGCCATAGGTGGAGGCGTATTAAGGCGATGAACACCTATAAATATAATATATTAATTAAAAACAGCATAATAGACAACATTTAAAAAAATTACCCGAATCATTTCAAGATATGATTTAGTGATCCAAGGGCTCGTGATTCCTAGTCTTGATGCAGTTGCTTCAACCATCTAAAAAAAATAATATAAATCATGCATACATGTTAACATTGTTAAGGATAAAATAACCTTGAAATAAGAACATACTTTCTATCTCTGCCCCTGAGACGTGTTAGAAAATGATATGTTTTTTAATTTTTGAAAAAAAAATTACGTTTAAACTGATCGTTTATAATGAACATATCGAAATAGGTTCGTACTCGCCTCTTTAGTTCATGCTTCACGGTTTGTTTCATCTGTTTTTAATGAGTAACAAAATAATTTGTATTTCGTTATTATTAATTTAATATACAATTGGATGAAGTTAAAAATATAAGTTATTAATTTAATCGTTAAAAGTTAATAGGTTTAGAGAGTACTAGGTTATCACCCGGGTGCTACCCGGGTTGGAGAAAACTATTAAGATAAATATCAAGTGTATAAATAAAATAAAATACAAAGTCTCATATTACATAAATTAGTGATACAGTGGATATACAATTTAAAGATAGTCGAGTCCCTTTGAAGATGCATATCCTTCGAGTTACCAAAACCTTTCCCTTAGTAAATTGAGTTCCCTCTACAAAAAAAAAACAACCAAATTATAAGTGTTTAAATATATAATACCCAAAACCAAATACCCGAACTTTAAATGGGTCGGTTATTAGACCAAGCTGCTTCTGTTGCATTAATAAACTGTATAATAAACAAATTATTTGCAAATTACATATTCGTGGATGGTTTTATTAATTATAGAGTTTAATAATTTTGGCTTAAAACCTGTGGTGTACATGATATACCAAATCTGGTTAGGTTTACTCACAGTACTATTCTAATTATATGCAGCAAGAGCAATAAAAAAATGTCCAAGTAAATATGTGAATATGTATGAACAGCATAAGAAGCAAGATGCATATGAAGCAATAACCAAATCAAAATCACAACATGCATGTTAAGACACCAGCTCTAAGAAACTTACCTGATTGTTCTGGATTTAGATCTAATAGTCCACAACATCCATTCTTCTTCGTTTCTAAAAAAAACACCATTAATAAACAACAAATGAGAAAAACTATACCAAAAACAAAAGAAGACCCAATAAATTTCAGTAACACTATTACTGGTACCGTAAAGTTGAGGAGATTCGATTTGTATTAGTTGATGCGGCTCCATAATACACAAATTGCTAGGGTTCATCCATTATACACAAAAGCACCAAAATAACTTGGAACCCAACAAATCTTAGCCTCGAATCAGCATTCTTACCCTGATTTTCATTGGATTTAAAGTCCCAAACAACCATGTTAGACACTGGCTCTTAATCAGACTTGAATATAACCCCTAGATTAGTCCAAATGGTCTCTTAAACAACCTGAAAACATATGAAGCAATAACCAAATAAGAATCACAACATGCATGTTAAGACACCAGCTCTAAGAAACTTACCTGATTGTTCTGGATTTAGATCTAATAGTCCACAACATCAATTCTTCTTCATTTCTAAAAAAAACACCATTAATAAACAACAAATGAGAAAAACTATACCAAAAACAAATGAAGACCCAACAAATTTCAGTAACACTATTACTGGTACCGTAAAGTTGAGGCGATTCGATTTGTATTAGTTGATGCGGCTCCATAAGCTGGTGCAGATGAACTTGTGTAGTAACTTGTCCCGTTTTCCCTCTTAGACTTTCCATGTAAGCCACCAAACAAAATAATCAACTTTATTGACATTTCCAAGTGAATTAGAATTCATCTAAAGACTTATCCTAAATCATATAAATTACAAATTCCTAATAAACTCAAATAAAAAAAAAACTTTTACCTGCTTATAATGCATATGATATAGTCAACTATTGCTACCCACAAAAACTTTATAACCATTTAACATTTTACCATTTAACTATTGCACTACAAATGAATATGGTGATTACTTTTAGTGATTATTTTTGGATTTTATTCATCATAGTCTGCACATTAGAAAAAGCTTAACTACGTGCTAAGGTTGTCTCAAATAGTAGACTTGACAATTAAAAATGGATAGAAAAGTGATTCACTAATCGCTAACCTTCAAGCCAAATGACCATAGGCGGTACTTGTTTTCTTTTAACCGGTCTGCATAAGTACACTTTGCCCATCTTGATGATTTTCGCAGCCCATTTATTGCTTATTTTCTTCCTGCCCAGGAGCTTCCCGTTATTCTCTTCTGAAAAAATCACATTATCAGAATTAGCGTTTGTGTATTCAACTTATACATGACCCATCATGCATATCACACACACCACGTAGAGACAGGTCAAAATGGGTAAAACATACAATTTAAAGGAGTTTTGTAAACCAAATTGAAAATTACTAATTCTCTCAGTAGTACACAGATAATCAAGTAAACTAAGGAGCAAAAAATGAATAATCAAGATATATACTTCATTTGGGGGGGGGGGGCTGTAAACAGTCCGTTTTATTACATGAGCTAACAACGTATAAATCAGTAAGAGAATAATATAACATGTTTTGAGTTTTAGACCTGACAAACGTGCATCTTTCTTTTAACACACTGACTGTTTACTTAATAATATGCAAGATCCATGCACCTAGCTTATCTGCTGAATTGAATGTTTCTCTTGCCTGGTCGCTTCTACTTCATTAGAATATCATAAAACTGTTAACCCTATAGTAAACATGGCCAAATAATTCATAGAAAAAACTTAAGTTTAACACAACATCATAATGAAAAAGCAACAACATACACACATGAAATAAAAGAAATATTTGAACCCTCTGGTAGTTCTTCTACTTCTTCACATGGTTAATTATATGGTATTGCTTCACACTCACCGTTTTATTAGGATTAGGAGGTTAACTTGGTGGTTCTGATTAGGATCTTTTGTATAAAACATCAGCAACTTAAGAGATTGTAAAGGCCCACAAAACAAATGATGAACCATACGGATCAAGATCAACCTGAAAACATAAAATTCTGGTTATAACCAAATAATTATAAGGTAATCTCAACAGAATAGCTTGTAGTAGTGAACTTATAATCAAATTTCAATATCATAATACTTGTGAAAATGGTAATGTTCTCGCTTAGGCAAGTATACTTTAAAAAAATGTATCCGTAACAGAAACAGAGAGAAGATTCGTAAACCTTTGATGAAGCAAGAAAACAAAACTAACCTTGGAAATAAAAAACAATACCCTAATCTGAGATGAAGTCAAAATTCAAAATGATTCATTAATTTTGGCACCTAACAAATAAAGAAAAAAATGAGACATTGAAATCAAACAACAAAAGAAACAAAATAATCAGATGTTTAAACATCTCAGCTGATGAAATTGAAAACTTCATATAGTAAGAAATCGTGTTGTCTGGAAAGAACTCATCTTTAAATGTGCTGAAACTTACCCTCATCCCTCATCCCTCTTCTTCTCAATCTGGTGACCTGAAACAAAAAAATTCTGACACACTTAATAAACCCTTAATTCAGAAAAAATTAAAAGCTAACTTGGGCTCTTTTCTTTATCATCATCTAGGTGATGTTCAATTCATTGCAAAAACAAAAATCAAACCCTCAAAAAAAAATAATAATAATAATAATAATAAACAATATTCAGATGTGAAGAGTGTGCTAGAAACACCCAGTAAGATGAAAATTACACACAATAACAAACTAATAATAAAGAATCGATCATTTTACTTAAGGTTAAAATTAAAAAAACCAATATTGAACAAAAGGCTTATTGAATCAAAGCTTACTTGAAAAGATTAACAGGTAAATTGGAGATGGGATTACAACAACACCATCGAAGCCCACATCCGATTTTACTTCAAGGCCTGCCATTATAACTCCATTTCTTGAAATCAAAATTGGTTATCAAAAACAGAATCAACATAGATACAAACCCTATTTTCTAAACAGATTTGAGGATCTGAAACTAACTAACACCAAAATTCTATTAAAACAACACAGGAAGCACAAAAAACTTACAGTTCGCCGAAACCCTAGATAGTTGAGGATCTCAACACAGTGCCGGAACCCAACCCTAGCGATTACTTGTCTTCGGATGATCAGAACAAAGTGACAAATCTGTATACAGTGCCGGAATCCTAGCAAGTTGAGGAGAAAGGCCGGCGCCGTGCCTCCAACACCGCCTCTGTCTCTCTCTTCTTGTCAAAACCCACTGTTCGAAAAACAACAAAATTCTAAACAACTTTGAAAAAAAACAGTAGTAGTTAAGAAACATACGGAGAATAAGAAATTGAAAGCAAGAATCAATGAAGATACCATATTATGTTGATTGTTGATGCGGTTCTTGGTGATTTTGAAGTCTTGATTCCTTGCGAATAGGAATGAACGGCAGAAGAACGATGAGATAAAAATTAGGGTTTGTAAGGGAAGTGAAAAAAGTTGAAGTCGGGTCATAATAACATGATACGGATCCCGCCTCAACCCGTATACCAAAATTTTTGACCCATAATTTTGGAGCCAAAACCAATTTCAAGAAGCCCTATGGTGATGCCACCTCATTTTCCAAGCCCTCATAACATGACACATAAGCCCTTATTTATCATGTTTATATATATATATAGATTTATTAAATTTTGATTTAACTATGACCTACTTTGATATTATAGTGAGTATTTATCAACTCAACCTGAACTTTTTCAACTCGAACAAAAGTGCAATATATTTCCACCCGAATCCATTGTGAGCAGTTATCCAACCTACCCATTCATCTAATTAAGTAAATGAACTTACATAGGCATAGTCACAATCATATTTGATGGCATAGACCCATGATCTTGATAACCAACAAAGCGGCAGATGGCCTTAAGTCAACGTGAACACACGGGATCACAAAAGTCAACGTGGTATCTTTGGTTGGATATTGTGCGAAAATGATCCCCACACCACCAACTTCATGGGCATTTTTCGCAGCTGAAGCAGCCAAGCTTCTTGCACGCGACTGGAAACATAGAATAATTTTGCCTTTTGCTAAAGTTTCATTCAATGAGCCGTGCTCACAACTTCTGTAATGAAAGAATATATATTACGAAAATAAAAATAACATCAAGACTTGTTGAAATTACAGAAAAGACCTTGCATTAGTCTCATCTGCATCATCAGCATACACCAAAGGGTAGTATTTGTCAAAATCTTTCTTTGTAAAGAACGCTTGACCCTGCATATGTTGACTATTAAGGTCAACCCAGGTTCTTTTTATATCAAAATTGATGTGTTTTTCTTCTAAATTCAACGTATTGGTTCTTATTTATCATAATTTGTAAAAAAAAAAAAAAGTATCAAATTTGGATCACTTTAAAGTTCACATATAGACTATTTGAGCCTGAAAATAGGTTAATATAATCACAAAAACAATACTACTAATTCTAATTTGCTTAATAAAACTCTTTAATTGGTTTATGCATTGAAATATACACTTTGGGCACTTCATTAAATGCGACCGCTCTAAATTGGTTAAACCAGTTTCCTTCACCTGCTAACTTCAATAATGAAGCTTTCTTCGGGTACCTTTCTAACCACCCCTACATAACGACGATACGTGTGACATTAATGGAATTATAAGATAAGCAATGGTATGTTTGGCATTGTGCTTATCTGTATTTACTGTTTGGGCTTCCATATAATCAGTTTAGGGGTCATTTTTAAATGTAATACTAAATCTATTAGATAATCAGAATATGACAGACTCATTTTTTGTTTTTTAAAACTGTGTGGCCCTTCTAATGCGTTTGGATCCAAAAAGCCGATGCTCAAAGCAATATGCGAGGCGTTTGTTATTAACAAATACTTAAAAAAATATTTAAAGATAATATTTTAACTTGTTAACTTGTTCAAATACTGGTTAACTACATAAGGCGCCTCATTAAACCACGTCACATGCGCATCAACATGATCTCATCACCGCATCATGTGATGTGCGCATTAATGTATTATACGCTTCTTACACTCACATTTTAAATCAACTGATTATCTGGTTACCAGAGATTCGAAAACACCACAATCAAATAGTAAGAAAATAATACTCACTTGAATCTTGTGGTAAAAGAGAGACCCAATAAAATAAGGAAGCGAAGCACCGATCGTCACTCCACCGATGATCAAAAGGAACCCGAAACCATACCCGAAGCTCATTCCGGCCACCCACATCGACGGAGTAGACGGTATAAACACTGTTGGAAATAATGTCACTTAACCAAATACCAAAACTGCCAACACTGGTTTACTAAAAGTCTCTGTTTCCCCATTCAATATTGGAATAATCCCCTAAAACAGAACAACACAGAGAAATTAAAAACTTCAAAATTAAATCCAAGAGTAAACTTCTGTTTTGCTCCCTGTGGTTTGGTCACTTTAACGGTTTTGCCCCAACCTTTAAAAATAGCAATTTTCCTCCAATAGTTTGCTATGGTTTTTCCATTTTGCTCCCTACAGGGTGCAAAATGGAAAAACAGACAACTTGGATGGAGTTAGAGGCGAGGAGCAAAATGGAAAAACCATAGCAAACTATTGGAGGAACTGATGGGAGAGAGTGTTACAGTGGCTGAAGTTTGAGTCCCGCTAGAAGCTTCTTTCTTAGTCAGCTCATGAGCCAGCTAAGCACACAAAACCAAAAAACAAAAGTTTAGAGTTGGAACATTTTTGTTCTGCTAGAAATTAAAAATAGCATGGTAATAAGTTATGGTTTAAACGATTAGTTCCTCAGGTATTGTCCATTTAGATTGTTTTGTAAACTTCTAATAATATCTACATAAGGTATGAACTCGATTAAATACAAAAACTATAACAGTCAAAAGTTACATAAAGTTAAGAGCTTGGTTAGTCGTACTTTTTGTCCTTTGTCGTTGTGAATTCCTTCTAAACAGTAGAAGCATCAGCTCTTTGCCGCATCAAAGCTATAAACATTAATAACATGTCACATCATTTCTAATATTCACACATAATAATAACAATATGCATATTCAAGTAATAATATACGTAACTCTAAAGAAATTCCACTTGCACCAGACTTTTATAGTTCAATCTCGTTGCCAGAATGTCGTTGGAACTTCACCCAAGGTCCGGAATTGGTTCTGAACCATAGCCGCTAGCAACGCCACCATCGAGGTGCCGCCAACAACACTGCAACACACCCTCTTTTTTTTCTCTCTAGAATCCCACCAGTATAGAATTGGAGAGAAAACAGAGAGCGTATACGTTTAGAGAGAGAATGAAGCGACAAATCCATGTTTTATAGAGAGAAAGAAAAGATCCGTGTGAATGAATCTTGGAAAGAGACGGGCAGGGATTATGAGGTTACACGTATCACGTTGGAGTGGTAAACATAATAGGATAAGAAGTGAGCATATGGCTTACTTATTTAATCAAGTTATTGCTGATGGTGGGGGTTTTAAGGATGCACACATGTTGCTCGATATTATGTCTCTATGAAATTCAATGTTGCCATTGTAAAAGCGGAATAGATATGAACATCAGTAACAAAAGTGCTGCAAAAAGGGCTCAAAAGTGCTGCAAAAGCAACAACAAATCTTTGTCAAATTTCAGCAACAAAAGTGTTGTAAAATAGCATCAAAGTTACTGAAAACAGCAACGAAAATGCTAAAAATTGCATCAAAGTGGCTGAAAAACAGCAGCAAAAGTGCCGCAAAAATAGCATCACATATATGGGTCAAAATTCAGCAGCAACATTTACTCGATTTAACATCTAAACAGCAACAATTAATGAAGAATAACAGCAGCAAAACAACTTCATATTAGCAGCAAAACTGTTGTTTATTTCAACATTAAAACTACTGAAAATACAACAACAAAAGAGCTAGAAAAATATGAATCAAAACTGCTGAAAAACAGTAGCAAAAACAACATCAAACTACTGAAAATCATGAGCAAATAGACTATAAAATCAACATCAAGACTGCTAAAAGAAGAAAGACAAAAGCAAACACCTAGTCATAGGTAGTCATGCATACAACCATATTGAACAAAAAGTAAAAGGATTACCTGAGCAGCTGTAGAATCTTTAGAAACCCTTCTTTGTTAACTATACGCGAAACCTAGCGCCAGATCGTCGTCTTTCGTAAAGTAGAAGCATTCGAGTGCATACCATGCACCTGCAGAACAAATTGATACCACAATGAGAATGATTTTAACATCTATTTAATCAAATTGGCGTTCAACTGTTTGCATCCAGCCGCGTATGTTTAATCAAATTCTTTACTACTAATGAATGTGGATTTCGAGAGTAATTAGTTGGATATATACAGTATAGGTATATTATGTAATAAGATTTTGTTAAAACCTCACAAACTAATCAATGATAAACTCTTATAATTAGTACCTCTAGAGCCTTTTCTGCATCAGGTCCCTAGTTAGATATCCGTAGTCCAATATCCTAGTAGAGTTGTCCTAATCAAAAGAAAACTAACACATCTACCATATTAATAAGAATAAAAAGAATCAAAAAGAGGGATAAAACTAATGTTGAATATATCTAGCCGGTGAACTTTCTTCTTTCCTTAGCCACTTTAACAGAAGATAATTAAACTACAAACTCTATCATGTGATAATTCTCCACTCCCCTGAATAGATCTTTGAATTGTACTCCTATAAGTTATTATAAATTGCAAAAATTAATCAGAGAGTCACTAATAAACACCAATAACATATTTAGGATTAGGGTTGCAAAATAAAAAAAAAAGGTATTACAGATCCAGAAAAAAATGTACCACATTTGAAAATCGAATCTCTTTCAGAAATATTACCTGGTTCGATTGAGCGACAAAATCAAAACCGATTCGAGAAATCTATATCTATATCAATGATTAACATATTAAACATTGATTAAAGCAAAAAAATCAAACGATTATCGAATTACATCATAAAAAATCAAAGAAAACATACCTAGTTGAGAGTTTGAATGCTTGAGATTTAGGGATTTCTAGGGCCAGGAACAATCGCTTCTAGAGATGAAGCCGTAAATGAGATTTAGGGTTTGTAAATTTGAATGTGTGATGTTTTGAGATGCCGTGTGAATGTGAAGAGAAATCAATTTGGCAAATTGGAGAATGATTTCAACTGATTGATTGAGAGAATTGATTAGGTTTCCAAATTGAAGAGGCGGTTTCAAAAAAATGAGCGTAGGAAGGAAGGATGAGAGATAGATGAAAGAATGGCGCCTAAAAACTAATTATCTGGCCAAAGAGCATTGCCACATCAAGGTCAAAAAGTCAACATTATTTTGCTTTAGTATAAGAGATAGATACATGTGGGAAGGTAACTATCAAGCAGTGTGGTTTTGAAACATTGTTTTGGAAATAAAAAGTGCGGTGTCGATTTAATTAGCCGCTTGATAGGTATACATGTTGATATTTGTGTATATATAGAATTTTCAAAAGGTGTGTTGGTTAATTTTATGGTTGTGTCTTATATAATATAATAATAATTAGCAAAGGGTATCTATGTGTGGTTTTTTAAAAGTTGCAACTTTTCATTCTCGATAGACAATTGTGTATATATATATATATATATATATATATATACTAGTGGGGAACCCGCGCGTTGCGGCGGAAACGACAACATGGGGCAAGAACACAATTTAAAACATAAAACGATAAAAATATATATATAAGTTGTGTGTGTATATAAAAGCACCTACACGTCACGGCGGGGGTTAAGTTTAAATGATATCTTGTCATGTTCTATATACATTTTGGCATAACAAAACATTTAGAGAGGTCTTTAATTTACACAACAGATAAACGTAAGAAGCAAAAATTGTAATAAAAAAGGGCGCATTCTCCTTTAATTTAGAAGGCTTCGTCTAGAAGTGTTGGTTTCCAAAAAAAGTTGGGAGCCTATTTCCTACGAGCACATACGAATGAATAAACTTATGATTTATAAATATTACAATAAAAGTACTTAGAACAAATGGGTTGAGTAATAACAAAAGTTGCTTCTGAAGTACAAACATTGTCCACTACACCAAAATAGCTCATGGTTCTTAGTTTCAAAGAAAGAAACGGATCAACGGGAAACACAATGTAAGCAGATTTGCCAAATGGGTTGAGTAATAACATTTTCGTGTGAAATTGAGTATTTGTTGATGCGGTTCAAACTTGGCCACCATGGGTCAGCCAGAAACATGTCTTGTCTTTAAAAATTGTATTTTCAACCAAAATAATAAACGCCGGGAATAAAATGGTTTAACTGTTTTTCATTAATCTTTGGCTGATTTTCAGCCGTTTTCACCCGCTTACTTTTCAATTTGCATCTGAGAGCTTGACGATATTGGAAAGTTATGGATCATTTGTTCGAAGATAAATTTCTTAAAATACACTGAACAAATCAATTTTTGTATGATAGCTTATTCAAATTAAACACCATAAAGAATTTCTTAAAGAAAATAATTGTTACCATGATGGGTATTGATGAATCACATCCAAAATGTCTTTCAATTTCTTTAGCTGAACTAATTGGCTTGGTATGAAGTATTAACATTCAAGAAACACAAGAATGAATTCATCATCACTGTATAAAAATAAAAATATTCTTAATAATAAACATGTACGTTTTATTTTAAAACATAACGATTTAAGGAATATCCGCTAGATGAAAGTATTGTGTCACCATCTTTTAGTGGAAAAGCTAAAGTGATTGTATCGTTTGAACATGACACAATGGAAACTAAATGAAAATTAATCATGATAAATGAAAAGATATCCTTTTTATATTTTAATCCCATATTTAAGAACTACAAGCACTGTTGGAGTGAATCAAATTAGACTCCAAATTGTTGTTTAATCAAATTAGACTCCAAATTGTTGTATAAAAACACTATTTGCATAGCAACCTGCATTTTCAATAAAAGAAACCAGTCATGTTTCATTGAAATAAGATCACTTTGGTTCTAAAGGACCATTTCCTTGTTCTTATTTTTTCCAAATTAATGAAAAATAAAAAATAATAATATTGTACCTGCTGGACACTAAAGTCGATTGCACAAAACAAGTATATGATTTCTGCTTAAATATGTTCACAGCTAAGACTAATCGTCTTCATACTCCAGATTATGCAACATACTAACTAAGACAACACACACAAAAAATCAATCGACAATTTCAAATGACCACTTTGTCATTAAGATTTAGCAGCTCCACATCACTATCATCTTCATCGTCTGGCAGTTCTGGAGGATTAAAAAAAAACTAAAAACTTTCACTTACACACAGTACATATACATACATAACTGATTTTTCATATTCCATTCGAAACAGAGATAAATCGGAATCATTACCTGCGATGTGGGCCAGTGACGGTGGCAATACGCGATGGTGACGAAATCATGGTTGCACCGATGAGACGGCGGTTATGGATGTGGCGAAAAACAGATGCGACATCGGTAGACGACGGCGAACAGAGGCGGTGGTGATGCTGATTGCACCGTGCACGGTGGTGATAGAGGCGGCGACAGAGACGGTGGATTTGTGCACGCCGGAGGCTCATAAGAATTTGTTATGGCTTGCGGGAACCATTTGAATGGTTGTATAACAATCGTTTAATAGCTTGAACATATAATTGAACGAAGGGTCAGTTTTAATTTGCGTCATCACTCCCACCATTGAATTCTCATTTAATAGTTGGCTTTCTATCTTCAACTCTCAATTGTGAATAAGGGCAAAGATGAAATTCTCCTATATATTAATAGACCAACGTTTTGAACAGTAGAAAAGGGATACTTTTGGTATTTCACCTACAACACGCATCATCATCCTCTCCTCTGACTGCACATATACCACTGAGACGGAGAAAGATATGAGATAAGGGTGACGACAACGATAGCGATTTTTGTGACAACGCGACGATGATGACGGAGATGGCTGCCGAAAAGGTTCAGTGGTTAGCGGCGGCGGCGGTTAGGGTTCCGCCATGAAACATGGCATCGGCAGTGTTTTCTTTATCAGAATCGCTATTGGGTGGGCTAAGTTCCAGGGTTCCGGTCGTCGTTCAGTTGAAGGTAATGACGATTAAGAAGGCAATGATGGAGGTTATGGTTATAGGCATGGCGGTGACTTCAGAAACGAACTCCGGTGACTCAACTACGGTTCCAGCAAGATTGCGTCACCTTTTTACACTGTAAGTTTGGTTTTCTTGAAGGTTCAAGGACCGATGATGATGGTATCACACACCACCCCTCCAAAAATCCACCGCCCTGCCCCTTCTCCATTGACCATCGCGGGTGTGAAGGAGTGGGTCTAGAGAGAGCGAAACAGATCGAAGAAGAGACGAGAGACAGAGACGGAGTAGGGTTCTCCGACGTCGACAACGGTGAAGAGGCATCCGCTGGCCTGAGGCAATCTGGTGTTATCAACAGGTTATGCATTCGATTTTGATTTGTTGTCCCTTTTTTAGTTTTTCCCGGCCATACATTAATTAATTAGTTGATTCCACATTCCCTCGGTTTTAAAAAAGAGACTGATTGATTTAAGGTGTTTAATTTGTGAAATTGGTATGCATTTTGTTATTTTATTTCAATACATCTCAAACCTTCTTTCAAAATAAATTATATAGATTTTTAATTTGAACACAATGGGTTAATTTTGGGGACATGTGTTGCAGAACATTGGCAGTTAGAATCACATATTTGTTTAGAATTTCAGTTGTTTAAGTGGTTGTAGTCAATTGGAAAACACACGTCTAAACGCCCCTTAATCAGTCCCCTATATTGTGGTTAGTCTTTATAACTGTAGGCCAACAATGACGATGTTTTAAATCCCAATCGAAATGTTGATGAGCTCCGATGGAACCAGAAAGAACTAATGGAATGGCAGATCAATCTTCCTGCTGGATTCAAACATGAAGTCATTAATAATCTCCAAAGGTATAATATTATGACTGTTTTAGTTAATTTTATTTTGAATTAAGAGTTAATAATCTCCATGGATATTATGACTGTTTCAATTAACTTTTTATGTGTAGTCGATGTACAGTTTGCCTCTGCAAATTTTCCAAATGTATAATATTATGACTTTTCAGTTGATTTTTTATGTGTGCTTTTGCGGATTTTCATGTTATTACCTTTTAAACATGAAAATATCTTAGGATTTCGTCAAGGCTATGGTGATGCATTTCAGCTCTTTTGTATGAGCTTGAGCAAGGATAAGATTTCAGTGTGTCTTGGTTACAAAGCTGAGAAGGTCATGTAATTGACTATGCTATCACACGGCAACTGGTTTGTGTACAACCATGACAGGTTTGCTTTACTTCTTTGATTGATTATCTATCTGTGCATAATCATTGTCTTTGGCCAGTTCCTAAAATCCTAATAACTTATTTTCACTATTTCAGTTACAAGGGGCTATGACAGTTAATGGTTCTTACATAGCTGTGTTGTCTTTATCCTTTGATCTTACCAATTTATGTCTGAGCCTCATCATATGACTTATTGTTTTCACCATTATCATTTTCCTTTCATGACTGAGAAAATTCTATTGACTCATGTTTCCTTTTCTTTCTATATCCGTTTTTTTTTTCAAATTGGTCGACAAGATTTACACACCTAATTGTTGATTGCTTGATTTACATAACTGTTCTAATTATTTTCCCCTAGTAGTAGTAGTAGTAGTAGTATTGCAATGCTTGCTGGTAGTAGGAAAGTGTGCTCATAAGGTACTCTATTCAGTGTTACTTGCATTAGAACTACTTTCATAATAATATGGGACACGTTTAATCAACGTGATTCTGTGTGCTTTTATTCGACATCGTTAACACATGATTTATGCGATTCGTTTCACATATATGATTTTTCTCTGCAGATCTTACATTCATGTAAAGGAAACAATGAGAAAAGGGCCAAAGGAGTGATTGATGAAATATGTGACAACATTTTAAGACTGTAAAATTTTACATTTCGTTTTTGAACCAAACTCACACAATACATTACCCTCATATTATCATATTCTACTAATTCCATTACTTAGGTGGTGGTGTTTTGAGTTTAACCAGTTTCATTCCTTATGGTTTCCTATGTACCAAGTGAAATTCTTTGTACTTTCAAAGTCATAATTTGTATTTATAGAGAGATTTATCTTTGGTCCATCAAATTCTTCATTAAAATTCGAATCTAATTGCAACTTTGGGTTTAAAGTTCGGTACTCTTATTTTTGGAACGAGAAACACCACGCTTGAGTCGAATGGGTTACTAAATTGACTGCGACTAAATTAACCCAAGTACATCGCGCACGGTAAATTGTCGGCGCAACGCGCCTGCTTTGAAACCCCTAGTTAAATTAAATTTTATATTACAAAGGAAGATGAAAATGAAGTTGTAAAGAGGTCGATTGTCGCAACCCCCGATCCCTGATCCCCGGGAACGGGCGGACGCGATCTCAGAGTTTTGGTGGTATCAGGTTATTAAATCTCGCAGCGGAATTTACATCAGGACCGTAGTTAGGAAATGTTTATCAGAGTAAAACCACCTTATTTAATATTAATAATCACATGGGTAAAACCCAAGTTTCTTATTACAATACATTTATAGGGACAAACCCTATTTTATTGAATTTAAAACATCGTTTATTAGGTAACTTTTATAGCCACATTTTCCCAAGCCTTCAGTGCTCTCCAGCTGGCTTTCATTAATTGACTGTTCACATTGTGTTACCTGTAACGCGTTTTAAAAACATTTGTCAGTCGGAAATACTGGTGAGTGAATCTCAGTTTAATCAAGAAACATTTTATCAATTAAAACAGTATTGAGAGCGATCACATTGTTTATTTCTACACAATTACTCATTCAGTATTTGCCACTCGACCGGATCTATGGCTATGGTCAAATTACCCATTGGCTAACTCGTCGTCCAATGGTAATGATCTGTCATTCCTGACTTAATACTACTCGTAGTAATAAATTTTGTATACAAAACCCCATAATACCGGCAGTAATTGAAGAACTACAAAGACTCAATCACCGCTTAATCACATTGTAAACAATTAAGGTTTTGTAAAATATTCCAAAAAGGTTAACAAAAAGAGGATAAACTCACATTGTTGTTTTAGGCTTTTCGTAAGGGTTTCCTGGATATAATCTATAATTTATACAAATGTACATTGGTTAGTATCATAACCCTTTGTAATTATAAATGATACCCTCCCCGAGACGGCATTCCAACAACTACGTCGGGCAGAACCACGACAGTTGTTACGGAACCCTAAATCAATCGGGTAGCGTAACTGTTACGAAACTGTGGTTATAATACTTACAACGGAGCAGAACCTCGCTAATTAGGGGTATAATACCCGACTATAATGCCTCTAATTCAGAAAGTAAGATTGAGAAATGAAAAGTGAGCGACGGAAAACGAAACCCGACGGCCTTCTTATAGGGTCTGTTTGGTATGGGGTAATGGAATGAACGAGGGAATGGAATGGACGAAGTAATGGAATGGACAACGGAATGAAATGATTCATTCCATTCCATTGTGATGTTTGGTTACTCATATGTGAATAAAATGAAAAATTACTTTGTACAATTTGATAAATAAAAAAAGACGAAGTAACGAAACACAATTGTATTGAAATGACAAAAATATAATTGCCTCAATAATAATAATAATTTATTAATAGTAAAGAATTAATAATAAATCTTTTAATATATATTAATATTAGTATTAATATTAATAATTTAAATATAAATATAAATATAAATATAAATATAATAATAATAATATATTTCTTTCCATTCCTTGAAGGAATGAAATAAAAACACCTCCTTACCAAGGAATGGAAATTGTTATATTTGGAAGGAGTTACATTCCATTGGAATGCTCCATTTCATTACCATATGATAACCAAACATGTTTCTTTTCATTCCGTCAGAATGATCCATTCCATTCCACATTCTATTCCGTCATACCAAACGCTACCATATAGTTGCTGATTTTAGTCCTGTCGCGGCCCGCGTAAAACATAGACAAGGTTTACGCGGCCCGCGTCAAACCTGGTCAACAGAATAGCTTAGTCCGGTCACCAAGTAGACTTGACACTATGTCGACACGTGTCAGCCCGGATGTCTCCGCATTTCATGATCTATCGCGGCCCGCGTCGACTATCAAAGACTCTTACGCGGCCCGCGTTAACTTAATAACTCAGCGGAGTCAACTTCAGTCTTAATACCGCCCGCGTGAGAGTTTGGGGTGGGTCTACGCGGCCCGCCTCAACTCCATTTTTCTTATTTTTATTTTATTTTATATGTTAAAACATAATTCGGGCTCGGTTTTCACATACGGGGTGTAATATAAGACATATAAGGATATTTTAAGATATAATAGGGTGTTGGAAATATTATGAGAATGTTGGTTTTACTGAGGGTTGTTACATTCTCCCCACCTTGTTTTAGAGCTCGTCCTCAAGATCTACTGAAACAAATGCGGATATTTCCTTTGCATTTCTGACTCGAGTTCCCATGTGTACTCTGGTCCTCTTTTGGAGTCCCATTTTACTTTAACTAGAACTAGTCTCTTATGTTTGAGGTTCTTGACTTTCCCGTCTTCAATCTGTAGAGGCCTTTCTACAAACTTGAGTTGTTCATTTACCTCTATATCCTTAAGAGATACTATCAATTATTCATCAGCTAAACACTTTTTAAGATTAGATACATGAAACACGTCATGTATTCCTGCCATCTCCTCTGGCAGTTGTAGCTGATAGGCTACATGTCCTATTCTTCTAATAATCTTAAAAGGTCCAACATACCTGGGACTTAGCTTTCCCCGTTTGATGAATCTTACCACTCCTTTCCAAGGAGAGACTTTCAACAATACTCTATCTCCTACTTGAAATTCCAATGGCTTGCGTCGGTTATTAGCATAACTCTTTTGTCGATCACGTGCTGCTTTTAGTCGTTCCTTGACTTGCATAATCTTGTCAGTTGTTTCTTGTACTATCTCAGGTCCAGATAGTTGCTTTTCCCCAATTTCTGCCCAACAGTCTGGGGTTTGGCACTTTCGTCCGTAAAGTGCTTCGAATGGTGCAGCATTGATACTTGTGTGATAACTATTATTATATGAAAATTCTATTAAAGGTAAGTGATCGTCCCAATTACCTCCAAAGTCAATTACACAAGCTCTAAGCATGTCTTCCATTGTCTTAATTGTCCTTTCACTTTGTCCATCTGTTTGTGGATGATAAGCCGTACTTAGCTTTAACTTGGTTCCCATTGCCTTTTGGAAACTTGACCAAAAATGAGATGTAAAGCGACTATCTCTATCAGAAACAATTGATAAAGGAATGCCATGTAAAGAAACAATTTCATTTACATACAATTTAGATAATTGTTCCATACTAATTGTTTCCTTCATTGGTAGAAAATGCGCTGACTTGGTTAACCTATCTACAATCACTCAGATTGTATCATTTCCTTTCCTTGTTTTGGGTAATTTAGTAACAAAATCCATTGTTATAAATTCCCATTTCCAAACTGGCATTTCTAATTGCTGTAACAAACCTGAGGGTTTCTGATGTTCAGCTTTGACTTGTGAACAGGTCAAACATTTAGAAACATAGACTGCTATGTCCTTTTTCATTCCTATCCACCAGAAATTTTTCCTTAAATCCTGGTACATTTTATCACTTCCTGGATGCATCGTATACTTAGACTTATGGGCTTCTTCTAATATACGATGACGTAATTTCCTAATTTAGGTATCCACATTCTCTTTTCATGGAATCTCCATATTCCATATGTTCCTTGTTTTAATTCTTTTAGCATACCTTTTAATTTTTCAGAATCATCCTTGATTACTGATTCTTGTGCTTCTCTTATTTGCTCATTTAAATCTACTTGCAGAATTAATTTAAGAGAACGTACCCTTTTTGGCTTTTCATGATACTTTCGGCTTAAAGCATCTGCCACTATATTGGCTTTTCCTTCATGATACTGGATATCACAATCATAATCACTAAGAAATTCCATCCAACGTCTTTGTCTCATATTTAACTCTTTCTGCCCGAAAACATACCTTAAACTTTTGTGATCAGTAAATATGGTAAACTTACTACCATAAAGGTAATGTCTCCAAATCTTAAGAGCAAAAATTATGGCTCCTAACTCTAAATCATGGGTTGAATAATTCTCTTCATGATTCTTAAGTTGTCTAGATGCGTAAGCTATAACCTTTTGGCGTTACATCAACACACATCCATAACCTAATCTAGAAGCATCACAATAGACTACAAAGTCTTCAGTTCCTTCTGGTAATGCTAGTATGGGTGTATGGGTTAATTTTTGCTTAAGGATTCTAAAGGCTTCTTCTTGTTTTAATCCCCATTCAAACTTAACAGATTTACAGGTTAACTTAGTTAAGGGAATGACTATTCTAGAAAAATCTTTAATAAATCTTATATAATAACCAGCTAATCCTAAGAAACTTCTAATCTCAGTTGGTGATTCAGGGGTTTTCCATTTAGTAATCGCCTCGATCTTTGTTGGATCCACATGAATTCCTTCATTATTGACTAAATGTCCAAGGAATTGTACCTGTTCTAACCAAAATTCGCACTTTGAAAACTTAGCATAAAGCTTTTCTTTTCTTAATAAACTTAAAAGTGCGTGCAAATGTCTTGCATGATCCTCTTTACTTTTAGAGTAAATTAGAATATCATCTATGAATACAATTATGAATTTATCCAAATATGGCTTACATATTCGGTTCATCATGTCCATAAATGCAGCTGGGGCATTGGTTAAACCAAATGGCATGACAGTAAATTCATAATGACCATACCTTGTTCTAAATGCGGTCTTAGGAATGTCCTCTTCCTGTACCTTTAATTGATGATATCCTGACCTTAAATCGATTTTAGAGAAAAATCGAGCTCCTTGCAATTGATCAAACAAATCATCGATTCTCGGTAATGGGTACCGATTCTTAATCGTGACTTTGTTCAGCTCACGGTAGTCAATGCACATACGCATTGATCCGTCCTTCTTTTTAACAAACAGTATCTGCGCTCCCCATGGCGACGAACTTGGTTGTATGAATCTTTTCTCTAACAATTCATCTAATTGTTTCTTCAATTCTTGTATTTCAGCGGGTGCCAAACGGTAAGGTGCTTTAGCAATTGGTGCTGTTCCTGGTATCAGGTGAATTCTGAATTCAACTTCTCTGTCCGGAGGTAGTCCTGGTAATTCTTCTGGAAATACATCTGAAAACTGAGATACTACTGGAATATCTTTTAAATCCTTTCCTTTAGTGTTAATGATTATAGAAATCAAATACACTATAGAACCTTTTCTCATATAACTTGCAGTTTTCATCACAGAAATAAATTTATTGGACTTAGAGGTTTTATCTCCTTTAATTGTGATCATTTTACCTTTTGGTGAACTTACTTGAATTAACTTTTGATCACATAAAATACTAGCTTTATTGGCTATTAACCAATCCATTCCTAAAACAACATCAAATCCTGTCAGACTCATGGGATAAAGATTTGCAATAAATTTCTGATTTAAAATTTCTATTCTTGCTCCCTGCAAGATTTCAGAAATTCTAACAGTTTCTCCATTGGTTGTCTCTACTAAGCATTCATGTGGTAGTTTAGTTAATGACTGATTTAAAATTTTGCAAAACGATGTATTAATAAAACTTTGGTTTGCACCAGAGTCAAATAATACTTTAGCAAAGACATCATTAACTAAAAACGTACCAGCTATGACATCTGGAATCATTTTAGCTTCTTCTGCAGTCAGAACAAATGCTCTAGCATTTTTAGTATTCTTGTTGTCTAGAGCTGGAGCTAATTTTGGACAATTTAGCTTGATATGACCTTATTCTCCGCAATTGTAACATACCTTGATGTTAACTTTCTTCCTGCGGTTTTCTTCCATGTGTCCCGATATTTTGCAAAAGTTACAATATATGGAGCATCTTCCGGAATGCTTTCTTTTGCAATACCTACAGTAGGGTGCAGATGTAGAACCTATATTTTTCCCACGGTTAGAATTTCCATAACGAAATTCTTGGGTCAACTTCTGGGTTAGGTTCCTCCTTTGATCCTCTTCTCGGGTACGGACTAACTCATCAGTCAAGGTATTGGCTAGTTCTACAGCTTCTTCTATTGTTTGAGGTCTAGCTGCCTTGACTACGTGTCTAATCTCTCCAATTAATCCCCAAATATAACGGGAGATTAACACTGGTTCTGGTGAAGCAAGGGTTGGCACTATTCTAGCATATTCAAAGAATATTTTAGTATATCCCTTACTATCCACACCAGTCATTCTAAGGTTTAGGAATTTGTTTGCTATCTGTTCTTTTTCATTAGGAGGGCAGAATTTCCTTTCTACCTTGTCCTTAAATTCTCCCCATTCCATATTATAGGTTCTATCACTTCCTTTTGTTTGGAGGATAGTATTCCACCATTCTAGTGCTGCATTCTTAAACAGATTAGAAGCAAACAGTATCTTATCTTCTTCAGCACACTTGCTTATCTTTAAGACTGCCTCAGTCTTTTCTATCCAGCGTAGGGTTGCAATGGCCCCTTCGTTACCTGAGAATTCCACTGGTTTACTAGACCAGAATTCTTTATAAGAACAACCGTAAGGCACGGTTCTTCTTCTTTTGGGAATAGGCATTTGAAGTACAGGTCCATTGTTCACGCTGTTTTCTGGTTCACATGGTCGCTTACTGCTATGCTTACTTTTATTATCAGCATCTTTAACAGTTTGGAGAATAAATGGCATTGCATCTATAATTCCCTGCGCCACTATGTGTTGGATAGCACTATTATCCACTTGGTTTCCATTGTTATTGATACTCGGATTATCATTAACCACGTTAATGTTACTCTGGTTATCGTTATTCAGATTTCCTTGATTTCCTTCGTCGGCCATCTGAATTTTAAACATTTACCCCATATTAATATCACAATTAATATTTTAATATAGTTAATCACATAACACATAATCTAGCCAAAAACGTAGATCATTGCTACTATACTCTTTTCATATACTTATGCGTCTATTACATACTAGTACAGAAATAAAGATTACAATACCAACAGAAATAAAATAGTAATATGCATCCGTACACACATATTTTATTTTATTTTATTATTATTACTACCGCTTTCTCCATTCTAACTTTCACGGATATGGATTTATCCAAAAATCCATATTGCGCTCATCGTATTTCCATACGAGACGCTCTCCCACCTGACGCATCCTCTCACTGCTTTCTAAAATTTCCTCCCCGAAAGTCCTAAGTTCTTGAATGTTTTCTGCACTCATTGGGGGTTGAAGTCATGCATCTCCACTTGGGTTTCCTGGTTTTCTATCTCCATGAGTTGTTCTGGGTTTTGTGGTTGTGGGGCTACTAGTTGTTCCAGACTTGGGTCAGCAGCAGTTATAGCTAGGATATGGAAATTAGCTAGGCTTATATTAAGCATATCTTGCGTATGAGCATCTGTCTCTCGCTTAATAGCTGCTAAGGCCCTTTGCTGTTGCAATTTTCGCATTCTCTTCCTACGAGCAAAAGCTTCTTTACTGAACCATCCTCGTTTCTTATTAGAAAATGGTTCCTCCGACTTAGCTCTAAAGGTAAATATTCCTTCCTCCTGATCAGCAGAATACCCCGAAAGGGCAGACTGTGATAAGGTACCTTCACTCTTAGGTGAATCAGAAACTGACGACTCATTTCTGAGGGTCCTTGATCACTCATTCTGTAAACTATCAAATAGTTAAATAACACATAACAAATAAATACAGTTATGCACTTATTTATAAAATTTTTATTTCCTAACACAAATTTCAGAATTTTAAGTGTCAGCAGAACACTTCTTTGGCTCAGACCAGTGGCTAGGCTCTGATACCACCTTCTGTCGCAACCCCCGATCCCTGATCCCCGGGAACGGGCGGACGCGATCTCAGAGTTTTGGTGGTATCAGGTTATTAAATCTCGTAGCGGAATTTACATCAGGACCGTAGTTAGGAAATGTTTATCAGAGTAAAACCACCTTATTTAATATTAATAATCACATGGGTAAAACCCAAGTTTCTTGTTACAATACATTTATAGGGACAAACCCTATTTTATTGAATTTAAAACATCATTTATTAGGTAACTTTTATAGCCACATTTTCCCAAGCCTTCAGTGCTCTCCAGCTGGCTTTCATTAATTGGCTGTTCACATTGTGTTACCTGTAACGCGTTTTAAAAACATTTGTCAGTCGGAAATACTGGTGAGTGAATCCCAGTTTAATCAAGAAACATTTTATCAATTAAAACAGTATTGAGAGCGATCACATTGTTTATTTCTACACAATTACTCATTCAGTATTTGCCACTCGACCGGATCTATGGCTATGGTCAAATTACCCATTGGCTAACTCGTCGTCCAATGGTAATGATCTGTCATTCCTGACGTACTACTACTCGTAGTAATAAATTTTGTATACAAAACCCCATAATACCTGCAGTAATTGAAGAACTACAAAGACTCAATCACCGCTTAATCACATTGTAAACAATTAAGGTTTTGTAAAATATTCCAAAAAGGTTAACAAAAAGAGGATAAACTCACCTTGTTGTTTTAGGCTTTTCGTAAGGGTTTCCTGGATATAATCTATAATTTATACAAATGTACATTGGTTAGTATCATAACCCTTTGTAATTATAAATGATACCCTCCCCGAGACGGCATTCCAACAACTACGTCGGGCAGAACCACGACAGTTGTTACGGAACCCTAAATCAATCGGGTAGCGTAACTGTTACGAAACTGTGGTTATAATACTTACAACGGAGCAGAACCTCGCTAATTAGGGGTATAGTACCCGACTATAATGCCTCTAATTCAGAAAGTGAGATTGAGAAATGAAAAGTGAGCGACGGAAAACGAAACCCGACGGCCTTCTTATATAGTTGCTGATTTTAGTCCTGTCGCGGCCCGCGTAAAACATAGACAAAACAGAATAGCTTAGTCTGGTCACCAAGTAGACTTGACACGATGTCGACACGTGTCAGCACCGGATGTCTCCGCATTTCATGATCTATCGCGGCCCGCGTCGACTATCAAAGACTCTTACGCGGCCCGCGTTAACTTAATAACTCAGCGGAGTCAACTTCAGTCTTAATACCGCCCGCGTGAGAGTTTGGGGTGGGTCTACGCGGCCCGCCTCAACTCCATTTTTCTTATTTTTATTTTATTTTATATGTTAAAACATAATTCGGGCTCGGATTTCACATACGGGGTGTAATATAAGACATATAAGGATATTTTAAGATATAATAGGGTGTCGGAAATATTATGAGAATGTTGGTTTTACCGAGGGTTGTTACATCGATTACCCGCAGATGATGAGGCCAAGGTCTTTTAAAGTGAATTATGACCATAATTAAATAAATGATATGTTAACTTCATAAATGTTTTGCCCAAGTAAAAATACCATTTTATCCTTTATAAACTTAATTAAGTTGTTGTGCCATAAGCATACAATATTGTAATTACTTAAATTTTACCGTCATCCTTCTGAAACGCATTATAATATCTTTATTTATTTATTTATTATATATATAATAATATAGTATAGATATAATATAATTAAGCGAAGGGGTATGTATGTGTGTTTTTTAAAAGTCGTAACTTTTCATTCTAGAAAGACAACGCAAGTTAATTTTTGTAGGGTTATATAATATAATTATGAATAACTAAGTAAAGTATTTCATCCTAAACAAGAGAAAAAGATCATACAAAATGTTACAAGACCAAAATCTGCATTGCATTTAATTTACTTGGATTAAAAAAACCCGACCCGGCCCATTAACATTCACCAACATCTTCTAGCTCTAAATTAGGGTTTCATCTTCCATCTTTCCTGTTATAAAATAACCAAATTGTTCATTTAAACCCATGAACAACAACAAGAAACCCACATGTATCACCCAATTCCAAAACGCCGCCGTTTACATCCTCCCATACCTCCACCCCACAGAACTATCATCCATTTCTTCAACCTGCAAAACCCTAAATCTCCTAACCAAATCAATCACATCCGTCAGATCATCCGACGCTTCTAGAACCTTCGAGAAACACCCAATTCCATTCATCAACAACAATGTAGACAATCACCCGTATGCATACTTCAATTACACCAAAACTCAAACCCTAGGGTTTACCCACGACCCGACCCGACAACCATGGGGCTCTTGCTCCGATACTCGACCCGAATCGAGTCCGATTTGTGACTCGACGGGTCAAGATGATTGTGGGTGTGAATGTGAGAGATTTGATGGGGATTTGGACCGGGTCGGGTTGATTTGGGAATGCGGGTCGGGTTGTCGGATCCGGGTGTTATCGGTTCGGTTGAAGATTGTTAGGAGTGTGAATAAAGGTTGGGGTTTGTATGCTGATGGGTTTATTAAATGTGGAGAGTTTGTTTGTGAGTATGCAGGTAAGGTGTTTGATGAAATGTCTGTGTGAAATGAAATGTTTTGGGTGTTAAGTTTGTTTGGTTGGTTTTGTTTTGTGATTGTCCTGATTCTTGGCAGTGAACATAAGTAGTTGCTTCTTGCTGTAAATATGGACAGATAGTGATTTTATGTTGTTTTTAGGTGGGCATTTTGTGAAGAAAATGATGTCCACAAAGGACCTACATACATTATGTATATGTGTGTATATATGTAGAGGTGCACAAAGTGGATTTGTTTGTTCAAATCGGTTGAGTTGGGCGGTTTTGGTTCAAGTCAAACTTGGTCAAAACCGGTTTTCGATGGGCTTGTTGGTCTTGATTGTCCTAATTCTTGGCAGGCCACTTAAGTATTGTGCTTCTTGCTGTAAATATGGACATACATAAATTATTATGTTGGCTTTAGGTGGGCATTTCTATAAGTAAAAGATGCCCACAAAGGACCAACATACATTATGTTGTATACCTTTGTTGAAATTCGCTATAATGTTCGCACAATACTGCAACAAGAGAGTTGTTTTCTTGATAATCATGACCTGATTCATTTAGCATTTTCAGGTGAGCTTTTGACGACGAAAGAAGCAAGAAGACGTCAACTAACATACGATACACTTGTGTCCGGTAGCAAGCGTACATCCGCACTTCTAGTTGTGAGGGAGCATCTTCCATCTGGAAACGCATGTTTGAGGATTAACATTGACGCCACGAGAATTGGGAATGTTGCAAGGTTCATCAACCATTCGTGTGATGGTGGGAATCTTTCGACAGTTTTGGTAAGAAGTTCGGGTGCTTTGTTACCTCGGGTATGCTTTTTTGCGTCCCGAGATATATTAAAAGATGAAGAGCTTACATTCAGTTATGGTGATGCTGGAGTGAATCCGAATGGATCGAAGTGTTTTTGTGGCAGTAGTTGTTGCTCTGGTATCATGCCTTCTGAACATACATAGTTGCCGATTTGCTGGTATTTTGGACCTCGTTTGAGTGGTCGATTTATGTACAAATAGGTCGATTTGGGTCGAATTGAAAAATATAGCTAAAAGTGTATTCTTATTTCTTGATGCATGTAATCTTTTAATCATTTTATACAAGAGTCAGGTTATTTTTATTGTTATTATATTATGTTTGTACTTATAATCATCTCATTGAGGATTATCCACAAATCAAATGGATAATAAGGGTTAGTTGATCAACCTAAACTTTAAACAAGGTGACTCGGAAATAAAATATACTTGGTTCCAATACTCTGAACGAGTCAACTCGACTCTTTGGATATATGGGTGTGTATTTTCAATATTTTGACTCTTGGTCAGGTCACACTAAAGGGCTTGTAGCCTAGCAGTAAGGAATGACCGAATGTAGTAAAGGTGTTTATTCTAAAGTGGTTGAGGGTTCTAGTCTCATAGTGAGCATGTTGAAATTCAGGATTCCGGGTCACAAGTTGACAATACAACTGAATACCACATTAAAATAAAAATTCTTGTTGATAATAGATGAGGGTTCTAACTTATTCTCTTAAAAATGTAAATATAAGAAACAAGTATTTTTTTTTTTTTTTTTTTGAAATATTATTTTGCACCACTTTAACCATCTCTACTCTTGTCTCTCTTAGTATGAATGTATGATCATATCACTCCATGACAAAAGCGCAACCTATTAATTTCACATCTTTTTTCATCAAAAGCAGATTATCTAGATTGAAGCATCTGATTAGCAAAAGCCAAAGGATCCCCACTTTCTTCCTCATCGTCATCTTCGTCATCATGACACGGTTGACATAGTTGCAGAGGATTAAAACTCTGTTGTGAAAGAGTAGCACTATGATGATCTTCTGCGAGATTATTCAAACTCGAATCAAAGCTGTTGATGTTAAGTATGTTGTTATTTGAAGCAGATGAAGCATTTGAATAAGCCGGCTGCAAGAGTGAAAGATGGTGCGCCGGTTCTAGTTGCTGTTGTGAACCCTGAAGCGTGTTTGCCACTAGGAGCCTGTTGTTTATCAGCTGGTTTTGGACCATGGCTAGCTCTGTCTGCAATGACGCCACCTGTACCGTACGCTCAAATAAGGTTTTACAGTTGATATTGATGTATTTCATGGGTATCATGTATACGTGACAATTTTGACGCGTTTACTATTGAAAGTTAACTTTTAATGTATTGCGCGTTTACTTATGAATGGATTGCTTTGATTTTTCTCCTCAGTCAACAAAAAAAAATTAACTTAAAAGAAAAATGGTCAAATGGGTCAAACATGTTAGAAGTCACACCAAAAGTATACTTCTAATACATGATATGATGCAGTGCAGGATTATCTTTAAGTTTAGAATTCAAAGTTTAAACCAACCAGAGAGATAATAACTAACTAACGGATAAACATTAAATAAAATAACCTAAATAAAACAAAGAGTAAATTGTCATTTTTTTTGTTCGTCCTTAGTGTTTGGTCACTTTTGCGATTTTTAACCAAAAAATTGTTTTATCGCATATGGATCCTCGTGGTTTCAAAATCTTGTAATTTTCGACCCTGAGGGCCAAACCTCGAGGGACGAAAGTCGCAATAAACTGCCAAACCTCAGGGACGCAAATGGCAAGATTTTGAAACCACGAGGACCCAGATGTAGAAAAACAAACCTCTGGGACGAAAATGATAATTTACTTTAAAACAATTCAAAGGTTTAACCCTTGAAATCCAAACTTAAAGAGAATCCTGCATCATGATATCTCATAAATCATTTATTAAGAGAAATAGATTATTGTTGAAATAATATAGTTTTGTATAAATTATAGTTATACATGACCTTCTGTTTGTTTATTAAAACCTCACTTTTTGGATAGTGTTTTATGTCAACCCGACCCGACACTTTTTGACCCGAAAACATTTAAACCCGTTATCAAACCAGCCCATTTTGCCACGTTGAGCATGAGCATCATGCACCCGTGTACCTGTTGTTGCAAAGCCAGAACAGTTGAAACACAACCATAAACCGGGTCAGACAACCGAGCCTGCGCTTCATAAGAAATAGTCACAACCGCATGTTGTCTCCGGTTAACCGGTATGTGCATTAGTAGTTTCGACACATTACTAGCTCCAAACACTTTGTGCACCGCAGCAAACCGGGCTGCACCCTGGTCAGACCCAAAGTAAGGCGCAAAGATGCAACCGCTAACGCACTTTCTTCTCAAGAACTTGCACGCCCCACATGGCGAGTTAGGAATCGAGCCTGGTTCTGATGTTGCCGCCTCACTGGCCCGCTTTCCGGCCCCGGCCCCCTTCCGGCGGCTTTCTGATGACTCAGCCATGCTAAAATGATGGAAGTGTTAGGAGGTTTAGAGACACTTAAGGAGAGATTAGTGGATGTAGTTATATGAGTGATGCAAAGGGAGGGAACACATAAATGTTGTGAAAAGGTTGGGTAGAGTTTTTGGTGTGAGAAGCAACAAAGAGTGTTTTTTTATTGTGTTAATTGCATACTAAACTTCTATTAGTTTATTCTGGTGATTTAATACTGTCATTACATGATAATGTATGTGTAATTCAAAAGTTTAAAAAAACCTAGTATCAATTTGGTTTTGTGTATATCAATTCTATTAAAAAAATGTCGAAGAGTTATAAACGTTATAACAATAAACAAAACAGGTTACCGTGCGTCTCTTGGCTTTATTCTAGAGATTCGAGCCTTCGAGGCGGCCTTCAACGGGTTACTCTAGTTTTTTATTTAAACATTCAATTACAACTTAAGGAAGGCTAGAAGGGACAAAGCGTGATCGCCAAACAAATCGACCTACAGTTGGGATGAGAAATTTCGTACCAAATACTAGTACAGTACCGATGTCGTACCATGTACAATACCATACCGACAGCGACCGAACATATATGGTACAACCTTTGGTTTTGACTTTAGCTCAACTTCAGTATTGGTACTATGCAGAACGATACTGGTTCAGAACTTTTAACGGTACCGTACCATACCGGTTCCAACCGAACATATACAATACGATATTCGGTTTTGGTTTTAGCTAAATTTCGGTATCGGTACTATGTGGTACGCTACCAGTTCGGTCCTTTACTAGTACCAATCTCATCCCTAACCTATACATGAGTTGATGTGTCATCAAGGTATATACGTCCAGTGGCGTAACTTTTAAGAGACCGGCGGGTGCCCGAATGTTTCGGTTAGAAGTGTAATATTTCCGATTTTTCGTCTGAAATTTTTAAAATTATACAGGTTTGCCCCCTATTAGACAAATAGTTAATTATGATTAGTTAGAGGGTGTAGATGTAAATATATTCCTTGTAACCTATTCTGATTATCCAACAATAGAATACAATACGTTTTACCAAGTTTATCTTGGTATCAGAGCCAAGAATCCCTAACCCTAGCTGCCGACTTCCTTCTTCATCGGCTACAGTCGATCGCCCTCTTCTTCCACCCTAAATTGATCATCGGCAATCCTCAAACATGTCAACCGATATTATTGCCTTCACTCAAGTCGAGAAAACTGCACACAATTCTCACAAGTTCGGTTTCACATTGTCACCAACAAATTATGGCTTCTGGAAACTCATGATTCAACCGTTTCTCGTTACTAATGGCCTGTTCGGATACATTGATGGTTCAATTCCCTGCCCTCCATCTGTGACGCAACTTCTGGAAAAGAAAAGGAGGCACCCGCATCATCCACTGTGAACCCTAATTATGATGCTTCTTCTCTCAACAATCTCAGAGGCTGCTTTTCAACATGTACAAGGTACAACTTCACGTGACCTTTGGCTTTCCCTTGAACGTGCTTATGCCCCACACACCTCGTCTCGGGAATTTACGTTAAAAACACAATTGTTGAAGATTCAAATGAAAGGGGATGAATCCTCTGCTGCTTATTTGGCCAGAGCACATGAATATGCTACTGCTCTTGCCAATATCGGACAGCCAATGCCGGAAAAGGATATTATCTGTGACAACTGGCCCAAACCGGTAATTTCCGTACACATTAATTATTGCTTAATGACTGCAATTATGAGTTTAAGTGTCAGCAATGTCTGAACACATGATTAAACAAGTGAATTCATGCATGTTGTATACTACAAAATATTGCTTTATGAATAAACGAGAGCGTTGCGTCAGAATAATAGTAAACTCACCGGTAAGACACAATGTGTCAACAGAACTGCAGAAAGCAGTCAGACATAAGAATTGAGGCCTAGGTGTAGGTCCGACGACAAAAGTACATTAAAACCCAAGAGTATATGTAAGGGTTTAATTTATATACATTGCGAAAGCAAAAATAAGCACTAAAAAGCACCCGAAACGCACTTTAAGTGCAGAACTTATACAAATCAGCAATAATTCAGCATTTAGACATATAAATATTATGCAGAAATGTCGTTTTATTATCCAGAATATTTCCCTAAGTATTGGGAATTGAAAGAGTACAAGAAAGGTACTTAAAAGACACTAAAAAGTGTAATTTAGCACTTTAACGAATCGGTATGTAACCGAACAACCGGAGATTACCCGGAACATAAAAATAATGTCAATGACATTGTTTATACTTTTCTGAGCTAGTTAGGGTCCCCTAACACCCTTTATATTACACTACACACTAGTAACCGGGTTTAATCCCTAAACTAACTAATCGGTTAAGAATTACACTTTACCCCCCCCCCCCCTTTAAAGAGTGGCCGGTTATGGAAGGGCCCCACCAAGATCTTTCTTAATCTTGCAAGATCACACAAGATACCCTCTAAAATCTTGCCAATATATCCTATAATCTTCCTTGGATTCATCTATGTACTATGTGATCTTGTGAATATTGTGTGAGATCTTACAAGTACCATAAAAAGGCATAAGCACTTCACATAATCACCACTCCAACTCCTCTCTCTTTCCCTCTAGAACTTACGGCCAACACCCCCTAGATTCACCATCATTTTTCTAGCAAGATCTCTAGTAATCTAATGATAGATTGTGTTAGTACTTCATGGGACATAAGAACCTTTGGGTATTAGCACATGAGATTATCTATAAGATCAAGGTTATACACACATGAACATTAACAACACACAACACCAACTAAAACTCTCCCTCTTGCTCTCTCAAACTCACGGCCAAACACCCCTAATCCATCCATCATATTTTCAACCTTGATCTTCATATTTCAAGCACACACAAGTGTTAAGGGTCACATATTAGGAGTCTTGGAGCAAACGGAAGGCGAAGGACCTCTCTACTTTGCTTTTATCCACTCGATTTGTGCTTAGATTCTTCCCTAGCCTTGAGCTAGAGGTATAATGCTTAAAACTCATACTTTAACTTATCTAAAGTGGTTAAAAGGATTTGTGTTGGTTAAATCTGGTTAAAATACGAAATGATGCACAAAAGTTTACTAAAAGCATGAAAAATGGTGGTTAATAGCATATAAGTTGTGTAAAAGTTGTAGTATTTGAAATACATGGTTATCTAGACCCGATCTATGATGTGGTGGCTCGGATCATCGTTTAACCCGGTTTGGTAAGATCATGGATCTTAACATAAAGCTATTTTGGAGGTAACAAGGGTTAAAAGGTGAAACCCTACCACACATAAACCATGAACTTGTGTAAAAATGTTTTAACTTGTACAAAAGTGTTTAAAACTAGTAGATCTACGTATCTACAAGCGGTATTTTCAAAGGACCAAGTGTCCAAGAAATCACATGTTCTAAACCGGATCTTGCACAAACAAAAGTGGTTTTTGTGAACAAACAAGTGTATGGATACTTGTGTAACAAAAGTTTTAACGAAGAAATAGTTTTCGTAAAAACCGACTAGAAGTTGTAAAACTTCATATTCTTTAAAAATAAAGTTTTTAAGAAATTAAACTTATTTTTAAAGATAACAAGACTTACTAAATGTGCTAGTAAGTTACTACACAATCTTGGTAAATATCCAAGTTCATGAAGTGGGGAAAAGTAGTGATTATTGTTGATAATTGTTGTTGCTGATTATTGATGATTGATGGTGATTTAAAAGAAAATAAACACACGTTTTGAAAACGTGGGAAACCTCCATTTTTAGGGGAAACCCTGTCAAAATTTTTATAAATTTTGACACTTAGAAAAATATAAGTTTTTGAGAAACTTATTCCCTAAAAATGTGTTTAAGAGTATTACTAAGGTTTCCCTGATTTTGATGATAAGAAATGAGGATTTCTTCAAGAATAAAAATGGATAATAAGTATATATTTTTGAGAGAAAAATATATATTATTTGATCACCAACTTGTGTGTTAAGTGTATATAGTATGTGTTATACGTGCTAGTGTATTAAGACTTAAAAATACACTAAATACTCATGAGGAGTAGAAATATAAAAATACACGTACAACATACAAGAAACATAATTCGGGTGCAAAGTGCAAAACATAAAAGACTTATATTTATTTTTGGAGAAAATAATATAAGTAAGATACGTAGTTAAAAATATGGAATATTTTTAACACAAGAATATATACAAAAGAGAGTGACTGTACTTGTGCGACACAAGTCTAGTGACTAACGTTAAGAAAACGCGTATAGGTTACGACGTTAATTAAGCAAATCCGGTGGAGTTTACGACGCTAGGAACGCAAAGTTGTGAGTTCATGCTCCCCCTTTTCTCTTTAACTGTTTTCAGTTTTATAACTTCGGGGGTGAAATACATGTACAAAAGTACAATATTTATAAATGGTATGAGATAAATACAAGAAGTGCACTTGGTGAGAACGAGAACCAAGTGTGACGAAATATAAGAATATGAGAAGCGCATTTGGTGAGACGAGAACCAAGTATAAGGCGCTATGAGAAATGATAACAGGAAACGCGCTTGGTGAGAACGAGAACCAAGTAGGATGCGTTATGAGAAATAGTGTCACGAATAGGGTACAGAAGCACCATTAATCAACGTATACATTCAGACCGCAGAACAAAAGGTTAGATCTAACGGGTGCCTGGCAGCCACACTCCCGGTCGGGGCGAGAACCGAGGAAGTGCTTTTGTGTCTCAGAATATACCAATTAAATGCCTTAGGTTTGGTGACTTCCTATGACGTGTCACATGTTAATGGCTTTGCAACCCATTAACAATCTGATAATTACAGAAATACTGTAATTACATAAAATTCATACCATACAAAAAAAAGAAAATTGATATATAACTTGAAGTACGTGGGGTACTCAAGAGGATTGATAAATAACTTGAAGTACGTGGGGTACTCAAGAGAATTGATATATAACTTGAAGTACGTGGGGTACTCAAGAGGATTGATAAATAACTTGAAGTACGTGGGGTACTCAAGAGAATTGATATGTAACTTGAAGTACGTGGGGTACTCAAGAAAAGATTGAATTATGCATGAGTACGTGATGTACACACGAAACTGGATTTATATATGAAAACTTGATTTACTCACAAACTATGTTTTCATACAAAGTATACAAACATGAAATACAAAACTGCATGAATTCACACCAACATTATGTTGACGTTTTTCCAAAAACTCACATGTATTTCAGGTAACTAGGATGGATGTGCGCGTGGTCTTGCATATGCTCGTGGATGTCGCTTATGTTTAACTTTAAATAAAGTTGTAAACTTTTAAGACAATGTTTTATGCTGTCTAGCGATGTAAACGCTAAACTTATGTTTTCAAATCATGGTATTTGATGTTATTTTACGAGCATGTAGCATGTTTACTCTTCGTATGCAATGAGAACCTTTCATGATCACACCTCGTGCTTCCGCCATAGAAAGGGGTGTGACAGATTGGTATCAGAGCTGCGATTGTAGTGAACCAGGATTCCTTCTCGAGTCTAGTCTACAATCTCTAGGATCCATTCACGAAAACAATTTTTCAAAGAGTTTTCATTGCATAAAACGACCCGCGACATCCACTACCTGAAACTGCCTACATGAGTCTAGAAAAGACGCTACGAGACTTAGAGTGCACTTGAGTAGCACTTGTCATTGACTAGAAATTACTTGCAATTATGTGTGATAATTAGCATGGACTAGAAGTAGAGTGTCACAAGTATATGTGACTTTACCTGAAAGCGATGGTCTATCTGAAGGAAGAAATACGAGGATGAAACGAACTGTGCGGACTGTGCAAGGGGTTACGTAATTATGGATGCATACATAATTATGGGATTCAGTGCACAGAAACCACAGCAAGTCTTGTCACGTATAGACTCCCCCAGAGTAAGCCTACTAAGTACTCTGCTAGAGTAACAATTGTTTGATGTCACTTATGTGGTATATACCTGTGAATATATATGATACTACTGTCTAGGGTGACGATATCAAACAAATGTCTAACCCTGTTGTGTTGTGTTCTGTCAGAACATGGCACCCAGGAAAACTGTGAATGCTCGCAATGACGACCAACCTCCTCCTCCCCTACTGCCAAGAACTGCTGAGGAGCTGAACGCTCTACTGGAGGAAAGGATCTCCGCTGCTATCGCCCAGTACGAGGCGAACCGAACTCAAGACAGTGGAGGACCAAGCAACGCTAGGGGTAATGGGAACGGAGATTCGTCTGGAGGCAATGCAGCTCAAGGTAACCTTGAGACACTATACTAAGCATGAGGAAATTTATGAACGGTCTTTGTTTCATTATTTCTTCGATTGCTCATATATGAATTGGTTGAATCAATTCCAGGCTGCACTTTCAAGCAGTTCCTCGACTGCAAGCCGCTGAACTATGATGGCACAGGAGGTGCAGTAGCATTTGTGCGCTGGACGGAGAAGACTGAAGCTACTTTCCGCATGAGCAAGTGTACTGCGGATCAACAAGTCACCTTTGCTACTGGGTTGTTTGTCGATGAAGCTCTGACTTGGTGGAACCTGCAAGCCCAAACCTTGGGTGATGATGCCGCTTATGGCCTAACTTGGAATGCACTGAAGGAAAGAATGAGAGAGAAGTACTGCTCTCGTGCCGAACTCCAAAGGCTGGAGACAGAGTTCTGGCACTTGACTATGGAAGGTGCTGACATCAATGGTTACACTCGAAGGTTCCACGATCTGTCTAGAGTGCTTCCCTACATGGTGACTCCTGAATTTAAGCGTGTGGAACGCTACATTTGGGGACTGGCCTCAGAATTTCGTGGCATGGTGACGTCGGCCAAACCTCAAACGATCACCGAGGCTGTAACTCTGGCTGTCAGCCTTACTGAAGATTGTGTTCGTATGAAGAAGCTATCATTGAACCCCACTGAGAAGACCGAGACGCATGCTGAGTCGTCCGGTGACAAAAAGAGAAAGCATACAAGTTTGAACCAAGCAACTCGTAACAACAAGGGTTTCAGCAAGAAGCGTGACACTAACCCGTCTCAGGAGACGAAAACCCATGCAACCAAGGCATACCAAGGCTCCATGCCTAGATGCCAAAAATGTAAGTATCATCATGATGGAGCTTGTCGCATTCCAAGGTGCGACAAATGTGGTAAATTGGGTCATCAAACAGAAGACTGTTGGGGAAAAGGAAAGAACCGAAATGGAAACGGTGCTGGTAACAAGAATGGTAACGGGAAGGGACAGAACCAAGGATGCTTCAAGTGTGGAAGCAATGATCATTTCATGAAGAACTGCCCAGAGAGAAACAACGCTCCGGTTCGAGCATTTGTGATTGGAGCAAGAGACGCACGCGAGGACCCTAACGTGGTCACCGGTACGTTTCTCGTTAACAATCACTTCGCATCCATATTATTTGACACTGGCGCCGATTATAGCTTCATGTCTGTGGAATTTAAACGTATACTCGGAATAGAATCTAGTAGATTAGAAATTCCTTATTCCATAGAACTAGCCAATGGTAAACTCGTTGAATCGAGCGAAGTTGTTAGAGGCTGCACACTAGAACTTGGCGAACGGAATTTTAGCATCGATCTCTTACCTATTCAATTGGGTAGCTTCGATGTAGTGGTCGGAATGGACTGGTTGTCCAAGAACAGAGCTGAAGTTATCTGTCATGAGAAAATCATTCGCATCCCTCTAGCGAATGATGGAACTCTCATTGTACATGGGGAAAAACGAGACGCGCCTCTTCGAATCATCAGCTGTATGAAGGCACAGAAGTGCTTAAGGAAAGGATGTGTCGCTTTCCTAGCACACGTTATAGACAAGAAGGCTGAGGAGCCGAAACTTGAAGACATTCCTGTGGTGAAGGAATTTCCTGATGTGTTCCCTGAAGATCTGCCAGGATTACCTCCGCAACGACAAGTCGAATTCCGTATAGACTTGGTTCCAGGAGCTGCTCCTGTAGCCAAGGCACCCTATCGACTTGCTCCATCCGAAATGCAAGAATTATCTACACAACTCCAGGAGTTGTTGGATAAAGGATTCATAAGGCCAAGCTTCTCACCCTGGGGAGCTCCAGTTTTGTTCGTGAAGAAGAAGGATGGAACACTGCGAATGTGTATCGATTACAGGGAACTAAACAAGCTCACTATCAAGAATCGGTATCCACTACCGAGGATTGATGACTTATTTGATCAACTGCAAGGATCAAGCTACTATTCCAAGATCGACCTTCGATCTGGATATCATCAGCTGAGAATCCAAGATGAAAGCGTACCAAAGACTGCATTCAGAACGCGATATGGGCACTACGAATTTCTGGTAATGCCGTTTGGGCTGACGAATGCACCAGCGGTCTTTATGGATCTGATGAACCGCGTATGCAAACCATATCTCGATAAATTCGTGATTGTATTTATCGACGATATCCTGATTTACTCGCAAACGAAAGAAGAGCACGAGCAACATCTCAGAACCATCTTGGAGCTACTGAAGAAAGAGAAACTTTATGCAAAGTTCCCAAAATGCGAATTCTGGATTCGCGAAGTACAATTTCTTGGCCACGTGGTGAATGAGAAGGGCATTCATGTAGACCCGTCCAAGATTGAAGCAATAAAGAATTGGGAAGCTCCCAAGACCCCAACTGAAGTTCGACAATTTTTGGGTTTAGCTGGCTATTACCGGCGATTCATCGAGAATTTCTCAAAAATAGCTCAACCGCTAACGACCCTTACACAGAAGGACATGAAATACGACTGGGGTCACAAACAAGAAGAAGCCTTTCAGCTACTTAAGAACAAGCTCTGCGATGCACCAATACTATCGTTACCCGAAGGCACTGAAGACTTCGTGGTATACTGCGACGCCTCACGACAAGGCTTGGGTTGCGTGCTCATGCAACGCCAAAAAGTCATCGCTTACGCTTCGAGACAACTGAAGGTTCATGAAAGAAATTATACCACTCACGACCTAGAGCTGGGCGCAGTGGTATTCGCCTTGAAGATTTGGCGACATTATTTATATGGTACTCAATGTACAATCTTCACAGATCACAAAAGCTTACAACACATATTTGATCAGAAGGAATTGAATATGCGCCAGCGACGTTGGGTCGAGCTGCTGAATGATTATGACTGTGAGATTAAGTACCACCCTGGAAAGGCAAACGTTGTAGCAGACGCGTTGAGCCGAAAGGAAAGGGTTAAGACCCTAAGGGTTCGAGCATTGGAAATGACGATTCGAACGAACCTCACTGCACGCATTCGGGATGCACAACAAGAAGCTCTTAAAGAAGAGAACCGTAAAGCTGAATACCTCCGGGGTGCATTGAAATACATGGTGCCAAATGAAGAGGGAGCCTTATACTTCAAGAAGCGTATCTGGGTTCCACTCTGTGGTGGCATACGTGAGGTCATCCTTAATGAAGCCCACAAATCGAGATATTCGATCCATCCAGGATCGGACAAGATGTACCAAGACTTGAAAGAGTACTATTGGTGGCCGAGACTCAAAAGCGACGTTGCTGTTTATGTTGGAAAATGCCTAACCTGTGCGAAGGTTAAGGCCGAATATCAGAAACCGTCCGGCCTACTACAACAACCAGAGATTCCCGTGTGGAAGTGGGAACAAATCTCTATGGACTTCATAACAAAATTACCCAGGACCCCGAGAGGGCACGATATGATATGGGTAATAGTTGATCGATTGACGAAGTCTGCACATTTCCTACCAATCCGGGAGAAAGACAGCACTGGAAAGCTTGCTGAAATATATTTAAGGGAAATTGTGGCACGACATGGAGTGCCAATCTCAATCATTTCAGACAGAGATGGACGCTTTGTCTCAAGAATCTGGCAATCATTTCAGGAAGCCTTTGGATCTCAGTTAGATCTGAGCACGGCATTCCATCCGCAAACAGACGGCCAGAGCGAACGGACTATACAAACATTAGAAGATATGCTTCGCGCATGTGTCATGGATCTAGGCGGCAGCTGGGATACTCATCTACCTTTAATTGAGTTTTCCTACAATAACAGTTATCATACGAGCATAAAAGCCGCGCCGTTCGAAGCTCTGTATGGCCGCAAATGCCGATCGCCCTTATGTTGGGCAGACGCTGGAGATAAACGTATGGTTGGTCCTGAACTTGTACAAGAGACAACCGACAAGATTGCGCAGATCCGAGAGCGCATTAAGGCGACTCGAGAACGACAAAAGAGCTACGCGGATCCAAATAGAAAATCGGTAGATTTCAAGGTGGGAGACAAGGTGTTGTTAAAAGTCTCACCATGGAAGGGCGTAGTCAGGTTTGGAAAACGTGGAAAGCTGAATCCACGATACATCGGACCATTCAGAATTTTGAAGAGAATTGGTACCGTGGCATACAAGTTGGAGTTACCGGCAGAACTTAATGGAGTACATGATACGTTTCATGTATCCAACCTGAAGAAGAGTCCAACACAAGAAAACGTGACCATCCCGTTGGATGAAGTGCATATTGATGAAGCCCTCCGATTTACAGAACGACCCGTTGAGGTTACTGACTGGAAAGTCAACAAGACCAGGAGGAGCAGTGTGAAACTTGTCAAAGTACGTTGGAGCTCTAAGCACGGACCCGAGTACACATGGGAACGTGAAGACCAGTTCAAGAAAAAGTATCCCCACCTATTCAAGAAGACTCCAGCGAGAGTTAGTTCAGCCTGAATTTCGGGACGAAATTCTTTTAACGGGGGGAGACTGTGACAACTGGCCCAAACCGGTAATTTCCGTACACATTAATTATTGCTTAATGACTGCAATTATGAGTTTAAGTGTCAGCAATGTCTGAACACATGATTAAACAAGTGAATTCATGCATGTTGTATACTACAAAATATTGCTTTATGAATAAACGAGAGCGTTGCGTCAGAATAATAGTAAACTCACCGGTAAGACACAATGTGTCAACAGAACTGCAGAAAGCAGTCAGACATAAGAATTGAGGCCTAGGTGTAGGTCCGACGACAAAAGTACATTAAAACCCAAGAGTATATGTAAGGGTTTAATTTATATACATTGCGAAAGCAAAAATAAGCACTAAAAAGCACCCGAAACGCACTTTAAGTGCAGAACTTATACAAATCAGCAATAATTCAGCATTTAGACATATAAATATTATGCAGAAATGTCGTTTTATTATCCAGAATATTTCCCTAAGTATTGGGAATTGAAAGAGTACAAGAAAGGTACTTAAAAGACACTAAAAAAGTGTAATTTAGCACTTTAACGAATCGGTATGTAACCGAACAACCGGAGATTACCCGGAACATAAAAATAATGTCAATGACATTGTTTATACTTTTCTGAGCTAGTTAGGGTCCCCGAACACCCTAACACCCTTTATATTACACTACACACTAGTAACCGGGTTTAATCCCTAAACTAACTAATCGGTTAAGAATTACACTTTACCCCCCCCCCCCCCTTTAAAGAGTGGCCGGTTATGGAAGGGCCCCACCAAGATCTTTCTTAATCTTGCAAGATCACACAAGATACCCTCTAAAATCTTGCCAATATATCCTATAATCTTCCTTGGATTCATCTATGTACTATGTGATCTTGTGAATATTGTGTGAGATCTTACAAGTACCATAAAAAGGCATAAGCACTTCACATAATCACCACTCCAACTCCTCTCTCTTTCCCTCTAGAACTTACGGCCAACACCCCCTAGATTCACCATCATTTTTCTAGCAAGATCTCTAGTAATCTAATGATAGATTGTGTTAGTACTTCATGGGACATAAGAACCTTTGGGTATTAGCACATGAGATTATCTATAAGATCAAGGTTATACACACATGAACATTAACAACACACAACACCAACTAAAACTCTCCCTCTTGCTCTCTCAAACTCACGGCCAAACACCCCTAATCCATCCATCATATTTTCAACCTTGATCTTCATATTTCAAGCACACACAAGTGTTAAGGGTCACATATTAGGAGTCTTGGAGCAAACGGAAGGCGAAGGACCTCTCTACTTTGCTTTTATCCACTCGATTTGTGCTTAGATTCTTCCCTAGCCTTGAGCTAGAGGTATAATGCTTAAAACTCATACTTTAACTTATCTAAAGTGGTTAAAAGGATTTGTGTTGGTTAAATCTGGTTAAAATACGAAATGATGCACAAAAGTTTACTAAAAGCATGAAAAATGGTGGTTAATAGCATATAAGTTGTGTAAAAGTTGTAGTATTTGAAATACATGGTTATCTAGACCCGATCTATGATGTGGTGGCTCGGATCATCGTTTAACCCGGTTTGGTAAGATCATGGATCTTAACATAAAGCTATTTTGGAGGTAACAAGGGTTAAAAGGTGAAACCCTGCCACACATAAACCATGAACTTGTGTAAAAATGTTTTAACTTGTACAAAAGTGTTTAAAACTAGTAGATCTACGTATCTACAAGCGGTATTTTCAAAGGACCAAGTGTCCAAGAAATCACATGTTCTAAACCGGATCTTGCACAAACAAAAGTGGTTTTTGTGAACAAACAAGTGTATGGATACTTGTGTAACAAAAGTTTTAACGAAGAAATAGTTTTCGTAAAAACCGACTAGAAGTTGTAAAACTTCATATTCTTTAAAAATAAAGTTTTTAAGAAATTAAACTTATTTTTAAAGATAACAAGACTTACTAAATGTGCTAGTAAGTTACTACACAATCTTGGTAAATATCCAAGTTCATGAAGTGGGGAAAAGTAGTGATTATTGTTGATAATTGTTGTTGCTGATTATTGATGATTGATGGTGATTTAAAAGAAAATAAACACACGTTTTGAAAACGTGGGAAACCTCCATTTTTAGGGGAAACCCTGTCAAAATTTTTATAAATTTTGACACTTAGAAAAATATAAGTTTTTGAGAAACTTATTCCCTAAAAATGTGTTTAAGAGTATTACTAAGGTTTCCCTGATTTTGATGATAAGAAATGAGGATTTCTTCAAGAATAAAAATGGATAATAAGTATATATTTTTGAGAGAAAAATATATATTATTTGATCACCAACTTGTGTGTTAAGTGTATATAGTATGTGTTATACGTGCTAGTGTATTAAGACTTAAAAATACACTAAATACTCATGAGGAGTAGAAATATAAAAATACACGTACAACATACAAGAAACATAATTCGGGTGCAAAGTGCAAAACATAAAAGACTTATATTTATTTTTGGAGAAAATAATATAAGTAAGATACGTAGTTAAAAATATGGAATATTTTTAACACAAGAATATATACAAGAGAGAGTGACTGTACTTGTGCGACACAAGTCTAGTGACTAACGTTAAGAAAACGCGTATAGGTTACGACGTTAATTAAGCAAATCCGGTGGAGTTTACGACGCTAGGAACGCAAAGTTGTGAGTTCATGCTCCCCCTTTTCTCTTTAACTGTTTTCAGTTTTATAACTTCGGGGGTGAAATACATGTACAAAAGTACAATATTTATAAATGGTATGAGATAAATACAAGAAGTGCACTTGGTGAGAACGAGAACCAAGTGTGACGAAATATAAGAATATGAGAAGCGCATTTGGTGAGACGAGAACCAAGTATAAGGCGCTATGAGAAATGATAACAGGAAACGCGCTTGGTGAGAACGAGAACCAAGTAGGATGCGTTATGAGAAATAGTGTCACGAATAGGGTACAGAAGCACCATTAATCAACGTATACATTCAGACCGCAGAACAAAAGGTTAGATCTAACGGGTGCCTGGCAGCCACACTCCCGGTCGGGGCGAGAACCGAGGAAGTGCTTTTGTGTCTCAGAATATACCAATTAAATGCCTTAGGTTTGGTGACTTCCTATGACGTGTCACATGTTAATGGCTTTGCAACCCATTAACAATCTGATAATTACAGAAATACTGTAATTACATAAAATTCATACCATACAAAAAAAAGAAAATTGATATATAACTTGAAGTACGTGGGGTACTCAAGAGGATTGATAAATAACTTGAAGTACGTGGGGTACTCAAGAGAATTGATATATAACTTGAAGTACGTGGGGTACTCAAGAGGATTGATAAATAACTTGAAGTACGTGGGGTACTCAAGAGAATTGATATGTAACTTGAAGTACGTGGGGTACTCAAGAAAAGATTGAATTATGCATGAGTACGTGATGTACACACGAAACTGGATTTATATATGAAAACTTGATTTACTCACAAACTATGTTTTCATACAAAGTATACAAACATGAAATACAAAACTGCATGAATTCACACCAACATTATGTTGACGTTTTTCCAAAAACTCACATGTATTTCAGGTAACTAGGATGGATGTGCGCGTGGTCTTGCATATGCTCGTGGATGTCGCTTATGTTTAACTTTAAATAAAGTTGTAAACTTTTAAGACAATGTTTTATGCTGTCTAGCGATGTAAACGCTAAACTTATGTTTTCAAATCATGGTATTTGATGTTATTTTACGAGCATGTAGCATGTTTACTCTTCGTATGCAATGAGAACCTTTCATGATCACACCTCGTGCTTCCGCCATAGAAAGGGGTGTGACATTATCATGCTTGTTGTTGCAGGTCTTCGTGAAGAATACAATGGAGTCAAACAAAATCTCCTTGCTAGAGAATTTACAGCTGTCTTTTCAGAGCTTCCTGGTCTTCCTGCGGATCACGAGTTCCTGATTAAGAAACCCGTTCCTGATATTTCTCCGGCTCAGGCTTTTACGGCTACTACAGCAGCCCAACCCTCTCCGGCATCAAATGACACTTTTCAAGCTCTTCAACAGATTGCTGGACGTCTTGGTTTTCAGCTACAAACAACCATTGGTTTGTCTCCGGCTCCTACGCCACAGCCCTTTTACACAAACAGATCGGGCCCTAACAATCGGGGCCGCGGGGGTCGTGGTCGTGTAGGCCGGGGCGGCAACAATCACTCACAGGTGAACAATAACCGCAATCAAGGTCAGTTTAGTTGGGCTTCATATTAGAATACAGTTTATGGCACTTGCAACAGGTGTGGTATTGGTCACTTGCCATCTCAGTGTCCAAACCGGGATCCGTCTACCATCAGATCACGACAACCTTCAGCTAACTATGCTGATTTTCGTTCCCAATCTGACACACCTGCTTGGCTCAATGACACAGGTTCCAACAATCATGTAGCACCGGACATGTCGGGTTTTGACTCAGCTACGCCTTACTTTGGTGAGGATAATCTGCGCGTTGGTGACGGTAAATCTCTGCCCATTTTACACATTGGTTCTGCCAAAAATTTTTCACCCTCACGAACCTTTCATCTTAAAGATGTCCTTCATGTTCCAAAAATCAGACGGCACCTTCTTTCTGTTCAAAAATTTTGTCACGATAATAATGTTTATTTTGAATTTCACTCTACTTTCTTTGCTGTGAAGGACAAGTCTACACACACTACCCTCCTCACGGGTCCAAGTGACGGTGGTCTTTATACTATCCGGTTTCCCTCTGCTCAACCACTTCCTAGAGTTGCTTTCTCCACGTATCGGGCTTCGACAACCACATGGCATCAACGCCTTGGACATCCACATGCTCAACTGTTTAGTTCTATGCTTTCTAGCTTTCATTTACCTGTTTCAGACAAGAATTTTGACTTTAATTGTTCATCTTGTTTAGTTGGAAAATCTTCCAAACTTCATTTGTTATCTTCGGATTATCACAGTTCTCATGTACTTGACTTAGTTTTTTGTGATGTTTGGGGGCCTTCGGGTGTTTCCTCTTTTGATGGTCATAAAGGAACTGCTGGCTCGTGCAAATCTGTCTCACGCCAAACCAGTTTCCTCTCCTTGCACTACCTCTGCTATGTTATCTGTTGGTGACAGTGATCCCTTTGATGATCCGGTCAAATATAAACAGCTTGTGGGTGCTTTACAATATGTCACTCTCACTCATCTAGACATTACCTTTGCAGTCAACAAGGTCTGCCAATTTATGCACTCTCCCAATGTTAATCACTGGGCTGCTGTCAAACGTATTTTAAGATATATTCTTGGTACGGTGGATCATACTCTTCTGTTTTCTCAGTCGTCTACCACAGTCTTACATGCTTATACAGATGCTGCTTTCAACTCCTTGAGTGCTTTCTCTGATGCGGATTAGGCTGGCTGTCCCGACGACCGTCGATCCACGGGTGGATATGCGATATATCTTGGATCGAATCTTGTCTCTTGGTCTGCTAGAAAACAAAAAAAGGTCTCACGTTCCTCTACAGAATCGGAATATAAGGCTTTAGCTGATGCAGTTGCAGAACTAACTTGGCTTGAGACATTGTTACGTGAACTACGCGTCCCTATAAGATCTTCTCCAAATTTATGGTGTGATAACTTGGGCGCTACATATCTGTCTCTAAATCCGATCTTTCACACTCGGACTAAACATGTTGAGGTTGATTTTCACTTCGTTCGGGAAAGAGTTGCACAAGGGAAATTAAAAGTTCAGTTTATTTCAACAAAAGACCAATTGGCTGATGTCTTCACAAAGCCGCTTCCAGCTGATCGCTTTCTCTATCTGAAGTCCAAGCTAAGGGTCCTTCCCCGGCCTTAGCTTGAGGGGGAGTATTAGACAAATAGTTAATTATGATTAGTTAGAGGGTGTTGATGTAAATATATTCCTTATATATTCCTTGTAACCTATTCTGATTATACAACAATAGAATACAATACGTTTTACCAAGTTTATCTCCCGCCAATTATTTTGCCTAAAAATCCCCTGTCCCTACCAAGTTTATTGTCAAAAATATTTATACATATTTTCGTATTGAGTTAAAAAAAAAAAGTGAAGAACGGGCTATTAGTAAGTTTTATAATTGTTTATAAACTTTAAGTAAAGTTTGTTAACTTTATATATAAATCAAAGTTGAGGGTTTATTTATCTAAAAGGCACTTACCATTTATCTTAAAGATCGTTGGGCTGAGTTGTAATTTTTCGTCCAAATACTTAACATTTATCTCCCATCATTATAAATGTTTGGTCTTTGTTTTTCTTAAACGCTATTTTAGCGTTTTTTTTATGTGTAAAACGCCTCATTTGAATGAACGAAGATTATGTAGTTTTATTTGGAGTTATTATTGTTTAACCCGACCGGAATCGAATATCCGACCTGAACATATAACCCGAAATATAGCGATAGGAAGAAAATTTAGGTCTCGTAACTTTCCGCCCCCAGGAACTTTTGGTCAAGCTCCGCCACGTCTAATTGGTACGATTTGTTGTTACTTGTTATACAACCGTTTTATGTAAACAGTTAAAGCAAAATGTACATACAGGAGTCATAATATTCTACTTAAAATTGGTTATGTGTTGCTTTCAATGTAGGTCTTAATTATACGATCTATGAAAATTAAAATTTAAAAATATTTAATATGGAGATTGAGTTGTTTTGTTTATAGACATGCTTCATGGTTGTCCAACATGAGATGACACAAGATTTATGCTGCCCCTGGGATGTGGGAATGCTACCAAACATACATAAAACTGAGTCAGTCATGAATGTAGCACAACAAATCTAAAAGAGGTAAAAACGTATACTTGTTTTAACATTTTCACACTTAACTCATGAATACTTTGTCTGTTTCTTGGAATATTTTATAAGAATTTAATAAAAAAGACCTAAAATTAAATCATGATTATGTTTTTTTTTTCTTAAAAGGCTACGAGTTTACTACACAGCCCAAACGCCCTCTATTTGTGCGAGCATTATTTCATATCGCTAGCTTGCATGGTAGCAAATAAGTTGTTTGTAAAAAACTATTTTGAAGTTAAGTTCGGTACACATCGTAAAAATATGCATATGCATATGCGTAAACACAAATGCATATGCGAAAACACAAATAACAAACATGAATGTACATTACATGCTAACACACAAAACCTTGTTGTACCAAGCTTGTATCACAAGCTTGCCTCATTTAACTTTGATGGGCTCAAGCACAACTGTTTTTCGAGCTTTATTATTTAACTTGATGGGCTCGGGCACTGGTTTCGAGCGCTATTTTTAAACACGAGCCTAACTTGCTTTATTTTTAAACACAAGCCTGATTTTCAAGTATTCGACAAAGTTACCCCTTTTTAAGCTTAGACTTGGTTTTTATTTATTATTTTTGTGTATTTATTGCTGTAATCTTTATGTCTAACATAGCAGATCTTATTTAGTTATCATTAATTTGTATATAATAATTATTAGAGTTAACTCTTATTTTAGTCTCTGTAGTTTGGGCCATTTTGACAGTTTAGTCTAAAGGTTTCAATTTTCGCTTGTAGGTCCAAAAAGGTTTCACCATTGCTATTTTAGTCCACTGGGTTAAGTTCATATATTTTTTCTGTTAACAACAAGGGCAATTCGATCATTTTATATGTAATTCTGTTAACTAGAAGGGCAATTCGGCCATATAAAATGACCGAATTGTCCTCGTTAACAGAAAAAATTGATAAAGTTAACCCAATAGACTAAAATGGCAATGGTAAAATCTTTTAAAAAATGAAACCTTTAAACTAAACTGACAAAATAACCCAAACCACAGAGACTAAAATGAAATTTAACTCTAATTATTATCATCTAAATATTATATTACTCAAAGGTCGATAACTAAGAGCATTCTCATCCAATCCATCAAAACTTTTGAGGGTGAGTTTTTATATTGTAAAGGGTAAAAAAAGTGGTTGTGAGTGGAGGAGAGAGAAAATGTTACTGTTCATCTGTATATTTGGGGGGACATTGTTCACCCAGTATAATTTTTTTAATATATATTAAAAGTGGTTGTGAGTGAAGGAAAGAGAAAAATGTGATGATAATATTATTTAATTGAAAAGGAGAGAGAAAAAATATTTGTTTTTAGTGGAAATATATTGATATATGAGTTGTTTTTTAGTAGAATGTATGTATATTTTAATGGATTGGATGAGAATGCTCTAAAGCTCTAGAACAGACTTGTTTATTAATTAACCAAGTAACAAACAAACAAATGTTTTTAGAGATTGTTACACCAACTTCTATACACCACAACACTAAACATGCTCAAAGAAAAATCTAACCCCTATGATGTTATATCTCGATTATTTGTGGCCCCGTATACTGGATTCCCCTCATTTCTGATTCTTTCGGCACCTCGATTTCTTCTAACCACCAATACCGCTCCCTTTCTTCTTCGCTCTTAACCACTTGTTCATCTGAAAATCATAACAATCAAACTCATCAGTCACAACACCATTGCAAATTTGTAACCTCCAGAATAACATAGACGAGTAGAAATATTTGCTTACATGGCAATGCATCGTATGGAATGTCTCTATAGTATGAGCAATCCCGACCATCTTCTTTAGAATACGGAGGTCCCATCACGTCAAGGATTGCACAAGGCGTTATAGCCTTGAAGGCGTGTATGTTACCCCCTGAAGTCGGATACAGTACAGAAGTATCACATGGCACCGTGAAAACACCATCAGCTTTTTTACATGCTAATTTCGCTGCACAAATCCAGTTACATTCAAGTTATTTCAAATAGAAAATCTAGCCTTTTGTTTTATATATAGAGGTGACAAAATAAGCATGCCAGTTGGGTTGGGTAAGATGTCAAATAAATTTTGCAAAAGCAGAGATTGGTTTGAAAAATGAGGGCAATTTGGTCATTTCAAGTGGGTAGGGACCATATATGTTGAATTTTGGGACCAAATCCATAGTATTGCCCAAACCATGGACCAAAAATATAATGAATAAAATATCTAATTAACAAAAAGTATAAATATCTAATTATTAATTAACAAAGGTAACTTTAGAAGTTCCATGCATTTGAAATACACGTTAGCCTACTTTTGACCCGTTTTCTTTTAAACTCTGTATTACTGTTTACCCATTAAGAGATAGAACATAACACGTTCGACCCATTTATAACTAAACGGGCCGAAAACACGACCTCTAGGGTTTTACTTGCATATATAGAGATTGAGAACTCACGTTTCGAGGGGGATATCGAGTCAATTTCGTTACTAGCGTTAACTAAATCATATGCTTTAATATGCACTTTCCCAAGTAAAAGCTTGTTGAAAACCGTCATTCCTGGATGATTATGAAGCGGTATCACAGCATTTGCAGGAAGAAAGAAAATACATAACTGCAAAATTGAGAAACTAATGATTTTAGATGACATTTTTATAAGATTGTTGTTTCCGAAACTGTCGAAAATGCAAAAAAAAAAAGGAAAAAATGATTACCCAAAATTTCTCAGACTTGTTTATTGTTGTGCATGAGACTTTGGGAGTTACTCCTGCGGTACTAGGAGTCTTGAAGAATGGTAAGTCCCTACTTAATCCTACATCTTCTGCTCTCATTCCATCTATAACAAGATACAAATCTAGTTAACAAAAGAGAACTATATACAAGAAAAGATTATACGATAGGAACAAACTACAAAGTACATAACAGTTTCTATAAACTGCATTATAATTAAAAAACTGTACCACATAATATCCCGCCCAGCCTAAAAAGTTCAACCGCAATGCTCGGATTCCGAAATTTTACACACCAATGTTGAAGGACCAAGGCCTTAATAAAAGTCTAGAACTTTTCTTATACATTCTAGAATTCAGCCATGCATAATGGGATAATATCTTATTTCACAAAACACCTCAAAAGGCAATTATAAGTCATTTTGTGTGCACATAATCTATCTTTTCGCTATAATTCATATCATCATCATCATCATACTCGGTATATCCCACCAATAACAAAGCTAAGATAGGGTCTGAGGAGGGTGAGATGTAGACAGCCTTACCTCTACCACGTAGGAATAGAGAGGCAGCTTCCAATGAGACCCTCGGCTCGATAGGAGTTTTGCATCAAGCCTTGGACATAAGGCACATAACACTCAGCAATTGAGACAAATGCAGATTAGTGCATGTACCCCTTGTCTTTCGGCTATAAGGCATATCGAATTGCTTAAAACAGGCATCTATAGAAACAATATTCGGGTTGCTAGCTATCGAAATAAGTACAGTTTATAATGTTTTGTCTATGAAAGTTAATTAGCAGTGATTTTTCTAATATTCTTATCATACAATTATCCAACCAGTTGCAGCAATTTTAGCAATCACATTTCAACATCTAATTATAATTAAAAAATTAAAATAAAACTCAAAACAGTCACAACAATTATAGCAATAATAACCTTTATAACATCTAATAAAAAACAAAAAAACCTTAAATAAAATTCAAAAACACAAATCACTCACCGAGAATCCGGCAAACCTTCTGCACATCAGTCGAAGACGGAACAGTTCCAACGCCTTTAAAAACATCTAAACACGACAAATACAGCCTCTGCAACGGAAACGAAGCCGCCGTTAGTGACGGAGACGGCAGAGACGGTTTTCCTTTGCCGCTACTTCTCCGGAAACTTTTCTTCTTCTTCCGTATCACGTTGCTGACGTCACTTAACCTAGCCTCGTTCGTCATGATCGATCGCAACACGCAAACGAACCGTTAAAACGTTCGGTACGAAATCGGAAAACTCAGATCTGATCGGAAATCAGTAGATGTGAAAAGATTGTGTGTTGTTAGGTTGTTTGAAATTTGAAGTGAGTGAGAAACGGTGGTGGAAGGTGGGAGGATGATGAGGTTATAAGGAGGTGGAGGTGGTAGCGGCATTGGAAAACCGGGGGCGGCCATTGATTTGGATTTTAGAGAGAGAAAGCTTGTAGAGAGAGAAAGTTGTTTGATCTGGCGACCATTGTTTCGTGATATTTCTACGTATTGTGTGTGAAATTACTATTGTGCCATTGTCTTAGATATATTTTTTTAACGAAAAATTTAGATTACTGAGATACCATTGGAATATTATCGTGTAACCAGCGGAATCACCCGATTATATCCGTCTTCACTAGCTAATAATGTCATCTATACACCAACTAGGTTATAACCCGTGAATACTCACGGGTTGTTAATCTATCTTTCTAAACAAATAAATATATACATATATATTAATAAACGAAAAATTCTATGATGAATAAGATGTATAAATAAAATATATGTTTATACTTATGATATAAATGATTTATGTTAGTTATCAAAAACGAACTGTACAGAGAAAATTAAAATGGCAATCTGAGTTTAAAATACTAAAAAAACAAACGCATTGTACCACAAACGTAAATAAAGGGGAATCAAAAAGTAAATGTAAGATATATGTTTTTTCGGGTTTTAAATAAAAACTGATTTATGTAAGATATATGTTATCTTTTAAACAAACACTAACTCAATTAGTGTTGAAAAATGACATGTTTATACTTCTTATATAAATGATTTATGTTAGTTATCATAAACGGACTGTACGAATAAAATTATAATGGCAATCTGAATTTAAAATATTAAAAATAACAAACGCATTGTACCGCAAACGTAAATAAAGGGGGATCGAAAAGTAAATGTAAGATATATGTTTTTTCGGGTTTTAAATAAAAACTGAAACTGTATTACTGTATCACTTATGCTTGCTGGAGTTTCGTAACCAATAATTTGGAATTCGTTTTCGACCAGTTGAAAAAACAATCGTCACCTAAGGAAATATGTTCAGCTTCAAGTATATCATGCCATCCAACAACACCGTACCTATGGTAGATAAAATATGAAAAAAAATTGTTAGTAATACATATACAAATACGGTAAAAGATAAATAATAAATAAGATATTAAATTGATTGACAAACCTTCTTTGACCATCAATATTGTGTGTACGAAGATTCTTAACCCAAGTATTTCCTTTAACAACTTTGATCTTTACTTCAGAAAACTCATTTAAACCACTTAAGTCAGTAATCAATTTGGGAAGGATCTACATTTTGTAAGAATATTAAAAATTTGTAAATGTTATTAAATGAAAACAATAAAAATTAACAAAAAAATAAACATAAAACAGCATAGTATAATACCAATTCATTAGTTACTGTCATTGCGAAAAAAAGGATAGTTAGGATCGTCACTAACTTGTCGATAACCTTCCACATTGCTAATATGTTCATATTCTTGCTCAATCAAAGGAGTGTTGTTTAACAAAACTTGACGACCGTCTTTATTGAATATGGTAATATTAAAATGTTTCACGTCGTTTATTTTAAAACACAAAATATCCCCCGGATTTAACCTTAGATCTTCAATAAATTTAAACCAACCATCAGCAAAACAATAATTTGGACCAATCTTTCTAATACGGACTTCCCATTTATGATTCTCGGATACGTTAAGTATAACCTTGTTATCCGGTAAAGGATAATCATAATGTTTTAAAAGAAAAGTATCTGGTAGAACCTGTAAAAAATCAATTATTACAAATTTATGAGTATTATGTTTTTAATAAATCGAGAAAAAAAATCTATAATAAAATTACGTACCATTGGACTTTGTAAAGGATTTTGAATAATTTTACAAAACGGTTTCCCCCACTCATTATTTGGATCATGACAGAAGAGCTTGAACTTGAAAGTACGATCACCAAGATAGTTGAAAATAATAAAGAAATATCCATGGCCAAAGTAATTTAAAACCTCAGACCATCCATCCGTAAAGTAGAATACATCTTCTATTAATTTGATAACAACACACCATGAATGCTTTTCATCAAATTTAAGACTAACAGTTGAGGATTCTAACTTATTCATCCATATAAATCTACTCATACATATAGGTATAGCCTGAAAACCAAAAAAATAAAGGGAAAATTTCTTTCGAGTAAAAGATAAAACAATACTAATCATTAGTTTAAATAAAATAATAATGAAACTTATGTACCTGTTGAACGGATAGCGGATCAAGTATAGTTATGATAAAATACGGACCATGACGATACATGTTAACCGAAACACGAAAGTTCAGAAAGAAGACTAACAATCGAATAGTACTGGCAACACATAGAATGAAAGAAAAAAATAATGAGTATGTATTTATATGAGAAAATTGGCAAAGTATAATTAAAAATAATATAGAATCAAAAGTTGTTATAACTATTTATGTAAATAATTATTCAACTAAATATTGGCAAAAAAATATAGAAATTAATGTAAATGTGTAATAAAAATTTAATAGATTTATAAAATCTTGCTAGTAATAAAAATTTAACAGATTTAACGAATTTATAAAATCTTGGTAGTAATTAGGTAATATCTATTTTCTATTTATGTATAATATTCAAATAAATAATGTGCAAAAAAAAAAAACAACCTTAATGTCAAATTATGAAATAAACGGATATATACAAAATAAAAATATCAATACTTAAATATTAAAATTAAAATACCTACTACAATCATCACATATCAACTCAATACTCCTTCAACACTCTATCATCTTCAATCAAAAATCACAAAGCTCAAGAAAACTTAAAACGACGGTTGAAGAAGAAATTGGTAAAGTAAGTTTACCGACTTATTTTCCGATCATTTAACGACAATCTTCGCTTTGATTTACACACTTATTAACAAATCACTTGAACGCCAATTTTGGCTTTGCTTGACTTCAGCGACTTGTTTCCGGCGATTATTGATAAATTACACGTTAAATCAGGTTTTATTTTTTTTTATGAAATTAAATGTTCTGTATCTTATGTGTATCTAAAAGAGATTAGATTCTATTGCATATGTTTCAAACTCTATAATTTCTGTTAATTAGATGATTTGGTTGATATATTTTGTGGATCTTGTTGTGAAAATTATAATTTCTTGATTAACATTGTTATTTGGATGATTGAATAGGTTATAACATAAAATTTCTTGATTAACATTGTTATTTTTTGTGTATGTTATGTGTATCTAAGACGAATTAGATTGTATTGTATGTCTTTCAAAGTATAAAATTTAGGTTAATAAAGTTATTTGGTTGATATATTTTGTGGATCTTCTTGTGAAAAAAGTTATGATTTTTTTTGTTTAACATTGTTATTTGGATGATTGAATATATTATCAGGATTACATAAAATTTAATATTGATAATATTTTTTTTTGACTTATATTGAAATAGGATTACATTATTGTGATATACTTTTCTTTTTCATTATATATGAGAATATATGTATACACTAAGATTAAACACTAAAAAAAGAGGTATGTTGTTATAAATTGATGAACTAAATAGAGTATTTATTTAGTTGTAATCAAATACATTGATCAGATAACAGTTCCTTTGTTATTGTTTATATGTAGATTGTATATTGTATTATTGTATATTGTAATCAAATATATAGATGCTATGTTACAGGTATATACAAATGACTTCGTCATGCGTAACTGTGTTAGATGAGGATTTCTCGATGAAACTGGTATGCTACAAATGTTACAAAAAAAGTATATCTAAATTGTGTTAGATAATATCTAAAACATAAATTTAACCACAGGTGCTGCCAATTGACTTTGTTAAGAGTGTATATGGTGATTATTGGCAAAGAACTAAAGTAATGATACATCATGAAAGTCGAAGAAGTTGGCCAGTTTATTTGAGAAGTATAAGCGGGGAATCTGTTATAACTGATGGTTGGAATAATGTGGTAAGGGATCTTCAGTTGACAAAGCAGACATTCTTGTGCTTAAGGATAATCGAAGATAAAAATATTGAAATGGATTGTTTCGTCGAGAACATATGTGGTGAATCTTTTTTAACAGTAAACCGTTACGGCATTTTAAAGATAATAGTAAGTATACGACTATCTATGAATCTATTTTTGTATTATAGATGTAAAATAAATGATATACATATATATTTGAGACTAAAATGCTACATAACTTTTCAGCTGATTCCAGAAGCTTATGTCACAAAATGTTACTCTTACACGCCAGTCAACGATTATTATAACATACGTGCAGCAGGTCAGATTTTGGAATGTTGAGACGACAAAATAAATGATAATTATGTTTTTACAAAAGGTTGTCCGAAGTTATTTGATGATCTTGGGATAGAAGATGATGATATAATGTTGTTGATGAAGACGGACAGCAAACATTTGAGTTAAAGATTTATCGTCGAGGAGTTGAGGTTGTTTTGACCAACAAAGAAGAAACTGAAGATGAGTCTCTACTGGAAATACCTAAAGACACATACTACAAAAACGTCCAGTTTGTAAGTATTTTCAACTTCAACTCTAACGGTTTACTAATAAATACATCTCTTTTGCTAATATCTTATTGTATACCAGACATTCTGTGATGATGATGAGTCGATAGATAAGATGATTTCTGAGGTACAAAGCTTATATTTATGTAGATTAAAATACATTACAATCCGATTTTGTAATTTTATTAACTATCATACACAGATTCATTGAAGGTAGTAAAACACCGGGAGGTGAATAAGAAGATTGCTGGGAAGAAAAGTCGAAGGTAGAAACAAAGATTTCGATGACAGAAGAGAACAATAAACCAACAAAAGATGATGTAATTATTTCAAACATAATGATAGATGATTAGTTTCATTAATATATGTAGACATATTTAATTAATAGTCGTTGGTTATTGTTATCTAAATTTAGTGGTTCTCTTAACAGGTTAAGAAGAAAGGAAACACAGGTAGAGGCATATTGGTCATGCGGATGTCAGTAAGGAGCTGATATGCGGGACAGAAGTTGAAATGCCAAATGTCTCAACGTTGGACAGAGAACTCGGAAACGGATGGTACGTATATGACAAAATAACAATATGTAGTGATCAACATTTGTTATAATTTTAGATATTAGTCTAAATATAATGTATGTCTTATAAATAAGGTAAACGAAAAAAGAAAGAGAGATGATCATGCGTTGAAGATATTGGATGTTGAAGGAAAAGTTGTTGCAAGGACAAATACAGTTGAGAAAATTGGTAAATATGATTTCACACAGAAAGGAGAAAGCCGCATGGTATGTTTTTTTTACATACTCAATAATAAACTGAAATACTATAACATGCATATGGCTGATTTACTTGTTAAATATGGCATTCATGCAGAGAATGCCTGCTAATGTTATAAGAGTTCCCGGATTCAGAAATAAAGTGCATGAGTTGAAAGTCAGGAACATGAATGGAAAAAACCATCAAAATGAATCTTAGGAACCAGAAGAATGGAAATGCTGTAAGGTATGCAATAGAAGGTTGGCCGATGTTCATGAAGGAGAATGGCCTTCGTTTGGGTGAGACACTGCATTTCACATTTGTAAGTTCAGGAAATCTCCTGATCTTATCACACGTGGATGGGGTTAATGCATGTTAACAGGTAATCTAATGATGAAGGTGTTTGTGTAGAAGAAATGATGACTCTTTTGTGATCATGTTTTATGTTTACTCTTGGTTGGACAAATCATCTATGGTTATCATGTTTTATTTTGTTCCTAGGTAGTTTAAGGTTAAAGATAATTACTATTATATCATCCAACCACGTGCCATATTTTTGAATGTAATTAACAGTTGGTATCGTGTATAAACACTTGTTGGTTATCAATGTTTAAATATATCTATTTACAAACTAACATGTGTTTGTTTATATGTGCTTCAGATTGTTTATATAAATTTTATGTAAGATATATTACAAATGTAATGTAAAAAAAATTCTAAGTAAAAAAGTAAAGACAAATATCGGAATAAAGCAAGGAATAATATGACAGTTGAAATTTAATATTAAAAAAGTGAAACTATAAAACCAAACTATAATTTGAGAATATCTCTTTGTAAACACATTTGTAGTTTTATTTCGTAACGTTCCAATCAGCATCTATATGAACATCCTTAAACCATCCATGCTTTTTTCGGGTTAACATGTTTTAAAGTTACGATCTTTATGTACTTTGGACTTTTAATATGTAACCGTGTTTATAAATATCTACTTGGTCTACTTTTGTTTATATGTTATATTTAATACATAGAATATCGTCTTATATTGATATAACAATGAGGTTAAGTAATATAAATAATAATAATATTATATATTAATAACATGACAATAGGAAAAACAACAATGATAACATATATATATGAAAAAAAATATAATAAAAAAGAATTAGTAAAACATTGATGTTAGGATTAATCAAACTCAAACAACAGTTGAAACTACAATTTTCCGAATATTTCTTTGTAAACAACGTTTGCAGTTTTATTTGTTGTCCTCCCATCTTTGTCGAATATTAAAACCTTAACGCCATCTTTAGTCTTTACTCTCGACAAAGCAACATAAAGCTGGACCATGTGAGAACACAGGGTCTCTCAGGTATAGACCAACTCTCGATAAAGATTGTCCTTGACTTTTGTTAATAGTCATCGCAAAACATACGGTTATTGGAAACTGCCTTCGTTGAAACTTAAAGGGTATTTTCTTGTCAGATGGTATCATGCTAATTCTTGGGTTGTAAGTTCTTGAACCAACATTACTTCCCGATAATATCTCAGCCTCGATAACACGTTTACCAAGACGTGTGATTTGAAGCCGCGTACCATTACACAGGACCGTTCTGCTGATCAATATTCCTCAAAAGCATAACCGGAACACCCAATTTTAATACCAATCTATGATTTGGTAATCCTGATACTTTCACACTGTTCAAGACATCTGGATTATATAAATCTTGATGTAACGGATCATTAATTTCCTCTGTCGGACATAAACTATCAGAGCTAAGATACTCTACTTCTTCACCGGGAAACAACGAAAGCAATCGATCATTTATCTCATGAACAACTTCATTCTTAGGAGCGAGTATAGCTCTTTCAGAAAAGTAGTCACGGCCTTTAAAACGATGAAGCACTGAAGGATATACAAAGTCAATCAAACCTTGAATTGGATCATTTTCATTAGTTATTAAAAGATGATCAGGTATTTCAATATTTGCATCACCATCGTTACAATCACCAACATTGCCTTCGCCGATCTCAAGAAGCCATTTACCAAATTCGTTTATCTCCTTGATGTTTGAGCTACTAGATCCAACCGACAAACACATGTTGGTTGTCAATTTTAACACCTTGCAACTGGACCAGATGTGGGATGAACATAAAGAGGCATTTATGATTTCTTGCCTGCTTCCATTTTGTACAACAGGTAGGATTTGTCTAAAGTCACCACCAAAGACAATAGCTTTTCCACCAAATGGAAGTTCTGAATTTCGTGAATCAAACACACTCAAAACATCCTTCATTGTACGATCAAGAGCCTCGAAAGCATGTTTGTGTACCATCGGTGCCTCATCCCAAATAATCAACTTGGCTTCGTATAGAAGATTTGCGACTTCAGTATTAGGCTTGATATGGCATACCGAATCTTCATTGAGATTAATTGGAATATGAAATCGAGAGTGAGCAGTACGACCTCGTGATAACAACAAAGATGCAATACCACTTGAAGCAACATTAATAACAATCTGTCCATTGCATCGAATGGAAGCACCTAAAGTTTTCCACAGAAAAGTCTTGCCCGTACCACCATAACCGTACACAAAAAACACACCACCCTTCCCACTTCGAACAACATCCATAATTTCATTATACACTGCTCTTTGATCGTCGTTTAGAGACCTGTGAAGATTATTGAACTCAGCCCTAACTTCATCCATGTCAAAAGAAAGCTCCTCGTTTATCAGACGGTTGCTCTCGGACATTAGATAGTCATCATCAGGATAAGGCATTGGTGAGAACCTGTGCAAGCTGGATCCATTACGAAGAAGGAATTTTTCGATTTTTGACAACGTTATATTCTTTAAACGTTCGTCAGAAACAACGAATCCTACAATGAAAACGAAAATTATTTAATATAACGAAACAACTTGTTAATATAACATTTCAAAATATAACAAAAGGCTTAAAAACATACCACTCATGCCAGAATCTTTCCGCATATTGTATAAAATGTCCTCGGACAATAGCTCCCACGTTTTCTCCCAAACAACTTCAGGTCTTGAAAGTGTATTAGACAATAGAAGTGTTCCAAACAAAGAACGAAGATAATGACCGTTTCCAGTAAAACTGGATTCTTTAATACACTCGATATATTCATTGTCATCATCTAACAGGCCACGTGCATAACACGCGTCCCTAAAAGTAGGATACACAACACCATCATATGTTCTGATTTCTTCAAATGATCGTGGCCCTTTAACCTTAGTAAGAAGAATTCTTAGGTAATAAGCCTCACCAAGAGAAGGAGACGCAGAATAAATTCTCCCAATAACAACATAATTTTGGCGTTGCTGCCAGCAACGATCTTTTAACTTCCACACATATTTTGAAGGAAACTCAACATAAGTAAGTTCTCTTGCTTCAGGCTTAGAATTGTTCATCTTCATCCATTCTAAGAAAATTGAGGAATTTACTTGAGGTTTGTTTAGGACATCCTCAATATCATCGTCACAACTAAATACAACATTTTGTTGTCCTGGAAGATGAAAGGGTAATCTCATAACAGAAGGATACCTATAATGGACATCATTGGCAAATATTCTCCAGCTGGCTTCACATGCGGAAACATATCTAGCTTCGTAATATTCTTTAATTTCATCTTTTGGGATCTCCTCATCGGGACCTCTGTCTGAATCAAAAACAGCAACAGTGGCTCGATCAGGTCCTTTATTAATGTATTTAAACAAATACTTAATTGAGCCAGCCTGATTGCACCACTCCACGTTGATGTGCGCCTGATATCTTTTAAGAAGCTTTTTGTTATATGGAACTACACTCTTATTGTCCAAAGTAACACCCTTCTTCACAACCGTGTGACCAGAATCTCTTCTCCTATAAACGGGAAATCCATCAGAATCAATGGAAGTGGATTCCAAAAACCTCTTTGGGAAATTTTTAGAACAACGGTTCCCAACCATGCATGGACATTTCATGTTGGCATGTCCGCAAGGACCATGAATCATAAAGTCACTCACAAGAGAATACAACTCAGGATCCTCGTTTTTATCAGGAATTTCAGCTGAGATAAAGGGATCGATGTGTTCAACCGTAGGAAGCTTATGATCAGCTTTCATAAATAAGCAAATATGCGCATGTGGCAAACCACGCTTCTGAAACTCAACTGTGTAAACAACTACAAAAAAAAATATACTAACGATTAGTAAAAAATAGTAAATAAAATGTATGGAAATATACCAAAAAATTGTATAAATTGAAAGTAGGTGTAGCATTGACCTACCTGCATTAATATCGCCAATTTTTTTTTTTTTTTTTTTGCTTCATATCTTTTATCAATTCATCAAGTTTCATCTTAAACAATCGACAAAGTATGTCAGGTCTGTCTTCTGGCTTAATTGAAGAGTCACCAATAAATCTTACAATCTCAGGCCATTTCGGATTACATGTGATTGTGATAAAGAAATCAGGATACCCATACGTCCTACATAACGCCATAGCATCCAAGTAATTTTGCATCATGTAATGAGAACCACCAGTAAAAGATGACGGTAATATAACAGGTTGTCCTGTATGACTCAAATCACTCTGACCAACGTCTTGAACATTTTTAAGACTGTTAAGCGAATCAGATCTCAGTTTGATTTGCTGAAAACGTATGTAGTTTAGCCTCTCACTTTCAATCATTGTGTAGGCATCGACTAAAAACTGCTGAAACAACCTCCTTGCATTAAGAATTAGAGAAAACTTGTTATGCCTATCCTGAATTCTATAAGAAAAAAACTCCCTCATCGTACAAGTTGGTCTTGTCTTCTTTGTATTAGGACCAAAATCCCTATGAGGAATGTTAATCCTATAGCCATCGTCTCCGTACGGAAAAAGAATTGGATACTGTAGAGCAAGATAAGAAGGATGTAACTCGCTAATACGCTTAAGAACTCCAGAACGCTTTTCGACAATAATATCACGGCTTTCTATCTTGAGATCAGGTTCATCAACTATTAAAGCAGCAACTTGAGAACACGTAGGTAAATTGTAAGTCCTACCATCCCGATCTCTCTGTGATATTATACGAAGCTTAAGGGTAACATTAGGATTCTCGTGGAGATGGTCTCGTACCATCCTGTAAGTTTTAACCAACATATTTGTAGAATCTAACATGTTCGTAAGAAACTTTATAAATTTAACATCAAGTTCCTTTGCCCTTATAGATGCTTTGCTTGAAGAATCACTGTAAGAAAATGATACGTTTTAAATTACAGTTTCAAACGTTGAAATGGAAAAAATAGAATTCTACATTGTAACTTAATTTTAAGATACTGATAAGAAAAAAAATATACCCGAATAACAACTCTCTATTAGCAAGCTCATTCTCAGTATCATAGATATAAAGCTGTGAAAATTTTGGCTGGTCTCCGTGCTTAGGAAGAAGACTACCCATACTATGTGCATTCTGACCGCAGATTCTATAAACAAATGGAGCATTACCTTTGTTTATTTTAGTATCTACTTTTCCTCCCATTGAAGTAAAGGAAAACATAGAATTGTAGCGTCTTATGTTCTTTAAGAAAAACTTGCTTTCCTGATCTAAACATCGAAAAAGCATCTGATAAGATGGATCAGAATCTTTATATTCAGGCAAGTCAACTTTACCATATCCACAACATAAGCTATATGTTTGCTTTTGAAGTGTAATGCGACCCTTTCCACCTTCGGTTGGCCATAACTTTGCAAAGCATAAACCACACGTAAGAGATTGGTCACCATGGTCAACATAATCTGAACATTTCACATAAATTGAATAATAAAGTAGGTAAAATAAAATTGTAAGACCCTAATTCGTACATGACAAAAGTCGCAGCGGAAACACGAACCATAAAATTTCTTTCATTATAAAGACCTCAACTTATTTAATGTTTAACTTTAACATAACTCTTTCTCATAAATCCGTCATCCTCTTATTTACTAATTAAAAACATAGCTTATGTCTACTACAATATACACATCAACGTTCCCGTACAATCTCTCTAGTGACTCGATCTTCGATCTCTATTCCTTAGTAATCCTCATGGCTTGTACCACCAGCGCTCACCACATAAAATTCACAACGTTAGTACGTATCATAAGCATATAAGATTTATTCATGTTTATTTTTCATTCCATTAACTCTTTACATCCCGGCTTTCCGTCTGATCATACGATCCGTGGTGAGACTTCTTTGGTATACCTGCGTTACACTTCATTCACCTCTTTGGTATACCTGCGTTACACTTCATTCACCAGGCACGCTCTTATTATCGTTAGTACTCAATTTCATTGAATGCATGCTTACATACTTTCATACAAACTTATACATATGCCTACGATCACACATAACAACTTATATATATATATATACGTATCTACATGCATACGTACGTACTCACGTACGTGCATACCTAAATACATCCATTCATACATACATACATACATACATACATACATACATACATACATGCATACATACATGCATACATACATACATACATCCATACCTAATTATTACATGCCTTCACACAAACCTACATACGTGCATACATTCGTACATACTCACTTGCGTACATATACATACTACCTACATACATACACTTAGATTTATAAAACATACATACGTATATGCCTACATACTTACTTACATATATATTTATAATCACCTATTTCAACATACCCAACTCATACTTACCTACTCATATACGTCTTCATATATCCGCGTGTACTTGCTCACACACTTATAATCTTACATACGTTTGCACATACATGCTTACATACGCTTCTACATACGTGTTAGATACATACAAACATACATACTTGCCTATCTACATAGATGCATACATTTATGCTCATAAAAACGTAAGTTAAATTAGTCAAACGTAACTTGAAACGCGTTTAAACGAGTTCCCAAGACAAAACGGAGCAAACGAGCAACTTTCGCCAACCAGGGGGGCTCGCGTGACGCCAAGGGCCTTGGCGTCACGCTAGGCCCCTGTTTTCACAGAACAGGTGAAGCACAATGCTGCACATTCCCAGCACGATCCCGTTTTACGGAAACGAGCATAACTCTCTCGTTTTTTATCCGTTTTACCCGATTCTTTTTCCTACACGTCCGTAATTTAATTCTCCATCTAATGGAACTAAAATCCAACATCCAACTTAATAAAATTTCAGACTTTTAACTCTTCGGCTTATTACCCTCTTACCAAATTTTGACCCGTTCATGCATACATCAACATAACTTGTTCGTTTTACCATAACCTCTTATAAACATAATAATATCAGTGACGCCTATCATAAATTACTAAATTCTTGGATGTCTTGCATCCTCTTAACACCTTATCGTTCATATGCTTATTTTGACCCGTTAAGGGTATTCGCGCATTAATTGGTCTACGACTAACCAAACCATAATCCCCACTTCCATACTTGTCCAAAACATTACACTAATCGAATAACTTATTTCTAAGCTACTTTTAAGATCGTTTGCCCCAAAATACCCATCAAGGGCATTTTGGTCAACTTTAATCCCATCATTTACGACGAAGGACTTTAACACATTTTGACCTCAAACATCATGTTTAATTAATTAAAACACCTTATTACTTAATCGAACTAAGAAGTGATTACGGAAATCACTTACCTTATGCGTCCGTGCTCGTATCCGATTCCTCGCCTTTTCTTGACCCGTTATCCTTTCATGCTTGAGTCCGTCTTGACAGGATTCCTATACTCTCTTTTCATCAAGATCACGCTCCTATTAGCATATGCATTCGTACATGTTAACAATCATATCAATCGCATATTTCACCCTTAACTGTCATTAGTCATTTCTAACATACATAACTCATATGATTATATTCATATCCGTTTAAACTCATGTAATTCATCATATAATTACAAATAACGCATATTGACATAACATGTACCATACGACTTCCTATAATCTTGCCTTTACGACAACGTGTCAATTCATGTTTCTTATGCTTAGTTGACTTTTGAAAGTCAACTATATACCATATTTAACCACTGACTTATCATCATATACTCGTAACATCATAATCGACTATACGGACGACACTATATACATTTCATCATACTCTTGATGTGAGTACGACCTTTTAAGCATAGCGTACAACTATTTCATGCACAAATCTTCTAAACTCATACATAACCCATCAAAACCTACTACTAATCATCATGTATCAATCCCAAATAACATCAAACATATCATCATCACATTTCTCCTAATTCTTCTAACAAGTATTCATCATACCCACATAATACATAAATCTTTCAACAAGACTCGAACATGGGAGGTGATTCTAGTCATCATATTCACCCTAACTAACGGGTTTTACCTCTAATCATCAAATTAACGCAAACCATACATAACCCATGTTCTATACGAGGATTCTAACCCTTGTACATGATCAATTTCATATTAACTCACGGATTAGAACATAACCCACTTCACCCATGATCACCAATCTTAGATTTAAGACATACCTTATGATCCCCTCGTGTCGGTGATCATTAATCCATGCTCGGTTATGGATTTAAGCTTCATCTTGCCTTCCGATTTTAGCATAAAGAAGATTTAGGGTTTGAGGCTCCATGGGAGCCTCCTGATCTTTCTCGAACACACACGTATGTGTGTGTTTGTGTGTGTCTAGTTATTTTATAACTTAACTTTCATTTGTTCCACTTTAGCCCCTCGGGTTTACCTTTAAAACATAACTGACACTACCCTCATTATTTAATACTTTTGACCATAACCTTAACTAGGTTAAATAGCCTAGTTATTTATTTTATGACGTGTCACATAAGAACATACAACAAATATTAACATCCAGATTTTGGGGCGTTACAAGTCTACCACCCTTAAACGAGGTTTCGTCCCCGAAACCTTTCTCACTTTCATCGAACACATATTATCTTTTCTTCCAGTCCATCCATACGACCACTAGCCCATCCTAATTAGAATCTTCTAGCTCCAAGAACCCGTTCCGGAGTTCTTATTAGTATCGCTTTCACTAGTAGCGCTAATTTCTAACAACCTTCATAGCTAGTGGTTTATTCCTCGTTCAAATATTCCTTCATCATGTGCAATATATCCTTTTGTTTACTTAAATAATTCCAACATTTCATTATTAACATTCTTTCTGTTTATTTGCACATTCATATCGTTTTCGTCGACTAAACGACCTTACTTTGAATTTGAAATCTATACATACTCATATATGCTTAACTTTAACGTTAACCTTATTCTACATTTTCTACAGTTACGTATACCTTGCATACCTTTATATTATCTTTAAATCATTTCGTTCATTTCATATTACTACTGCTTTCACTTCATGCATTACTTAATTCACGTGTATAAATAGTTCATATCTCTCAAATCATGAGTTAAACATTTTACTAACCTCTTTTTCATTTCCCAACCCACGATCCGCAACCTAGATCGATCATCTTCTCCTCGAGTACTAGCCGTACAGGCCAGGTTTCATTCCTTCGTGTAATGAGCTTCTGCTCGTGCACGTCCTTTCACCAATACAATTGGTTTCATCACATCAATAGTTCTAACATTATCATCAACAACATCGGCGGTTAGCATATGTCATTCAAACATTCATTACACTAGGTGATTACCCACCTATAACTCTTCTACAATTTCCTACGTACCTGCTATAACGTACCGCACATTCTATTTCTTACATGCAATCCTTTCATTCAATTAATCCTTTCGCCAACTGAAGTACACGCTCGTACTTCCTTCCATTCATGCTTACTTGCGAAGACCTTATTACATCGTTTCAATATTTCTTACTAAGCTTACCATTTCCGCCCATACTCAAGTTATTGTCCGGGTCACAGCCCGTCATCACTCTGACTTCTAAGAGTCAATTACTAACACATCTAACACGTAACTTATACAAAACTTCGTCTATTATACTATCACTTTTTATTTTATACTTATTTCTATGACCCGTTCGACTCAGTAATGGTCAAACTGTCGACATCTTCTTAAGCAGATTAATTTCATCTTTTTTTTTATATTTTGAATCCGTCTCACGGATTCAGACGCATCATTCATGCTTTTTCATTCATTGAATCCGCCTTATGGATTCAAACATTACATTCATGCCTTTCATCCTGGAATCCGTTTCGCGGATTCAAACATTGCATTCATACCTTCCATCCTTGAATCCGTCTCACGGATTCAAACATATCATTCATGCCTTTCATCCTTGAATCCGTCTCACGGATTCAAACATTGCATTCATACCTTTCATCCTTGAATCCGTCTCGCGGATTCAAACATTGCATTCATATCTTGTTGATCCGTACTTAATTACGGATTCCACATTCTTCATTCTTATCAGGCATGTTTTTCATACTTTCATAGTACTCTCAATTTCCCGAGAGCCTTACTTCCCATTTCACCCACACGCCCGCCTGCTACCTAACTCTACCGGACATACCTGTAACAATTATCATGATCTCACGAACGTCATACGTTTCTCGTGTACTGGCCAGGTACACAATCCACATAGTAGTTTCGTGCCTTCATGTAATTGTCACCTTATGTCCGTAGACTTAGGTTTCGGCGCGTGTATCTCTTCCAATACTTCACTACTATACAATCATTGTCTTTCATTTTAAAAATTCTCCTTCCCTTAATGAATCTTACCATTACTTACACCCACATATTAAATTTATCTACCTGGGCTCATTTGCCTATTTGTCTTATTACCTCCTTGCCTGCCTTAGTATTTATCCTAGACTGCATTCACGGATCATCCTCTTCCAACACTTATGCTTACCTTGCACATACAAAACCGTCAGTTTCTTTATACGTATACATAAGTACATACTTACATTAGCCTTTACCTTTGGATCTTGATCGAGTCTTAGATTGTATGGATTTCTTATCTCAAGAGCACACAAGTTTGAGTTCAAGTACTTACCTTCTCGTACTTGATTCCCTCAAACCAGGGCTCTGATACCAACTTGTAAGACCCTAATTCGTACATGACAAAAGTCGCTTCGGAAACACGAACCATAAAATTTCTTTCATTATAAATACCTCAACTTATTTAATGTTTAACTTTAACATAGCTCTTTCTCATAAATCCGTCATCCTCTTATTTACTAATTAAAAACATAGCTTATGTCTACTACAATATACACATCAACGTTCCCGTACAATCTCTCTAGTGACTCGATCTTCGATCTCTATTCCTTAGTAATCCTCATGGCTTGTACTACCTGCGCTCACCACATAAAATTCACAACGTTAGTACGTATCATAAGCATATAAGATTTATTCATGTTTATTTTTCATTCCATTAACTCTTTACATCCCGGCTTTCCGTCTGATCATACGATCCGTGGTGAGACTTTTTGGTATACCTGCGTTACACTTCATTCACCTCTTTGGTATACCTGCGTTACACTTCATTCACCAGGCACGCTCTTATTATCGTTAGTACTCAATTTCATTGAATGCATGCTTACATACTTTCATACAAACTTATACATATGCCTACGATCACACATAACAACTTATATATATATACGTATCTACATACATACGTACGTACTCACGTACGTGCATACCTAAATACATCCATTCATACATACATACATACATACATACATCCATACCTACTTATTACATGCCTTCACACAAACCTACATACGTGCATACATTCGTACATACTCACTTGCGTACATATACATACTACCTACATACACACCTACATACATACACTTAGATTTATAAAAGAGTTAATTATTGTTTTCGTCCCTGAGGTTTGTCAAAAATAACGGTTTCAGTCCATTAGTTTAAAAATTGCGATTTCAATCCATTAGTTTCATTTTCGTAACCATTTCAGTCCACTTTTCAAACGGCGTTTGTTTTATTCAGTCCATTAGTTTCATTTTCGTAAACATTTCAGTCCACTTTTCAAACATGCATAAAACAAACGCCGTTTGAAAAGTGGACTGAAATGGTTACGAAAATGAAACTAATGGACTGAAATCGCAATTTTTAAACTAATGGACTGAAACCGTTATTTTTGACAAACCTTAGGGACGAAAACTTGTTGGTGCATGTGTCTGTCGACTTCGTCTTGTATCGAGTCTAGGACTAAAAATATTAGATATGTTATACGTTTTAGAATGTGTTTAAGGTAATTTAGCTTGAACGTGGTGATTTCCCTTGAAAGTGTCACTTGACAGTTTCAAGCTAAATCAACACAACTATAAATAGCCTTCAAGCTAAATCATTTGTAACGTTTCTGAAATTCCATTTCGAGGTGCTGCCGGTGTGAGGACTGATTGTAAACGATAGTATATCAATATAATCAGTGTTAAAGTGATACGCAAGCTGTTTCGCAATCGGTTTCTTAGTTTCCGCCTCTGAAACTGATAAAATCTCTTCTGAACGACTCGTTCGGGTCGCAAAACGATCCTACAAGTGGTATCAGAGCTCAGGAGGAAGAGATTTCGCCAAAACAGCTCGTTTTTTGTCACTTTTTCTGATTTTCTTCACCTTCTTTCAAAATCGAACAAATTTTTACGGTTAAAATCGGCTCAAATTCTCACATAATATGTGCAATCATGCATTAATGAATCCTGGTAAATTTCAGCATTAAAATCGGATTAAATCTTGTTCAATCGGACCAAAATCAGATCGTTTGGCTGACATCATCATGATTTCGCTTGAGATTAGTTGATAATTTCGCTTGAAAGTTCATAATTTGCAGATTTCGCTTGAGAATATTACATGTTTAATTCCGCTTGAAATCATTGTCACTGTAATTGGGATAAGTAATCACATGTCTTGTGTCAGTTTAAATGATAACATAGTGATTCTCGTAAATTGTTTTCATGTGTTGTCAGTTAAATAGGTATCGGTCCAATCAGATTGTTATTGAACATTAAGGGTTGTCGGTATTACATGTGATAGTCTTTGATTAAATCAAAAGAATTAATAATCGAGGTTATCATATTAATTGTTAGAATATAGTTGTTGACAGATTGTTCATCGGATTATGTGAGATTTGGAGGTCCAATGGGATAACTTGATAGTTAATGCGTGCATGCAATTTGATAGGAGTGTGTAATCGGTCAAATGAAATCATTTTGAAATATAAAATTGTCGGCAATTGGGTTCAACTTCCGATATAGTCCATGTGAAGTAATCACGTGTTGTTGGATAAGTTTGCATGTGAAAAAGTCAATTGGTTTTGTTAGAGATGAGCATGTGATATACTGATTGTGTTTTTGAGATTGTCGGCTACTCATTTTTGGTACAAAATAAATTCAAAGGTTATTAGTCCAAGGTTTGGTGGATATAAAAAAAAAAAAACAGCGGCTCAATCACATTGAAAAGGTGTTGTCGACTAATGAAATAAAATTTGTTTGATTCACTTTAATTCACGACAGTTCAGTGTTTGTTGAAATTTGTTCTGCCGAATCAAATTTAAGTGTTTTGAACAAGGTTGAAAAATGGCAATGATATTTGACGAGAAAGAAAATGTTTTTCTTGAAAATTTAAACAATTGGTATATGAGAACTATGGATAGCAGTTATAGAAATGTAAGTGTGGACATTTGGGTTAAAAGTTTTGAGCATTTCATGTATCAAAAGGATGAAACGTTGGAAGAGTTGGAGAGACGTTTTGAAAATTTAAGAGACAATTTGAGAAAAAATGATATTAGAATTTCTAATGAAGAACTGATATCGAAATTGGAACATGCATTACCTGCTAAATATGATAAATTCTTAATTGAACTAAAAAGTAAGGATTTTTTCCAAGAACTTTATCCAAAACAATTTTTTAATGAGGTTAATGCAGAGTTTCGTAAGGAATATAAGAAAAAGAAGGAATTGGTGAATGAAATGGAAAAGAATTTACAAAAATTGGAATTGGATGTAATTGCTGAAATAGATAGAAGAATTCGTGTGTGTCTTGCATCAAAGAGTATTTTGAAATATGATATTAAAAGGAAATATTATATTGATGAAAATATGAATCCTTTTGATTTCGTTAAACTCTTTTGTGCAGGAACATACAAGATGGAGAGAGAACAAGTTCAAAAGAATAAAGAATCCATGAAGATTGAATCCTCAAGTTCTGAATCAGGTTGCTCGAAATGTGATAAATTTGAGGCTGACAATGGCAAACTATTGAAGGATGTGGAAAAATTGACATTGGAAATCAAGAAGTTGAAAGATGAGAAGCAATTTGATGATAAACAAATTCTTGTTTTGCAAGAAAATTTTGAGAAGTTGAAATCTGAAAATGACAAACTGTTGAGTGGTTTTGGACAGTTTGACATTAGAAAACAAAATTTTGAAAGAAAAAGAAAAAGATTTTGAAAATGAAAAATTAAAAATTGAGAAAGATTTTCAAAGTCAAATAAAAATTTTAGAAGATGAGAGAGATATGTTTGGTAAAAACAATCTTGAAAAACAAATTGAAATCAATTCTCATCTTGAAAAGATTATTCGATTCGAAAAGGAAGCAGAGTGTGCTCAAAAGAAAATCAAAGAATGGGAAGAAAAGTTGAAGGTGTTTGTGAATACTTCAACTATTCCTTGCCCAAAACCTTTAAATTCTGATCCAATAAGTGACAATGTCACAAACTTTGACAAAGTCAAAGTTGAAGATTGTGATGAGAAATCTGATGATGAAAATAAAAAATTCGAAAAACAAAAAATGTTTTTGAAATTAAAAGAAAAGTTTCAAGAAACTGTTCCACAATCAACTGAAAAGGAAGAATGCTCTAAGCAAAAATCTTTGAAGAAAAAAGTGGAACAAAAACAAAAAGAGAAAATTTTGAAAAATGTTCAAAAATATAATAAAAGCTCATCAGATCGATCATCCAATCGCAATGAAAAATTACAAAAATCGAAAAATGAAAACTCTAAAATTGTTGGCAATAAGTGGTGCAGGTCGGACCACAGTGCTCAAAAGTCAAATCCAGCAAACAAGAGGAGCAAGGATTATCACCAAGCCAAACAGTGCTATGATCTGAATGTTTGGACTGAAAATGGTGATTGGTACGATAACAGAGTGTGTTACCGATGTGGTTATCAAGGACACATTGCTGTTAACTGCCAAGGTTGGAGTTATGAGACGAGGAGATGCTTTAATTGCAACATCAGAGGTCACATTGTCAGAGATTGCCTAAGGAGATCGAATGAAAGATCGAGGGCTAAATCTCAGAAAATGACAAAGATACCAGTCTTGGTCAAGCCCAAAGAACAGAAAGTTCAAGAACGTAAAGTTCAAGAACAGAAAGTTCAAGAACCGAAAGTGAAACTTTCTCAGGGGCAGAAAGACAGACTGAGGAAGAAGAGAAAGAAGGCTAGAGAGTATCTAGAAAAGATTTTGTCCTCGGGTTCATCTGTTGGTAAAAATAAGAGTTCTGATGAATCGACTCCCTCGATTGCAAAGTCAAGCAAGACGTATTCATCAGATACAAATCTGAGGACGAAAGAAGAAAAGAAAAAGAAGAAAATGGTCGGCGATGAATCTGACGTGTCGAAGTCAGACAAGCCACCATCAGGCAATGAATCTGACAGGTCAAAGTCAGACAAGCCATGTGCAGGCAATGATTCTGGTTCGTCAAAGCCAGAGGAGCCATTGGTTGAGGTAAAATTGGAGAATTCAGGTTTAACAATGGATGATGAAAATTTTCCACCATTGTTGAACAAGAATTCAAAATCACCCAAGGACCGTCAGGCTTGGGTGAATATGTTCAAATGAAAAACCTGACTTGTCGGAGATCCCAAGTTGGTAATCGTGGATCATGAATCGGCATCATTCTTTATTATGTTTGTATAATGTGTTTTTGAGAAGTTTTGCAGGACTTGCCGGAACTCCCAGGTTTGTAAGCGAGGAGTAGGAATCGGCACCTTGAGAATTCAACCAAAAGATGGTAAATTGGTTGAAAAGCAGGTTTAAGTTGTATGGTTGTGATTTTTACAAGTGGTTCAGAAGTTGAATTGGAATGATCTTACAAGTGGTAAATCAGGGACATTAAGTTGTATCTGATTTCCTACATATGATTGGTAAAACAATGTGATGATTTGATCCCCAATTTTACAAGTGGTAAAATCAACAAAACTTATTTTCCGAAAAAACTATTTTGATTAAAACAAACTTAAGTGTTTTGAGATCACAATGGGAAAATAGTTTGTTGTGAGGGGGAGTTCTGATTGTTTATGCCAAGTGGATGGAGAATTGAGGTGATTCGATATTAGTTGTCATGTTACTTGTACAGTTTGTTTTCAAATTTCCTAAAATATGTTTGCATTTTAGGGGGAGTAAATTTTTAGAAAATCCAAAAACATTTGAAAATTTGGAAAAGCCAAAAACATGATAAAAATGCAAAAATGAGCTTTGTTGTAAAAAAGAGGAAATGATAGTAGATCAGTTGGACTGTCACAGCACGCTAAAGAAATGGAAAGTTATAATGTGATAAACGGTCTCACTAAAGATGTGACGGTAGGCTCAGCTAGACTAGTAGATTTGCGATAACGATACAAACTTAAATGAAAAAGCCTAGTTCTAGTGGGAAACATGGTCGAAAGCATAGTACTTAGTTTTGTCCTTCTTGACTGTGTGCCTACTCAGTAATCGCTGATTGTCGAAAGACATAAAACTGGTTAAGTTTGTGAACTTTCACAACTTTGCTGAAAAGTCGCTGTGATTGTGTATTTTATTTTGCAAAGATTTAAACTTGTTTGATTTCTTTATTTTGTTTAAGCATCGGACATCCTCTGCGTATACGTGAGTATCGACCTGGATGTTGTTGCCTAAACGTTCTGCTTTATTTTCTTTGGTGTTTCGTTTAAGCTTTGGATCACCTCTGCGTATACGGGAGTATCGACTTGGTGGTTAAAGCCTAAACAACTTCAACTTATTTTTATTTTTCTTATTTTGTTTAAACATTGGACTTTCTCTGCGTATACGGAAGTATCGACCTGATTGTTAATGTTTAAACATTCTGCTTTATTTTCGCACAATTCACAGTCGATAAAAGTTTAAAGGCATTACTTGAGTCAGTGTATTGCATGATGAGGGGATATGCTGAGATCGTGGGGTCCATAAGAATTTAGTGCTATCTAAATATACCTAAACGTATCGGTAAGTGTCACACCCCAACCGATGGCGGAATCATCGGGGCGTGGCACTGAGCGAAACAGATTGTCCAGAAGTTTCCATAACAACTATCATTACCATTTAATTAGAGCAATACGTCCCATACCGTATCATAAATAGTCAAACAAGTTATTACAGATAACATCAAAACAAAATATTCTGTTCCGACAACTCAGATTTAAATAAGTAGCAATTGTTTATCTGCTTCTAGAGACCCCTAATAAGTTATCTACAGACAACTATTTGTTGGGCTCTAAAGCTTTATTCTAGCTTCCATTCCCTACCACATATGCATCCTAAGCACCTATCACATACGTTAAAATAAAGTCAATACATAAAATGTAAAGGTGAGCATACAAGTTTGATAATAGCATATAGAGTCGAATTCGTTTACGCATAACCAGCACGTACACATAGTGAAATGAAGCACGTTAGTTATCGACATAGATCCATCGATACCAATGACTGCGGGTTGACTGCCCGAGGCAGTTCGCAATACATGATTACCACCGTAATCCATGCAAGTAAAAGATCCTTAACAACCCCCGTGTGAATGGGTGCTGAGTCCAAACTATAGTACTATTGTTGCTAAGGCAGGTAGACAGCATTCCATGTGTAAACATAACAAACAAGCATTCATAAGCCACGTATAACATGCATAAATGGTTTAGCGTCAAAATAGCTTGAGTAGTGTGATAGTTGTAGTTTGAATAGTTGTAACGTATGTAACACCCAAAAGTGCTAAAAGCAAAAAGGGTTCGAGTATACTCACAGCGATTATGGATTGAAGGGAGCGCTTTACAGCGAGTACGGTTAGCCTGAATAGATTCGATAACGTAACGATAAGTGGCACGCAAAACAGTACAAAGTGAGAGTGGGTAGGATAACTGATCGTGCGGATCAGCTATCCGTGAGAGGAAGTCATCCGTGCGCATGACCTATCCGTGCGGATGGTGATGCGTGCGGATGGTGATCCATCCGGATAAGCTATCCGTGCGCATGACCTATCCGGGCGGATGGTAATCCGTGCGGATTAGTTGTGCGTGCGGGTGGTTTATCCGTACGGATAGGTTGTTTGTGTGGATAAACGTTCAAGTGGATTGTTTCTTCCTACGGATGTGTTTGTGTATGATGGCTTGTGCTTTGGAGTTTTCGTTGTAGCATTTAGAAAACACATAAGTGTTTCTACCTTTCAAGCCGGTCGCGCGGACGACAATCCGTGCGTATGGTAGTCCGTGCGGACAATGGTGATCCGTGCGGACAGTCTGTGTGCGCGGGCAGAGACCCTCCGTCCGGATAGCCTGTCCGTGCGGATGAACACTGTTTGAATTTATTTTAAGGCCTTAGTATATCATGATCCGAAGAGTAATCCATTCAGAGGTCGTCCATCCGGATTGTTCATTCGTCGATACTCAAACCTTGTTTGGAAGGTGGGTCCCAAGGGTACCTCGTCCGGGTGACAACCCGTCCGGATGACCTGTACGTGCGGACAGCTAGTCCGTGCGCACAGCTTGTCCGTGCGGACAACTTGTGCATGCGGACAACTGGTCCGTGCGGACAGCCTCTGGTCTGATTGTTCCGTCCGTCTACTCTTGGTTTCTGTTGGCGTTTATCGAGACGTTCTGATTACGTGGCAACCACTTGGAGTTGTATTCTCACCCGCACGACTAGCCCGGTCAGGAACCACCCTAACTTGGCCTGTCGGCGACTAAGAACGGTAGTCCTGGTTGACCCCAAAATCAGGTGTCTTGCGGTAGAATTCCAGATCTAGAACTAGTGCATCACTATTATCGAGTAGAGACTAGAACCGATCAGATTCGTACCGATCTTAAGGGTAAAAGAAGGAGAGAACTTAGGTTTATTTCTTTCAACTCTTTTATCCTTAGAAAAGTTTAGATCTAGGTGAAGTTATTGTGAAATCTTGTAGAAATCGTTTAGATCTGAGTTATTCTTGGTGGAATGAGGCCAAGCTTGAAGTTCATAAGAACTTCATGATGACGTCACCCGAGAATGCCTCAAATCCGGATGATTTCATGGTTAAAAGTGAAGATTTGAAAGATGGAAATGTGTAGAATCGTGTAGTGATCAAGAATGTACAAGAATTAGTGCAAGATCTTACCTGGATTGAGAGAAATTTGAGAAAAAGTGAAGAATGCGTGCGGTTCGGACGTCACTTGCCAAAAGTGGAAAATTTGGAGAGTGACCCGTGTATTTATAGGATGCCAAAAAGGGAAAGGGTGAGCCGTGCGCATGGCACGTACCCGGATAGGCTATCCGCGCGGATAGGTCATCCGTGCGGATTGGCAATCCGTGCGGATTGGCAATCCGTGCGGATGCCGCCTGCTTTGGTGCGTTCGGTGCGATGTTGCTTCGGTTTCGATTTGCGAGCGATTCGATAGGGTTTCCTAGTCAAATTACTTTCAGTCCCAACTACTTCTTATATGGTTCGACTCGGAGTTCAGGTTCGGGTTCGTTTACGTTCGAGTTAGACTTCGAGTTCGATTGAGTTCGCTTGATTATCACAACATAACATAAAATAAACATGCACAGGTAACACGTAAGGCACACACACACGTAGAAATGACAAGTACAATACATAGTTCGAGTTACGGTTTGATGTCGATTTGATTAGCATAGCTTGATTAACTTTATCGCATTGTTACTTCCTATCATTCACAGTCGTAGGTCGATTGAAATACGGTTAGCATGATTCGATTATTGTAATGAACGACATTTACTCCACATAATAAAATAAAAACATTTCTACGAGTCAGGTCGCGCGAAATCGGTCGTTGACTTTGACCTTGACTTTGACTTTCACTCGTGAAAACACGGGGTGTTACAGTAAGCATGTCGAAAGTTTTTAGATTGAGTTTAAGTGGACAACAATATCGTCAATCCATGTGAATCGTTTAGAGCTTAAAATGTTTAAAGCTTAACGGTGCTAGTGATTGGTCACAAAAACTGATATGATCCTCTTACGCAAACTCACAAAAATAGTGTCTGTAAATATTTCTTTACTGCATTTCATTTACATTCAAAATCCAAAAAGATTTTAGTATGTTTTAGCATAAATTTTGAAAAATCCAAAAAGATTTTCGACAACTGGTGTTGGATAGCTGATTTTCAAAATTTCAAGTGCTAAACATGATGAACTGGTTTGGAAGTGTGTGTATTGAATTGAAATATTTTGATTTGAGAAAGAAGTTTGATTAGTCAATCAGGGTCATTAATTTGAACTTGATGTAACTATTACTAGTAAGTTTTTCTTATTGATTTAAGTGAAAACTTATGTTTTGATGAGATTTGTGCAAGAGATGAACTGAACAGAGTTAAAGCTAGGATGCAATCTCTAGGTGATAGCTAATTCCAGACGGCGATCCCATCATGATGAGAGGGGGAGTCTGACGAGGTTAGAGCCAAAGAGAAGATTCTGGTATATGCTAAGAAAGAAAAAAGACTGATGAAGACTGAAGATGCGAAGACTCGACACTTAAGACTCGTCAACATTCGAGGGGGAGTCTGTTGGTGCATGCGTCTGTCGACTTCGTCTTGTATCGAGTCTAGGACTAAAAATGTTAGATATGTTATACGTTTTAGAATGTGTTTAAGGTAATTTAGCTTGAACGTGGTGATTTCCCTTGAAAGTGTCACTTGACAGTTTCAAGCTAAATCAACACAACTATAAATAGCCTTCAAGCTAAATCATTTGTAACGTTTCTGAAATTCCATACCGAGGTGCTGCCGGTGTGAGGACTGATTGTAAACGATAGTATATCAATATAATCAGTGTTAAAGTGATACGCAAGCTGTTTCGCAATCGGTTTCTTAGTTTCCGCCTCTGAAACTGATAAAATCTCTTCTGAACGACTCGTTCGGGTCGCAAAACGATCCTACAAAACTGTAATTAACTCTTTATAAAACATACATACGTATATGCCTACATACTTACTTACATATATATTTATAATCACCTATTTCAACATACCCAACTCATACTTACCTACTCATATACATCTTCATATATCCGCGTGTACTTGCTCACACACTTATAATCTTACATACGTTTGCACATACATGCTTACATACGCTTCTACATACGTGTTAGATACATACAAACATACATACTTGCCTATCTACATAGATGCATACATTTATGCTCATAAAAACGTAAGTTAAATTAGTCAAACGTAACTTGAAACGCATTTAAACGAGTTCCCAAGACAAAACGGAGCAAACGAGCAACTTTCGCCAACCAGGGGGGTTCGCGTGACGCCAAGGGCCTTGGCGTCACGCTAGGCCCCTGTTTTCACAGAACAGGTGAAGCACAATGCTGCACATTCCCAGCACGATCCCGTTTTACGGAAACGAGCATAACTTTCTCTTTTTTGATCCGTTTTACCCGATTCTTTTTCCTACACGTCCGTAATTTAATTCTCCATCTAATGGAACTAAAATCCAACATCCGACTTAATAAAATTTCAGACTTTTAACTCTTTGGCTTATTACCCTCTTACCAAATTTTGACCCGTTCATGCATACATCAACATAACTTGTTCGTTTTACCATAACCTCTTATAAACATAATAATATCAGTGACGTCTATCATAAATTACTAAATTCTTGGATGTCTTGCATCCTCTTAACACCTTATCGTTCATATGCTTATTTTGACCCGTTAAGGGTATTCGCGCATTAATTGGTCTACGACTAACTAAACCATAATCCCCACTTCCATACTTGTCCAAAACATTACACTAATCGAATAACTTATTTCTAAGCTACTTTTAAGATCGTTTGCCCCAAAATACCCATCAAGGGCATTTTGGTCAACTTTAATCCCATCATTTACGACGAAGGACTTTAACACATTTTTTACCTCAAACATCATGTTTAATTAATTAAAACACCTTATTACTTAATCGAACTAAGAAGTGATTACGGAAATCACTTACCTTATGCGTCCGTGCTCGTATCCGATTCCTCGCCTTTTCTTGACCCGTTATCCTTTCATGCTTGAGTCCGTCTTGACAGGATTCCTATACTCTCTTTTCATCAAGATCACGCTCCTATTAGCATATGCATTCGTACATGTTAACAATCATATCAATCGCATATTTCACCCTTAACTGTCATTAGTCATTTCTAACATACATAACTCATATGATTATATTCATATCCGTTTAAACTCATGTAATTCATCATATAATTACAAATAACGCATATTGACATAACATGTACCATACGACTTCCTATAATCCTGCCTTTACGACAACATGTCAATTCATGTTTCTTATGCTTAGTTGACTTTTGAAAGTCAACTATATACCATATTTAACCATTGACTTATCATCATATACTCGTAACATCATAATCGACTATACGGACGACACTATATACATTTCATCATACTCTTGATGTGAGTACTACCTTTTAAGCATAGCGTACAACTATTTCATGCACAAATCTTCTAAACTCATACATAACCCATCAAAACCTACTACTAATCATCATGTATCATTCCCAAATAACATCAAACATATCATCATCACATTTCTCCTAATTCTTCTAACAAGTATTCATCATACCCACATAATACATAAATCTTTCAACAAGACTCGAACATGGGAGGTGATTCTAGTCATCATCTTCACCCTAACTAACGGGTTTTACCTCTAATCATCAAATTAACGCAAACCATACATAACCCATGTTCTATACGAGGATTCTAACCCTTGTACATGATCAATTTCATATTAACTCACGGATTAGAACATAACCCACTTCACCCATGATCACCAATCTTAGATTTAAGACATACCTTATGATCCCCTCGTGTCGGTGATCATTAATCCATGCTCGGTTATGGATTTAAGCTTCATCATGCCTTCCGATTTGAGCATAAAGAAGATTTAGGGTTTGAGGCTCCATGGGAGCCTCCTGATCTTTCTCGAACACACACGTATGTGTGTGTTTGTGTGTGTCTAGTTATTTTATAACTTAACTTTCATTTGTTCCACTTTAGCCCCTCGGGTTTACCTTTAAAACATAACTGACACTACCCTCATTATTTAATACTTTTGACCATAACCTTAACTAGGTTAAATAGCCTAGTTATTTATTTCATGACGTGTCACATAAGAACATACGACAAATATTAACATCCATATTTTGGGGCGTTACAAAAATATGAAACAACAATGAATAACATTAATCAGTTACCTTTAGATACGCCTTTCGTGGCGTCTAACACAACCTCGTGAACATGATTTTCATCATCAGAATCAAGAACAACCATTGGTATGGGTTCTATTTCAATTGGTTTATGAATAAGTCTACGCTTTCCAGAAGACAGCTTTTTTATCGAACTAAATTCCGAGGTCGAATATGTTGTGTTACGTTTATTCATTATTCTGGGATTAAGAGAATAGCAGTCATTCAATTGTAAAGTTGATGAGCTTGCAATATTATCTGAATAAAAAAGAAAAAATAATTTTCCGTTAAGTATATGAATTAAACAGTTAAAAATGTATGTAATAATATAATTATAATATTTACCATGTGATGTACGATTCAAAGAAGACATAGCATTAGAAAAATCCGGAACACTTTGAACTTGAGAACGTATGTTTGTAATACACTATATTGGAGTTATGTTTTCTTTGTTTGACCTCGTAATTCGTCGTGTTGAGGTAGAAGAATGTTGCAAAATATTTGTCTTTCTATTATGATCTGAAAATGCTACAGATGAATAAGCTACATTTCTCGAATAATTATAATTATTTCGTAAAAAACAAAAAAAAAAAGATAATACAAATACGTATTTTAAAAATAATTAGTTCAAATATTATATGTAGTAAAAACAAACAAAATGTGAAACATCACCAAGTACTAAATGTTTGTTTTTGATTTACAAACCTGGGATTATGTTTTCTATGTTTGCAAACGGTGTACGGTTGGGTGTTGTAAACTGATCTTGTAATACATTTCCTTTCTTCTTCAAAGTAGAATGTGTAACAATGGAAGATCTTACACTAACGGACGAATTTAAATAATTACCTAATAAGATATAAACAATCATTATATAATATGTAATATAAACGAACTGGAGTTGACGAACTAAATTAGTAATGTGAAATTTGTAACATTATCTAATTTAAATATAAACTTACTTGTCCCTATAACATTTGAAGATTCGGTAGGAAAGGTTGTGATTGAAAAATTGGGAGTTAAATTCTCTTTGTTATTTAAAAGGATTCGTGTTGATGATGACGACGTTGAAGCACCACCTCGAGAAATGAATTTTTTAGTAATCTTTGATCTCTTACTATCAATGTATAGTTTTCTTAACTTGCGCCTGTGTTTAGCCTCTAACGCTATAATATAAAAATAGAATAAAGAATAAAATTTGACATATGTAACAGTAAACATTAAAAATAATACAATAGTAAAAAAATTACTTTCCTTAATTACAACAAATGTGATATATACAACTTAAATATTATTAAATATAATCAAAACATATATGCATAGAAAAATGATATAAAATTTACCTCTAAAAAAATATTCCGGAAATGCATCTGCACTTGATTTCTTCTTATCAAGATATAGTTTTCTTAACGAACGATAACATTTAGCTTGCTCAGCTAAAATGCAAAAAAAAAAAAAAACAAAAAAAAAACTAAATACGAAGAAACAAATATAGAATTTAGAACATAAAACGTTTTCAAAAATAGAAATTGAATACTATTTAAAATGTTTGAGATAAAAGAAAAAAAAACACTTACATTTATTATCAAGGCCAATATGTGGACGTTCAGAAGAATACGACGTAATTTTTCAACCCTATTATGCATTTTTTAACCAACACAAATAACTACAACAAAAAACCTAATAGGTTTACAATGAAAACCAAATGCATGAATAAATATAAATAAAATTATAACAAACTATATAAAAACTTACTGGAAATGTAAAGAATGATGAAAATAAATTATTCAACAGTAGAAGGAAGCTAAGAATGCAAATTCAGATAACTATGAAGTTGTTTCAAAAGTTTGTGAAGTATTTGAATTTATAGACCTAAGGTATAAGTTATTTATGGAATTCATAATATACATTACAAAAATAAATTGTAATCAAATTAATGATCATAAATATGAAAACAATTCTATATTTATTAGTTTCGAAATTTGAAGATATTGTGTCGTTTAGTAAAAATAGAATTGCTAAAATTACGAAATTTCTAAAAAAAAGTTTAGAAATGTAACTGAATAGTAAAAATTGACATGATTAGCATATTTCTTAAAATGAATCGTGAATTGTAACGGAATAGTAAATCTATAATCTATATATATAAAGTCTAACTAATACACAATTTTTTTTTATTTTTCCATTATTTAGGCTTATCGCATTATTACATTACAAAAATAAAAAAGTAATCAACGTAGTCTCATACAATAAAGAATATAACCAAACATAATTCTCAACCAAAAATATTATAGGATAACTCAAAAAGTGACAATATATAGGCAAAACATAAACTGTCTTCAAACATCAAAAACTCATACGAACAAAACAAAATTCCAATATTCAAATACCAAATAAATTGTTTTTTTATTAAAACCACCATTTGCCATATCTTCTTTATCAATTCTTCTCAACACACATGCGAGGCTTACTTGCTGACGACGCCAATCCCTCTTCATTCAAATAAACATCATCAAGGTTACGCTTCATATCAGAAGATGATTGTTTCAAGTCACCCACATAATCCTTTGAAACAGGTGTGGTGTTATCCCCAGTGTAAGAATCAGCATCCTTAAAGAAATAAACTAATTATAACTAAGACAACTATTGTCACACCCCAACCAATGGCGGAAACATCGGGATGAGACGAAGTGTGAAGATTGCTCGAGACATCATAACACTATTTGTGACGATAATTAAATAATCCAAATTTCATTGCAAGTGCTAAATGGTTATACAACATTTAAAATAAGAATAGCAACATTGATCAAATAACATCACATCCAAAGATAAATTGATTAAAGGTGTGTATCTAGTCCACCCTAAACTTGTTTCATCATTCATTCATACTTCAACTATCAACCTGCAACATGTATTAAAATAGAGTGTCAATGCAAAAGCAAAGGCGAGTATACAAGTTTGTTACATAGCATAAATAGAATAAAACTCATATCCAATATAAACATTATAAAAATAGTTTCAGCCATGCTAGTTTACGCAGTCCAAGTGATAGCCCAAAGTTTCACGATGCGTTTAAGTGTCTCTCCCCAAGTTTTAACGGGAGTTTCAAATGATACCCTAACAATACCCCTCGTGTACAAACGGGGGAGGTGCATTATTCCTATAGCCTATGCATAGTACTACCAATCGTTAGAGCGGCCCTTCATAAGGATTAAACGTTCACATAGCACAAGATAAGTATCACAAGTTTCATGTTTCATGCTTAAATGGATAGAGTATGTTTCAAATAAGTTTCAAGTGCCAAGTGTTTTGATATAGAATACATGTTGCACCCAAAGTGTTTAAAAGTAAAAATGGGTTCGAGTATACTCACAAAATTGCTAAGTCTTCCGATTATCCAAGTATGACGAGTTGACTAGATTAGGAGATTGGAACACCGAAGTCACCCTATATGGGTAAACGGGGGTGTATGAGTATTCGGAATTATGACGGAGGAATTGAATTGGAATATAGAGTATATCTAGTTAACATAAACATGTATATATTCATATATATTTTATATAGTTTATGTAAAATTTATAAATCAAGTCTATCAAGAGTATCGTTGAAAAGTTGTCAAAAATATAAATAATCATACATTTATAACTATTTCATAAAAATAAATCGTTGTTGAAAGGTTTCGGTTTACAAAAGTAACGTGTTTCGTTTTATGGACTTTTACGAAAAAAACCGGCAGAGTTTCCTCTCTTTTTGGACGATCCCGACAACACAAGTTGTCGATTCATTTGCCAAAATTCAACAATCAACGAATATTATATTTTTATACAAGTTAAATAACAAAAAAATAAGTGTGCTTATACAAGTTTCAAGACGCGAATAACGAACGAGTCCAACTAACCAAATATATAAACAATAATAATAACAATTTGCGTCGTTAGATCATACCAAGTTGCGGGTCGACAGTTGACCAGCTTTGACCAAGCCGAATCTGACCGAGGCAGAACCTGAGCCGAGAAAACAAAACACCCGACAGGGTTCAGAACTGAACCGAGAATACCCTGCTGACCCGAACCTATACGAACCCGAAACTAATCAGTTTTGACCGAACAAGAAATCAAAACTGAAACAAAGCGCCAAACCAACTTGACCCGAGTCACTGGAATACAATAAAAGAAACAATCGGACATGTATCAAAAAGAACCAAATCACAACTGAAACGAAACTCGAATCAAAACTGACCTGAACAGAGACATGAGCCGAACTAAATCGAGCCCAAACTGAGCGGAGTCGAGGCCACACGTCGACTCGATGAAGACTGAATCGAAGCAAACCAAAACTGAATCGGAAACTAAGCTGAATCCAGATTCGAACCAAACTGATGTCGACCGGAACTCAAACCCGAGACCTGGACCCGCTGCTTTGTCTCATCCCGATATCCGAACAAAACTGAGTCGGCTGGCACAAGACCGAACCACCAACGAAACAGACTCGACCCAAACCGGAACTTGAAACAACCGACCGAAATCGAGTCGAATCGGGGCTGAGCGACTGTCGTCGCCGCTGGTTGTCGGAATCGGAGGTCGAGAGGAGCAGGTGTCTGATTGTTTGGGTTTGATTGAAGGAGACAAGAAGATGAACTCCTGTGTTTGTTTTATGAATCGCGAGAGAGAGAGGGAACAGGGATGGAGTGCGTGAAGATGCTGATGATAGTATGTCTTGTGCATCAATGGCCTTGTGTTTGTGTTGTTTTTGGAGTTGCAGACACAAGAGACAGGGAAAACACGTATAAGCGGCTGACCTTAAAGGGTGTTAGGGTTAGGTTGTAATCTAGTTTTAGGAAATACCATTCTAGTCCCTCAACTTGGAAAGATTTAAATAAATTAGCTAAATCAACTTGGTTATACGTATTTTCTAAAAGAACTAATATTTACAATTAAATTAACCGGGTTAGTTTGTATCCTTTCCTAACTTTAAAATGTAACGAGACCAACTAGATTATTATAAAAATAAATTTTTAAATAGTAAAATCAATTAATTTAATTAATTAAACCATGAATAAATACCCATTTTTATAACGAATTAGATTAAAGATCCAAGATTTTTCGACGATTAAAACGAAACGTCGAATACTAGGATACAAAGTTTCCAAAAATAGGAATATGAACAATGGATTCTAAATTTGGAAAGTTATGAAAACGCGGGGCGTTACAGTCTCCCCTCCTTTAGGAAATTTCGTCCCGAAATTTATTCAGAAGGAAGACTTGAAAGGGTTTTGGCAAACAGAAGATGATTGTTTAAAAATGGAGGCTTTGGAGTTTGAGACAGCAGAGAATAATTGGGGTATAAGGATGAACGATTGATCTACTAAACGATTACGAGTATAAAAATAGCAAGTATCGGATAGCCAAAAGTAGCGTGTTAAGAATGAATTCTCGTCATGGATAATCGGATATAATGCGTTTGTGAGTTGTTTAAAGTTTGAATTAGGTCTAAAAGGTCTGTAAAACACTGAATTTCTCACGACACGTTTTAAGAAAGTTGGGTAACGTGGTGAAAACACTTATATATAGGAAGTACCAGCGGCGTATCCACCATGTTTTAACCACCTTACGTCTGCTTCGTTATTCGTGTCATGTTACGTTCCGTGCCTTACCATACACAATAGTACACCCTATGGTTCTCATACGCCTATCACTATAATCCCGTGTGCACCCGCGATTATATTGATCGTCGCATGATCCGCATAGCTTGTACGAGTCGTGTATGAATCAGGGTATACATAATTTAAAAATTAAGGATGTGTACGTGTAAGAATGTAGTATGTAAGCAAGTCCATGCTTAAGTATGTATGGGACCCACGTAAGCAATTCACTCGGATTACGCCCGCGTACGGGTACGAATGTATGAATCATGAGTTTAAGTGTGAATATGCATGTATGTACGAGCATAAACATAAAACGTGTAAGTAGTATGTGGATAAGTATAAGCATAAAACGTATGGAAAATGAGTATAAATGCGAGTACAACATGAGTATAAGCGTGAACACAAGGCGTATGAGTATAAATACGAGTATCAGTGTGAATATAAGATGTATGAGCATAGATATGGATATGAATATGAATGTGAATATAGGTGTAAAACATAAAGGTTAAGTATGAATAAAATATATGTGTATGAATATAAGTGTAACAAAGTTGTGTAAGTGCAAATGAAAACATAAAGCGTATGAGTATGAATATGAATATGAATACGAATGTAGTATAGCCATGAATGTAAGGACAACGTAAGTGTATAATTGTGAGTGTATGTATTAGCGTAAGACGTACGAATTTTGAATCGTGAGTGTAACATAAATGTGTAAGTGTGAACATAAGTGAAGGGCATAAAATGTATAATAAGCATGGATGTAGGAAATAATGATTTTGTTTATAGTATAAATCGAACTACACAAGTTTATGCGCGTAAACGTTTAAAAGAGTGACACGCATGAGATTGTTGTGAAACATTGACTAAAACGTGTAAAATGATATGCGTGTATAGTTTGTGAATGTAAATAGATCGAGTTGTCACGAAATACAGACTCTAGTTTGTGGATGTAAAGGGAGTATTAAACGTCTATTTGTTATGTGGAAAGTACTTTGTAAAGGAATGGAAATGCTACTGCGGTTTTAAAAAAATTTACATAAGTTGAAAATTTGTCGGTTCTTATGAAGTTTCCTTGCCCACGTGTTTTGAATTTAATTGACGTATCGAGTGAGGTTTCGAAAAGTTCTAGAGATTAATAAGTTTGCATCGTTTTAAGTAACTTTGTGTTAGAAAATTGTGAAACTTACAGCTTCTTGTGAAAAAGTTGATCCTTAGAAAAGGAATTTGGTACATGAACTTAGTGATTGTTGAAAAATGTTTCATTGGTTTTGAAAAGGAATTTTAGTAACTAATCGAATAATATTGGTAATATTTTATAGGTGTGTGCGAAAAAGTTGATTTGATTCTCATTTGAGAATAACAATTTCTAGTTTAATGGTGTGAGAGGAGCGTGTTTCAATGTTTACGTTGATTGGTGAATTTGTGGGCAAAGGATTTGTTAAACCGACTAGGCTGACAAGTAGTATTTCGTGAAATTTGAAAATCGAAGAACACGCGTTTATGGTAACATTTAATATTTTTGTGTATGCTAGTGATGTGAAAATAGATTATAGAATAGGAGGTACGTTTAAATAAATGAAGCATTTGAAATACATGATAAATGATTTATGTATAAACATGATCGTGTTTACATAATATAGCCTATTAAAAGAAGCGTTGGTAACGATCACCTAGGTAAGGGAATCACCCCTAACTCGTTGGTGAGGTCGTTGTAAGGTGAGAAATAAAACGGAGTTAGTCATCAAGGTAAGGGAATCACTCCTATCTTGACGACATGTCTCCATTTGTTGTTGCAAGAAGTGTAAATAAAATTACATAAAATTATGTATGCTAATAATGTATAATCGTTTGAAAAGTAAGAGCATGATGTGTGCGCGAAAATGAAATCTCGCAAAAAAAATTGTTCAAAATTGACAAAAGATCGAAAATAACAAAGCGTAAGCTCGCATAAAACTTGGATGGTTCCAAACGGAACATTGACTAACCAAAGTGGTCGAATGATCTTTTGGAATTGAGAAGCATGCTTTGGCCTAATAGGTGGAGTACCCTTGCCGATATCTCGGCTAGTGGTACTCACCCTTCCAGTTACTACATGTTCCCAAATCCATCAAAAATTCGAGACTTGGCGGGACTTTTGAAAATCAAGGAGCGGAACTAGTCGACAAGGTGCGGGTTTCACCCCTAACTTGACGATTTCGTACCCTAAATGTGGTTGGTACTCGTCGGGTCAAAATTTAATTTCGACTTGTTGACGAGGGTCCACGAGAATTTGAAATTTTGAAATTCTCCATCAAGGTGAGGATTTCACTCCTAACTTGGTGGTAAATTTCGTGTAAGAAAAGAAAAGTAGAAGGATTGAGAGTCATTCTCCAAATTGTGGGTTTCACGCCTATTTTGGTGAAGTCGTCTCGTTTGTGTATTATGAGTGTTTTCGGATTTAGAAATATCGGGTAAAATGCATGGGGGAAGTGTATGTCAAATGAATACACAAACAAGTATGAACACATAAAGAGGAATGGTACATAAATAATGAAATGATAAAACAAGTATTAACACATAGAGAAATACGTCAGGAATAACACATAAAGAATCGAACGATGATAAAACAAGTATTAACACATAATAAAACAAGCATTAATGCATAAGAATAACATGTCAAATATTACACATGAGTGGCATACATGTTTAAAAGTGCATAATTAAGAAACAAATAAAGTATCATGTAGTTGTTCAAGCAAAACATACGAATAAGGCTCTAAAACTATAGACTAGGTTAAAGCATTCCTACTTTTCCTAATTCCCTATAGTTATGGCTCTGATACCAATCTGTCACACCCCAACCAATGGCGGAAACATCGGGATGAGACGAAGTGTGAAGATTGCTCGAGACATCATAACACTATTTGTGACGATAATTAAATAATCCAAATTTCATTGCAAGTGCTAAATGGTTATACAACATTTAAAATAAGAATAGCAACATTGATCAAATAACATCACATCCAAAGATAAATTGATTAAAGGTGTGTATCTAGTCCACCCTAAACTTGTTTCATCATTCATTCATACTTCAACTATCAACCTGCAACATGTATTAAAATAGAGTGTCAATGCAAAAGCAAAGGCGAGTATACAAGTTTGTTACATAGCATAAATAGAATAAAACTCATATCCAATATAAACATTATAAAAATAGTTTCAGCCATGCTAGTTTACGCAGTCCAAGTGATAGCCCAAAGTTTCACGATGCGTTTAAGTGTCTCTCCCCAAGTTTTAACGGGAGTTTCAAATGATACCCTAATAATACCCCTCGTGTACAAACGGGGGAGGTGCATTATTCCTATAGCCTATGCATAGTACTACCAATCGTTAGAGCGGCCCTTCACAAGGATTAAACGTTCACATAGCACAAGATAAGTATCACAAGTTTCATGTTTCATGCTTAAATGGATAGAGTATGTTTCAAATAAGTTTCAAGTGCCAAGTGTTTTGATATAGAATACATGTTGCACCCAAAGTGTTTAAAAGTAAAAATGGGTTCGAGTATACTCACAAAATTGCTAAGTCTTCCGATTATCCAAGTATGACGAGTTGACTAGATTAGGAGATTGGAACACCGAAGTCACCCTATATGGGTAAACGGGGGTGTATGAGTATTCGGAATTATGACGGAGGAATTGAATTGGAATATAGAGTATATCTAGTTAACATAAACATGTATATATTCATATATATTTTATATAGTTTATGTAAAATTTATAAATCAAGTCTATCAAGAGTATCGTTGAAAAGTTGTCAAAAATATAAATAATCATACATTTATAACTATTTCATAAAAATAAATCGTTGTTGAAAGGTTTCGGTTTACAAAAGTAACGTGTTTCGTTTTATGGACTTTTACGAAAAAAAACCGGCAGAGTTTCCTCTGTTTTTGGACGATCCCGACAACACAAGTTGTCGATTCATTTGCCAAAATTCAACAATCAACGAATATTATATTTTTATACAAGTTAAATAACAAAAAAATAAGTGTGCTTATACAAGTTTCAAGACGCGAATAACGAACGAGTCCAACTAACCAAATATATAAACAATAATAATAACAATTTGCGTCGTTAGATCATACCAAGTTGCGGGTCGACAGTTGACCAGCTTTGACCAAGCCGAATCTGACCGAGGCAGAACCTGAGCCGAGAAAACAAAACACCCGACAGGGTTCAGAACTGAACCGAGAATACCCTGCTGACCCGAACCTATACGAACCCGAAACTAATCAGTTTTGACCGAACAAGAAATCAAAACTGAAACAAAGCGCCAAACCAACTTGACCCGAGTCACTGGAATACAATAAAAGAAACAATCGGACATGTATCAAAAAGAACCAAATCACAACTGAAACGAAACTCGAATCAAAACTGACCTGAACAGAGACATGAGCCGAACTAAATCGAGCCCAAACTGAGCGGAGTCGAGGCCACACGTCGACTCGATGAAGACTGAATCGAAGCAAACCAAAACTGAATCGGAAACTAAGCTGAATCCAGATTCGAACCAAACTGATGTCGACCGGAACTCAAACCCGAGACCTTGACCCGCTGCTTTGTCTCATCCCGATATCCGAACAAAACTGAGTCGGCTGGCACAAGACCGAACCACCAACGAAACAGACTCGACCCAAACCGGAACTTGAAACAACCGACCGAAATCGAGTCGAATCGGGGCTGAGCGACTGTCGTCGCCGCTGGTTGTCGGAATCGGAGGTCGAGAGGAGCAGGTGTTTGATTGTTTGGGTTTGATTGAAGGAGACAAGAAGATGAACTCCTGTGTTTGTTTTATGAATCGCGAGAGAGAGAGAGGGAACAGGGATGGAGTGCGTGAAGATGCTGATGATAGTATGTCTTGTGCATCAATGGCCTTGTGTTTGTGTTGTTTTTGGAGTTGCAGACACAAGAGACAGGGAAAACACGTATAAGCGGCTGACCTTAAAGGGTGTTAGGGTTAGGTTGTAATCTAGTTTTAGGAAATACCATTCTAGTCCCTCAACTTGGAAAGATTTAAATAAATTAGCTAAATCAACTTGGTTATACGTATTTTCTAAAAGAACTAATATTTACAATTAAATTAACCGGGTTAGTTTGTATCCTTTCCTAACTTTAAAATGTAACGAGACCAACTAGATTATTATAAAAATAAATTTTTAAATAGTAAAATCAATTAATTTAATTAATTAAACCATGAATAAATACCCATTTTTATAACGAATTAGATTAAAGATCCAAGATTTTTCGACGATTAAAACGAAACGTCGAATACTAGGATACAAAGTTTCCAAAAATAGGAATATGAACAATGGATTCTAAATTTGGAAAGTTATGAAAACGCGGGGCGTTACAGTCTCCCCTCCTTTAGGAAATTTCGTCCCGAAATTTATTCAGAAGGAAGACTTGAAAGGTTTTGGCAAACAGAAGATGATTGTTTAAAAATGGAGGCTTGTGGAGTTTGAGACAGCAGAGAATAATTGGGGTATAAGGATGAACGATTGATCTACTAAACGATTACGAGTATAAAAATAGCAAGTATCGGATAGCCAAAAGTAGCGTGTTAAGAATGAATTCTCGTCATGGATAATCGGATATAATGCGTTTGTGAGTTGTTTAAAGTTTGAATTAGGTCTAAAAGGTCTGTAAAACACTGAATTTCTCACGACACGTTTTAAGAAAGTTGGGTAACGTGGTGAAAACACTTATATATAGGAAGTACCAGCGGCGTATCCACCATGTTTTAACCACCTTACGTCTGCTTCGTTATTCGTGTCATGTTACGTTCCGTGCCTTACCATACACAATAGTACACCCTATGGTTCTCATACGCCTATCACTATAATCCCGTGTGCACCCGCGATTATATTGATCGTCGCATGATCCGCATAGCTTGTACGAGTCGTGTATGAATCAGGGTATACATAATTTAAAAATTAAGGATGTGTACGTGTAAGAATGTAGTATGTAAGCAAGTCCATGCTTAAGTATGTATGGGACCCACGTAAGCAATTCACTCGGATTACGCCCGCGTACGGGTACGAATGTATGAATCATGAGTTTAAGTGTGAATATGCATGTATGTACGAGCATAAACATAAAACGTGTAAGTAGTATGTGGATAAGTATAAGCATAAAACGTATGGAAAATGAGTATAAATGCGAGTACAACATGAGTATAAGCGTGAACACAAGGCGTATGAGTATAAATACGAGTATCAGTGTGAATATAAGATGTATGAGCATAGATATGGATATGAATATGAATGTGAATATAGGTGTAAAACATAAAGGTTAAGTATGAATAAAATATATGTGTATGAATATAAGTGTAACAAAGTTGTGTAAGTGCAAATGAAAACATAAAGCGTATGAGTATGAATATGAATATGAATACGAATGTAGTATAGCCATGAATGTAAGGACAACGTAAGTGTATAATTGTGAGTGTATGTATTAGCGTAAGACGTACGAATTTTGAATCGTGAGTGTAACATAAATGTGTAAGTGTGAACATAAGTGAAGGGCATAAAATGTATAATAAGCATGGATGTAGGAAATAATGATTTTGTTTATAGTATAAATCGAACTACACAAGTTTATGCGCGTAAACGTTTAAAAGAGTGACACGCATGAGATTGTTGTGAAACATTGACTAAAACGTGTAAAATGATATGCGTGTATAGTTTGTGAATGTAAATAGATCGAGTTGTCACGAAATACAGACTCTAGTTTGTGGATGTAAAGGGAGTATTAAACGTCTATTTGTTATGTGGAAAGTACTTTGTAAAGGAATGGAAATGCTACTGCGGTTTTAAAAAAATTTACATAAGTTGAAAATTTGTCGGTTCTTATGAAGTTTCCTTGCCCACGTGTTTTGAATTTAATTGACGTATCGAGTGAGGTTTCGAAAAGTTCTAGAGATTAATAAGTTTGCATCGTTTTAAGTAACTTTGTGTTAGAAAATTGTGAAACTTACAGCTTCTTGTGAAAAAGTTGATCCTTAGAAAAGGAATTTGGTACATGAACTTAGTGATTGTTGAAAAATGTTTCATTGGTTTTGAAAAGGAATTTTAGTAACTAATCGAATAATATTGGTAATATTTTATAGGTGTGTGCGAAAAAGTTGATTTGATTCTCATTTGAGAATAACAATTTCTAGTTTAATGGTGTGAGAGGAGCGTGTTTCAATGTTTACGTTGATTGGTGAATTTGTGGGCAAAGGATTTGTTAAACCGACTAGGCTGACAAGTAGTATTTCGTGAAATTTGAAAATCGAAGAACACGCGTTTATGGTAACATTTAATATTTTTGTGTATGCTAGTGATGTGAAAATAGATTATAGAATAGGAGGTACGTTTAAATAAATGAAGCATTTGAAATACATGATAAATGATTTATGTATAAACATGATCGTGTTTACATAATATAGCCTATTAAAAGAAGCGTTGGTAACGATCACCTAGGTAAGGGAATCACCCCTAACTCGTTGGTGAGGTCGTTGTAAGGTGAGAAATAAAACGGAGTTAGTCATCAAGGTAAGGGAATCACTCCTATCTTGACGACATGTCTCCATTTGTTGTTGCAAGAAGTGTAAATAAAATTACATAAAATTATGTATGCTAATAATGTATAATCGTTTGAAAAGTAAGAGCATGATGTGTGCGCGAAAATGAAATCTCGCAAAAAAAATTGTTCAAAATTGACAAAAGATCGAAAATAACAAAGCGTAAGCTCGCATAAAACTTGGATGGTTCCAAACGGAACATTGACTAACCAAAGTGGTCGAATGATCTTTTGGAATTGAGAAGCATGCTTTGGCCTAATAGGTGGAGTACCCTTGCCGATATCTCGGCTAGTGGTACTCACCCTTCCAGTTACTACATGTTCCCAAATCCATCAAAAATTCGAGACTTGGCGGGACTTTTGAAAATCAAGGAGCGGAACTAGTCGACAAGGTGCGGGTTTCACCCCTAACTTGACGATTTCGTACCCTAAATGTGGTTGGTACTCGTCGGGTCAAAATTTAATTTCGACTTGTTGACGAGGGTCCACGAGAATTTGAAATTTTGAAATTCTCCATCAAGGTGAGGATTTCACTCCTAACTTGGTGGTAAATTTCGTGTAAGAAAAGAAAAGTAGAAGGATTGAGAGTCATTCTCCAAATTGTGGGTTTCACGCCTATTTTGGTGAAGTCGTCTCGTTTGTGTATTATGAGTGTTTTCGGATTTAGAAATATCGGGTAAAATGCATGGGGGAAGTGTATGTCAAATGAATACACAAACAAGTATGAACACATAAAGAGGAATGGTACATAAATAATGAAATGATAAAACAAGTATTAACACATAGAGAAATACGTCAGGAATAACACATAAAGAATCGAACGATGATAAAACAAGTATTAACACATAATAAAACAAGCATTAATGCATAAGAATAACATGTCAAATATTACACATGAGTGGCATACATGTTTAAAAGTGCATAATTAAGAAACAAATAAAGTATCATGTAGTTGTTCAAGCAAAACATACGAATAAGGCTCTAAAACTATAGACTAGGTTAAAGCATTCCTACTTTTCCTAATTCCCTATAGTTATGGCTCTGATACCAATCTGTCACACCCCAACCAATGGCGGAAACATCGGGATGAGACGAAGTGTGAAGATTGCTCGAGACATCATAACACTATTTGTGACGATAATTAAATAATCCAAATTTCATTGCAAGTGCTAAATGGTTATACAACATTTAAAATAAGAATAGCAACATTGATCAAATAACATCACATCCAAAGATAAATTGATTAAAGGTGTGTATCTAGTCCACCCTAAACTTGTTTCATCATTCATTCATACTTCAACTATCAACCTGCAACATGTATTAAAATAGAGTGTCAATGCAAAAGCAAAGGCGAGTATACAAGTTTGTTACATAGCATAAATAGAATAAAACTCATATCCAATATAAACATTATAAAAATAGTTTCAGCCATGCTAGTTTACGCAGTCCAAGTGATAGCCCAAAGTTTCACGATGCGTTTAAGTGTCTCTCCCCAAGTTTTAACGGGAGTTTCAAATGATACCCTAACAATACCCCTCGTGTACAAACGGGGGAGGTGCATTATTCCTATAGCCTATGCATAGTACTACCAATCGTTAGAGCGGCCCTTCACAAGGATTAAACGTTCACATAGCACAAGATAAGTATCACAAGTTTCATGTTTCATGCTTAAATGGATAGAGTATGTTTCAAATAAGTTTCAAGTGCCAAGTGTTTTGATATAGAATACATGTTGCACCCAAAGTGTTTAAAAGTAAAAATGGGTTCGAGTATACTCACAAAATTGCTAAGTCTTCCGATTATCCAAGTATGACGAGTTGACTAGATTAGGAGATTGGAACACCGAAGTCACCCTATATGGGTAAACGGGGGTGTATGAGTATTCGGAATTATGACGGAGGAATTGAATTGGAATATAGAGTATATCTAGTTAACATAAACATGTATATATTCATATATATTTTATATAGTTTATGTAAAATTTATAAATCAAGTCTATCAAGAGTATCGTTGAAAAGTTGTCAAAAATATAAATAATCATACATTTATAACTATTTCATAAAAATAAATCGTTGTTGAAAGGTTTCGGTTTACAAAAGTAACGTGTTTCGTTTTATGGACTTTTACGAAAAAAAACCGGCAGAGTTTCCTCTGTTTTTGGACGATCCCGACAACACAAGTTGTCGATTCATTTGCCAAAATTCAACAATCAACGAATATTATATTTTTATACAAGTTAAATAACAAAAAAATAAGTGTGCTTATACAAGTTTCAAGACGCGAATAACGAACGAGTCCAACTAACCAAATATATAAACAATAATAATAACAATTTGCGTCGTTAGATCATACCAAGTTGCGGGTCGACAGTTGACCAGCTTTGACCAAGCCGAATCTGACCGAGGCAGAACCTGAGCCGAGAAAACAAAACACCCGACAGGGTTCAGAACTGAACCGAGAATACCCTGCTGACCCGAACCTATACGAACCCGAAACTAATCAGTTTTGACCGAACAAGAAATCAAAACTGAAACAAAGCGCCAAACCAACTTGACCCGAGTCACTGGAATACAATAAAAGAAACAATCGGACATGTATCAAAAAGAACCAAATCACAACTGAAACGAAACTCGAATCAAAACTGACCTGAACAGAGACATGAGCCGAACTAAATCGAGCCCAAACTGAGCGGAGTCGAGGCCACACGTCGACTCGATGAAGACTGAATCGAAGCAAACCAAAACTGAATCGGAAACTAAGCTGAATCCAGATTCGAACCAAACTGATGTCGACCGGAACTCAAACCCGAGACCTTGACCCGCTGCTTTGTCTCATCCCGATATCCGAACAAAACTGAGTCGGCTGGCACAAGACCGAACCACCAACGAAACAGACTCGACCCAAACCGGAACTTGAAACAACCGACCGAAATCGAGTCGAATCGGGGCTGAGCGACTGTCGTCGCCGCTGGTTGTCGGAATCGGAGGTCGAGAGGAGCAGGTGTTTGATTGTTTGGGTTTGATTGAAGGAGACAAGAAGATGAACTCCTGTGTTTGTTTTATGAATCGCGAGAGAGAGAGAGGGAACAGGGATGGAGTGCGTGAAGATGCTGATGATAGTATGTCTTGTGCATCAATGGCCTTGTGTTTGTGTTGTTTTTGGAGTTGCAGACACAAGAGACAGGGAAAACACGTATAAGCGGCTGACCTTAAAGGGTGTTAGGGTTAGGTTGTAATCTAGTTTTAGGAAATACCATTCTAGTCCCTCAACTTGGAAAGATTTAAATAAATTAGCTAAATCAACTTGGTTATACGTATTTTCTAAAAGAACTAATATTTACAATTAAATTAACCGGGTTAGTTTGTATCCTTTCCTAACTTTAAAATGTAACGAGACCAACTAGATTATTATAAAAATAAATTTTTAAATAGTAAAATCAATTAATTTAATTAATTAAACCATGAATAAATACCCATTTTTATAACGAATTAGATTAAAGATCCAAGATTTTTCGACGATTAAAACGAAACGTCGAATACTAGGATACAAAGTTTCCAAAAATAGGAATATGAACAATGGATTCTAAATTTGGAAAGTTATGAAAACGCGGGGCGTTACAGTCTCCCCTCCTTTAGGAAATTTCGTCCCGAAAATTATTCAGAAGGAAGACTTGAAAGGGTTTTGGCAAACAGAAGATGATTGTTTAAAAATGGAGGCTTTGGAGTTTGAGACAGCAGAGAATAATTGGGGTATAAGGATGAACGATTGATCTACTAAACGATTACGAGTATAAAAATAGCAAGTATCGGATAGCCAAAAGTAGCGTGTTAAGAATGAATTCTCGTCATGGATAATCGGATATAATGCGTTTGTGAGTTGTTTAAAGTTTGAATTAGGTCTAAAAGGTCTGTAAAACACTGAATTTCTCACGACACGTTTTAAGAAAGTTGGGTAACGTGGTGAAAACACTTATATATAGGAAGTACCAGCGGCGTATCCACCATGTTTTAACCACCTTACGTCTGCTTCGTTATTCGTGTCATGTTACGTTCCGTGCCTTACCATACACAATAGTACACCCTATGGTTCTCATACGCCTATCACTATAATCCCGTGTGCACCCGCGATTATATTGATCGTCGCATGATCCGCATAGCTTGTACGAGTCGTGTATGAATCAGGGTATACATAATTTAAAAATTAAGGATGTGTACGTGTAAGAATGTAGTATGTAAGCAAGTCCATGCTTAAGTATGTATGGGACCCACGTAAGCAATTCACTCGGATTACGCCCGCGTACGGGTACGAATGTATGAATCATGAGTTTAAGTGTGAATATGCATGTATGTACGAGCATAAACATAAAACGTGTAAGTAGTATGTGGATAAGTATAAGCATAAAACGTATGGAAAATGAGTATAAATGCGAGTACAACATGAGTATAAGCGTGAACACAAGGCGTATGAGTATAAATACGAGTATCAGTGTGAATATAAGATGTATGAGCATAGATATGGATATGAATATGAATGTGAATATAGGTGTAAAACATAAAGGTTAAGTATGAATAAAATATATGTGTATGAATATAAGTGTAACAAAGTTGTGTAAGTGCAAATGAAAACATAAAGCGTATGAGTATGAATATGAATATGAATACGAATGTAGTATAGCCATGAATGTAAGGACAACGTAAGTGTATAATTGTGAGTGTATGTATTAGCGTAAGACGTACGAATTTTGAATCGTGAGTGTAACATAAATGTGTAAGTGTGAACATAAGTGAAGGGCATAAAATGTATAATAAGCATGGATGTAGGAAATAATGATTTTGTTTATAGTATAAATCGAACTACACAAGTTTATGCGCGTAAACGTTTAAAAGAGTGACACGCATGAGATTGTTGTGAAACATTGACTAAAACGTGTAAAATGATATGCGTGTATAGTTTGTGAATGTAAATAGATCGAGTTGTCACGAAATACAGACTCTAGTTTGTGGATGTAAAGGGAGTATTAAACGTCTATTTGTTATGTGGAAAGTACTTTGTAAAGGAATGGAAATGCTACTGCGGTTTTAAAAAAATTTACATAAGTTGAAAATTTGTCGGTTCTTATGAAGTTTCCTTGCCCACGTGTTTTGAATTTAATTGACGTATCGAGTGAGGTTTCGAAAAGTTCTAGAGATTAATAAGTTTGCATCGTTTTAAGTAACTTTGTGTTAGAAAATTGTGAAACTTACAGCTTCTTGTGAAAAAGTTGATCCTTAGAAAAGGAATTTGGTACATGAACTTAGTGATTGTTGAAAAATGTTTCATTGGTTTTGAAAAGGAATTTTAGTAACTAATCGAATAATATTGGTAATATTTTATAGGTGTGTGCGAAAAAGTTGATTTGATTCTCATTTGAGAATAACAATTTCTAGTTTAATGGTGTGAGAGGAGCGTGTTTCAATGTTTACGTTGATTGGTGAATTTGTGGGCAAAGGATTTGTTAAACCGACTAGGCTGACAAGTAGTATTTCGTGAAATTTGAAAATCGAAGAACACGCGTTTATGGTAACATTTAATATTTTTGTGTATGCTAGTGATGTGAAAATAGATTATAGAATAGGAGGTACGTTTAAATAAATGAAGCATTTGAAATACATGATAAATGATTTATGTATAAACATGATCGTGTTTACATAATATAGCCTATTAAAAGAAGCGTTGGTAACGATCACCTAGGTAAGGGAATCACCCCTAACTCGTTGGTGAGGTCGTTGTAAGGTGAGAAATAAAACGGAGTTAGTCATCAAGGTAAGGGAATCACTCCTATCTTGACGACATGTCTCCATTTGTTGTTGCAAGAAGTGTAAATAAAATTACATAAAATTATGTATGCTAATAATGTATAATCGTTTGAAAAGTAAGAGCATGATGTGTGCGCGAAAATGAAATCTCGCAAAAAAAATTGTTCAAAATTGACAAAAGATCGAAAATAACAAAGCGTAAGCTCGCATAAAACTTGGATGGTTCCAAACGGAACATTGACTAACCAAAGTGGTCGAATGATCTTTTGGAATTGAGAAGCATGCTTTGGCCTAATAGGTGGAGTACCCTTGCCGATATCTCGGCTAGTGGTACTCACCCTTCCAGTTACTACATGTTCCCAAATCCATCAAAAATTCGAGACTTGGCGGGACTTTTGAAAATCAAGGAGCGGAACTAGTCGACAAGGTGCGGGTTTCACCCCTAACTTGACGATTTCGTACCCTAAATGTGGTTGGTACTCGTCGGGTCAAAATTTAATTTCGACTTGTTGACGAGGGTCCACGAGAATTTGAAATTTTGAAATTCTCCATCAAGGTGAGGATTTCACTCCTAACTTGGTGGTAAATTTCGTGTAAGAAAAGAAAAGTAGAAGGATTGAGAGTCATTCTCCAAATTGTGGGTTTCACGCCTATTTTGGTGAAGTCGTCTCGTTTGTGTATTATGAGTGTTTTCGGATTTAGAAATATCGGGTAAAATGCATGGGGGAAGTGTATGTCAAATGAATACACAAACAAGTATGAACACATAAAGAGGAATGGTACATAAATAATGAAATGATAAAACAAGTATTAACACATAGAGAAATACGTCAGGAATAACACATAAAGAATCGAACGATGATAAAACAAGTATTAACACATAATAAAACAAGCATTAATGCATAAGAATAACATGTCAAATATTACACATGAGTGGCATACATGTTTAAAAGTGCATAATTAAGAAACAAATAAAGTATCATGTAGTTGTTCAAGCAAAACATACGAATAAGGCTCTAAAACTATAGACTAGGTTAAAGCATTCCTACTTTTCCTAATTCCCTATAGTTATGGCTCTGATACCAATCTGTCACACCCCAACCAATGGCGGAAACATCGGGATGAGACGAAGTGTGAAGATTGCTCGAGACATCATAACACTATTTGTGACGATAATTAAATAATCCAAATTTCATTGCAAGTGCTAAATGGTTATACAACATTTAAAATAAGAATAGCAACATTGATCAAATAACATCACATCCAAAGATAAATTGATTAAAGGTGTGTATCTAGTCCACCCTAAACTTGTTTCATCATTCATTCATACTTCAACTATCAACCTGCAACATGTATTAAAATAGAGTGTCAATGCAAAAGCAAAGGCGAGTATACAAGTTTGTTACATAGCATAAATAGAATAAAACTCATATCCAATATAAACATTATAAAAATAGTTTCAGCCATGCTAGTTTACGCAGTCCAAGTGATAGCCCAAAGTTTCACGATGCGTTTAAGTGTCTCTCCCCAAGTTTTAACGGGAGTTTCAAATGATACCCTAACAATACCCCTCGTGTACAAACGGGGGAGGTGCATTATTCCTATAGCCTATGCATAGTACTACCAATCGTTAGAGCGGCCCTTCACAAGGATTAAACGTTCACATAGCACAAGATAAGTATCACAAGTTTCATGTTTCATGCTTAAATGGATAGAGTATGTTTCAAATAAGTTTCAAGTGCCAAGTGTTTTGATATAGAATACATGTTGCACCCAAAGTGTTTAAAAGTAAAAATGGGTTCGAGTATACTCACAAAATTGCTAAGTCTTCCGATTATCCAAGTATGACGAGTTGACTAGATTAGGAGATTGGAACACCGAAGTCACCCTATATGGGTAAACGGGGGTGTATGAGTATTCGGAATTATGACGGAGGAATTGAATTGGAATATAGAGTATATCTAGTTAACATAAACATGTATATATTCATATATATTTTATATAGTTTATGTAAAATTTATAAATCAAGTCTATCAAGAGTATCGTTGAAAAGTTGTCAAAAATATAAATAATCATACATTTATAACTATTTCATAAAAATAAATCGTTGTTGAAAGGTTTCGGTTTACAAAAGTAACGTGTTTCGTTTTATGGACTTTTACGAAAAAAACCGGCAGAGTTTCCTCTCTTTTTGGACGATCCCGACAACACAAGTTGTCGATTCATTTGCCAAAATTCAACAATCAACGAATATTATATTTTTATACAAGTTAAATAACAAAAAAATAAGTGTGCTTATACAAGTTTCAAGACGCGAATAACGAACGAGTCCAACTAACCAAATATATAAACAATAATAATAACAATTTGCGTCGTTAGATCATACCAAGTTGCGGGTCGACAGTTGACCAGCTTTGACCAAGCCGAATCTGACCGAGGCAGAACCTGAGCCGAGAAAACAAAACACCCGACAGGGTTCAGAACTGAACCGAGAATACCCTGCTGACCCGAACCTATACGAACCCGAAACTAATCAGTTTTGACCGAACAAGAAATCAAAACTGAAACAAAGCGCCAAACCAACTTGACCCGAGTCACTGGAATACAATAAAAGAAACAATCGGACATGTATCAAAAAGAACCAAATCACAACTGAAACGAAACTCGAATCAAAACTGACCTGAACAGAGACATGAGCCGAACTAAATCGAGCCCAAACTGAGCGGAGTCGAGGCCACACGTCGACTCGATGAAGACTGAATAGAAGCAAACCAAAACTGAATCGGAAACTAAGCTGAATCCAGATTCGAACCAAACTGATGTCGACCGGAACTCAAACCCGAGACCTTGACCCGCTGCTTTGTCTCATCCCGATATCCGAACAAAACTGAGTCGGCTGGCACAAGACCGAACCACCAACGAAACAGACTCGACCCAAACCGGAACTTGAAACAACCGACCGAAATCGAGTCGAATCGGGGCTGAGCGACTGTCGTCGCCGCTGGTTGTCGGAATCGGAGGTCGAGAGGAGCAGGTGTCTGATTGTTTGGGTTTGATTGAAGGAGACAAGAAGATGAACTCCTGTGTTTGTTTTATGAATCGCGAGAGAGAGAGGGAACAGGGATGGAGTGCGTGAAGATGCTGATGATAGTATGTCTTGTGCATCAATGGCCTTGTGTTTGTGTTGTTTTTGGAGTTGCAGACACAAGAGACAGGGAAAACACGTATAAGCGGCTGACCTTAAAGGGTGTTAGGGTTAGGTTGTAATCTAGTTTTAGGAAATACCATTCTAGTCCCTCAACTTGGAAAGATTTAAATAAATTAGCTAAATCAACTTGGTTATACGTATTTTCTAAAAGAACTAATATTTACAATTAAATTAACCGGGTTAGTTTGTATCCTTTCCTAACTTTAAAATGTAACGAGACCAACTAGATTATTATAAAAATAAATTTTTAAATAGTAAAATCAATTAATTTAATTAATTAAACCATGAATAAATACCCATTTTTATAACGAATTAGATTAAAGATCCAAGATTTTTCGACGATTAAAACGAAACGTCGAATACTAGGATACAAAGTTTCCAAAAATAGGAATATGAACAATGGATTCTAAATTTGGAAAGTTATGAAAACGCGGGGCGTTACAGTCTCCCCTCCTTTAGGAAATTTCGTCCCGAAATTTATTCAGAAGGAAGACTTGAAAGGGTTTTGGCAAACAGAAGATGATTGTTTAAAAATGGAGGCTTTGGAGTTTGAGACAGCAGAGAATAATTGGGGTATAAGGATGAACGATTGATCTACTAAACGATTACGAGTATAAAAATAGCAAGTATCGGATAGCCAAAAGTAGCGTGTTAAGAATGAATTCTCGTCATGGATAATCGGATATAATGCGTTTGTGAGTTGTTTAAAGTTTGAATTAGGTCTAAAAGGTCTGTAAAACACTGAATTTCTCACGACACGTTTTAAGAAAGTTGGGTAACGTGGTGAAAACACTTATATATAGGAAGTACCAGCGGCGTATCCACCATGTTTTAACCACCTTACGTCTGCTTCGTTATTCGTGTCATGTTACGTTCCGTGCCTTACCATACACAATAGTACACCCTATGGTTCTCATACGCCTATCACTATAATCCCGTGTGCACCCGCGATTATATTGATCGTCGCATGATCCGCATAGCTTGTACGAGTCGTGTATGAATCAGGGTATACATAATTTAAAAATTAAGGATGTGTACGTGTAAGAATGTAGTATGTAAGCAAGTCCATGCTTAAGTATGTATGGGACCCACGTAAGCAATTCACTCGGATTACGCCCGCGTACGGGTACGAATGTATGAATCATGAGTTTAAGTGTGAATATGCATGTATGTACGAGCATAAACATAAAACGTGTAAGTAGTATGTGGATAAGTATAAGCATAAAACGTATGGAAAATGAGTATAAATGCGAGTACAACATGAGTATAAGCGTGAACACAAGGCGTATGAGTATAAATACGAGTATCAGTGTGAATATAAGATGTATGAGCATAGATATGGATATGAATATGAATGTGAATATAGGTGTAAAACATAAAGGTTAAGTATGAATAAAATATATGTGTATGAATATAAGTGTAACAAAGTTGTGTAAGTGCAAATGAAAACATAAAGCGTATGAGTATGAATATGAATATGAATACGAATGTAGTATAGCCATGAATGTAAGGACAACGTAAGTGTATAATTGTGAGTGTATGTATTAGCGTAAGACGTACGAATTTTGAATCGTGAGTGTAACATAAATGTGTAAGTGTGAACATAAGTGAAGGGCATAAAATGTATAATAAGCATGGATGTAGGAAATAATGATTTTGTTTATAGTATAAATCGAACTACACAAGTTTATGCGCGTAAACGTTTAAAAGAGTGACACGCATGAGATTGTTGTGAAACATTGACTAAAACGTGTAAAATGATATGCGTGTATAGTTTGTGAATGTAAATAGATCGAGTTGTCACGAAATACAGACTCTAGTTTGTGGATGTAAAGGGAGTATTAAACGTCTATTTGTTATGTGGAAAGTACTTTGTAAAGGAATGGAAATGCTACTGCGGTTTTAAAAAAAATTACATAAGTTGAAAATTTGTCGGTTCTTATGAAGTTTCCTTGCCCACGTGTTTTGAATTTAATTGACGTATCGAGTGAGGTTTCGAAAAGTTCTAGATATTAATAAGTTTGCATCGTTTTAAGTAACTTTGTGTTAGAAAATTGTGAAACTTACAGCTTCTTGTGAAAAAGTTGATCCTTAGAAAAGGAATTTGGTACATGAACTTAGTGATTGTTGAAAAATGTTTCATTGGTTTTGAAAAGGAATTTTAGTAACTAATCGAATAATATTGGTAATATTTTATAGGTGTGTGCGAAAAAGTTGATTTGATTCTCATTTGAGAATAACAATTTCTAGTTTAATGGTGTGAGAGGAGCGTGTTTCAATGTTTACGTTGATTGGTGAATTTGTGGGCAAAGGATTTGTTAAACCGACTAGGCTGACAAGTAGTATTTCGTGAAATTTGAAAATCGAAGAACACGCGTTTATGGTAACATTTAATATTTTTGTGTATGCTAGTGATGTGAAAATAGATTATAGAATAGGAGGTACGTTTAAATAAATGAAGCATTTGAAATACATGATAAATGATTTATGTATAAACATGATCGTGTTTACATAATATAGCCTATTAAAAGAAGCGTTGGTAACGATCACCTAGGTAAGGGAATCACCCCTAACTCGTTGGTGAGGTCGTTGTAAGGTGAGAAATAAAACGGAGTTAGTCATCAAGGTAAGGGAATCACTCCTATCTTGACGACATGTCTCCATTTGTTGTTGCAAGAAGTGTAAATAAAATTACATAAAATTATGTATGCTAATAATGTATAATCGTTTGAAAAGTAAGAGCATGATGTGTGCGCGAAAATGAAATCTCGCAAAAAAAATTGTTCAAAATTGACAAAAGATCGAAAATAACAAAGCGTAAGCTCGCATAAAACTTGGATGGTTCCAAACGGAACATTGACTAACCAAAGTGGTCGAATGATCTTTTGGAATTGAGAAGCATGCTTTGGCCTAATAGGTGGAGTACCCTTGCCGATATCTCGGCTAGTGGTACTCACCCTTCCAGTTACTACATGTTCCCAAATCCATCAAAAATTCGAGACTTGGCGGGACTTTTGAAAATCAAGGAGCGGAACTAGTCGACAAGGTGCGGGTTTCACCCCTAACTTGACGATTTCGTACCCTAAATGTGGTTGGTACTCGTCGGGTCAAAATTTAATTTCGACTTGTTGACGAGGGTCCACGAGAATTTGAAATTTTGAAATTCTCCATCAAGGTGAGGATTTCACTCCTAACTTGGTGGTAAATTTCGTGTAAGAAAAGAAAAGTAGAAGGATTGAGAGTCATTCTCCAAATTGTGGGTTTCACGCCTATTTTGGTGAAGTCGTCTCGTTTGTGTATTATGAGTGTTTTCGGATTTAGAAATATCGGGTAAAATGCATGGGGGAAGTGTATGTCAAATGAATACACAAACAAGTATGAACACATAAAGAGGAATGGTACATAAATAATGAAATGATAAAACAAGTATTAACACATAGAGAAATACGTCAGGAATAACACATAAAGAATCGAACGATGATAAAACAAGTATTAACACATAATAAAACAAGCATTAATGCATAAGAATAACATGTCAAATATTACACATGAGTGGCATACATGTTTAAAAGTGCATAATTAAGAAACAAATAAAGTATCATGTAGTTGTTCAAGCAAAACATACGAATAAGGCTCTAAAACTATAGACTAGGTTAAAGCATTCCTACTTTTCCTAATTCCCTATAGTTATGGCTCTGATACCAATCTGTCACACCCCAACCAATGGCGGAAACATCGGGATGAGACGAAGTGTGAAGATTGCTCGAGACATCATAACACTATTTGTGACGATAATTAAATAATCCAAATTTCATTGCAAGTGCTAAATGGTTATACAACATTTAAAATAAGAATAGCAACATTGATCAAATAACATCACATCCAAAGATAAATTGATTAAAGGTGTGTATCTAGTCCACCCTAAACTTGTTTCATCATTCATTCATACTTCAACTATCAACCTGCAACATGTATTAAAATAGAGTGTCAATGCAAAAGCAAAGGCGAGTATACAAGTTTGTTACATAGCATAAATAGAATAAAACTCATATCCAATATAAACATTATAAAAATAGTTTCAGCCATGCTAGTTTACGCAGTCCAAGTGATAGCCCAAAGTTTCACGATGCGTTTAAGTGTCTCTCCCCAAGTTTTAACGGGAGTTTCAAATGATACCCTAACAATACCCCTCGTGTACAAACGGGGGAGGTGCATTATTCCTATAGCCTATGCATAGTACTACCAATCGTTAGAGCGGCCCTTCACAAGGATTAAACGTTCACATAGCACAAGATAAGTATCACAAGTTTCATGTTTCATGCTTAAATGGATAGAGTATGTTTCAAATAAGTTTCAAGTGCCAAGTGTTTTGATATAGAATACATGTTGCACCCAAAGTGTTTAAAAGTAAAAATGGGTTCGAGTATACTCACAAAATTGCTAAGTCTTCCGATTATCCAAGTATGACGAGTTGACTAGATTAGGAGATTGGAACACCGAAGTCACCCTATATGGGTAAACGGGGGTGTATGAGTATTCGGAATTATGACGGAGGAATTGAATTGGAATATAGAGTATATCTAGTTAACATAAACATGTATATATTCATATATATTTTATATAGTTTATGTAAAATTTATAAATCAAGTCTATCAAGAGTATCGTTGAAAAGTTGTCAAAAATATAAATAATCATACATTTATAACTATTTCATAAAAATAAATCGTTGTTGAAAGGTTTCGGTTTACAAAAGTAACGTGTTTCGTTTTATGGACTTTTACGAAAAAAACCGGCAGAGTTTCCTCTCTTTTTGGACGATCCCGACAACACAAGTTGTCGATTCATTTGCCAAAATTCAACAATCAACGAATATTATATTTTTATACAAGTTAAATAACAAAAAAATAAGTGTGCTTATACAAGTTTCAAGACGCGAATAACGAACGAGTCCAACTAACCAAATATATAAACAATAATAATAACAATTTGCGTCGTTAGATCATACCAAGTTGCGGGTCGACAGTTGACCAGCTTTGACCAAGCCGAATCTGACCGAGGCAGAACCTGAGCCGAGAAAACAAAACACCCGACAGGGTTCAGAACTGAACCGAGAATACCCTGCTGACCCGAACCTATACGAACCCGAAACTAATCAGTTTTGACCGAACAAGAAATCAAAACTGAAACAAAGCGCCAAACCAACTTGACCCGAGTCACTGGAATACAATAAAAGAAACAATCGGACATGTATCAAAAAGAACCAAATCACAACTGAAACGAAACTCGAATCAAAACTGACCTGAACAGAGACATGAGCCGAACTAAATCGAGCCCAAACTGAGCGGAGTCGAGGCCACACGTCGACTCGATGAAGACTGAATCGAAGCAAACCAAAACTGAATCGGAAACTAAGCTGAATCCAGATTCGAACCAAACTGATGTCGACCGGAACTCAAACCCGAGACCTTGACCCGCTGCTTTGTCTCATCCCGATATCCGAACAAAACTGAGTCGGCTGGCACAAGACCGAACCACCAACGAAACAGACTCGACCCAAACCGGAACTTGAAACAACCGACCGAAATCGAGTCGAATCGGGGCTGAGCGACTGTCGTCGCCGCTGGTTGTCGGAATCGGAGGTCGAGAGGAGCAGGTGTTTGATTGTTTGGGTTTGATTGAAGGAGACAAGAAGATGAACTCCTGTGTTTGTTTTATGAATCGCGAGAGAGAGAGAGGGAACAGGGATGGAGTGCGTGAAGATGCTGATGATAGTATGTCTTGTGCATCAATGGCCTTGTGTTTGTGTTGTTTTTGGAGTTGCAGACACAAGAGACAGGGAAAACACGTATAAGCGGCTGACCTTAAAGGGTGTTAGGGTTAGGTTGTAATCTAGTTTTAGGAAATACCATTCTAGTCCCTCAACTTGGAAAGATTTAAATAAATTAGCTAAATCAACTTGGTTATACGTATTTTCTAAAAGAACTAATATTTACAATTAAATTAACCGGGTTAGTTTGTATCCTTTCCTAACTTTAAAATGTAACGAGACCAACTAGATTATTATAAAAATAAATTTTTAAATAGTAAAATCAATTAATTTAATTAATTAAACCATGAATAAATACCCATTTTTATAACGAATTAGATTAAAGATCCAAGATTTTTCGACGATTAAAACGAAACGTCGAATACTAGGATACAAAGTTTCCAAAAATAGGAATATGAACAATGGATTCTAAATTTGGAAAGTTATGAAAACGCGGGGCGTTACAACTATTAAAGTTATATATAAGTTTATTTTTTAAGTTATACCTTAAAACATTCACCACCAGAAGTTTGGAACTCAGACTGGCTCATACCAAAAGAATCAGAAACATCAAGCTGTGAAATCATGAAAAGCAAACAACAAATAGTTCAACATATTTTAAACGGTTTTCAAAGTGCAACTATATATTAATAAAACAATCACTTACTTGGTCAATTTTAAATTTTTTGTTCAGCTTATCCAAGATGTCATCATCAGTCGTAACAAATGATATTCCATAATTCTCAACAACATTGACAATATTAAAGTCAGTTACTTTAATCACGAAAGCACACTTTAGGTTAACCAACGTTTCAAATTCAACTGGATATTCTCTTGGAAAATCATTTGTCTTCAATAACTATATTAAAAAAAATATATATAATGTGTCATCACAATAAATGTATAAAATTTAATTTATATAAATATAATGTATAACTAAATATAACCTCGTCCTGAATTGCTATAAGTTCCTTTGCAGTTTTCCCAACAAACTTCAACGCCTCATGGTCAAATAATGTAAGCGTCACAGTACCGGTTGAATCTTGAACGCGAACCGGTATTTTAAACCTTAAAAAACGGTATTTAAATAATTAACAAACATATGTGAATAGATAATATAGACGATCTACGTTGTTGTTGTTGTATGAACAATAATTAGAAGTATGACTAACAAACACTTTACCTGGACAGCGGGAAAACTTCTTTTCCATTACAATCCTTGTTAGAACATTGAAACAACTTCTCATCTCTAACATCACTTGTTCCATCATCCTTATCATAGGTTTCAAACTTTTGCTCAACTTTGGACTTGCAATAGTTACAGCCATCATAATACCACATCTTGTCCGAAGCGATTGCTACAATAGTTCCAACAACAACAACTTTCTTTGGCTGTTTAATATAATAATAGAAAAAAATTCATTAAAATGTTGTTAAAATATAAAATATAAAACATGAAATGTTAAGGAAAACCTCTAAGATTGATGCAAGATAAGCAATTGGTGAAAAAACATCATTCTTTAAAAATTCATCTTCGACAGAAGACATCATATATGACCCAGCATGGCTACTTGACTCAGTTGAAGCAGCAAGTTTTGCAAGATACCTAAAACACATTTTGAATAAACATAAATGTTTAATTAAAAATAATTACAAACAATACGTAAAGTTGATAAAATTTAAAAAATATGTTTAAATAATAACACTTACTTTTGCTTGAACGATTGCATGTCATCAAAATTGTCGTTAATGAAAAGTCGTGAACCATCAAAGTTATTAGAAAATCCCCATTTGCCTATTGTTAGGTAAAAATAAGTTAAACAATAAAAAAAATAGATACGAAGTAACAACATCTATTGACATTTGTTTGGTATAAAATGCACTATGAGTTAAATACCTTTGTATGTCTTAACAGCACCAAAATGGACAACAACGACAACATGTGCTTCACGTTTTTCACTAACCATGTAAGAATACATGTCCTTAGCGTAATCATCCCAAAGAGTTAAATCGATCTGAACATCTCTACAATAGAATATAAGAAAAAAAATATAAGTTTAAAAATTTTTTGTAAATTTTAAAGCATAAAATGGAAAAAAAAAATTAAACACAATTTATAATATGTATTACTCAAGATCTTGAAGCTTAAGATTCAAGTGTTTCCCTTTACTACCATCCTTTTTATTAGTCTCCTCGATGTTATAACACACACCAACATAACCAATGAAATCTAACAAAAATATAAAATACATGTCAGAGTATATGTAAGAACATAAAAAATCTAAAAAATCAGGAAACAAATATTATGGTATATAAAGATTGTAAATAAAAACTAAACATACCTACTGTCGTACCCTCTTTAATTTTCTGGGAAAGAACATCATTAAACTGAACAAAATTGAAAACGTACTGCGGACCTTCCCATATATTGCACTTTTCCACAAACGTATGATAATAAAAAGATAGCTTCTGATTGTTAGGAACAATCTTGAAAGATGCAGTGTTGGCAGCAAGAGATGGCCGTTTAATGATAAGGCATTCATCAACATTAAGATGCCTCTCAAACTTTGAAAATAGCTTATGCAAGCAAGAAGCTTGAATCTTGGTACCCTGTGTGTAAATACTGAATAACATGCAAAGGGTTTGTAAAAATGCAATCAAACTGAGCATAATTAAGACAGAAAAGATTAAATCATTAATTTACCTTTTCATCCATCAGTATCATATCTATACGATATGTCTCTCTTTCATTATCTCTCATCTTCTTCCTCCACAAACTAACAATTTTAACCTTGATAGTGTAGTTTGTGCTTAGAGCATCGATATCGTTCAGCAAGGTGATCTGAGCTTCGTTCTCCATTATAGCTAAGAAGAAATAAAATAAATGAATGGACTGTTGCAAAAATATTAGTTGGGCTTAAAAAGAAAACAAATGATCTATTTATATGAAATTAATAAAGTTAATATTTTTAGTATTATATTATCAATAATTCTAATCAAAATAAACATCCTTTTTAAAATAAACTAAATAAGGAAACGGTATAATTTATAATTATATAAAACGAATTAACATAAATTCAAATTTGTAAAAAACGGAAACTGTACATATTAAATATATAACTTCGAGTTCATATTACGAATTTAAAAATTATTTATAAATATTAAGCTAAAATTTTATATTTGTATCATATTTTCCATAATTCATAACCTTTACTAAAATATAAATAAAAGATTTTTTTACATTTTTTTGAATAATGAGTCTCCATAATTATAAGTTTGAAATTGCAAAGTAAGGACAAAATTTTATGATTAATCACTTGCAAATTAAGAAGGAAATTTTGAAATTTGCAACATACTAATTGACAGTTGACTTTCTATAATTAAAATGAATATAAAATAGGTTATTTATGTTAAATCTTATATAAAAACCTTATACTGAAACATGTCAAAACTATAATGAAAGGTTTAAAAATGACAATCATAGTGTTATCTATCTAATCTATATGTAGTACTAAAGGTTCATAATACTATCTTATAATAATAACAACACTATACTCTCTGTACATAAATGAAAAACAAAAAAGAAATAATGGGATCCAGATTATTTTAAATAATGTAAAATGCTTAGTTGGTTAACATAACATAGTGTTTGATATACTTTTTTGAAGAAATTTGTAACATCATTAGCATCAGTTAACGATTTATAAAATTTAATAAATAACTACTTAACACATAAATTAAACTTTCAACACATGACAAATGAGTGGTTAAAACCAAAGTTGTAATATGAAAAAATATAATAACTTGAAATTAAAAACCATAACGAATGTCAAAAACCAAAAAAACCATATAAAAAGTTAATATCTAACATATGAAATGCAAAAAACATGCCCTAAATGTCATATAACTAATGACTACGCCTAACGTAAGGTACAACTCGTTCAACAATCAACACCTGTTCATTTTCATCAAAACAATAGTCAACTCACGGACCTTAATTCTAGCAGCTTTCATGAACTTCTTCCAACTGGTAAACGCATATCGCCAACCTCCGCCGCTTTTTTTTTCACGTCTAGTACCGTTGGTAAATTGCTTTGGTGGATCCAGATGCATAAGCCTAACGGTGATATCTTTTAAACCTTCATCAAGTCTAGCCATCCGTGAAACAGGATCAGGAATCCTCTGTATTGTTGTAAAAATAAAATTAATAATAAATATGTTCTGTAAAAGAACAATGTTTATTAAGTAACAAAAAATTGTAAAACTTGTTTTTCAGAGGTTTGTAAAATGATATTAAAACTTACAAAATAACGTTCACCAGCCATACGAGTAAAACGACGAACACCACCATGTATTTCTTCATCAACTTCATTTTCAGCATCGATAGGTGCAACTTCAACCTGCAAATTAGATATACAACATGTATTACATTAACATATATAAAATATATAATTAAGTAACAAAATTTAAGTTACCTCATCGACATCCACATCAGGAAAAAAAATTTCAACGCCGTTTTTTCCAAAAATTTTTAAATGGAAAAAATGACCAAAACCTTTTGTAAATAACAAAATACAACCTGCCTTCAACTGTAACTGACAAACAATTACGTCAATACCAACGGTAAAACCAACTTTACCGTCAGACGTTTCAATGGCAACTTTAAACGTTTTGTTGTCTATAATTACAGTAGAAATTACATCATTTGAGGAATAATCATAAACTTTTGGCAGGATACATTCAGGAATGACCTGTGGGAATGATAAATCAATACAATAGGAAAAAAAATATAATTTATCAATACAATAGGAAAAAAAATATAATTTTATCTTACAGAAAAATGATATGATGGAGGGAGCAGATACGTCCAAAAAGAGCCACGACTAACCCCATCAACGAAAGATGTTAATTTAAACGTAGTAGAATCTACAGGATTAAATACTACCAAACAGCCTTTGGTTAGTCGCAAATGTTCTACAACTTTGGACCAACCATGGAAGAAGAATAACTTTCCTTTACAAAAGCTTAAAGAAACATTTAATAATCGGCCAACTTCAGTGTGTATCATAACATTTGTAGGGCCTTTATCAACACCCCATAGTTTGCACGCAGCATCATCTGGAATGGACTAATAAAACAAACAAATGCAAAATGAATTATAATTATAGTGAAAAGATATTAATGATACAATAATAATAAACAATATTTAATAATAAGTAAAAAAAATCTATGTAATAATTTATCATTTACCAGAATAAGTTCGTCTGCTACATTCATTAGCCTTAAGAACCAGGGTCCTTTGAAACTGATTTAAAAATGACGATGTTAATAAAGTGTAACATGTTAAGGTTAGTGTGAGGAAAAAAATTAATAAATGATAAAAAACTCAGATTGTACAAATGAAAGGTTACATAAAGTCACAAAATGAACAAAATAATACCTTGATGAACTTTCAGCCATATCAAAAACCTAAAAAAACACGTTAAATAAACAAACCATGAAATGATGAATTATTAAAATAAATATAATTGACAAAAAAAAAAATAATGTGAAGGACATGTTATAATAACATTCAATATGTAACAAACATCATAATAAGTATCTATTATTCCAAAATCTATAACAAATGGAGGAAACAGATGATATAAAAATTATGAAACATCATAATAATAAATCTTGTAACCAAATAATTTAAACCGAAAATTAACAACATTTAAAAAACCTACAAATATACAATCATATTATCCTATCGTCAAATACAGATAAAGTGACCTAAAAAATTGAGAAATTACATAAACATGTGAAAGAAAAACAAAATCATAAGAATTTCAATGACAATCAGAATCTGGGTTTGTATAACATAAACTTAAACAATACATAAGAGTTAAAAAATCATATAAACATAATCATACCAAATAAAATAATAAAATTCATAAAAAAAACTATATTCAATTACAATCGGATTCGGAGTTTCCTATAAACATCACATTCAGCATCAAAATAGGTTATAGGGTTTTGCATAAACTTCATTTTATATAACAAAACCATATTCTTAAAATCACTAAATCAAGCTATTTTACAATACCAAGAGGATTTATGCTTTTGAATGACATTCACAAAGTTATTAACAATCACAATCAAATAAAAGTTATTTTAAATCATTTCGAATAAAACTTAAGACAGATATTCATAACAATCAGAAGTAGGGTTTCATAAACAACATATTCTTTAACATAACAATAATTTTAAAAGACAAAAAATGAACATATTTTTCAATCCCAATCGGATTTAGAGTTAAATAAACATAAACATAGTTTACACACATTAAATAAAAGGAAGAACACATGAATAATGATTAAAGAATGAATATAAAAAAACCAACTTACAGGTTTATAGAGCGATATGTCAAATTCAGATATCGATTCAAGAAAAAGAAAATGTAGATGCAGACGGTGAAGAATGTAAAACCATCTATATATGTAAATACACTGAAGAAATACATTGTTATATGGAAACCGATGGTATTCTTGGAATAAGATTGGAGGGAAGTTGAAGAGTTGATTGGAACCATAACTGCAAAGGAAAGTAATTTTTTTAAAAAAATTTAACCGCAACCTAATTAAAGAAACAATGTATAATTACAGAAACATAATTAGAATTCCAAATTCATAAATTACCTTAAAAACATTACTCTGTTTATAGAAAAAAAAACATTTTTAAAAATAAATTAAACATATCTTTAAAGCAAATTTTAAAAAAAATGAAAACTGAATAATAAAGTAATAATATTTTATAAACACTGTTAATTTAATAAGAATAAGGCATAAGGCAGAATATATATATATCAAAAAACAAACAATATCAATTAAATTCAATTAAATATATTATCAATTAAAAAACGATATACCATAAAACATTCATAATATAGTATTAATTAAAAAAAAGTGAACAGAAAACATAAAATTATATATCATAAAGTTAAAAGAATATTAAAAAGAAAGTATAAGATTGAACTAACCTTTCTTGGTTGACGAATGATGGGATTCCGATTGTTATGACGGAGTTGGGGATTGACATGAAAAAAAAATCAAGCAAAATCAGTAACAGCGATAAATATGGTCGGATCTACAGAAATCAAGAAAAATCAATAACTTGGTTTTGTTTCAAACAAAAAACTACAAAAAACTCTGGTATATATTTTGGTTTATAAAAAAAGTAAACATATTGAATCGGTTAGATACAGGTTCATGTAACAAAAAGATACAGGTTCATGTAACAAAAAGAAACCCTCTGTTGTAACAACACATACAGGGTCAGTCAACATAGTTGAAATGATACAGGTTCATGTAACAAAAAGAAACCATCTGTTGTAGAAGCAACCAGTGAGAGAGATTTGATGGAATTTTTAAGAGGGGTCAGTGACATTGTTGAGGAGTGTAAGGAAATGATATCACTTAGCATTTCCTGACACTCCTCGACAACATCACCGACCCCTCAATGTTTCCAGCAAAACACTAACACTGGTTGCTTCTTCAATAGAGGGTTTCTTCTTATTACCTTGAACATGTAATATCTAAAATGTATTTGACACATCCTTTGTCTCTTCCTCTCTTCCTTAATAGCTAAAAACATGACAGATAGGCAAATCGAGGTCATCCTGTAATCTCCTTTGATACATAGTATAGATTCTGAAAACACTACATGGAATCAAAATCCACGAATTAGAACTGTAATTTGTAAATTTCTAAAATTAAGTAAACTACTACAAAAAGGTAATAAAATTATATAAAACAGATTAATTATTAAATTTATTAATCAAAGAATAACCGTAACCTATTTATATAAACAATGTCTAATTAAAGAAACAGACTTATAATTCAAATTTCAAAAATTAACCTTAAAAACAATAGTCTATTTATAGGAAAAAAATAAATTTTAAAAAGAAATTAAATGTTTCTTTAAAGCTAAATTGAACAAATGATAACTGAAAAAATAAAAGAATATGAACTTCAAAACATTTATTTATAATTTAATAAGAATAAAACACACTATATATATCAAAAAAAAAAAAAAACAATACCAAAAACATTTAAAAAATATGATAAACTAACCTCTGTTGCTTGACGAATGGTGGGATTCAGATTGTTATAACGGATGTAAGGAATCACATGAAAAAATACAACAACCAAAATCATTAACTGCGATAAATGTGGAATAGATGATTAAGAAAAACCCGGAAACTTGATTTTATACATAACGAAAATCAACAAACAACATCTGATGTAGATTTTGGTTTAAGAAAAAAATAAACATGTTCAATCTCTTAGATTAAAGATGTATACTACATAAACAACAGAGTAAAACAACATACCTTCAAGATTTATGGTCGGATCTACAAAATCAGAAAAAAAAAAAGTTAATAGAGTTAAAAAAAAATTAAACATGTTCAATCGCTTAGATTAAAGATGAATCCTACATAAACAACAGAGTAAAACAACATACCTTCAAGATATCTAGGCAGATCTACAAAAATCAGAAAAAAAAGTTAATAGAAGTAGAAAGAACAAAGATTCAACATACCTTTAAATACAAAGGAATAACATAAATTCAACATCAGATCTTCATTCGGAACATATAATAACAAAGATTTAAGTTGGATTTGGTGTACGGAATAACATAAAATCAACATCCGATCTTCATTCGGAACATATAATAACACAAAGATTTAAGTTCGATTTGGTGTATTTACCTTTGATCTTGATTCAATGTTGTAAATCCGGTGAGGAGATGGCGATTCTAGAAGAAAGAGAAGAGAGAAAAGAGTAAAGTTGTGGTAGGTATCTATGATTGTTATGACATTTCACATAGTTTTTATATGATCCGAATATATGCAGAAACAAAAGACCCGACCCAAAAAAAAAAACGGATCCCGCCTCTTTTGTATAGAAATCGTGAATGTAGAAACCAAAATGTGATTTCCCTCCTAAACTAAAATGCCACATCAGCCAAGATGGCCAAATACAAATGCCACCTAGCCCAAATCCATCTCATTTATATATATATATATATAGATTCAGAAGAAAATTCAATAAATCTGAAAAACCCCTCTATAAGAATTGAACCCAAAACCTAGTATTATTGGTAATTGTCTTAGATATGTTGTTTATCGGTTTGTAATATATTATTTGGATATCATATATTAATTTCCAAGAAGATTTTTATCTACCACAACGAAAAGGATTTTATAAAATCGTTAGATGTACCATGTACTTAAAAATAAATATGATGTTATCGTTAATGGTATAGGAGCAAACCGTATTATATAGTACCGATTAGGGATGAGTTTGGTATTAATATCGAAAATACTGATACTGAAAATTGTCAAATGTGGGTACCGGTATAAAAAATACTCGGTATGGTATGGTAGGTTACCAGTACGATACGGTATTTGAAGGTAAAAATCAGTAAAATATCGGTACGGTACTGAACCGAAAGTACTGATCCCAAAAACACCAAATAATTGGTACGGTACAAGTACCGGGCACCGAAGTGCTCATCCCTACTGTCAATAACAATGTTTAGAAAAATAAAAACCGAGTATCGTATTGTATATGTTTTGGTCGGCACCGATATTATGTGGTACTACTAAAGTCTTGAACCAATATCGTAGCGATGTCAAATTTGAGCTAAATTCAAAACCCAACGCCATATATTTGGTTGGTAGCGGTATCTAGTAGTACATTTCTCATACCTTACCTAAAATGTATAAACCTAATATTGATTGGATTTTAAAGCTTTTAGGGCCTCGAAAAAAATACCTGCATGCTCAATAAAAAATGGTCACATTATACCCACGCTCTCGCTTTCTAATCTCACATTGTTCCGTGTCATCAAACGATCGTTCAACGACAAGGAAATGACCATTTGTAATTCAGTGGGCCCATGATTTGATATCAGGTGTTCCAAACAACCGTTTGATTCAAGCTCAAACAACCGTTTGGCGAGAGTTAGAGTGTGAGATTAGAAAGCAAGGAGTGTGAGTATAGTCGACCCTATAAAAATGACACATCTACTAGAAAAAAATTAAAATAAAATGAGACAGGTGGAGTTTCCTATTCAACAAATCAAAATAAAGGGTAAATTACTTTTTGAGTCTCTGTGTTTTAGGGGTTTTAATCACTTGAGTCAAAAATCAAAATGTTTAACGCCCTGAGTCCCTATAGCCACTTTTCTTAACCTTTCGAGTCCAAATTTCTAACACAGTTAGAATTCTAGTGTTAAGTTTTGTTAAATGACCAAATTACCCCTACAATTAAAAAATAAAAAAACTAATTTATTTAAATTTTTCTCTCTCTCATTGTCTATATCTCTCTCAAACCATCAGATCTGCATCAATGGCCACCCTGCACAAATTCAAAATGTTAGCTACATAATGTGTGCTTTCGAGAGAAATTCACGTCCATCCACGATTCCACACACAAAATCATTAACCAATTTAAGTTCTTCGACCACTAAATGTGACCGATCGATTATGTTAGGGTTAAAATCCAATTAGATCTGTAAAAACCGTTAATTAGGTTTATCAATGGAGGTTGAAGTGGATCCTTCACTGGAGAATGTCTGTGTTGCGATGGAGTTTCGGGCGGGTGATGGTGAAGGTTTGTCGACGCTTCACCGGAGATTCACAGGATCAAAGGCGTCTCCATCTAGTGTTAAAGAAATTAAATCTAAGCTTCGAGATGCAGATCTTCGTCGTCAGGTTAGGGTTATTGGTTTGTTGTAGTTGGCCTAATTACTTGATTAAGAACATGTATAACGGCCAGATTAGGGCTAGAAGCTAGAATCCGAACCAAAACTTAATTAGTTCGAAATTATTACTTAAAAAACTATAGAGATGAAGTTTAATAGTTTTCAGGCCATGAATTTACGTTTTATTTGTTGTTGATGCCAAAGGGAATAGATGTATGTCGTTGAACCTCTTCATGAGATAGCCCTGCAACTTCTTCTTTTTGTGTCAATTGAGTTAATATCTTTACTCACTCTTAGATCTGTTTTTTATAATAACCATATTTTGGATGGTGGTGTTGGGGTTTCAGTTGGATGGTGGTGTTAGCAGCAGTGGGATGGTGGTGGTGGTGGGATGATGCGGTGGTGGTAGGATGTCTAGAGAGAGAGGGTGTGTGTGTCACATCCCAACCGATGGCGGAAACATCGGAGTGAGATGAAAACGAGATTGCAAGAGACTTCATAACACTATTAGTGACAATAATTAAATAATGGATTTCATTTCATATGTAAAAGTCAATTACAAAGGTTGGAATCAAATACAACAACTTGAAATACAAGAATGATAATACGATAAGAATACAAAATTTTAAATGTGTATCTAAGCATCCTACTATGTTCCATGCATGATCAACATCATCTCAAAACCTGCAACATGTTTTAAAAGCATAGTTCAATACAAAGATGTATTGGCGAGTATACAGGTTTTCATACATAGCATAAAAATAAGTTGTAAACAATTCCACATGGCAAGCTATGGAAACAAGATAAACAATAAAATTGGCATGTGTTTAACTAATCAAACCAATGATGAAACGCAATAAGCTCTTAACATAACCCAAAGTTTACAGGCGGTGCGTTAATCCTATAGCGCTATATATGTCAAGGATAGGCTCGTACGAAGTTAATGATAAGTCTAACACAAAACGTATAACCCCAAGTTTAAAGTATAAAGTAACAAGTATGCATGCATGTATAAGGAATGTTTGTGCAATTAAGAATAAAGTTTATGTAACACCCTGACTTTTGTGGAAGCGTATGCGTGTGATTTGATTGGTTCTCATTGCATTCGATTATAATAAACAACTATATGATCAAAATGATGTTCATCCATTCATAAAGTTCAAAACATTACAAACACCAGTCATTTAAGTTTCTAACAACACAACCTTTGATTAAGTTACAAACCAACAAAAGTGGATGACCTCTAAACTTGAAATTTACATCCAGAAACAACACCAGCGCCCAAGATCCAACTTGTTTCTTGAAATACATGTAATTTTGAAAACATCAACAAAAGTTGAGCGAGTTCATGCGTTTTGAATGAGTACTGACAAACTTGTAAACGTTTGAGAGACTCCTTTGAAAACAAATATAAAAAGCGTCTATGAACAGATCAATTAATGTTTTGCAAGGACATTAATGTATGTGAAGACATAGGGAGTACTCAATCCGAGTAGACAATTATCGGTGTTGAATCCCCTCGACTATGTCAAATCACCTTGACTGTGTCAAATTCCCTTGACCGTATCAAATCACCATGACTGTGTCAAATCCCCTTGACCGTTGTCGAATCACCTCGACTGGGACACTAAAGAACTCTAAGTGGTCACATAAGTACCATGAGTGGGGCTCGGCTGTACCCGTTAGATCTAACCTTTGTCCATGATTCTTATGAGAGTTATTGGCATTTCAGTTTTTAGCCTATGCTCACATGATCTAATAGTTCATTTCATAGCCAAATCATACCATTGAAACATATGTAACATGTATTTCACCCCCGAGAGTTATAAATCCGAAAACAGTTAAGAGAAAGGGGGGACATGAACTCACAAGTTTGCGTCCTGCTATCTCGTATGCTCAAAGGTCCTTCTATGAGTCGTACCACTACCTACACACGTGCCATGTTTTATTAGACGTTTAGGTCGTGTAACGACTCTTTGTCTTAGTTGTTTATTAAGACTTGTTTTGGAAATCTTGGTATATTTTGAGTTACATCATTGATGTATATTATAATGTTCCAAAGTATATAATTATTAGTAAAAATATTAATAATTCAACTTAAATTATATTTATCTCATTATTTGAAATATTGTCAAAATAATATATGTTTGCCTTAGTTCGCTTTGTAATTCTTTTCATGGATATTTCCCAAGTATGGGTATAATTATACTTGTGTATTTTGCCAAGTATTTGTGGTGTATTCCGGTGTGTATTTGTACGTACGAGAATACGTATTTTCTTGTATTCATTAAGTATTCCTATACTTAATTTTGTATTAAATTTTCCAGAATATTATTTTTAATCAAATAAAATCACAACTTCATATTCTTAAAATGTATGTATTTTAAGAGAACTTTTATAGGAGATTATCTACAATTCTTCCTTGGCAAAAATAATTATATTTCCATATAAACTTCAAAAATAATATATTTTTAAGTTTAGTTTAGAAAATATTCATAATTCCATTTTCCACCCAAAATAATATATTTTTGTTTTGTTTAAGAAAATATTTAGGGTAAATTACTTTTTGAGTCCCTGTGTTTTGGGTGTTTTAACTACTTGAGTCCAAAATCAAAATGTTTAACGCCCTGAGTCCCTATAAGCACTTTTCTTAACCATTTGAGTCCAATTTTTTAACTTCATCCACCAAGTCTGTTAGCTACAAGGGCAATTTAGTCATTTACACACAAAGTACAACTATTATATGCACAAAAGTATAATGAACAAGTATTTAATGCATAAGATTTTAATATTATATATAAAACTAATAACACACATTTCACACAGTAGTCACTGCGCGCACACACACTCTCTACTTCTCTAGACATACTAGCACCCTCCACCACCACACCCCCACTGCACCACCGTCGCACTACCGCCACCGCACCAACCATACTACCACCACCATCACAGCAACCCCATCACCATCACCACCACCACATCAACCACACCACCACCGCATCACACCAAACCCTAACGCCGCCACTGAAACCCTAACCATTGGTGAGTTCCACCGTCGTCACTATCAAATCTCATTTTTCCAGCTTTTAAACTCAAAAAGTTCAAATCAATTGATTGGATGAACTGCTTTGATTAGATTTGCTGTTGAAGTTTGCTTTTCAAATCAGAAAGTTTTTGGGGATGTGAAAGATTATAGATCTGGTTTTGGGGATTTTAGGGGGGGGGGGTGGTGATTCAGATATGGGGGGGGGGGCTGGTGATTCAGATGTGGTGTAACAGAATCATCTTTTCAAGAAGAAGAAGGCAAATGGTGTCCGGAATCTGTTTGGAGGTCAATGCCAGAACCAGATGGCTACCCCTCTTCCCCGGGTTCAGTCTTCCCCATGTTTCATTTTCTTCCCCATGGTTCAGTCTTCCACGCTACATAATTTCAGTAGGTCATTATAGCTTAGTTTCTTTATGTTGGGGGTAGAAGAATTGTGTTGTGAAGATCACATGGAGTTGAAGCTGCAGGGTTGAGAAGATGATGAAGAAAGGGATTTGGTACAGAGTGGTCGTCAAGTTGCTGTCACTGGGAGATGTTATTTGAGAGAGATAGAGACAAGGAAGAGAGAGAAATCTAAATAATTAGTTTTTTATTTTTAATTATAGGGGTAATTTGGTCATTTAACAAAACTTAACTACAAAATTCTAACTGTTTTAGAAAATTGGACTCAAATGGTTAAGAAAAATGCTTATAGGGACTCAGGGCGTTAAACATTTTGATTTTGGACTCAAGTAGTTAAAACACCCAAAACACAGGGACTCAAAAAGTAATTTACCATATATACACCTTTTCTTTATTCAAAAATAATGTATTTTCTACTTGACAAAGATATGATATATTTTTGGAACACTTGTAAGAATTATAATTTCCGTTCCTTTGGTTTCCAAAATACCTTTTAACTTATTTGTCAAAATATATATGAACTTAATTCTGGATTATGGATATGTAATCCATATGCCTTGTTCGGTTTGTCAATTATTCGGGCATAAATTATGTCACACCCCCAAAATACCACATGCGGAAACCCCCCGCGAGGCGTGTGACGTACCACGATACAAGCCACCAATCACACTGAACTCATAAATATATTTAAATAAAACTTTCATTCATTAACATAAAGTGTTACAAACGTTACATGTCATTCATTGTATACAGCGGAAGCATAACTCATTTGTTAAGTGTTTCGTAAACCATGTGTACATAAACCACTAAGCTTGTTTTGAGATTCCATGTATCTCGACACATGACCACTCCAGCATCCCAGACAGCAAGTCCCAATGATATAGTCCTACAACCTGCAAGCATGCCGACAAGTGTGTCAGACGACGCTGGTGAGTTCAAGTTTTGTTAACGTGTTTAGATACCAGTTACCAGATTAAAGCGTTTCACAGATTCGATGATTTGATTTGATGTTGTTATTAACTCGATTACCGCAATGGCTACAAGATGTATTTGCCCAACCCCAATGCCTCTATCAAAGCATTGGTCAAGTGGTAAGGTAATTAGTTCACGCCCGTCCTCCCCGGTACGGTGTGAGGGTGCCAAACCTAATAGCGCTATCAACTAATAACCTCGTTGCCTCCCCGGCAACTATCGGTAGATGTAAGGGGTCTTATATGATAGAACTGAGTATAATAACAAACATCCCAATAACCTGACATTCCTCCCCGGAACGTTACCCGATATCCCTCCCCGGGATGCATGCTTGGAAAAAAGAGTAGTGAACTCACCTTAGGTTTGCTCGGTAAGACTAATTACTTGTTTACAGTTGGTCAACCAAATCCTAATATGGTTACCATGTGACAGTTAGTTTTGTGTATACATAAATCACGTATCACATTATACAGGTAGTGAACAAGTAAAGCACATATCATCATACATGTCATACCAGTCAACCATGCTACTCATTAGTCTTTCATACATTCACATAACAGATGTTTGTGCCTCATACATGTTTGCATTACAAGTTGTTCACGTAGTCACACAAGAAAATTATCACATAACACACATCATACATTTCTTAGATCTCATGCGACTCATCAGTAAATCATACACAAAATCAGTTAATACGTATAACTGCATAAGTCATATAAATGTGCGGCCTAACGAGAAGTCCAGCCCAATTATTCAGCTTGTGCGACTAGGCTTACTTGTGCGACTGATACGAACTTGTGCGACTGGACCTACTTGTGCGATCCAGGTGTATGATTGCAGGATCACTTGTGCGATTCATGTAACCCCTTTAGACTTGTGCGACTCGTGTGTGTTGTGGGTTGTGCGATCCAACAATGCAGGCCCAATATGAATCGGACCAACAGTTCACCCAAGTCTAGTGTTGTGCGACTAGAGTGGGCTTGTGCGACTGACATAACCTTGTGCGATTATGTTGGGATTGAACCCTACCAGAGGAACAGATAATGTAAAGCCAAAACCTGATCACAACAGTGGATTCACAATAAGCAGCTGTTTACTCTAAGCTCTTCCCTTGACAGTGGTTACCTATCTGCTGATACACTCTAAGTACTGCTCAGAAGAACAACTGATGAACCAAACACTGATGAAACAACTAAAGACTGCTAAAAGACAAACACTGAGCTCTATTTACTGTTGTCTCTTAAGTACTGCTGAAGACTCAAGCTCTGCTCATTCAAAGACTGATCACCTTTTGAAGAAAGCACTGATGTTCAAACAATCAGTACTTAGATACAACAGTGGAACGTGAACAGTGTTAAACTTGTTTTGTATTTTATTATCAATCAGTTGTTAGACATCAGTAGTTTTGTATAGAACAGTGTTTATAGGTTGTTAGGCTGTTAGATGTCACTATCATGGTGACGTCAGCTGAGGTACATCAGTGGTTTGGTTTGCCTATAAATATGACAGTACTCTGTACTGTTATATTTGATTCGTTTTGAGAGAGTTCTTCTCCTCAATTCAATCCTTTCATCTTGTGCAACCAACTCTGGAGTATCAGGCTGAGGGGGAGTTTAGTTTGTAAGCTTGCATTGTAATCTTTTGCTTTGATTGTAATCTTTCGACTCTATGAAAAGCAAATGTTTATCAAACTATTTTCTCCTTTGATTGTGTTTACAAAGTTTGTTATTCATTACCACTGCACTTAAAACTACTCATATCCATTTGATTTGTTCAAACACCACAAACTAACACAATCATGAGAGCATCAGATCTTAACAATTGGTATCAGAGCCTGGACAGTTAAATTCGATCTAACAATCAATTTGACATAACAGTTCGGCTCAAAAATTCATTGATACTAAGGTTGGTTGCATTTTGTTGAAAAACAGAGTATCGAGTAAATCATGTTCAAAATGGATATTCAAAAACTCTGTATATCAACCAAGATGTCATATGACACACAAATTTCACACAACGGGTGAATTCATGCACAAGACACTCATGGTTTCCAGATCTGAAAATCTGGTTTGAGTAAACTATGAGATTATTTCCTATTTTCTAAATTGATTTCAATTGTTGATGTGTAATATGTGATGTTTTCATTAAATACTAAAGTGCAAACCTCATATTAACAAAACTTATGTTCGTAAAACATTGTTGTTTTGTTAACACAAAAAGAGGGAAATTAAAACTTTAGTCATTCAGATCTTATGTGTTGGAAACAGGTTGAGATCCTCAAAAGGAACAAATCAACTTTGTTAATAATACATCAAGAAAATCAGGGGTCAACATAGTCCGTATCATATGTAGTGTGAGATTCGTTGAAAAAGTTGTGCAAACATGACCAAGTCTCTCAAAACATTGCTGCAAAATGATTTCGGACTAATATTCACAAAAACTCTGAAGTATGTTTATCTCAAAACTTTTGAATTCAGAAGAAAAGGGTATAAACTTAAAACACTTAAGAGTCAAAGCTTGGGGTAATAATGGTCATTAAGCAACTGTTTTTTATCATTGGTTCAAGAAAGTTCAAGTGACATTAGTGTTTCCAGTGATTGAACTTATAAAAGGACTAGACAAATTTTTAAAATCATCACATAGTAACTAGATCTACAACAAGATCTCCAAAACTCATGTGTCCATGTGTCCTCATGTTTGCAATCTACTGACAAAGAAAATGGTACCAAACAGTGGTCAAAATGTTTTCAAAATATTCTACTATGGCAGTCAAACCACTGACCATTTTAATAAAACTTGAGAATGATATGATTATGTTTTCTATTGAAAGTTTACTAGAACCTTTTTGATGCTGTTCTCAGATAATTCTTTAAGATTTTTTATGAAGGATTTTCTCGAATAATCAGGATATATTATTCATTTTTTCTAGGAGTAATATATTTTGAACTTTTGTTTGTTTTTGTTGGCATTAGTTTCAATTACCTGTCAGGACATAGTACCTTATTTTTGTTGGTATTATTGTCCTCATGAATGGGTCAAAAGGGAATGGTACATGTTCAAGATCATGTCATACTCAGGTTTGCTCCAAATTTCTTATTAAAGGTTGATTGCTAACTGTGCTTGAATTACTAGGGTACTCATGTTTTAATTGAATATTAAACGAAAATGAGTTGCCTTAGCAAAAAGTTCTTATCATCTGGGGTACTAAACCACTGTTCTTCAAAATGGACATGTGGCAAAACCTTGAATGAAAATTCTCAAAACTGTTGCTGGAATACTTGTCCTTCAAATCTGTACCATTTACCCTAACCACTGTTTTGTTCCAACGTCTGATCTCTAAATACTGTCCACTGCTGAAAGTTAGCCTCTGATCCTTCATTATCTTGACAAGCACTGATATTCACAATCAGTGTCCTATCCACTGATATGCTATCCACTGATAGTAAAAATCATCCACTGTTCATAATTTTTACCGTTGTAACCACTGATGCTTGAAACGTTAGTGGCTCTTAAAACAACTGTTTTCCATCCTTCATCCATTTCATCAGTGTTTGACACGTGGTCAGTTTTTAGCCTTCAGATCATAATAACCGCTGCCACATCAGCGATCATTTTTCCCCCTAAATAAAACCCTGCCCTAAACCCCAAACAGGGTTTTACACTGTCGAATTGAATTCCAAAATTCTCTTCTCAAAGCAGTTTCCAACCCTTCTTCTCAAAATCTTCAAAATCATTCTTCGCTCTTCTCCGCAAAAATGACAAAATCAAATTCAAAATCAAAATCACAACCAAAATCAACATCACCTTCAAAAGAGGTCGCTCAAACGACCGAAGAATCCAATGAGATACCATACAAATCTCCTCATAATTATCTAGATTTGCTCACAAAACCTACCGATAACCACACTTTCGACTCCATCATTGATACATTATCTGCATCAAAGTACAAAACTTTGTTAACGGCAGATTCTCCCATCTATCTACAAATCCAGAACGAGTTTTGGAAAAAGGCGACACTTGAAAAACAAGACGATAAAGTCGTAGCCATTAACTCGTCGATACAGGATAAGGCGATCAAAATCACACCGCAGTCAATATCAGAAGTCTTCAAACTCGATGATCAGAATGGTAAAACTTCTTTTGACAAAAACGAGTTAAAAGCTGATTTTTTGTAAAGGGGTTATGCAGAACAATCTAAGGTAGATACCCTACAAAAGGGTTATTTCCCATCTGCACCCAGATTTTTGTTTCACACACTTTTGAGTTGTGTTTCTAATAAAACAACAACATTCAACGAAATACCATTAAAAATTCAATGCCTGGGTTACGCTATTTTGAATAATAAAAACTACAATTATTCCCAGGAGATCTTTAATGACATGGTGAAAAACGTTGAAAGGAAAGCATTTTTGCTGTTTCCAAGATTTTTAAGCTATTATTTCAAACAAAAATTTGAAAAAGAAACTGAAGATCTGCTTAAACAAGGTGCCTACTTTCAAATAAAAGGCTTAACAAAAGAAACATTTTCCAGAATGATGGCACCAATAAAAACAAAAGCAGGGGTACCTGAGCAGATTTTAGCGGTTACAACTGCTCCTCAGGTATCAGCTGCTGAGCCCACGCTCCAGGTGATCATGGCAGCACTACCACTGCTTTGAAACCCACACCTGAAATTACCAAAAAGACCAAAAGAAAACCATCCAGAAAACCCACCAAACCTAAGAAAAAGGCAACTCTGGAAGATGAGATCCCAGAGCAACTGCCTGTGACAACACAAATGTCACTACAAACCACTGCTGCTACTTCCTCACAGCAGTTGGAAGAAAGATCTCAACCTATGCCTAAAACTCCTCCTGCATCCTCACAAAAGGATCAGGTTGTAATCACAGGGACACCAAATTATGAAGCTCTGGATCCACTCGGATTCATCTTCCACAGTCCTGATCCCAAGGACATGTCTCTCTCAACACCTATACCCTCACCAATCATAATGCCACAATCCATGCTACCTTTGTTGCATGCAGCTGCTATAGCTCAGACACAAACCAGTTCCTCTCTATCACCTATCACTGAGAGTATACCCCCACAAGTGACTGGGTCTGATGCTACTACTCCTGCTATCCCAGCAATAATTGAGGAGGTTACACCCCCTGAGTTACAAGTAACTCTTGGTGGTAGTTCAAGTGGAGCAGCAACTACATCTGATGGATCAACACATCTTCAGTTGGACAGTTGTTTCATTAATAAGACTCCCTTGAGGGCAATTTCTTCAATAGCACCATCGGTAACCACCAGTGAGTTGATTTCAACCACTGGTACCATCAAAGGTCTATCAAGTGCTGAAGAAAGAAGTCCCCAGTACCAAGAACAAGGGGCATCAATGGATGATTTTTGGGACTCTGTTCCTAAGTCACACATTGATACAACCACCACTGGTGGGGACTCAGATGATCCTACAAATGTAGGTGATGATTCAAAATATCAGAAATTGACGGAAAGAGTTGAAAAACTTGAAGATTCAGTTGCTGAAATTAAAGATATGGTGCAAGAAATTTTAAAAGCTCAAAAAGCACAAGCCACTGCTGTTCCACCTCAAGAACTTGCTCCACCACAAGCATATGCTGCAAATGAGCTCTGGAATATCTTTCAACCCCTACTTGAACACCAAAAGCAGATGGCTGATCAGCAGCATGAAACACATGTAAAAATGTTGACAAATATGGTGGAGTCAAGATTCAAAGATACTCAAGCAGATATCAAGGCTATAAAGGCCAGCATTCAAAAGACTGCCCATGGTGAAAAGGTTCCCTCCACTATCCTGTTTATGGATAACCCCCTGGCAGATAATGCCAAAAAGGGGGAGAATGTCAAGAAGATGAAGAAAAAGGGAATTGAAGATGGTCTGTATGTTGAACCAGAATAAGCAAAACAGCCATCCAAACCACCTCAAACCTCAAAATCTTCCACTTCAATTCAAACAGCTGATACATCAGTAGTTACAAAAACTACTGTCAGTAGCCAAAAAGCTACCATTTCATCAACACACACACCTTCAACACAAACCACTGCCATCTCATCTCAAACCACTGATCCACCAATGGCATCATCAGCCTCTCCTACATTAAAAAGGAGAAGGATTTTCACCCCTGATAATGAGTCATCACCACCATCAAAAACTACTTCACCTCTTCCAACCCCTGCTCAAAAGCTGAAGACATCTGCTGATACATCAGTAGTTGAAATGACAACAGCAGTTGAGACACCAGTTGTTTCAACAGTTGTTAGTCAACTATCCACCACTGCTCTAACCTTTCCTATACCACAACCAAAGCTCTTTAGTAGAAAAAGAAAGCCAATCTCTGCCGATGAAGGGATACATGATCCAAATGCTGCAAAATATCCACTGGAACTTGAAGCTATCAAAAATGAGATGAGGCAATTCTATACAGAAGAGGATCCTTCAAAAAGAAGATTCTCCTCACTCATAGGCTACATGGCACCAGAAGATATGGATGATTATCTCAAGATCAAGGCAAGGCAAGCCAAAGTGAAAGCTAAGGTTGACAGTGAAAGTGAAGGTCTGAGTAACGAAGGCATTGCTAAAAGACTGGAGTTCTACTTCACAAAAGTAAAGCAGATAGAAGAGTTTGCACAAGAGCTACTCAAAGAAAAGGCTGATCAAAAGAAAAGGTTAAGAGAACAATATCTAGCCTACATCATTAAAGAGAAATTCTATCCTGCTGAAGAACAACAGTTTAAAGAATGGCCATTAGTTGCCTTAAAGCATGAGGCAGAAAGGATTCAAAGAATCAAGAATGATCCTACAAAAAGGAAAAATGCTCCAAACTGGAGCAAATACAAAAAGCTCATTGCTGACCTCACTGCTGAGTACAAAGGAAAGAAAAAGGACCCGGTAGATGCAAAAGTGGACACTGCAACTGCCATATCAAAATGGTCAAAGCAGCAAACGGATGAAGCCTATGAAAGGCTGAAGAAAAGGAAGATAACTGTATCAAGAACTTCAAAGAAGCGTGAACAAATGATGAAGCTTGAACAGCAGATAGAAAACCTCAAAACACTGTTCCGGACTACTCTTGTGACAAACCAAGAAGAAGGAAAACAGCTGACCAGTGAAGAGGTAAAAGAAAAAGAAGTTGAGTACTTCAAAGAAACCATCATGAAAATGGGTCTAAAAGAAGAGAACTCGGAAAAACTTCAAAACCTTTTTAAGAAGGTATTGACAAAGCCTGCATCACCATCTGCTTCAAAAGTTTCAGACATTGGGCCAGATCAACAAAAGAGACAGGAGCAGATAGAACAAGAAACTGCAGAAGACATAGATGCTGCTAACAATGTTATTGAAATGGCCTTCAAAAGAATGTCTGAAAGTCTGCAAGTCTTCTCAAGGCCAATATCTCAAAGCTCATCTACAAATAAATCTCTCCCAAGAAACCCATTGGGTTCGAAAGTACTAAAGTGGATGTCTGATCAAAAGACCCACGTATTGACCTTGGTCAGATCCAATGGTGAAGTGAAGTACATATCAAGGAAAGAAACACTAGGCCTTAGTGTTGAAGATTTGCAGGATCTCCTTGAACTTACACTGTGCCGGGATGAAGATGACACAAGTTCCAAAGAATTTGAAGAAGAGTTCAAAAGAAAAGTAAGGGAACTTCTGATGAGTAATAAAGATCCAGAATAATGACAGGTTTTGGCATTATCTGTTCCAGGGGGAGATTGTTGGGATTGAACCCTACCAGAGGAACAGATAATGTAAAGCCAAAACCTGATCACAACAGTGGATTCACAATAAGCAGCTGTTTACTCTAAGCTCTTCCCTTGACAGTGGTTACCTATCTGCTGATACACTCTAAGTACTGCTCAGAAGAACAACTAATGAACCAAACACTGATGAAACAACTAAAGACTGCTAAAAGACAAACACTGAGCTCTATTTACTGCTGTCTCTTAAGTACTGCTGAAGACTCAAGCTCTGCTCATTCAAAGACTGATCACCTTTTGAAGAAAGCACTGATGTTCAAACAATCAGTACTTAGGCTACAACAGTGGAACGTGAACAGTGTTAAACTTGTTTTGTATTTTATTATCAATCAGTTGTTAGACATCAGTAGTTTTGTATAGAACAGTGTTTATAGGTTGTTAGGCTGTTAGTTGTCACTATCATGGTGACGTCAGCTGAGGTACATCAGTGGTTTGGTTTGCCTATAAATATGACAGTACTCTGTACTGTTATATTTGATTCGTTTTGAGAGAGTTCTTCTCCTCAATTCAATCCTTTCATCTTGTGCAACCAACTCTGGAGTATCAGGCTGAGGGGGAGTTTAGTTTGTAAGCTTGCATTGTAATCTTTTGCTTTGATTGTAATCTTTCGACTCTATGAAAAGCAAATGTTTATCAAACTATTTTCTCCTTTGATTGTGTTCACAAAGTTTGTTATTCATTACCACTGCACTTAAAACTACTCATATCCATTTGATTTGTTCAAACACCACAAACTAACACAATCATGAGAGCATCGGATCTTAACAGATTAGCACCACATGTGCAAGTATGTGACTTATTCTAGAACATAGATTCAATTTTTGGTAATCATGCCAATCAGTTACAAAAGTCAAACAACTTTCCACGTATTCATGAAACCTCTAATCAACATTAATTCATTAACATAGTTACAAGCAATCATTCACTCGGATCAAAGCATCACCGTCAACATCTAAACAAATCTGACATTCATCATAATCATGTGACTTTATTATTGTAACAATCATTCAAATCGAATCAATCCCAATACACCATATACGAAACTGTTTCCTTAGACAATCATCCTCATCGAATTATTAACAAAACTTTAGCACAAGATCAACATTCAATCGGATCAAACAATACAATCCTCTATGTTCAAATCTACTACTAAACTCGGTTCACTAGTTCATAGTTTCAACAATTTCATCCGATTCTGTTATATACATGAATCTTAACATTAAACAATCATCACAAACAATCAAACTCATGGCAATCGTTATCATCAAGCATCACTAATTACCAAGTAATAACACAATCGGTCACAACAACGAAAGGTTCATTTACAAGGATGATAACTAACCAAAGGATTGAGTGTACGAGGGTGCTCAGATGAACGAAGAGGAGAGCTTCGGATGAAAACTTCTGCCGTCGAACTGTGGGGGAGATGGAGACGTCGCCGTCCAGTGGTAGAGGGGATTAGGGTTTGCAAATGATGAGAGAAACTAATTGTGTGCAAACTCCTCATGCATGCCCGTACAAAAGACTAAGTGGGGCTCGGTTTGGGCTTCGAGAATAGTTTGGGCCGAACAGAATATGTGGGCCGAGTTTTAAAAGACACCGAGACTAGATCGTGCGTCCAAACTACTTTCTGAATGTTCCTCTCATTTAATAAAGCATTCACTCGATTAAACATACTAAGGTGTAACAATACAAGTCTGAGATCATGGAAACGGATAGCCCTAGTCTCAAAAGTTTGGGTTGTCACAAATTATATATTTGTTTTCTTGGAATTTTGGTAATATTTTGTATTACAATTTTTTTGGTATTTTGGTAAGTTATATTATTTTCAAGTCCTAAAATAATATAACTAATACACATAATATACAAGTAATCACACAAATTGTGACATCTAAATATATACTTCCCTAAAGGATTAGGTTCAAGAGTGAACACTAGTGTAGCTGGCGAACTGAGTGAACTAATCCTGGCCATACACGTGTGTAGATCAATGGCCAGGATTTGATGTTGAAATACACTAGTGTATTTTATAATTTGATGATGAAATTTTATTCTCAGTGCGTGTGATTAAGGAATCTACGACAATATTAATAGGTTTATGAACGTCAATGGTTGTTAAACACTAAAAGTAATTTCACCAATTAAAACGAGTTTCCATTGCTGGTTAAACAACTAAAAGTGATTTTATTAATAGGTTTATGAATGTTGTTTCAAGGTCTACAGCTGAGGCTGGTACAAGGTAATGTGCTCAGCCACCTGTGAAGTTATGTGGGTTTTGAATGTGTTACAAGAGTTAAAAGTTAAGTGTAAATTACTTGCGAAACTGTTTTGTGATAGCATATATCTATTTCTTTAAACCCAGTTTTCCATGAAAGAACAAAACACTTTGAATTAGTTATATTAGGCCTGTTGATATTATTTATATCTGATGGGCTGTTGGGCCGGTTGTGATAGTTGTTATATTGGTTGTTGTGGTCCAAGTGTTAAATGTGTGCAAGATATATAGTTGAAGGGCTTTCTGGTTACTTATGGTATTTACAAGGTGCAAACTGAAGTATTGCAAGGACTAGAATGTAACTTTGTTAGATGCCGGTATATAAAGAAGAGAGAGTGTGGAGCTGGTCATTAATCACTGATATTTTCTAGGGTTTCTTACTTCTCTCTGTATTCGTTCATCTTCTCTGTTGATCTCATTGTTGGTGAGATCACAGTTGTTTAAGAGATCTTGTGATATCAGTGTTTGTTTTGTTGTATTGTTGGTTGATCATTCAACAAATTATGCTAATCTGTTGTCACACCCCGATATTTCCACATATTTCCGGTGGGCCCGATGGGGATTATCGTGACGTAGTTGATATCATCATAGACAATTAACACAATTTTAGCACAACGGAAGGCTAGAAGTTAATTACTATTACAACCCATAATGTTCAAAGTTCAAAACAAAAGAATATACCGACGGATTGTAATAGAGATCCACAGGCGGACCATAAAACGAATACATAAAACTGAGTTCAACAGACTTCAGGCATCTAGGGATTTGCAAGATCCTCTTATTTATGCCAAGTAGCTCCAGCCTAGTTATGAGAGGTACTTGTTACTTAGTCTTTGGAAAATACATCAGTTTTCTCTGGTAAATACAATTAACTGACTCTTTTGAAAAGAGTTTATGAAAATTGGTTTAGGCGCACAAGGCACAAAATCATTTATAACTTGGGACAATTTCATTTAAAAATCTTGTATACATGTTTACATGTTTGTCATACAATTGGGGCCGGTATGGAAGCCGGTCATGATTAACCGACTCACCACTTATAAAACCCACAAAGGAGTTATCCCCAACTTGTGGGTAATTTAGCATTTTGCATCTGTCAGGTGTATGCCTACACCCCGTGCATAGGTCGTGGCCATTAATTACTTAAATGAGCCGAGGATATCCAGGACACGGTCGTTAACCCCCAATGTTTATGTTATCAAACAAAACAGATTAAAACAGGTTATGCGGATTTATTAAATCACAATCCGACTAAATAATCCCATACCCGACCAAGCGGTAATAATTTACCGTATCCCAAGCCCGTATAGGGAGAATAAGTTAAAAGTATTTACCTGAGTTAGTATGCAAGTAAATGCTACTCAGCCGTATATTCTTAAGACCTTATGCAAATATATTCTACTGAAGCTACTTAATTTGTAAGGAAGGTTTTATAAACCTATTAGGATAGTAACGGTCTTATTTAAGTCGAAGATTTAGACCGGTTAGTTATAAAGATGGTTTACGGCTTGAAACGCTAGATTAAGCGGAGACCAGAATGGAATGTGATTTAGACCCGACAAGTTTGAATACTTGTTTAATATGGGTAAACTAAACACATTCTGGATTTTGAAGTTTAGATGATAAGGTTAAACCCATTTCGGCTAATTTATGTAAACTAGTTACATAAATCGAACCGAACGCGTATTAACATAACGGGTAACCAGTTGAACCATATACAAGTTCCATATATTATTATGCTTGAAATATGTTAAGACATCATTAGGATGTCAACACATATGCCCAAAAAGAATCTAAAACCGAATTAAGCCCCATAAGGACATTTTGGTCATTTTAAGATTTATGAAGGAGATTTATAGGTAAAATGATGTTCTAGTCAAAACATTCTGTAAAAATATTTATTTTATGATGTTATAACAGTAGGATATCATACATATGTGTGGTTTACCATTTATGGCCAAACTATGCCCCGAAAGGGTATTTTGGTCATTTCACATATCCTTTTAAGGACATAATTCAAAGTCTGAGTTCATGACTTATACCTACTGTATAAATATTAAAAATTATTTATAAATTCAGTAGGTAACAAGTCTTGGGTGCTAAATATGGTTTTAAACCATACTATGCACCTAATTAGCGTAAAAGTCGATAATTGACGGTATTTGCAAAGTTTATGTGATTCTGAGATCTTGACCAGCCTTGGATGGTCAAAATATTTTACTTTTCATATTAGATCAGCAGAAAAAGGTTTTGCATGTTAAGCATATGTAAAACACATTTTATTTGCAAAAATGGCATTATCGTCAATTATAGAACTTATACAAGAACTCATTGCTGTAGTCAATATATAATCTGAACTAACATTCCAAAAATCCTTAAAAATAATATCACAACAGTAGGTAATGAATTTAGAATCAAATTTATGTTTTAAACTTGATTTACATGCTTAAGGGTACTTTAGTCCTTTAAAAAGCATTATTTTCGATAAATTGCATATTATCAATTTGAGACCAGAATGTAGTGTTAAAATATTTTAGACATGTTTAGAAATCCGTACCCAACTCATTTGTATGTTCATTTATTCAAAAATCATATTTTTAGACTATAAGGGCATATTGGTCAACAATAAGCATAATAAGTGAAACATGCATATAATTCAAAATAATTAGTGACCAGATAATATAACCTCAGAGGGTTATACTACAACATTATATGGTCACAATGAAAACTTAAAACATAAAGGAATTAAGCTTAATCGGGCCAGAACTGAAAGTCAAAGCAAAAGTCAAGTTTTTGCGACTTTCGGTTGCGAACCGAGCCCTATAAGTAGCTCTGCTATTTGTGGGACTTACTGGGTATGGTTGTTGTTGTTGTTGTGGTTGCGAACCGAGCTTAAACTCAAAATTGTCGGGTTGAACATGTTTAAACATGTTCTAATAATATGATTTATTATTAGTTTTGATTATTATTTACAAATCTGTCCTGTTTGACTTTTTGGTTAATTACTTTGACCCGACAATTAACTAAGTAAACGTGATAATTAGGAGGTGCCCTTTTGAGGGATTAACACCTATCTATTTATGATCACGTAGCCACATTCATCTCGAACAATGGCTGGACCATTTAGGTCTAAACCGAAGGTCAAAGCCGTTTTGCGGCAACTTTGACTTTTGGTCTTTAAACATAGAAAACTTAACTAAAGTGGCTAAGGACACTTACAAAGGGTCCTAGATTCAAACTTATAACTAGAGATAGCTTCCTTTTTTATCAGGAACCTCAGAAGATTGAGAAAGAAGGGATTTTTGATATGAGCAAATAAATAAGGCAACTTGAACTTCTATTTATAGTTGAGGAGGATGATTCAAGATCAAGTCAGGTGTTAAGGGGTGTTCAGAGATCATCACAGGTGTCCTAGCTGGTTCCTAAAACTATCAAAGAGCTCCTGGTATCGAGTTTTGTGAGTTTAAGTCGGTTATGGTGAAAACCTGCAGCTGTCCAAAATTTTCTACCCAGATACAGGCTTTACGGACCGTAAGCCTGACTCTTTACGGTCCGTAACCGCATTTGAATTGTATCGCCCAGGTACAGTCCTTACGGACCGTAAGCCTGAACCCTTGCGGTCCGTAAGCGATTGATCAGAGAACTAGAAATTTGAAACTTTTCATATTTGACCCCTCAACTTTCATATTCAATATTAATCATTCCCGAGAGCATGTTTTTAATATTGTAAAGCATCGGGTTTGGTAAAAGGTCACTCAGAGGCATAAATTAGCATATTGACACTTTTAGTCCCTCCGCATACGTATTTACGTCGATTGACAACTTTAGTCCTTCAAGACTAATCTTTCACACATTTAGGGTTTAGGGCACGTGTCTTTATATAATTGGACACGATTTTTACAAGGTGTTACATCTGTTGAATCTGATCATTGTATATCTCAGATCTCATAATATTGAGATCTAGGGTTTGGTTGGGTCTTTTTCTAGATTGGTTAACTAATAAAAGTTGTCACTTGTTTTGTCGCTATTTCTGTTGTTCATCTTGTTTGTATTAGATCCATACCATTTTACAGTTCACATGTGATTGTGTTATGTAAAATGGCTGAGCTACATACTGCATACACACAGTGTCGGTGTCAAATTGTCAATGAACACCATTCTTTTTCACGTATAGAACATATAATGGTCAACCAACACCATTCTTTTACTCGATTAATAAAATATATAATTGTTTTACCAAATAAAAATATAGTTTAGTAATTAAGTCCAATTTCTTAATTCCAATTAAAACGTAGCCCATATTAACGAATCATAAGCCCATTTTCTTTATTTACCCAATTCTTCCAATTATTAACCTAACGTAAAAATAAGCTGCCCAAATGGTTGAGTTGTTCTATTGGCGATTGACTATCGAATATCAAGAACTATAGTCGATCGTACGAGGGTTGATTGAGCATTTGAACAAGGGTCAAAATTCAACGTGGAATCAAGTGATTAGCCTATTAAAGCTTCAAACACGAGTAAAGGTTAGTTTCTTACGTTCTTTCTTATCTTTTGTTATTCTTGAAGCTTAAAATTCAATGTGGAATCAAGTGATTAGCCTATTAAAGCTTGAAACACGAGTAAAGGTTCGTTTCTTACTTTCTTTCTTATCTTTTGTTATTCTTGAAGCTTAAAATTTAACGTGGAATCAAGTGATTAGCCTATTAAAGCTTGAAACACGAGTAAAGGTTCGTTTCTTACTTTCTTTCTTATCTTTTGTTATTCTTGAAGCTTAAAATTGAAATTAGATTTGCTTATGTGATTGTACATTTGGTTATAATTAGATGTCTTTATGATTGTAGACTTGATTAAAGTTATTTTTTTATTACTTGATGTTTTAGGTTTTTAGGGTTTAATTATTGAAAACTTTTATTTTGGTATTGCCTTTTTATTATATACCTGTCTTGATCCAAAAATTTAACCCCATGTTACAATTTTGAATACCAAAAAAAACCGACATCATAGAAAAAGAAATTTCTAACTCTTTCCACTAATTAAGTAATTATAGTGATTTGTGTTGAAGAAATACTAAAATTATATTAACAATTAGATTAAAGAAAAAATTCTTTTCTTGACCGGTGGATGAGAACTTTTACACTTAATCTCTTACGCTATGTTCCCGAGTTAACTTAACGTGGGAAAAGAAAAGAAAATAAAAGTTAGAAAGGAAAGGATGAGAAAGGAAAAAAAAAGATGTCTCTCTCCCCATTTCCTTCCAAATCGGAAGGATAAAAAATTAAAGAATTTAGCCTACTTTTCCTTTCATTTCCTTCCTTAAATGAAACTCGGGAACACGACATGTTTTATTTTCCTTTCTTTTCCTTTCGTAAATGAAACTCTGGAACACAATATATTTTTACTTTCTTTTTGTTTCTTTTCCTTTCCTTTCATTACTAAACTCTGGAACATAGTGTTAGGGTGGAGGGTATAACCCTCGGGGACATGTGCGGGGAATGAGTCACCGCTCGGTGACTATACCGGGTGTTTGAACATGTGCGGTGACCAAGAGAGAGGCATCCAAAATCGGTGAACTCTCACCGAACATGATTGAGTGTGATTGAGAGGAGAGGAGAGAGGAGAGAGAGAGAGAGAGAGGAGGGACCAATCATGTTTTTTTTTTTTTTTTAATTGAGGGGTGTTTGACTATACCTAGTGATTGAGTGTAAAATGAGGAGTAGAATGGGGAGTTGACATGGCATAATACTATTGGGTAGGATTTCACTCAAACACCCTAACTTGTTTGACTATACCCTCCACCCTTAGACCATGGGGTATGGTGGGGGCTTGGGTTGGACATTTGGTGACACGTGGATCTTAAATATTAAAAACCCAAAGCCAAGTTTTTTAGCGGTATGGTGGGGCTTGGGTTGGGCGTGGCTGGGCGGCGTGGCCTAGCCACATCCACATTTTTTTATATATATATTTTTTTATAACTAAATAAAAAATAAACATACATATTTTTTTTAAAATACATAAACATACATAATAATTATCAAAATAAAAAACAGTCATTCTTCGTCGTCTTCGTCGGTTTCGAACCCAGGAATTGTTGAAACATGTTCCACCAAATCAGCTCGAAGGTTCTGATGTATATCCCTTGACTTTATTAAAAATTCATTTGCCGCTTTATCTTCGTCTGTTACGTTACCTTGTTGGGGGTCATCGTCATCGTAGTAGGTAACCACCGCTCTACCTTCATCCTCCAAAATCATGTTGTGAAGAATGATACATGTGTACATCACGTTACCAATCTGATCCTTGTCCCATAGTCGACAAGGCATTGCCAATATTCGCCACCTTTTCTTCAAAACACCGAATGCTCGCTCGACGTCTTTACGTGCAGCCATCTGGACCCTGTTAAACTTTAATCTCTTTGGATCTGTGGTACCGTGTCTTGTGAACGATTTATAAAGGAAATTTTTTTTTTTAAAAGTAGCCTCCAACGGCTACCCCAACGGCTACTTTTAATGGGCCAATCACAATCCGCCAACTCACCTTGCTCCCCCGCCCCACGCCCTGCTTGAAAGCCAAACCCCAAGGGGCCACGCCCCAACCCAAGCCCACCCGTGGTGGTCACTTGGGCGTTTTACCCCAACCCACGCCCAAACCCCCGCCCCATACCCCACGGCCTTAAGCAGTTTTTGACTTTTTTAGATAAGTGGATCAAACTGAGATTGCAATGTACACGTGTCTTGACTCCTGATCATACACACAAAGTATGTGTACTTCACATGTTTTATTCTGTACATGTTCTGTTCCCGGTTTCATAATACCTTTTCGATAACTTCTCCTGTTTTATTTCTAGTTTCATACGTACCTTTTGGATACCGTGTACTGAATTTACAAAGTATGTTATTTAATTATCTAAAATTAGATTTGTTTAAAAATACTAGATACTATCTTGAATATATTCATTTAATTAGATTCGATAAGTGTTTATTTAATAATTATTTGATACTGAAGTATTTATTCTTTTTGCCTTCAATACATTTGGTTTCTTTGCTTTCAAAGCTATCGGTTTCCTGGATAGAGCAGATGGTCGTGCATGTCAAGGAACCAAACTTTTGTTTTCGGTAGGATCGGATTTGCTATTCAAAATAGGGCTGCGACGCAACTTGTTGTCCGTTTACATGTCATACTAATGTAAATTTTCCTATGGAAGCATTTAAATTAATTTAACTATTATGTTATTTTAGTGATTATATAAACAACAAAGATATAGATATATATTTATATGTTAATTTTTTTTAAGAAAGAGTAATTTGCACACTCTTTAAACATACACTTAAACTCAATTAGATCTACACCTAGTTATTATATCGATCGAAAAGGAGATTGTTTGGATAGACCTTCCACCAGTGACGGATCTAGAAGAAAAATTTAGAGGTATACTAAAAAACTTTTTTAGACCTAGGGTATCCTGATACATATGAAACAGAGAAGAAAAAAAATTACATTAATTTTGCACTTCGTCGACAACGTTTAGGGTAGCCCGGGCTACCCTTACCTTCTTCATAGACCCGCCAATGCCTTCCACTGCAGTAAAGTTGATCTGCGACATGTATCGTTGGGATAGAAACCCCCCCCCCCCCCCACTACAGCGACATGACGTCGTAGGCCTTGTTTCAGATTTTAAGGAATTGTAAACATATCCTAACGACTTGTCGTCGGCATAGTGCTAGGTTATACAAAAACTATTTTTACTTTTTTTTTCCAACTGTGTTCATATATCGGAAAATTAAAAATAAAAGAACAAAACAATACCGGCGGCATTGTTGTCGCTGTAGCCCTTAAATAGTCGCACTCATCAATCGACGGTTTCAACCAACACAAGCTATCGGTCAATAATTTCCATCAATGATCACGCCCCTAGTTTCGACTTATGTAAGCCGATGTTCCTGACTGCATTCGACCACAACCAGCTAGCCAAACAGAAATAGAGCTCTATATCGAATATTTATTCCATACTAATTTCTCTATATCAAAAATCGATAAAATCTCATGAACTTGATCAGTTACAGAATGGTTCAAAAGGGTGTTGGTTCACAAATAAATGTACGTATATGTCCAAATTATTATACATTTATTTAACATTTTTCTGATTTTGTAACATTTCAACTCGACAGACAATTATTTACAAAAGAAAGCCAAACTCTCTCTAGTGTACTAGTACTAGAATTTTGGAAAATGAAATAAATAAATACCGTTACTAGTCTGTTTTCTCAGCCTTCGGAATATCTTCAACCTTGTCTACAATCTCAACAGGAATAACTGGAATTGAATCCCACCATCCCTGCAATTTCCGGTTCCCCATGTCGTTCTTGTTAACGCGCTTCGCGAGCTTTGATGTTGCCGCAAACATCAACACCACGAGGGCCATAATTATATACTTCAGAGGAATAACTGCCAATACAATCGCGACCCCGGTCATTGCTGTAATCGCCATATCCGTGTGCTGCAACCAATATTAACCTCAAAAGATCATATATGACATACACATCAACTATCTCAACTGATACGATTTTATCTCTATCGACTTAAACGGATAAATGAAAATAACTTGATAGAAGACGCACACAGATTGCAAGGTTCATAAAATGTCCTATATCGTTTTGTTAATAATAGTACGATACGTACGCTTTTGACAAACATCAGCGCGTTGTAATAACATACCTTGGGGGCATTGGACAACAATATTGACCATATTTTCAGAATCGCGATGTTTGCCAACTGCATGATGTTGTACACAGTGTTGAGTCCGTGTTGCGCTGAAACTATGCTCTCCATTGTTGTTTGATCCGAAGCAGTGCACACGACAAATTTGGTTTTCTTGCCTACTCCGTGTCGTCTTGCCCAAATCATCATTGTAACAACCCACATTAAAAGCACCGCCATCGCCTTGCCAACCCACTCTCTGCAAGCATGCTAACTTATTACATCTTTATAGAGGTATTAATTTTCTTATAGTTGTTTATATCCAAAGATTAATAATTAAGATGTTTATATTCCATAACAACTTACTTGTATACAACTAGGAGAGTTAAGCCGATCACTGTGAGTGTGGATGCTGGTCTTTCCCACTGGATAACCTCTTGAAACCATGGCCATATACTTTTTAATGGCTTCACCAACTCCTGAATAACGATATCAATGTAGCGGCGTCATAACCTTTTATATGTTACATATGTCTATAAGTAGATACGAAGGCACGCGATGCAATTTGCGCGCGTTCTTATCTACATGGTTCAGGGAAAACAATGTATTTTTTTGTCACATTGTTCAAACTTACAAACATGTTAACAGAACGTTATGAAAATTTTCACGCTTATAATTGTAGAAGAAAAGAACTAATAGGCATACAAAAACATAAAGTTGGTTATGCAGTAATGCACCCAATTTTCTTTAGCCGAGGGAAGGAAATAAAACGGTCCGACAAAGTTCATGTTTTTAAACGCGTACAAGCGTACAAATTATCATGATCACTTCTTACTTTCTCCTAAAGTAGAGATGCAAGCATCTTTTAGATAATTATAACTGCGAATAACATGACGCAAATTTACACATTTCCATAATTAATTCGTTAAATTAATAAAAAGAAGTGTGCAAGAATGTACCATCAATACAAGAGCACTATTGCCAATCCCTTCATCTTTCAGTTCATCAGCCTTAGATTTTGCAATATTAATCTCTTTTGCTTCCTCTCTAACTTGTTCAACCGCTGTTTCCAATGACGATTGATTTTCTGGTTTATTATTTGCAATTTCAGAATGTTCAATCCCTACTTTCATTTCTGTGTGCCCACTAACAAGTTGGGAGACGTTTAAGTTACGGAGTATGGAAGTAGCACTGCACAGGTGTCCACTGTCGACTGTTTTCAAACTCTCAGCAATCTCCTGTAACACGTTACTACCTGTAGGCAGTTCGTCAAGTAAGGCGAAAATTAGGAAGCTTTTGGGATCAGGTGGTGCAATTCTAAGCAATTCCCGGGCTGCATGGAGCCTTATTATTCCTAATATGGTCCTTGAATGCATCTCCCATGCTTGTAGAGGAGATTCGATGTTGAACTTTTTTAAAAACTTGTGCAGTAACATAACTTCCTTCACGAGAGCGAGCCAATGGTCACGTCTTGTGGAGCTAGTCATCTCCGGGAACTCGATTTGGACATCCTCTTGCCTAAAGTACTCAAGGAAAAAAAAATTGTTTCAGTGTGGAAGTTAAATTCTTATTCCTTATATTAATTCGCACTTATAAATATAAGCATGTTATACATGTTTAGAAGTGTAACAATTTGACAAAATTGTGCACATTTTTCTAAGTTGTGTAAAAAATGTGTGCAACTTGCACATCTATTGTAGTTGTGAGTTGTGACCATATGGGTCGATTATGAGGATAAAACTTACAGTTCAGATGACTCGTATATTATTGCCTTGTCAAAAAGAGGAGCACCCAAAGGGCCCGTGGCTGCTGATTTTATAGACTGCTCAATGTCCTTTGAAAGGTCAAGCTTAATTGCATCTTCATAAGAAACAATACCCAAGGCCTCAAAGTAGAGAGCATAGTTCGTTAATGTGAGCCTTCCTAGAGAACCAATATTAACAACGATATCTTAGTGATATTATGCAAAAAAAAAAAAAAAAAAACACATGCTCAATTGAAGGAAGAAAAACAGAAAATCAAGGCTAACCAGGCCAGCTTTGTCCTCCGATATGGCGGACAACTCTCTGTGAACTTGCGGTTCCCTCAACATGCAGAATGAACTCATCATCAGCCATGATAACGTTCTTAGGTGGTGCTAGATTTTGCAAATGTTTTATGCATCTACAATAAATTAATCCATAACCAAATTTTAAAGAATATATATGGTTGGGAAGCAATGTCCTTAAGAGGGCGTTTGGGACTGCGTATTGAGAAGATCATCTAATTAATTATGAATAACACATGCCAAGATTATTTGTGTATGCATAGGGCTGCAAACGAACCAAACGTTCGGCGAACAGTTTGTGAACTATTCGGCGGGAAGTTCATTTGTGTTTATTCGTTTATAAAACAAACAAACACGAACAAGAATTTCGTTTGTTTAGTTAAATGAACGAACATGAACAGATGCCGCGTTCGTTCATTTATGTTCGTGAACGTTCGGTTATGTGTTCGATAGTTTATTGGTTTTTTAGTTTTTATACTTTATTTAAATACTTCAAAATTTCCGACAAACTAAATATTTAATAAGTGTCAATGTATTATATATTATGTTCATGAACACTTGTTTGTGTTCATTTGTTTCCATTTGTGTTCATGAACATTAGTTTGTGCTTATTTGTGTTCATCAACGTTCGTTGCCTAAAATTAACAAACAAACACAAACAAGTTCATTTCCTTAACAAACGAACACATAAAATCTTGTTCGGTAAGCGTTCATGAGCAATTCGTGAACACATATATTTCTTAACAAACGAACACGAACAAGGTCTTCTTCGTGTTCGTTCGGTTCGTTTGCTCCCTATGTATGCATATAGGATTAGTAACTATAATGTGATAATTGTTTGTTTACAAGAAACTTGAAGGACAATGAAACATTGGTAAAACTTGGTTTGTTATTTAGAAACAAAGATTGCATGTAGAAAAAGCCAAAATAAGGATGCAAAGAATTACTTGTCAATTTCTTTAAGGAACAGGTCATAGGCAGGGAAATGTAGGCGGTTCATAGTAGAGCTAGTTAGGGTCTCAAAAGTGAATTTCCCATTCACGAAATCGGCCACTAAAGGAACTAATGATCCCAACCACACAAACGCATCATCTCCAACACTTGGCTCATTATCAACCTACCAACACAACATATTAGAATACCATCCCATAAATGTGGCGACAAAGTAACACTACATGTAAAATAGTAAACGGCCGAATTGGGTTGAATTCTACTGTTTTAAGTAAAATTAAAACTTAACTAGGGGGAGTCAAGTCATATGGCTCAAAAGGGTCCAACGTGTGAAATCACCCAAAGTATATATGTTTGTAAGCTGGGATGCATACAAAACTTACTTTGGGAAATAATACTATGATAGCGTTTTAAGTCTTTAAAACATGATTACTTATAAAAAGGACCAAAAAAAATATTTTTGGGCCAACCAAACCCGCCACGACCCCTAATTTGACCTGTCGCCAAGACCCCTAATTTGACATGTATTAAAAATGACTCATTCCAACTCAATCTAACCCCCACTGATTTTTCTCCCTACAAGAAAAACCCATGGGGAGGAATTACAATAGCCTTGGAAACAAGCTAAACACTAGATGAAAGAACAAGGTGCCTTACAAGGAGTGGCATGATGTCCGAATAAAACAGAGAAATGTCATCCTGCTCGTTAGTCGAATTGGTAGTTGCATGTATTTCATCGTCTTCTTTCTCCTTGGCCGCATACTCCTAAAAAAAAGGATGTCCATTAAAATCAAAGGCCCCATTTTACTTTCTTGGCTACTAAAAATATACTTCGTTAGTTAACCAAACTATTGTAGCGAATTATGTCTAAATATGACAAAAAACGAAAGAAAAAAAGAAAAAAAAGAAAACCATTGCACGATTTAAACAATATAGGGTTAAGTATACCGAAAAATATCAAAACTCACACCAAGTAGAGATGACACTTCCCTTTTTCGGTAATACTTTTCATGTCCTATAAATATCACACAATGGTATCTATAGAGTAAGTCTTTAGTTTATGAATTGTTCCAAACTTTGTTTACATGTCCTATACATATCACACTATCCCTATAGGGTGAGGCTTTATGCTATGAATTGTTCAAAACTTGGTTTAGAAATTTTAGGCACCAATATCAATTAAGATGATAGATTTGTTACCCTGAATCTTGTTCGTTTGACGTCGGAAACATGAAAACATGTTTCTTTTCCTTTCGTCTTCATCTTGTATGTGTTATTGTTTTTTTGCATGTACGTTACAACCACAAAAATATGAACCTCGTGAATTCGGGTTTGCGTTTATGCAATCAAACATGTCAAATCCGTTGACCGATTTCTAAAATGTGATAAAGGAAAAAGAGGCACTTACCAATGTCACACTTTTTTTCTCTTTCATTTTGCTACCAATCAATTTCATTCCTGAATCTTATTAACCATAAGTTTTATCAAGATTGCCATCCCTTTGTTTAACCTCTCAACAATTAAATTAAGAGTAATTAATTTCCTAATCACAATGCTTATTACATATAACTTGCAATGTTATTACTTATTAGTTGTTACACTGCAAGGAATTATAGTCAATAGAATAATGTCAGTTAACTTTATAGTAAAATGCATGGATAGTCCTTGTGGTTTGGTGAAATTTCACCTTTAGTCCCCAACTTTTCAGAATTACACTCTTAGTCCTTGTGGTTTGACAAGTTGTTACTCGGATAGTCCCTAAAGCGGATGATGGTTACTCGGATAGTCCCTGTGGTTTGACAAGTTGTTACTCGGATAGTCCCTGTGGTTTGACAAATTGTTACTCAGATAGTCCTTGTCATTTCACTCCCACTTAACCAGAAAAATTAACCTCCATCCGCTTTGGGGACTATCCGAGTAACATTTGTCAAACCACAGGGACTAAGAGTGTAATTTTAAAAAGTTGGGGACTAAAGGTGAAATTTCACCAAACCATAGGGACTATCCGTGCATTTTACTCTATTATCTATCTATCCTTAATTTAGCAAAAATGGTTTGTGAGTGATTTTTACCATTCATTTTTCTTAAATATCTGACCCCTCAACTTTCATTTTTATACACATCAACCCCTTTAGTTTTTATTTTTTAACCTCTTTAATTTTCTTTTGAGTAAACCTCAATTTTCGTCCATGTGGTTTGCTGATTTTAACACTTTCAGTCCAATAGTTTATGAATTACATTTATCATCCATTAATTTGCTGATTTTAACAGTTTCAGTCCATTAGTTTCCTTATTTTAACAGTTTCAGTCCACACCAGTGTTACTGTTAAAATCAACAAACTAATGGATGATTTTTACATTTTGGTCTGATTTTTATGAGTTAACGCGTCGTAACGCGCGTCCGTGGTTCAACATTTTTACACGTTTACTTTTTGTTCGGTTTAACGGTCCCGCCACAAAGCAAACACGGGTCCTAAATAGTAGTTGTGCATTATTAATTAACTTTTTACGAAAAGACGAAGGAAACCTAATCAAATCAGTAATCTAAAGTAAATCTAATCTAACCATGTTAAACCTAAGGACACATCATCACATTAAATGTATAACAACTGTTCAAATGTCGTTAAATGGTTCGAACAAAGCATACCGTATGAGATTCTTCATCAGAAGAGCTAGGCCTTTCCCAAGCAAGCATCATATCGAACGTATACCGACTAAAATCCCCTTCGGTAATCGCTTCTTCGAGGTTCGTAGACATTTCATTGAGCACCTTCGCGGCACAATACTCCACCAATCCCCTCGAGTACATTCCCGATTCCGCCTTCCATTTGACCTCAAACTCATCCACTAACTCACTCACAGACGTCTCCAATCTCCTGCAAATTACAAATCAAAGTCTACATCACAATCAATCAACTTCCCATTGACACCACAAGGATGAAGGACGGGCCGTGGCTGGGTCCGCTGAGCCTCCGGTCACCAGAATTTGTTGGATTTTTAAATATATATAAATTGTATTTTTTTAACAAAAATATGAGATGCACCCTAACGGTAACCTGTAGATAAAACAACTTTATAACGACCCAACAAAATCGTTCTAGTTCCGCCACTGCATCGTGATATGTTTTGGGAGCTCATATGGATTTTAGGATTTTAGTTTCTACTTTTTTTTTCTGTGTCGATATTTTTGGTTTAGTTTTTTTTTCATGTTTTTCTTGTGTTTTTTTTTTTCTATTTGGTGTCTAGTTTCTTGCTGGTTTTTTATGGGAGCTAGCTCATAGGGATTTTAGTTTTCATTTTTCTCTGTGTTGATATTTTTGGTTTATTTTTTTTTTCTTGATGTTTTTTAATCTCGTGTTTTGTTTATTTTTTTTTAAACAATCAAATATATCAATATCATTCCACACGAAAAAGGGCAATTACAAAGCAATAGCAGGTAGGCGGGCAACAAGTTCTAGCTTTTTGCTGGTTGTTTTTAGTTTCTATTTTTTCCTATGTTGTTTTTGGTTTAGTTTTTTTTTTTTTTTTTTTTTGTGTTTTTCTTGGTGTTTTTTCTCGTGCTTTGTTTTGTTTTGTTTTTTTTTTTTTTTTCTGCTTGTGTATTCCATTTTTAATGGAATGATAGTTATGTTTGTCGTTAAAAAAACAAAAGAAGAAAAAGCAAGTTGATATAACGTACTGAGCAGATCGTTGAAGAAGGGTGTTAGCAATGGTGGAAAGATGTTTGAGCTTCTTCTTCTTCTCCATTGAATCTGATGTTAGTTTGTTGGAAATTTTTCTTGGTTTTAGATGAACAGAACAGATTTGATTTGATTATATACTCATCTGGATATTATTTTGGATGATCCGAATCGTCAAGGGTGGTGAAACGTGGCGGACATGCATGAACTCAACCGGTGCAAGGCGGCAATATATGAAATGAAAACTACTGGATAGCGAAGTTTTAACAGCTTTTGTTAATCTTTTTACAGAATTTTATTTCACTTTTTTTTATCTGTCTTGTCTTAAGTACTGGCAATACTATACCCATTATAGCGACCATCAACACCGGAAAAGTTCGTAAAAACAAAATAAATAAAAACGAGAAAAAATAACGCCGAGCGAAAAGCAGACATAAAATCTTTGAATCACGCACGCTCGTTGCTGAGAAATTAAACCGAAACGTAAACATAGAAACAAATAACTAAGTCCATCCAGGACCCGCGTGTTGGACGAACTTGTCAAACGCAGAAAAATAGATGTGACGCGACGGGCCAGTTAAACGGGAAAAAATATACGAAAAAATGTTGAACCCCACACGCATGTTGCGGTGCGTTAACTCACAAAATTTAGAACGAAACGAAAAACTTGGGAAAGATGAAAAGTATGGTGGACCAAAATTAAAAATAAAAAAGAGTTGGGATTAAATTGGAAAAAAATGATAAACTTTGGGTTAAAAGTAAAAAAACAAAGGGTCTAAATTGCAAAATTGAAGTTATTTATTAATTTTAGATAAAGATAAGAATAAAAATAAGTGATATCCATATATTGGTTATTAATTAATATTAATATTAAAAGAAATTTATTAAACAAATATAAATAAAATTTATGAGGTTGAAGGAGAGAATATCATATGACATTATTGGAGTCTTTTATTACAAGTTAGATATATGTTAGTTTCTAATGAGTTTATAACGAGTTTTTTTTTCCCGCCGCGGTGGAAATAAGTGAGGAGTTATGAAAGGGAAGTGATTAACAATCTCTCCAAACAATTTCTTGATATCTAACATTATTATCATGAATATTAAGACGATTCAATGTTGTTTTCTCTAAAAAAAGCTACGTACAAAACAAATGTATAGTCAACCTTTAGTAATTACAACCTCATTAACTTAATATTTGATTAAAGTCCAAGAAAAAAAAGTAGTTAAGAAGCTTTTTGAAACAACTTATTGACTTATTGGCTTTTTGGAAAAGTCAGTATGAAGTGACTTATTGACTTAGTGACTTTTTCCTCTCACATACACCCTCATTGCCAAACATCATTTTGGAGCTTATAACTTTTCAAAAAGCGTTTCAAAAAGCTTAACCAAACATGCCCTAATTAAACAAACTATTAAGAACCAAGCCTAACATGATTACCAAGTAATTAAATAAACTATTAACAAGCCCAACAAATTATTGGGCCTAACTAGGTAAAAAAAATAGATAAAATCGCCCCTCAATTGGTCCTGAACAGCTGAACCTATGCCAATCCATTGATGGGGTGCACACATAATTGCTCCACCATTGCTACTTTTATGCTTAACTAGTGGTTTCACGGCCGTCGCGTTGCGCGGGAAATTCCTCACGCGATGCATTTTGGTTAATTGACCCACTCCATTGCTGAGCCTTCAACATTTCTTTCACTTTGTGAGTGTTTCTCTTCTCGGTTTCGGCTTTTTTTTGCCTCACAATCAGCTAGTTTTCTCTCGTTTTCATAAAGCTCTTTGAGCCGCCCAATTTCTGTTTCCAAATTCCGATGCTCGGATTTATGTGAACTTAGATCGTTATTCTTTTTCTCGGACTTAAGAGCTTCAACTTTCGCTTGTTTGGTTTTTAAAGTTTTCGACATTTCATCAGCTCGTTTTTTCTCTGATTCCGCTCTAGCTCTCTCTTTTTGAAGATCCTGTGTTAGCTTTTTCTTTTCGTTTCCAGCAAAAAAAATCCACTTAGCAAGGTTATTCATTTATTGATAATACTTTAGCCCCTTTGACAGTATCAAGGCAATATAGCGTATACTTGTATAGTTGTCTTTAAAAGTAAGTTATGAACAAAATTCAGTCATCTAATGAGTAATTAAACCGTTTCTTCTAAGAAACTGAAATGAGATCATACAATAGCGGGTAGCTCAGTCCATAAATATTGATATTGCTATCAACCTCAATTATTGGTTTTAGAACAAATATGTCTTTTTACATCAACTATACGATCCCAATAGCTACTCATTTAACCCTAGAAAATGAAGATGCAATGTTCCCATTGTCCCTTTAATCTCATAAATGATAAATCCACCGAGTAATGTTGCCCACTTTTCCTATGGCTATACATACACCATTGAACCCTAAAGATATATTTTATATATATAAGGTCAAACAAATTACACCAAGATAGCCGGTAAGCGGGCAACAAGCTGCGCCGCTACCCCCTTTTGAATAGCGAAACCTAACCTAGTAAAAACGAAACCCCGATCTCTAGGAGACGAAATGTTGCTGTGAACAACCCGTTGGACCCGTTCAAGAAATCTGATGGCTTCTGGGGCTAGCGAGCCAAAGGTATCAAAGGCAAAAGGGATAAAGGAATGTTGATTATCCTCACAGGCTTTTGCATGTTTGTCCATTTTCTTTGCTGCCGCCCTTGCAGCATACTACGTATTCTTAGTTTCTTACCCTTCTTCAGCTGTAGTTTTTCATTCTGCATCTTCTCAAGTTGTTGCTCATAAATCCCGACGGCCTTCTTAAGCGCAAGCCGACCATCTTCCGTCTTCTTTAACTTGTGTTGCAGCTTCAAAATTCATAATAATTGTTATGATAATATTAGAATAATAAAAGTAATGCTGCCGGGCACCATAAGTACAACACAATGATAGAGAACTACTAACTGATGGTATAATATTTTAGTCCACTTTCTACTTATATTCCACAGCACATAAAACTACCAGTGACTAAATCTTGTTTGCAGGTACATTAATCACATACAATTGGCAACACTCTATAACAATTAATTTTGCAAGTTTTCAGTAAAAGCAAACTCATAGCTACAAAATGCACATATTACTTATTAGTATTGTATTGTATTGCACCCTTTTTATATATTTCCTACTTTGAGCGAGTTCACAAACGTACCAAAATAACATCTGTTACCAGTTATTTCCTTTCCTCTTTTTCTCGATTGATTCTCAACATTCGTTACCAGTTATTTCAAGGATGTTAAAGGCGATGCTTTGTCCGGTTGCAAGAAAGGCATTTTATAACGATAATGGTTTACCACTCAAGAACTGAACATAAATGATTCCATACATATAAGGGGGACAATCGAATTACTACGACCAAAGCAGGCCTACATTAGTGAGCTGAGTGATCTTGTCGGAAGCTCTATTCGCCACGTACAATCCTAAATCCAAATTTCAAATGCAATTCAATCAGTTTCCATCAGTTTGTAGATTAAAAGAAGAACTCAGACAAATATACCTGTGCTGGTATGAGAATTGGCTCTAAGAATGGCGCCGATGAGCTGAAAGTAATACTAAATCAAACCCTCGAAATTGATGATAGATAACCTGTTTTGCGAGACATCATAGTCTCATAGATCTGGCCTTTGATGGCCATAAGAAGAGGCCTTTGAGGATCGTTGCCGCTGTAAGCATTCAAGTCCTCCTCAGAAATCTGGCCGAGCTGAACATGTGGGGTAAGTGAACCCCTGCTCGAAACCGTAGCCACTGTTGCATCTCTTCTTCTAGGTGGACCTGAAGCACCTCTAAACGACCACCGTCTTCATGCTTCACCAAACCTGAAGCACACTGAAACGACCACTGTAACACCCCGTGTTTCGAAAGTCAAAGTCAAAGTCAAGATTGAAGTCAAAGGGAGACAAGATTGCTAATTGTGATCTGTCACTCCTTGCTCAATTCCTGTTTTGACTTCTTTGGCTTGATGATAGTCTATTTTACTCTTTACGTTAGTTGTATTATGTGGAGTACTTATTAATAATCGAGGTTTATTCGATGTGTAGCGCATGTTTGATCGCTCTATCGCTTATCGCAATCGCACTCGCAACATGAATTACTCGTTCTGGATATTGTTTTATGTGTGTGTGTGCCTTATGTGTTACTTGTGTATGTTTATTTATGTTTATGTTGTGGTGATTAATCGAAACGCAATCGAAACTCAATCGCAATCGAATAGCAGACGCTAAACGTAAGTCAATTACGGATGATTGTATGTTAGATATAGTAGTTGGGATTAAAAGTAATTGAATAAGAAACTCAATCACATCGCAACGCTCAACACGCGAATCGAAATCGCAAAACTCATCGCGCCGTGCCCTCCAATCGAGTGGCCAGCCGATCGAGCTGCCACCCGATCGGGCGGCCACCCGATCGAGGTGCTACTCGATCGAGCAGCCACCCGATCGACCAGCCTTTTTCCCCCTTTCCTTTTATGGAAAGCCTATAAATACCCCTCATGTCAACATCATTTGATGTTGACATCTCTCTCTCCCTCTCACTCGCTCCAGCTCGCTTTTCTTCAGATTTCTCGCGATTCTTGTAAGTTCTCCATCTAAATCTTGTACTTTCTCAATCTACACGCACTCCTACACCTTTCTATCTTTCTCACTAGATTTGAGGTGTTCTAGGATGATGTCATCATGGTCTTCTTATGAACTTCATGTTTTGGCTTCAATCCACCAAGAACAACTTAGATCTGAACGATTTCCACATAAATAAACAAAGATCTTTCATAGATCTGAACATATTCAAGGTGAAAAGGATTCTAAGATGGTTTTCTAACTTTCTTTCAACTCTTTTACACTCAATGCACTCAAAACCGATAGAATCGGACCTTGTTCTAACCTTCTACTCCTTTTTGGTGATATGTTGGTTCAAGATCTGAATTCTACCAAGGAGACAACCGATTCCGAGTTAAGCATGAACAACCGTCACGGATCTGTGAACGGGTCGGACTTGGGTGATTCCTGTCCGATCTGGTCACGAAGGGTCTTGGCGTGGTTCTGTTCCTTGGCACGAAGTCACAACGTCTCGAGAGAACGCAAAACCATCAAAACAACCAAGTGTAAGATGATCAGGTCGACCAGAACGGAGGGTAACCATCAAAACAACCAAGTGTAAGATGATCAGGTCGACCAGAACGGAGGGTCGCCCGATCGGACTGATGTCCGATCAGATTGCCACCAGATCGGCTTGCACCTTGGACCCATAATTGACTTTTATTTCAAACTTTTGAGGTTGAACATCAAACGAAATGCTGTCCGATCGGACTACCATCCGATCGGATTTCCACTCGACCATGTGATGTTTTGACTTTAACACTTAAACAATTTTCAAACATGTTCAATACAAGCGGACTGCCACCTGATCGGACTACAATCCGATCGAGTGACAAACTGCTGTGAACTTGTTCTCACTAAGTGTCCAACCTACCGGATTGTCGCCCGATCGAACGGCCGTTCGATCGACCGACTTGAAAGGTAGAGATACTTCTATGTTTTCAAAATGCTACAACGAAAACTTCAAAAGACAAGCCATCATACACAAACACATCCTTCCCAAACAAAGTAACAATCCACTCGAAAGGTCACCCGATCGGATGACCATCCGAGCGGATTGTCACCCGATCGACCGGCCACCCGATCGGACTACCACCCAATCGGATTGTTGTTCGACCAACTGACACTTTATTCGTTTTACGTATCACTTATCGTTATGCTATCGTTCTGATCAGGCTAACCATACTCTCTAGCGCTCCCTTCAATCCATCCATCGCTGTGAGTATACTCGACCCCTTTTTGCTTTACGCACTTTTGGGTGTTATATACGTTACTTATTCTAAATCACATCGAACACACTACGCTATACTTTAACGCTAACCGTTACCGCATGTTATACGTGACTTAATGAATGCTTGTTTGTTATGTTTACACATGGAATGCTGTCTACCTGCCTTAGCAATGATAGTACTATTTGTTTGGACTCAGCACCTGTTCACTCAGGGGTTGTTAAGGACAATTTGTTACATGGCTCACTAGGGGTGAGCATGGTGCGGTTCGGTTTGGTTATTACCTATAACCGAAACCATAACCGCACACTGCGGTTATCAAAAAATCATAACCGTTCGGTTTCGGTTAATGCGGTTTCGGTTAATCGGTTATTGCGGTTAATGCGGTTTCGGTTCGGTTATAGGTCGGTTATTATTAGTGTAAACTATAATGGGCCAATAAGGTTGGGTCATGGTTAGTGTAAAATGTAATGGGCCAATAAGGTTGGGTCATGGTTAAAAGTTAAAACATTCAAATACTTCACCAAAGATACATATAGATTAGGCCATGGTTAAGCATTTAAATACAAACTTAAAGACTTATGGTGCTACGGATTTGGCTATGTTTAAAATATTCGGTTCGGTTCGGTTATTTACGGTTATGAAAATAAGAATAACTATAACCGAACCGCAAAAATCGGTTATTAAAAATATAAATAACCAACCCTTTGGTTATTTCGGTTATTGGTTATTTCGGTTCGGTTTTTTCAGTTATTTCGGTTACGGTTCGGTTAATTCGGTTATATGCTCACCCCTATGGCTCACAGTGGTGAGTGTGTATTACGAACTGCCTTGGGCAGTCAACCCGCAGTCATTGGTATCGATAGGTTCATGTCGATAACTAACATGCCACATTTTACACTGTGTACGTGCTGGTTATGCGTAACAATTTCGAACTCTATTATATCTATTAAACTTGTATGCTCACCTTTACACTATGTGTATTGACTTTTACTTTAACGTATGTGACAGGTGCTTAGGATGCTTATATGCTTTGCTTGCTATGAAATCGAGGCTAGGAAAGGTCTAGAAACAAATAAACAATTGTCTGTAATTGAAATCTGAGTTGTCGGAACAGAACAATTTGACTAGATCTTGTCTGTAGTAATTATTTTATCTTTTATGACATGGTATGGGACATGTTGCTTTAAATAATTGGTAATTATAGTTGTTATGGAAACTTCTGGACAACTTGTTTAGCTCAGTGTCGCGCCCCGATGATTCCGCCATCGGTTGGGGTGTGACAGATTGGTATCAGAGCCATAACTATAGGGAATTAGGCAAGACTCGACCTAGTCCGGGTCGATGTCTTAGAAATGACCTAGTCTATAGTTAGGAACCAACAGACCGACTTGTGCCTATCCTGTAGGGACTGCGTACAAGCTTGTTTGCTACTTCTCACTATTCTCGCCTACGCTACACTATTACTACACTTTAATTTTCGAAATGAACGAGTGATTAGGTCAAGATCAGGTGTGAAAACCGCAAACTCTTGGCTAAATTGCTTGTTCGACCCGCACTTTTATCTACAAACAGGAGGATTTGCGTTGAATCAGGAGTGAAATCCATACTTTGACGCATAATTCTTCTTTATTTTATCAAAACAGGAACAAAGTTGTTAAGTCAGGGGTGAAACCCTAACCTTGACAAACTGTTCCGATCTCATTTTAGTTTTACAAAACTCTCACCAAAGTCTCGACGGACTCCAACGACTTGAAGTCACATTGAAACTGGAAGGATGCGTGCCATTCGCCCACATTCGAGGCGAGAGCACAGTCCCGAAAGTCAAAATGTGTACTAAGAATCCTTGTGAATAGTCGAATCACTTTGGTTAGTCGATGTCTAATAGCCGCAGACAATCTATTCTCGATTTTTATGTGTTTCGATTCTGAGCTCGCTACTGCCGACTCTGATATTTGTCATTTTTATGAGGATTTTTACGTGTTTTATGTGACTTATCTGTTTATGTGTTGCGATTTTTGGTAAATTATTCTCTTTTCACCCCTCGCTTTGATCGACACACAAGATTCGTACTTCCCATCTACCTCAAAACGTTAACAAATCGCTACCACACAAGGAATGACTTTACACCACGTTGCATGTTATGTTACGCGCTTATACTATACTATTCGCTATGTTATTCGCGATCGCTATTTTCGAACGCTCGCGGACTTTGAATGATAGGTTTCTGTATTCTGACTGCCTCTTGTGATTACATGCGTATGTGCTTCTGTGTTTCTGTGCCTTACGTGCTTATGTGTTTCTGTGCTTATGTGGATTTGTGATTATGTGCCTATGTGTTTGCGTGATCGTGTTCCTAAGCTTTAGTAATATTAGGCGTGTGAGGTGAGATTCGATTATGTTATGATTGAGCCATTTGGCGATATATGTTGCAGACAATGTCGTCATCTGGAACCCGTCACCCCCGAGTTACTCGTCAAGAACAGAGAGACAAACGCCTTGCTGCTCTCGTCGCCAAACAAGTAGCAAAGGTTGTTCCTCAGATCGTGAGTGAACTGTACGAGAATGTGAGCAAATCATCTGAAGAATCCAGGACCGAAGCCCCCAAAGCTACTCCTAAAGCTGCTTTCAGCTTCAAGCAGTTCAAGGCATGCGGACTGAAAGAGTTCACTGGCGAAGATGGCCCTACGACCTTGTTTCAATGGTTCGACTCAATCGAAGTCACCCTGCGACAGATTGGATGTCCTGACAATCTCCGCACACTAAATGCTACCGGCATTTTCCAGTCCCGCGCGCTAGACTGGTAGACGGCCGAGAGGAACAAGCGCAGAAACGATGCAGCCTATGGTCTGTCATGGGATGAATTGAAGAACGTTATGCTCGAAGAGTTCTGCCCTCCCCATGAGCGCCAAAAGCTGGAGGATGAATTCTGGCATCTGAAGCAGAAAGATGGTGACAACGCTGCCCTGACTGCTCGCTTCAAGCAGCTCAGTATCATCTGCCCCGATCAAGTGAAGACTAGTGATATGACAATCAAGAAGTACATTCGAGCTCTGCCAGACTGTGTTGCAGATTTTGTGCATGCTTCAAAGCCAGCAACAATCGAGGAAACTTACCTACTTGCCGCTGAAATCAACGACAAGCGAGTAAAAGCTGGTTTTTGGGATAAAACTTCAAAGAACCTGCACCAAGCTACCGTCGCACCAACCGCTGACACCGCCGCCGCCGCCTCTCAGTCATCAAAGTCCTCTCGTCACAAGAGGAAGAACAACAACAGCAACTCCAGCAACAAGAACTGTGCTGTCACTACCACTGCTCCACTCCAAGCGGTACCAGCTCAGCAACAACAACACCAATCAGCTCCAGCACCAGTCACCTATGCGCCGCCTGCAAAGCGCGCGTATACCGGTCCCCACCCTGCCTGCCCGACCTGTACCTATCATCACCCGATGGGTATCGCCTGCCGTTTTTGCGTGCACTGCAATATGTACGCCCACTTCACTGCTAACTACCGTACTGGTCCCCGCCAAGCACCAGCTCAAGCTACTGCTCATCAAGCTCTGCTTCCAGCTTCCCAAGGCCAACAAGCGGCTCAGGCACCCGCGGTCAACGCCAGAGTCTGCTTCGCGTGTGGTGATCCCAACCACTTCGTGAACATGTGCCCGAACAGGGTTGTGAAACAAGAGCCCCAGCAGCAGCAGCCTCAGCAACAGTAGCAGCAACAGCCTCAGCGGTAACAACAACAAGCCGCCCGTGCCAGAACTTTCAACATCAATGCACGCCAAGCCCAAGCCGAGAACAATGTGGTTAATGGTACGTTTCTCGTGAATGGTATTTATGCTTCGTGTTTGTTTTATACTGGAGCCGATAACTGTTTTGTTATGTTTGAGTTCGAGAAGCTCCTTAATCGTAAGCGCTCCCATCTCCCTTCGACGTTCGATGTCGAAGTCGCCACCGGAAGAATCGTCGCCGTCAATTCTTTTTTTCGTGATTGTACTCTTGAACTCAACAATCACGTCTTTCCGATCGACCTTATTCCAATGCAGCTCGGAAGTTTTGACATCATAGTAGGCATGGACTTTCTTCGTGAAAACCATGTTGAAGTTGTGTGCTTCGATAAGATGATTCGATTCGCGCTCGCTAATGGTGATGTATTGTGTGTTTATGGTGAAACTCCCTCGAAAGGTCTCAAGCTCATGTCGTGTGTCCAAGCTAACAAGTATCTCCGCAAGGAATACAGAGTTTTATTAGCTAACATTGTAGTAGCGGAGAAGGAAAAGAATGGAGTGAAAGACGTTCCCGTTATTTGCGAATTCCCTCAGGTCTTTCCTGATGAACTTCTAGGTTTACCTCCAAGTCATGATATCGACTTTCGCATCGACCTCATTCCTGGAGCCAACCCTGTTGCTAAAGCGCCTTATCACCTTGCTCCCTCCGAAATGCGTGAACTCTCGAGTCAGCTCCAGGAATTGCTTGATAAAGGCTTCATTCTCCTGAGCACCTCTCCATGGAGCGCACCAGTCCTTTTCGTCAAAAAGAAGGATGGGTCGTTCAGGATGTGCATCGACTATCGGGAGCTGAATAAGTTGACAATCAAGAATCGCTATCCCCTGCCCCGAATCGATGATTTGTTTGATCAACTGCAAGGTGCCTCGTGTTTCTCAAAGATCGATCTACGCTCAGGCTATCACCAGCTACGCATCCAAGAGAAGGATATACCCAAAACCGCTTTTCGCACTCGATACGGCCACTATGAGTTCGTTGTTATGCCTTTTGGTTTAACTAACGCCTCCGCGGTTTTCATGGATCTAATGAATCGCGTGTGTAAACCATTTCTGGACCGTTTCATCATCGTGTTCATTGATGATATCCTGATCTATTCCAAGTTAAAAGTCAAACACGCACAGCATCTACGTTTGGTTCTCGAGCTACTCCAAGGGAATCGACTCTATGCCAAATTCTCCAAGTGCGAATTTTGGCTAGAGGAGGTACAATTCCTCGGTCACATTGTCAGTAGTCAAGGTATTCATGTCGATCCCGCGAAGATAGAAGCAGTTAAGAGTTGGGTTACACCGAAGAACCCGTCTGAAGTCCATTCTTTTCTCGGACTAGCGGGCTATTATCGTCGATTTATCGAAGGATTCTCTAAAATCGCTGTGCCGCTTACCGCTCTCACTCATAAAGACAAGCCTTTTGTTTGGGGAACCGAACAAGAGTCTGCTTTCCAAACTCTCAAGCACATGCTTTGCAATGCTCCCGTCCTCACTTTACCTGACGAAAACGACGACTTCATTGTCTATTGCGACACCTCAAACCTTGGTCTTGGTTGTGTTCTCAAGCAACGAGACAAGGTTATCGCCTACGCATCTCGTCAGCTCATGTGACAACCTGAACTTTCAAGGTTTGTGTCTTTCAGTTTTGTGATTCCAATTCCTCATTAATTGTTTCTTTGCATACTTCTGGCTTTAGTGAATCTGTTAAAAGATCGGAACTTTATTAAACCTGTTAAACATAAAGGTAACCAGGTATAGTTGAGTATGTACTTGAGTCGTTTCGTGGATAGTAGTTAGCTTGGGCCACATTATCACTAAATCAATCATCTCGGCCCACATGGTAAACCTAGCCCAAATCAGTTCCCCAAACCGTGCGAATTATGTATACATAATAGGGAATGCTATGTTACGTGTACTTAGAAAACTAGTGGCACAAACCCTAACATATTCCCACCTTCTTTCTTCTCTTGGAGATCGGCGACGAAACCCCTCCCTATCTCGAAGACTTTCTCAACTCCATCTTGATCCCTACGGTTAATTTAATCTCGATACGTTTCAACGTCATGCCTAGTAGTATTGATATTTGATGTTGTGTTTGTATGAAGAAGTAATTGTGATAATCAATAATAATATGCACGAACAGAATCTGTTTTGGAGTTGTTTATGAATTGGATTAGGTGCTAGTATAATGAATGATTTCTGATTAACTAGTTGGATTGGTTTGAGTAGCATATTTGTCGAATCGAGTATAGATCGGCTGTTCTTGTTCACGTCTAAGTGGGGTGGGTTTGCATGACTATTGGTGTTGTTAAGATCTACTAGCATGGTTAATATTAAATGATGTGATGATGTTTTGTTCATAGGGATCTTTAATCTAGATACTAACAGGATATATGTTAATTATTGATCCAGATTATATAATGTTAGGATCATAATAATAATTGTTTGATATGGTTCGTATGAATGTTTAGTATTGTTGTTGTTGACTTTAAGTGATAGCATGACTTAATAATTGTGGGTGTAACTAGTTTAGGGGTTATTGGTGTTACTGATGATTATACTTAATAATCTATAAACCATATCAATGAGAAACTTGGGCTTGGCATGTTTTCGGACCACCCTAGTCTAACAAATTGTTTACGAAATTGAGTAATGGGCCTAAGGGAAATGAACATGGGCTGCGGTGTGGGTTGGGTCGCATCCTTTCTGATCCGGGTCTGGGCCACAGGACGTTATTTGGGCCGCACATCGGTTGGTCATGCCCTATATGTTTTGAGGCTCGTTCCGTTGTTGGGCTGCACGATGTTTGGAATATATCGGAATCAACATGTTAAGTAATATAGCCTTAGTGACAATCAGATAATACTCTCGGTTCATGATTTGATTATGTGTGTTGATTAATATGATTGTGATAATCTGATTCGGATGATTTGGTATAAGTAAATTGCCATACATGGGTAAAACAGTTGGATTTCACACCCACATTGGGCCACTAGTATCGGGCAGAATGTTGCAAGTTGGGCCGAGTAGAATAACAATTCATGTCAACTCACATATTTAAGTGAGCAAGGGTTGAACTATTACATGTTAGTGTATTATGGACTTGAATATGTGTCACTGTATGTGTTTTGTATGAGATCAGAGTACATGTTAAGTGATTACTTGATGAAAATGGGCTGTGTATTAACTATTATGACGCATGCAATATGAGTGCTTCTTGTACATAACATGAATGCGGAATATGTGATTTTTGTGCATGTTAACTGATTGTCTTTGGTAACCACGGTAGGGTTTGGTTGACCAACTTGGAATGGGTAAAGTAATGTGACATACCGAGCAATCTAAGGTGAGTTCATTTCTCTTGAGCATGCGTCCCGGTGGTTGGGACAGTCATTGGGCATCCCTAAGAGGGATGGGTTTGGGTAAATCAATTGGGTATTCCTGAGAGGAATATGTCTTGTGGCAAATCTGGAATGTTGGATAATATACTCGTCCTATCACCTTTAAAGTCCCTCCGTGTTGTTTGGTTACCTGAGAGGTAACAAGGTATTAGTTGGTAGCGCTACTTAGGTTTGGCCCCTCACCCCGTACCGGAGAGGACGCGTGTGAACTAATGACCTAGTCATGACCAATGCTTTGATAGGAGCATTGGGGAAAGGGCAAAATAAATCAGGAGCCGTCTTGTATCTGAGGTATTATCGACATTATCATCAATGAACTGAACTAAACACTTGGTAACTAACGTTTTTGTAAAACTATGAACTCATCAGCGTTGTCTGATACACGTGTGTGCATGCTCGCAGGTTATTGATACATGTGTATGTGGAACTTGCTGTCTGGGATGCTGGAGTGGTCATGGGTCTAGATGCATGGAATCACGAGACGGGTTTAATGGTTATAATACATATGGTTTACGAAACACATAACTAAGAATTTATGCTTCCGCTGAATACGATGGTTTGTAATTATTGTTTTGTAACACTTTATGTTAACGAATGAAAGTTTTACTTAAAATCTTGTATGAGTTCAATGTGATTGGTGGCTAGATCCTGGAACGTCACACGCCTCGCGGAGGTTTCCGCTTGGGATACTTTTGGGGGTGTGACAGTTTGGTATCAGAGCCACTGGTTATAGTGAACTTGGTTTTAAAACGTTTTTATAAAACCAGACTATAACCGAACAAGTTCCAAATACAAGAATACGACCATGACACTCACCTCCAGATTGCAAGGTTCGTCTCTCGTTTACTCATTGTACTGCATAACTAGTGAACACTTACATATGAAATTGCATGGGATTGCACGTTTAGCACAACAGTATGAATTCATGAATTACTTGCATGCGTATGTGATTGATAGTGTGGTGTTTCCCTAGACATTCACGACTCACGTTTTGTGATGTTCTTTGTTTGCTACTCGAGTTTGAGGAACCATTTGACATGAGTTAGGAGGAGCTGAGATGAGCATGCAAATCACAATATTATTGTGGGTGCACACAAAATAATAATGTGGGGTGCATGCGAGTCCCAATGAGGCTTAACAAGTGAAAAAGGGGTTCTGTTCCATTAGTTGATCAATGTGAAACACAACAGTCTATAAGAGTCATAGCAGTGATTGTCTCTTACTTGAACGTGATCTTTTCACTCCACTCTGAATCCTTACGATTCTCGATGATATCGAGTATTACTTGAACACCCATCTGAATGCCTAGCGAACCGTGTAAAATGTTAGGTGCTTGTACGAATGTCCCTGAGTTGGATGTTGCAGCGTCAATGATTAGTCTATACCTCTCTCACTCCTCTTTGTTTGCTGTAACTCAATGTACCGACGTCTTAGAACCCGAAGTGTGATCACTTCTGCAACACTCTGGAAACATACTGTGTATTACTCAATCAACTTATTAGGTTGATGAATAAGAGGATGAGCGTAGTACTTACCGACCCCAGTATTTGGACGACCCTGATTACCGGCAACTAACACCAGTGAATTGACTTCAAACGAATCCTTAACCCTAGTCAGCGGCTCAGGGGAGTCCACTCTTACGAATCAATCGAGACATAAGCAATGACAATCGACCAGGGTGTGGAGTGTGTAGCTGTCAGCACGGTGAGTAGCGTCTTAGGACGTGACACGGAATGTGAAAAGATGGACCCTATCGGTGAAAGATTGTAGGGTTCCGTTTCAAGCAACGACAGTAGAGGCAACAGTCAAGCCAACATCAAGGTACTCGTAATCATAGCTTACAGTATGGAAATAAAGGTGTGTACGAGATGGATTGGCCGATGTTGAATCAAGACGACCACAAATCAAGGGAACGACGGCAGTACTGGGAACCCTCATAACGAAAACAACAAACACCAGAAATGAAACTCATGGAAAGGCATCTAGGGTTGGCGTGGGCGACGCTAGGATTATAGCAACTTGGTGGCCTGCATGTTCTTGATAACTAATCGTTTTGACTCTATTCTGCTTAACCCTAATGTTTCTCGAAACCGAACCTGTTGTGGAATCAGCTGATGGCAAGTCAATTGACACCTTATATGTTCGTTAGATGTAAACTCGACCTTGTGGGACAAGTGTTTGACATCGACCTTCTTTCTGCTACCCTTGATCATTTGGCGCAGTAGTTAGTATGGATTGGTTATCCAGATGTCGCGCAGATACACCCGGTGAGGAGAGAATCTTGTGTATCCCTCTCCCTAGTGGAGAATCGTCGTCTGAGCTGAAGCATCAGAGTGGTGCAAAGGTTAGCATCCTATCAGCAATGAAAGCCCAGAAGTGTCTACGGAGGGACTACCCCGCTATGTTAACAACCATTACTAATGTTAAGGCTAAGGAAAAGAGGATCAAAGATCCACCGATTGTTCGAGATCCCTCTCAGTGTGCTACTCGAGTAACTTTCAGGCATACTCTCACAACTGTTAGGCAGAATCTCAGTTTGATCTCACATTAGAGGCAGGCCTGATTACTCGTACGCTTACCGTCTTTCACCAGGAGGGTGACAAGTGCTGTCTAATCAACTACAGGAACTATTGAACAGGAGTTTTATCGGACCTAGCTTTTTGCGTTGGGGAGCCCCAGTTATATCCATGAAGATAAGTCTTTTTGTATATGTGGTGATTATCAAGAACTCAACCAAGTGACAGTCAAGGACCGTTTTCCTCGACCATGTATTGACAACCTGTTGACCAGCTACAAGGGTCAAGCTCCTATTCGAGGGTTGGCTAACGAACGAACTATCATCAGATGAAAGTCCAAGAGGAGAATATTCCTAAAAAGGCATATCAAATGCAATACGGCCATTACGACTTGTATCTCATGACCTTTGGGTTAACCAACACACCAGCAGCTTTATGGATCACATGAGTCGACCGTGTTTATTGAGGACGTTTTGAATCAGTTCCAGGAGAAAGGGAACTATGGGCGGCATTTGTATCTTATCTTAAGCGCTACTGAGGGAGGATCCACTACACACGAAGTCCCGTTAAGTGTAACTTTTGGATTTGAGTGAAGTGTACTTTTCTTGGTCATGTAGCCAACGAAGTGGGGATACACGTGGATCTCGCTAAGATCCATTTTGTTGGAAACTGATCAACACCAAGGAATCCGCCGGGGATACAACAATTCCTTGGTTTCGCTAGAGTCTATCACAGATTTATCAGGGGATTTTCGAAGATCGAGCAGCTTAAATCTCTTTAGCATAGCGGGGTGCTGTGTTCGTGGGAGACAAAACCGGAGGACGTCTTTTCAGCTTTCGAATTTCCAACTCTGAAATGCACCGAGCATCGTCTTTACCTAAGGGTATGGGTGATCTAGTGGTATACCATGATGTTCCGAATCAGAGTCCTAGTTACACACCGATGCAACACGAAAAAGGGATGACTTACGTAATGGAGATACAAAGAGGTACTGCATGACACACAACCTGCGGAGGAAACCGTGGTCCTTGGTTTTAAGATTGGAGGCATTACTTGGACGGTACCGAATGCACTGCTAAGACCGATCACAAGGGCCTCATGTGTACCTTGTTTCAGAGGAGCTAAACACGTAATAGCATCGCTGGATGGAACTTTTGAATGATTAAGACTGTGAAACCTGAACATGCACGAGCTTTGCAGTTCACTATCGATTCTAACTTACCTGATCAGACCCTCTATGTTCAAATTGGAGAACTGAAGGAAGAGAATTTTCAGGTTAAACCCATACGGGGCATGGAGGAGCAACCAGTGGCAGGTCAGATGATAGTCGCTACCTCATGGAATGACGTGACCGTGTCGTCCCGATCAGTCAAAAACCCAATTAAACCTAGGTAGCTAGGGTAAGTCGGGTATCGTATCCACGAAGAGCAGGTGGTCAGTATCGCACGACCCGTTCGATTAGTTAGACTATTTACAAACAATGTACAACGTGATTATGAAGATTGCTAATTTTATTTGTTTAATTAGTTTGAAAATAAATCGGAGTGAACCGACAATGGGTATTATCTAAAACACTTGTGATTAACTAAAATTGCAACTAAAATACTAAATAGAAAGTTGAAACAAGAAATGAGAATACGGATCACACCCGGTTCGATAATTGCAAGAACTAGGGTTCCTACATGTTTTGACTTGATTCAATTGCATATAGTGATTAACGGATTACTATCACGAAACTTAGGTGCCAATTGCTATCAACGTCATAGACAACGGACCGTAATGCACTTCGTTGCCTCGGACATGTAAATCCTAACCTATGATAAGGCATAATTGCACATAACCATTTCGCAAAGTCATAACTTTTAACATCGTTCGACAATTTACGAATTCGAAACAAATGCAAGACAATTATCAAAGGTTTCAAATACTAAACAATTTGTCACAAAACCAAATTAAAATACAAATGTATAAACCCTAGAAATCTTACAACATCTACACCGGGGTGAAACCGACGAGACTATCCGCTCATTGTTGGAGAGGCGCGATCACAAGCTTGAAATAGTGATGAAGACATGATTGGTACGGTTGAGTGGTGTTCGAATTATGATGATGAATGAATTGATAATGAGTTCGATCCCCCCACAAGATGTTATATGGCTGCCTCTTGTTTCGTTTCACATAACCGTTATGATCCTCCTAACTCCCCGGCCCAAAATTGTATCATGTCCTTTCTACCTATTCGGCCCAAAAAGGGAAGTCAACACAAATCCAATATGTCGCCCACTAATGCCTTTCACATATCCATTATGTATTGATGTTGATGATGTGAGGTGCCGTCATGTGTGTGATATTACATTGATGATGATGTGATTTTTATGTTGATGATATGTGATCTCCAAAAAATGGCGGCTGCCTCTTTCTCTTGTTGTATTCTCTCCAACTCGTGGGCCCCTCTTGTCCTCTAATCCAAGATGTGATTGTGTTGTTGACTTTTCCTCTTGTGCCTCTGATTAGTCCCAATTGTTTCTCATTTCTTTCTTTGTTCACAAGTGAATAGATGTTGATGTCAACAAAATATTTAAATAACCCTCCACAATCTCCAAGCCTGCACGTGATGTACTCATGTTCTATAGTCATGATGTGATGATTATATTATTGTCTGTGACTTTGTTTTTGCCTTGATTTCAACTTTCAACAAATACCCCAATGGCCTTTAGACGTTACGGTTTCGTGTTGTTTTTCACATTCAAGCTATCACTCGACCCGTAACGGCTCCCGAATAATACAGTTTGTCTCGACTATTATCCTTGGTAGTTCCGCTTCATCACCAAACACTCCAACTTTACCGGTTTAAGTCGATTAACCTGTAAAACCACATACTTGCGTAGTTATCATATTCGCAATATATAACCGCTTAAAACACAATAAGACATGTAATTTAAATACATTAACACTCGGGTTTCACACTCTCCATCATGGAACGAATGTGGATTTCACTATACGACTACTGCAGGGAACTCGTGTTGAGCGAAGCACATCGGCCTTGATATTCTAGACATCTGGGTTTTGATAAGAGATACTAGGATCTATAAATCTTGCACTGGTGATCGGGCATGAAGGCCCACCTAGCTATGTATGCCAATGATGTTCGACTCGTGGGAAAGTCAAGGTGAAGTATCAGCAACCAGAAACATCCATATGGAAATGAGAACAGACTACCATGGATTTTGTCACTGGTCTACTTACAACTCGAAACGGAAACGTTATCACCTGGGTGATCGTTGATGGACTCAAGTTACCAGCACACTTTCTTGCAATCAAGAAAACTGACGAGTCTTCACAGTGGTGAATGCTCCTCTGAGAGAGGCGGCTTTTAGGCACGAGGTGCCAACTCCTGTTACCTCTGAATTTGATATATGCATGATTTATGTCAGGAAAAACACAACACCCTTGGCTCACGTCAGGACCAGAGCATTGCTTATCGCCGTTGGACAAACGATCAGAGAAAACGAACTCTCCTGGCACTCGAAGACATACTGCGAGCATGTGTGTGACTGGCTTTGGTGCTAATTTGAAGGACTCTTACCTATGGTTGAGTACTACAGCGACAGTTATCGTTTTGGTAACCAGACAGCTCTGTTGAGGCATTACATAGACAATAACGCCAACCTTCTTGTTAGACTGAGATGGTTGACAACTTAATTATTGGTCCAGGACTGGTACTCGAAACTCTTGGGAAGGTTGTTTGAATCGGGAGTCGATTGGCGACAACGCGTGATCGTTAGGAAAGCTGATAAACTGGGGAAACGTTGGAAGATCGATGTAGGCGATCGTATCGTGTTGAAAGTCTCACTCTGGGAGGGTGTGGAATTATTGGGAAGCATGGCGAGCTTAACTGACGTCACGATGGACCATTCAACAGTCTGGGAAGAAGCGGTAGCGTAACCTGCAAACTCGAGTTACCCGACGAATTGGGTAACGTACGCGATGTCATTTATGTTTCGGATCTAAGGCAGTGGTTGTCTGATGAAACACGTGCGATACCTTTGCTGGAGGAATTTATCGAACACATGGACCAGGAAGTCAAGGTTCGTTAACCTGGTCAAATTCCAATCGTGAGTGTTCGTTGGAACTCAAGACGTGGACCGGAGTTCACGTGGAAACGCCATGATCGGATGAAGCTCTAGTATCTTCGATTGTCCTAACAGTTGTTTCAACCATGGACGTCATTGACGAATTTCAGGACGAAATTCACTTTCAAGTTGGGGATGATGTGGTACCCGAGGAAAATCCAGAGTCATCCTGATCTAACACCTTGTTGTTTGGGATACTTATCAAATTTCGGGACAAAATTTCTTTCAAGTTGGGGATGATGTGACAACCCGAACATTCAAGGTTTGTGTCTTTCAGTTTTGTTATTCCAATTCCTCATTAATTGTTTCTTTGCATACTTTTGGCTTTAGTGAATCTGTTAAAAGATCGGAACTTTGTTAAACCTGTTAAACATTAAGGTAACCAAGTATAGTTGAGTATGTACTTGAGTCGTTTCGTGGATAGTAGTTAGCTTGGGCCACATTATAACTAAATCAATCATCTCGGCCCACATGGTAAACCTGGCCCAAATCAGTTCCCCAAACTGTGTGAATTATGTATACACAATAGGGAATGCTATGTTACGTGTAGTTAGAAAACTAGTGGCACAAACCCTAACATATTCCCACCTTCTCTCTTCTCTTGGAGATCGGCGACGAAACCCCTCCCTATCTCAAAGACTTTCTCAACTCCATCTTGATCCCTACGGTTAGTTTAATCTCGATATGTTTCGACGTCATGCCTAGTAGTATTGATATTTGATGTTGTGTTTGTATGAAGAAGTAATTGTGATAATCACTAATAATATGCATGAACAGAATCTGTTTTGGAGTTGTTTATGAATTGGCTTAGGTGCTAGTATAATGAATGATTTCTGATTAACTAGTTGGATTGGTTTGAGTAGCATATTTGTCGAATCGAGTATAGATCGGCTGTTCTTGATCATGTCTAAGTGGGGTGGGTTTGCATGACTATTGGTGTTGTTAAGATCTACTAGCATGGTTAATATTAGATGATGTGATGATGTTTTGTTCATGGGGATCTTTAATCTAGATACTAACAGGATATATGTTAATTATTGATCCAGATTATATAATGTTAGGATCATAATAATAATTGTTTGATATGGTTCATATGAATATTTAGTATTGTTGTTGTTGACTTTAAGTGATAGCACGACTTAATAATTGTGGGTGTAACTAGTTTAGGGGTTATTGGTGTTACTGATGATTATACTTAATAATCTATAAACCATATCAATGAGAAACTTGGGCTTGGCATGTTATCGGACCACCCTAGTCTAACAAATTGTTTACGAAACTGAGTAATGGGCCTAAGGGAAATGAACATGGGCTACGGTGTGAGTCGGGCCGCATCCTTTCTGATCCGGGTCTGGGCCACGGGACGTTATTTGGGCCGCACATCGGTTGGTCAGGCCCTATATGTTTTGAGGCCCGTTCCGTTGTTGGGCTGCACGATGTTTGGAATATATCGGAATCAACATGTTAAGTAATATAGCCTTAGTGACAATCAGATAATACTCTCGGGTCGTGATTTGATTATGTGTGTTGATTAATATGATTGTGAAAATCGGATTCGGGTGATTTGGTATAAGTAAATTGCCATACATGGGTAAAATAGTTGGATTTCACACCCACATTGGGCCATTAGTATCGGGCAGAATGTTGCAAGTTGGGCCGAGTAGAATAACAATTCATGTAAAGTCACATATTTAAGTGAGCAGGGGTTGAACTATTACATGTTAGTGTATTATGGACTTGAATATGTGTCACTGTATGTGTTTTGTATGAGATCGGAGTACATGTTAAGTGATTACTTGATGAAAATGGGCTGTGTATTAACTATTATGACGCATGCAATATGAGTGCTTCTTGTACACAACATGAATGCGGAATATGTGATTTTTGTGCATGTTAGCCGATTGTCTTTGGTAACCACGGTATGGTTTGGTTGACCAACTTGGAATGGGTAAAGTAATGTGACATACCGAGCAATCTAAGGTGACTTCATTTCTCTTGAGCATGCATCCCGGTGGTTGAGACAGTCATTGGGCATCCCTGAGAGGGATGGGTTTGGGTAAATCAATTGGGTATTCCTGAAAGGAATACGTCTTGTGGAAAATCTGGAATGTTGGATAATATACTCGTCCTATCACCTTTAAAGTCCCTCCGTGTTGTTTGGTTACCTGAGAGGTAACAAGGTATTAGTTGGTAGCGCTACTTAGGTTTGGCACCCTCACCCCGTACCGGAGAGGACGGGTGTGAACTAATGACCTAGTCATGACCAATGCTTTGATAGGAGCATTGGGGAAAGGGCAAAATAAATCAGGAGTCGTCTTGTATCCGAGGTATTATCGACATTATCATCAACAAACTGAACTAAACACTTGGTAACTAACACTTTTGTAAAACTATGAACTCACCAGCGTTGTCTGATACACGTGTGTGCATGCTCGCATGTTATTGATACGTGTGTATGTGGAACTTGCTGTCTGGGATGCTGGAGTGGTCATGGGTCTAGATGCATGGAATCGCGAGACGGGTTTAATGGTTATAATACATATGGTTTATGAAACACATAACTAAGAATTTATGCTTTCGCTGAATACGATGGTTTGTAATTATTGTTTTGTAACACTTTATGTTAACGAATGAAAGTTTTACTTAAAATCTTGTATGAGTTCAATGTGATTGGTGGCTAGATCCTGGTATGTCACACGCCTCGCGGGGTTTTCCGCTTGGGATATTTTTGTGGGTGTGACAGCTCAAGATCCACGAGAAGAACTATACAACCCACGACATCGAGCTAGGCGCAGTTGTTTTTGCGTTAAGGATTTGGCGACACTACCTTTATGGTACCAAGTGTACGATCTTCACCGATCATAGGAGCCTGCAGCATATCTTTGACCAGAAAGAACTTAATATGCGTCAACGCCGATGGGTAGAACTTCTCAACGATTACGACTGTGAGATTCGTTATCACCCAGGCAAAGCAAATGTCGTTGCCGACGCTCTAAGCCGACGAAGCTATTTGCATAGCGCTCGAAACCCTCATCCGCGAAGCCCAGCATGCATGTTTTACAGAACGCACTTTGAAGTGGGAAAGAATCCACCACGATGGAGCCCATCTTGTGAATAAGTCGAATGGGATATTCCATTACCTGGACCGAATTTGGATCGCTAAGCGGAACGATTTGCGACAGATTTTGATGGACGAAGCCCACAAATCCCGGTATTCCATTCATCCCGGTGCCGACGAAACCCCCGATCCCTATATGGAAGTGGGAGAGTATAGCTATGGACTTCATAACGAAACTTCCACGCACGCCATCAAGTCACGATAGCATCTCGGTTGTCATTGACCGCTTGACCAAATCTGCTCACTCTCTGCCAATACGAGAAGACTACAAGGTAGAACGATTAGCCCGAATCTACACCGATGAAATCATTTATCGACATGGGATGCCTCGCGACATCATCTCTGACCGTGATGCTCGGTTTACCTCGCGTCCGTGGGAAATGTTTCAAGCGGCTCTCGGTACTACGCTTAATCTAAGTACCGCATTCCACCCTCAAACCGACGGTCAAACTGAGAGAACGATTCGTACCCTTGAAGACATGCTCCATTCGTGTGCCATAGACTTCGATGGTAACTGGGACGCTTACCTGCCTCTAGTCGAATTCTCGTATAATAACAGTTATTCTTCCAGCATTCAAATGGCACCGTTTGAGGCTTTATACGGAAGAAGATGTAGATCGCCTATTGTATGGCACGAGATCGGGCATTCGCAATTAACCGGTCCTGAGATATTGCAAGAAACGAGTGACAAAGTTCTCCAAATTCGAGACAATCTGCTGAAAGCTCGGAGTCTTCAGAAAAGTTACGTCGATAGACGACGCAAGCCCCTTGAATTTGACGTTGGCGGCTACGTACTCCTAAAGGTATCACCTAGGAAGGGTGTGGTCAGATTCGGAAAGAAAGGGAAACTAGCGCCTCGATATGTTGGACCTTTTAAAATCCTAGAAAGGATCAGAAAAGTCGCCTACAGACTCGAACTACCGGAGGAACTTAGTAACGTCCACCCGAATTTTCATGTTTCGAACCTCCGAAAGTGCCTGGCTGAGCATGATTTAATTGTACCACTTGATGATCTCCAAATAAACGAAACACTACACTTCGTGGAGAAGCCTGTCAAGATCATGGATCGCCAAACTAAGCAGCTCAGACGCTCGCACATTCCTATTGTGAAAGTCCGATGGGAAGGCAAACGAGGCGCAGAGTTCACTTGGGAACTCGAAAGAGACATGAAGGCGAAGTACCCGCAGTTGTTTGTTATGGCTTCGGCCTAATTTCGGGACGAAATTCCCTCAACTAGGGGAGGCTGTAACACCCCGTGTTTCGAAAGTCAAAGTCAGAGTCAAGATTGAAGTCAAAGGGAGACAAGATTCCTAATTGCGATCTGTCACTCCTTGCTCAATTCTTGTTTTGACTTCTTTGGCTTGATGATAGTCTATTTTACGCTTTACGTTAGTTGTATTATGTGGAGTACTTATTAATAATCGAGGTTTATTCGATGTGTAGCGCAAGTTTGATCGCTCTATCGCTTATCGCAATCGCACTCGCAACTCGAATTACGCGTTCTGGATATTGTTTTATGTGTGTGTGTGCCTTATGTGTTACTTGTGCATGTTTATTTATGTTTATGTTGTGGTGATTAATCGAAATGCAATCGAAACTCAATCGTAATCGAATCGCAGACGCTAAACGCAAGTCAATTAAGGATGATTGTATGTTAGATATAGTAGTTGGGATTAAAAGTAATTGAATAGGAAACTCTGTCACATCGCAACGCTCAACACGCGAATCAAAATCGCAAAACTCATCGCGCCGTGCCCTCCAATCGAGTGGCCAACCGATCGAGTAATCGAGCTGCCACCCGATCGAGGTGCTACTCGATCGAGCAGCTACCCGATCGGGTTACCACCCGATTGAACAGCCTTTTTCCCACTTTCCTTTTATGGAAAGCCTATAAATACCCCTCATGTCAACATCATTTGATGTTGACAGCTCTCTCTCCCTCTCACTCGCTCCAGCTCGCTTTTCTTCAGATTTCTCGCGATTCTTGTAAGTTCTCCATCTAAATCTTGTACTTTCTCAATCTACACGCACTCCTACACCTTTCTATCTTTTGAATCTTAACTTTTAACCGTGAAATCACTAGATTTGAGGTGTTCTAGAATGATGTCATCATGGTGTTCTTGTGAACTTCATGTTTTAGCGTCAATCCACCAAGAACAACTTAGATCTGAACGATTTCCACACAAATAAACAAAGATCTTTCATAGATCTGAACATATTCATGGTGAAAAGGATTGAAAGATGGTTTTCTAACTTTCTTTCAACTCTTTTACACCCAATGCACTCAAAACCGATAGAATCGGACCATGTTCTAACCTTCTACTCCTTTTTGGTGATATGTTGGTTCAAGATCTGAATTCTACCAATGAGACAACCGATTCCGAGTTAAGCATGAACAACCGTCACGAATCTGTGAACGGGTTGGACTTGGGTGATTCCTGTCCGATCTGGTCACGAAGGGTCTTGGCGAGGTTCTGTTGCTTGGCACGAAGTCACAACGTCTCGAGAGAACGCAAAACCATCAAAACAACCAAGTGTAAGACGATCAGATCGACCAGAACGGAAGGTCGCCCGATCGGACTGATGTCCGATCGGATTGCCACTCGATTGGCTTGCACCTTGGACCCATAATTGACTTTTATTTCAAACTTTTGAGGTTGAACATCGAACGAAATGCTGTCCGATCGGACTACCATCCGATCGGATTTCCACTCGACTGTAACAACCGTCTAATTTTCATAGGAATTTAATTATATTCATGATTTTATATAATAAAGTGATTGATTAGGTCACAAGTACAAAATTTAAAGTTTAAGGTGTTCAGGTAACAAACATCTAACCACTAGTTAAACATTCCAAACACGATTAGTGGAATTGTCTACAACGATTACCGTTATCTAACAAAGTTAAAATAACGCGAAAGCTTGATTTGGTTTGTGTTCGGTTATTCAAAATGTTGCTTGATCGCCATCCGGAAAGTCCCCTTTGTCACCTAAGGTCAAAACCACTTAAGATGTTAGTTTTGACATTTATATAGAGTGTATAAACCAGTTCCAATCATTAAATCATGAAAAATAAAATAAAAATGAAATTTTGCCCTGTCGCGTGGCGCGATGGGTCTTCGCATGGTGCGACAGCTCTTGCGTGTAGGGCCGGTTCCATGCGATCCTGTCGCGTGGCGCGGGGGAAACGATTTTCCAGCAGATGCAGGTTTTTGACCTGCATTTCCTGCCAGCTCTGGAAATTCAGATTTTCGACTTCAATTGACCATAACTTTTGACTCGTAAGTCCGTTTTTGGTGATTCTTTTTCCTATACATCTGTAAATTCATTACCGACGTACCTATTACAATTTCCATACCAAAAATTCGATTTACAGGACGAATGACCAAAAATTTCTAAACCATTGTTTGACCCACTCTACCTTCACTTATTTTTTTGCTACCGTTTCAATAGTAAGCCTAAGGCACCTTGTACCCAACATCCGAGGCTTATCATCACCCGCATTTCCTTACCAATCTCATGGCTTTATGCTATTGTGATTGTTATCTCTATCGCTAACTATTAAAACACTAACACTACAATTTACACCACTATTCGACCCGTTGGCTCATCTTATGGAATCCTCCAATACAATGACTACCAAACGGTTTCTTGTCAATCCTCAACCTATTGATTCAAGTAACGAACATGGTTGCTACAATCGACGCAACCTCTATTCTACAATATAACTATACATAATTTAACAACAATTCACTTAATGTAACGGGTCAAGTTATATACCTTCAAAGCACGCCCTTCAAACGCAAGTCACCACCTGCTTGTCCGCTCGACGCTCCGGTATCCTTTCCTATAGAGTTCAACCATGGCATGTTTAGAACTCTTTTCAAATCATATATCGCATAATTTGCCGAAACATCACAATTACGTGGTTTAACTTTAAATTTCAGTTTTAAGCCTTCTTTGAGACAATTATACAAACACTTTAAGGGCAGCAATTTACATAACGTATTAACAAGTTCATAACTTGTCATATAGCCCTAAATTTTCATCAATCAACTACCTTACATGAATATTAGTCTCTAGAATTCTGAAATCACTTCACACATGACAATTTCACTAGAACAACCCCCAATTTCCTAGGGTTTATCAAGTTCTACTCAACCCACTAACCACCTACAATGGTGTTCATGAATTTAGCTAGAATTAAGTATGATTTCAACATGTATTTGTCTAGGGTTTACTCCTAGACACTTCAATGTTCCTATTTCATCTACATAACACACATGCATTATCAGATTTTGAATTCCCTAAATTCATGAGAATTTCAAGTAGAGATTTTCTATCAAATTTCACATACCTTATGACCCCCTTGCAATGGAGATCATTATTCTTAGCTCGGATTTCGTTTTGGAGCAGATTTGAACCTTCAATCTATGAGTTTTGTGGAAGTTAGGGTTTTGAAGAACCCTGGTCGCCCCCTCCCCCCCCCCGCTTGTCTGGTTCGATCTCAACACACACACACAAGTGTGTTTTGAGTTTTAATTTTTGTTTTATTAATATTAGTTTCAATTTAAACACTTTTGGCCCCTCAATTATCATTCAGTTCTTATTTTTAGTGTTTTAACCCATTTATAAGTCACTACATGACTTTTACCAAACTAGGTTATTTTAATCCTAGTTAGTTCACTTGTTTATTTACCAATATTTTATTTAAAATAAATGATTTACATTTTCGGGGTGTTACAAGTCCACCCCCCTTAAAAAGGGTTTCGTCCTCGAAACCGAAAATACGTACCAAATAATGCCGGGTACAGACGCCGCATCTCTTCTTCGGACTCCCATGTAGTGTCCGAACCCTTCCTATGTTCCCATTTGATCATGACTTGATCGATTCTCTTATTTCGCAAGTCCTTAACCTTTCGATCTAGAATCTCTAATGGCTTTACTGCGTAGTTGAGGCTATTATCCACTCCGATATCGTCGTGATAGATATAAGCTGTTTCCTCCGCTAGACATTTTCGCAACTGGGATACATGAAATGTGCCATGTATTCCACTCAACTCTTCCGGTAGCTCAAGGCGATAAGCTACCTTGCCAACCCGTTTAATGATTTTAAATGGCCCGATAAACCTCGGGCTTAGTTTCCCTCTCTTTCTGAACCTGATAACGCCCTTCCATGGGGAAACCTTGAGCATAACCATGTCGCCCACCTGGAATTCAATTGGTTTTCGTCTTTTGTCGGCATAAGACTTTTGCCTATCTTGGGCCGCTTTCAAGTGAGCTCGAACCAAGTCAATTTTCTTATTAGTGGCCTGGACAACATCCTTGTGGGCCAGTTCACGTGGCCCCACTTCACCCCAACACACTGAGGTTCTACACTTCCTACCATATAGCATCTCGTAAGGTGCCATACCGATGCTCGAGTGGTAACTATTGTTTTACGAAAATTCAGCCAAAGGTAGATAAACATCCCAACTTCCACCGAAGTCGATGATACATGCCCGTAACATATCTTCTAGCGTCTGTATAGTTCTTTCACTCTGCCCATCCGTCTGAGGATGGTAGGCGGTGCTAATGAAAAGTTTTGTTCCCATCTGTTATTGAAAATCCCGCCAGAAGTTTGAAGTAAATCGGGTATCTCTGTCCGACACAATGGATACCGGTACTCCATGACGTGCCACTATTTCGTTTGTATATACCTCAGACATCTTTTCCGAAGAATATGTCTCGCGTATAGGAATAAAATGAGCACTCTTCGTCAATCTATCCACAATCACCCATATAGCATCGAATCCCCGAATCGTTTTAGGTAGTTTGGTCAATAGGTCCATGGTGATATGTTCCCATTTCCAAACCGGGATTTCCAAAGGTTGCAGTTTTCCATATGGTTTCTGGTGTTCCGCCTTGACTTGTAAACAAGTCAAGCACTTCTCCACGTATTTTACTACATCCCTCTTCATTCCGGGCCACCAATAGTTTTGTTTCAGGTCATTGTACATCTTGGTCGCACCCGGATGAATAGAACATCGGGATTTATGAGCTTCATCAAGTAGAAGCGTCTTCACCCCACAAGAATTTGGAACCCATATTCTTCCGGATCGAGTCTTCAACCCGTTCTTTCCATCCGACAAATCTTTTAACTGACCGATTATTCTTTCCTTCTTCCAGTTCTCCTCTTTCACTGCCTCTACTTGCGCCTCTTGGATACGTTCAAGTATACCCGAGGTTACAACAAGCTGCATCGACCTTACTCGTATCGGGATATAATCCGCTTTTCTACTCAAGGCATCCGCCACAACGTTCGCCCTCCCGGGGTGTTAATTTATTTCGCCGTCATAGTCCTTCAGCGTTTCTAGCCAACGTCTTTGTCGCATATTTAACTCCTTCTGATCGAAGAAGTATTTCAAACTCTTGTGGTCAGTAAATATGGTGCCCTTTACCCCATATAAATAGTGCCTCCATATTTTTAATGCAAACACCACCGCTGCCAATTCGAGATCGTGCGTCGGATATTTCCTTTCATGCACCTTTAATTGTCTCGAGGCATAAGCTACTACCTTGCCTCGTTGCATTAAAACACATCCGAGCCCCGAAAGTGAGGCATCCGAATAGACTACCAAGTCTTCGACTCCGTCCGGCAATGTTAATACCGGAGCTTGAGTTAACTTCTCTTTTAGTGCTTGGAACGCTATTTCTTGTTCGACACCCCAAATGAATTTCTCCTATTTCCGAGTTAACTTAGTTAACGGCGACGCAATCTTGGAGAAGTCTTGAATGAATCTCCTGTAATATCCCGCAAGCCCTAAGAAACTTCTAATTTCCGAAGGGTTCTTCAGGGGATTCCACTTTAACACGACCTCGATCTTTGACGGGTCTACCAATATTCCATCGGCACTTATGATGTGGCCGAGGAATTGCACCTCTCGTAACCAAAAGGTGCACTTAGAGAATTTCGCATACAACCTTTCTCGTCTGAGTGTCTCCAACACCTCTTGTAAGTGGTGTGCATGTTCTGCTTCACTTTTCGAGTACACCAGAATATCATCGATAAACACGATTACCGATTTATCCAACATCGGCTTGCAAACCCGGTTCATGAGGTCCATGAAACCGCGGGTGCATTTGTCAGCCCGAATGACATTACGAGGAACTCGTAATGTCCGTATCGCGTGCGGAAAGCCGTCTTCGGTACATCCTCCTCCTTGACCTTTAGTTGGTGATACCCCGATCTAAGGTCAATTTTTGAAAACTAGTTCGCACCTTGTAATTGGTCGAATAGATCGTCTATTCTCGGAAGCGGGTATCGATTCTTTACCGTGAGTTTATTTAACTCACGGTAATCGATACACATGCGCATGCTTCCGTCTTTCTTTTTCAAGAACAGCACGGGTGCGCCCCAAGGAGACACACTTGGCCTTATGAATCCTTTATCGAGCAAGTCTTGAATCTGTGACATTAATTCTTGTAATTCTGATGGTGCAAGTCGGTATGGTGCTTTTGCTACGGGTTTCACGCCCGGAACCAATTCGATTCCGAACTCTACCTCCCGTTCAGGGGGTATCCCCGGTAGATCTTCCGGAAATACATCTTCGAAGTCACGTACCACTGGTACGTCTCCTATCTTCAGTGACTCTTTCTCTGGCTCATTCGCGTATATCATAAACGCCTTACATCCATGCTTCATGAGCTTGTGAGCTTTCAACATCGAGCATATTATAGGGTTACCTCCTTTTTCGCCATAGATGGTGACGTGTTTTCCACTCGGAGATGTTAGCTTTATCTCCTTACGAAAACACATGACCTTTGAGTGGTGCTGAGATAGCCAATCCATCCCAACAACTACTTGAAACTCCCCCATCGACATCGGGATTAGATCTATCAAGTATTCCTCATCATCGATGCTTAATTTGCAGCCTCGACAAACATCACAAACTATAAAACTTTTGTTGTCCCCTATTTCAACTTCTAAGGGCACAACTAATTTCGTTAATACAAATGAAGGATGTCGAATAAATCCATGTGAAATGAAGGATTTATTCACACCCGTATCAAATAATACACGTGCAGGAATTGAGTTTATTTCGAATATACCTGAGACCACATCGGGTTCTGTATTTGCTTCAGCCGCAGTAAGTTGGAAGGACCTGGCCTTCGCCTTTGGAGCTTCTGTTGGAGATTCTTTAATGTTTTTCTTTCCAACTAAGTCTAGGCATTCGGACTTTTTGTGGCCGGGCTGATAGCATTTGTAACAGACTGAGACTTTACCCGGACATAGAGATGTCGTGTGTCCTGTTTTCCCACATATAGGACACGGTTTGTCCTTAAAGCGGCACTCACCCTTGTGCCCCTTTACACACACCTTGCAACTCGGCGACCCGCCTTTCACATCCATCTTCTTTCTCGATTCAACAATTCGAGCTTTCTTTGTAGGGCTCGGGTTAGCATCCACTGCCCTTCTTTCACCCCTCTCGATTTGCTTCTTAAGTTCAATTTCTCTCTCTCGAGCTGTGTTTATGATCTCAGTAAGCGTCTCATATTTAGAAGGGGTCATGAACTCTCGGTATTCAGCACTCAACATATTATAATAATAATATATTTTCTGCTCCTCCGTAGTCACTAACTCATCACAGAACCTTAGTTTATCCATGAAGGTGCCCGTGATTTTATCAATTGATTATCCCCTTTGTCTTAATTGGATGAACTCTTCTTTGATCCTGTTGATAACCGCCTTGGGACTATGATGCTTAAGGAATGGCACCTTAAACTCGTCCCATGTCATGACCCTTGCCGCCTCGGCTCCTATTTCCTTCTTTTTATTGTCCCATCAATCCTTGGCTTGACCCCTCAACTGACCCGTTCCGTAAGCAACAAAGTCGCTTACGTCACAATGGGTCCTTTCAAACACTCCTTCAACGTCGCTTAACCATCTTTGACATATTATCGGGTCGACCTCCCCGTTGTAAATTGGCGGTTTACACGCCATGAACTCCTTATATGAACATCCTTTGTGTTCTCCAGATTTCTCTCTCATGAGGTTGACATTATCTTCCAACCTTTTAACTCGTTCTTCGAGCAATGATAACACCGTGTTTTGTATTTTGTCTATAAACCCAGATAGACTACCCTCAATTGCCTTTCCCACTTCTTCGGCAATTAACTCTTTCATTTGTTCGGTACTTGTCGGCACCGGATCATCATCGTTTCTTTCCGTCATCTTGAAACTGAAATGTTTACATCAATCATTAAACATTTCATTTATAACATGGCTTTATTTGCTTTGGTTTTGCCAAGTTCATAACTTGTTTTAACCGTTCACATTTGGTGCACTTTCCGGGTTTGAGTGTGTTAGCACGCTCTTCCCATGTACATTAATTCGCATCTCATTTCTTACATAAGATAGGATCTATTAAAATAATTAACTAATTCTTACCGGACGATCGATCAAGCTTGAACCGAACACTTTGTTGACAACCTTGGGCTCTGATTACCAACTTGTAACAACCGTCTAATTTTCATAGGAATTTAATTATATATTCATGATTTTATATAATATAGTGATTGATTAGGTCACAAGTACAAAATTTAAAGTTTAAGGTGTTCAGGTAACAAACATCTAACCACTAGTTAAACATTCAAAACACGATTAGTGGATTTGTCTACAACGATTATCATTATCTAACAAAGTTAAAATAACGCGGAAGCTTGATTTGGTTTGTGTTCGGTTCTTCAAAATGATGCTTGATCGCCATCCGGAAAGTCCTCTTTGTCGGTCAAACCACTTAAGATGTTAGTTTTGACATTTATATAGAGTGTATAAACCAGTTCCAATCATTAAATCATGAAAAATAAAATAAAAATGAAATTTTGCCCTGTCGCCTGGCACGATGGGTCTTCGCGTGGCGCGACAGCTCTCGTGTGTCACGCCAGTTCCAGGAGATCCTGTCGCGTGGTGCGGGGGAAACGGTTTTCCAGCAGATGCAGGTTTTTGACCTGCATTTCCTGCCAGCTCTGGAAATTCAGATTTTCGACTTCAATTGACCATAACTTTTGACTCGTAAGTCCGTTTTAGGTGATTCTTTTTCCTATACGTCTGTAAATTCATTACCGACGTACCTATTACAATTTCCATACCAAAAATTCGATTTACGGGGCGAACGACCAAAAATTTCTAAACCATTGTTCGACCCACTCTACCTTCACTTATTTTTTTGCTACCGTTTCAATAGTAAGCCTAAGGCGCCTTGTACCCAACATCCGGGGCTTATCATCACCCACATTTCCTTACCAATCTCATGGCTTTATGCTATTGTGATTGTTATCGCCATCGCTAACTATTAAAACACTAACACTACAATTTACACCACTATTCGACCCGTTGGCTCATCTTATGGAATCCTCCAATAGAATAACTACCAAACGGTTTCTTGTCAGTCCTCAACCTATTGATTCAAGTAACGAACATGGTTGCTACAATCAACGCAACCTCTATTCTACAATATGACTATACATAATTTAACTACAATTCACTTAATGTAACGGGTCAAGTTACATACCTTCAAAGCACGCCCTTCAAACGCAAGTCACCACCGGCTTGTCCGCTCGACGCTCCGGTATCCTTTCCTATAGAGTTCAACAATGGCATGTTTAGAACTCTTTTCAAATCATATGTCGCATAATTTGCCGAAACATGACAATTACGCGGTTTACCTTTAAATTTCAGTTTTAAGCCTTCTTTGAGACAATTATACAAACACTTTAAGGGCAACAATTTACATAATGTATTAACTAGTTCATAACTTGTCATATAGCCCTAAATTTTCATCAATCAACTACCTTACATGAATATTAGTCTCTAGAATTCTGAAATCACTTCACACATGACAATTTCACTAGAACAACCCCCAATTTCCTAGGGTTTATCAAGTTCTACTCAACCCACTAACCACCTACAATGGTGTTCATGAATTTAGCTAGAATTAAGTATGATTTCAACATGTATTTGTCTAGGGTTTACTCCTAGACACTTCAATGTTCCTATTTCATCTACATAACACACATGCATTATCAGATTTCGAATTCCCTAAATTCATGAGAATTTCAAGTAGAGATTTTCTATCAAATTTCACATACCTTATGACCCCCTTGCAATGGAGATCATTATTCTTAGCTCGGATTTCGTTTTGGAGCAGATTTGAACCTTCAATCTATGAGTTTTGTGGAAGTTAGGGTTTTAAAGATGTGACAACCCTCATAATAACAGGTATCCGTACAATTAATTAATGTTAATTACGTGCTTAATGACTGTGCTTAATTACAACTGATGACGTAAATTGCTTTCCGATTTCTGTATCATACATACATATGCATCACATTTCATACTGTCACTCCATTCATTACATACAAACTTTAGTGACATACTTGATGCACAAAGCACAGTTAGCACAATGAGGGGATAACTCAGAAATATACTGACAGTGCCAGTACATAGACAGACAGTGTTTTGAGACCCAGTATGGGCCAGGGACAAGGTACTACACCGGTATGGTGTGTGGGGAAGTGAGGACCATAAAACTGCATCACTAGGTGATAGTTAAAGTGCCGGGAAGTGCCTAAAACTCACTAATAATGCAGAATTCTGCATTATTTATCAGAAAATTCAGCATTTAACATACTAGTAATGTGCAAAATTATGACAGAATGGTCATGTATGCTTTCCTAAGTGCCAGGTATTAATAGTGTTACAAAAAGATATATAAAAGACATTATGCGGAATAATTTAGCACTTTAACTGAACGGTATCTAACCGAACAACCGGACTTTACCCGGGACACCAAATTTTTGCCAAACACATTGTTTTATTATTTCTTGGCTAGTCATAATCCCCGAACACCCTAACACCCACTAAATTCTCTATTAACTAACATATGTAAACATATACTTGCATTTGAACTAATATTTACCAACTATCATCAAGTTTTTACACTTAGCCCCCCTTGCCTTCTTACGGTCACAAAGGACCCACAAAAATCCCCACCATACTTCAAGATTTAATTTTATATTTTAATTGATCTTTGCTTGATATTGTTGCCAAAATATTAGTGAGATCTTTATAAAGTATGGCAAAGATCACTCATATCTTTCATCTTACACTTCACAAGATTCACCCCACTCTCTCACTCATCTCTCTCTCTCCCCTCTCGGCTCACATACAACCGCCACCACCACCACCTTAACTCAACCATCTTCATCCATTTTCAAGCTCCATTCAAGTGTAGGAAGGTGTCTTGAGAAGATGGAAACTTGAAGAACTTCAAGGAGCTTCATCACTTGCTTTCTCACACCATTTTCACCATCTTTTTCACTAGAGTCCTTCCCTAGCTTTAAGCTAGTAGTAAGTCTTTGATTTACTCTTGTTTATTTCTATTTTGAGTAGTTAAAAGATGTAGTGTGATGAATGCCACAAGAACACTAAAAGGGTTTAAACAAGAACATGAACATAAAGCTTACATAAAGATGAAACATAATGAAATGTTGTTAGTATGTTATTATATGTTGTTGGTTGCATGTTGATGCTTGGTTATGTAATGTTAATCACCATATGGAACTTGTTAAGTGATGATTAGAAACATGATTTAACAAGATTAGGAGATGATATTGTGTTACATAAACAATCATCTTCTAATAAAGTTATGAACTTGAAGATACTATGATTTCTTGAAAAATAGTGAAACAAAATGAGTTGGCGATCATGTAGATCCGAGATTTACAAGAGACTTTTCTAAGCGAACCAAGTTCAAGAGTCGGTTTTAAAAAGATCATGATTTTTACATACACTTACCCTATTTTTCAAAACAAATAAGTGTAAGAGTGCCAGTAAACCAAGAAGATTTGGCAAATAAACATTTTTGTAAAATAAGTTCACAAGTTGTGAACATCTAGAAATCCCAAGAATGAGCTTTTGACAAAAGTAAACACACTTCGGAAGGTAACTAAGGCCGCTAAACGTTTTACTAAATTACTACGCGTTTTTGTGATATATCAAGTTCATGATTAATATGTAACGCATATAGTTTTTGCTCTTGGTGATGTAAAGTTGTTTAAAGGTTGATTGTTGATGATTATTGTGATTATTTTGAAAAGAAAATGATATGCTTATTAGCATGGACGCCTCCGTTTACAAAGGAAACTATGGCAAAATCTTCTAACAATTCCAACACTTAGAGAATATTTTTCTAACAAGCGTTACAAGTATATTATTAACCTTGTCCTTTAAAAATAAACTTCGCCATAAGTTTTATAACAAAAATACAAAGTATCGGAGGTTGATTTTTACAAGTAAAGTGGATAAATATATATTTAGAGTATATATGGTGAATATTTGAATACGTTGTGGAATAGCTATATTATTTTAGGGTAAAATAATAGAACTTGGCAATTACCGAGAATTTACATTTCCAAAATAATACCAAAAATCACACGGAATAACTATTTAAGTTACACACGTGATACGATGATGAAATCGAACGGTAAAACATAACTTACAAAACATTCCGAAAAAAATACCGTTACAATATATTTTTGGTGAATATTATTTTGGGCATGAAAGAATGACTTTATTACAAAGTATAACATATTGTTGGTCAAGGAGAAAATATATATTTTCGGGAGATACAGTATTTTTGGACAAGATAAGTTTATATATTTTCTAAATGAGATTTGAAAATATATTGTTTTGGAGATATATATGGGATACTTATTAAGAAAATACGTACAAACTGGAATACGACGCCAATACATGGCAAGATATACCAATACAAGAATACGAATATACAAGTATGAGATACTCTCATCCTTGGGAAGGAAATACGAATAGCAATACTTGAAAAGTATTAATACAGAAATATTGTATAAACAATTATTCCAAAACTAAATATAATTATTATAACTTGGAATAATATCAGAAACGTAACTCGAAAACATAAATACTAAGACAAGGCACGACCCGTTCGTCTAATAGACGTTAGACCATTGTAGGTAGTCATGTTTGCTGAGGAGATTTGGGTTACAAGTACCGAAGATGCAATACTGTGAGTTCATGTCCCCCTTTTCTCTTAACTGTTTTCAGTTTTATACTTCGGGGGTGAAATACATGTTACAATTATTACAGACATTTTATACGTGGTATGGTTAGCTTAAGGAGGGTTACTACTTAGATCATGTGAGTGGGTAGGCGGATACTTAAGGCCATTAATCCTCGTTGTAGGACCGAGGGACATGAGTGATAGATCTATTCGGGTGTAGCGAGCCCCACTCCTGAGTCCGCTGAGTGGACCATGAGGTGACTATGTCTTACCGACGAAATCTGCTAGGTTTGAGTTTTCCTGCATCACTTCACACATATCAATGGCCTTGCAAACCATTGGTGATCTCTTTTTCCTTAATGATATATACCAGGGGCTTACATACATACTTATGACGTTTACAAAGGCTTATACATACACACAAACGAACACATGAACTCGCTCAACTTTTGTTGATGTTTTTCAAACTACATGTATTTCAGGGAACTAAACGGATCTGGCAGGTGTATGCATGTGTCTACAAGCTGCGTGTTAAATAAAGGATGTCATCCGTGGTCGTAGAGTTTAAAAGATGTATCATATTACTGGACGGGATACATGTTTCTAAACTCAGGATTATTTAAAGTCTTTTGTTGAGTCCATGGGAACTCATTTGAACATGTTATGGTTTGTAACTAATTGGCGTCAATGTTTTCAAGATAATGGTATTGTGGTATTTTCTAAACTTTATTAATGGCTGAAAATCTTTTGGTTTTATCATATAGCATTGTTATGATTGATTGCTATGGTATTAAGAAGTCACACCAAATAACCACGCTTCCGCAAAAGTCAGGGTGTGACAGAAGAACCCTGGTCGCCCCCCCCCTTGTCTGGTTCGATCTCAACACACACACACACAAGTGTGTTTTGAGTTTTAATTTTTTTTATTAATATTAGTTTCAATTTAAACACTTTTGGCCCCTCAATTATCATTCAGTTCTTATATTTAGTGTTTTAACCCATTTGTAAGTCACTACATGACTTTTACCTAACTAGGTTATTTTAATCCTAGTTAGTTCACTTGTTTATTTACCAATATTTTATTTAAAATAAATGATTTACATTTTCGGGGTGTTACATCGACCATGTGATGTTTTGACTTTAACACTTAAACAATTTTCAAATATGTTCAATACACGCGGACTGCCACCCGATCGGACTACAATCCGATCGAGTGACAAACTGCTGTGAACTTGTTCTCACTAAGTGTCCAACCTACCAGATTGTCGCCCGATCGAACGGTCGTTCAATCGACCGACCTGAAAGGTAGAGATACTTCTATGTTTTCAAAATGCTACAACGAAAACTTCAAAAGACAAGCCATCATACACAAACACATCCTTCCCAAACAAAGTAACAATCCACTCGAAAGGTCACCCGATCGGATGACCATCCGAGCGGATTGTCACCCGATCGATCGACCGGCCACCCGATCGGACTACCACCCAATCGGATTGTTGTTCGACCAACTGACACTTTATTCGTTTTACGTATCACTTATCGTTATGCTATCGTTCTGATCAGGCTAACCATACTCTCTAGCGCTCCCTTCAATCCATCAATCGTTGTGAGTATACTCGACCCATTTTTGCTTTACGCACTTTTGGGTGTTATATACGTTACTTATTCTAAATCACATTGAACACACTACGCTATACTTTAAATGCTAACCGTTACCGCATGTTATACGCGACTTAATGAATGCTTGTTTGTTATGTTTACACATGGAATGCTATCTACCTGCCTTAGCAACGATAGTACTATTTGTTTGGACTCAGCACCTGTTCACTCAGGGGTTGTTAAGGATAATTTGTTACATGGCTCACAGTGCTGAGTGTGTATTACGAACTGCCTTGGGCAGTCAACCCGCAATCATTGGTATCGATAGGTTCATGTCGATAACTAACATGCCTCATTTTACACTGTGTACGTGCTGGTTATGCGTAACAATTTCGAGAACTCTATTATATCTATTAAACTTGTATTCTCACCTTTACACTATGTGTATTGACTTTTACTTTAACGTAAGTGAAAGGTTCTTAGTTTGCTTATATGCTTTGCTTGCTATGAAATCGAGGCTAGGAAAGGTCTAGAAACAAATAAACAATTGTCTGTAATTGAAATCTGAGTTGTCGGAACAGAACAATTTGACTAGATCTTGTCTGTAGTAATTATGTTATCTTTTATGACATGGTATGGGACATGTTGCTTTAAATAATTGGTAATTATAGTTGTTATGAAAACTTTTGGACAATCTGTTTCGCTCAGTGTCGCGCCCCGATGATTCCGCCATCGGTTGGGGTGTGACAACCACTGCCACCTTGCCTCTCTCTCACCTTTACTATGTGTGCAGTATTTTGGAAATGAAGATGAGAGAGAAGTGTCACTGCTTCTTTTTTCTTCTCTTTTATGAATGTCTCAAGAAGTAGAACAGAAACCAACAAATTTAATATGCACCCTACACAAAGCAACAAACGCAACATTCAATCATTAACAAAGGGAACAGTAAGACAACATAAAAAATCCAAAAAAACATTTTTCATAGTAATCGCTTATGTCGTTTACGAATTGACACACCTACACGAAACACAAACACACTACTCTATGTTGATAGAAATCACTAATAGCAAATCAAACATCCTTTATAATCAATATAAGTAAGAATCCATACATATAGAGTTGACAACTGTGTCTATGGCAACATCACATTTTCTACATAGTAAAGCCCTGTCTTCAAGAGAAAAGAAGTACCCAGCGGCTTCCATCAAAATTAGACAATGTCACGCATTTGACAACTAATATTAACAGATGGCACTTGAAGCAACCAACACTATGCAAACTTCACAGGTACAACAATGATTCATATTAAAATTATGTTAGTAACAGTAATGTAAAAGAAAGACGTGTCTTGTACTGAAAAAAGAAAATCGGAGGCAAAAAACCCTAGGATTAAAGCAAAGAGGCAAAACAGAATCGAAGGATTAAATGTTACCAAACATATATCCTTCCTAATCGTCGGTACTTTCAAAACCCTAAACTATAGGTGGCCAGAACGTGTTCCCTTGTTTTGACCGTCACCGCCGACCATCCATTTGTTCTGAACGACCATCATTTGACACCATTGATCGCCTGAAACTTAATCCACATCGTCTCCGTCATCACCTTCGAGTCATTAACCCTAGCCGCTGACTGTCTGAGGTCTCAATTGCACCACCACCGCCTTGTAATCAGATAAACGATCGTCACCATAAGCTTCATGGTTGACGCGCCAACACAGTCGGCGGAACTTCCCTGGAGTTCCCTTTTCTATGATCGGCTCCCTCTTTCTGTACCTAGGGCGGCGACGTTTGGCCGCCGGTAACCAACTCACGGCATCTGTCCTGCAACAGTGGTTGAGGGTTTTATATGGTGGGCTTGTATAATTTAGAAAAATAAACCTTTTACTCTTCAATTCATTCGTTTATTAATATATAGGTAAACTAGTTTAAGAACCCGTGTGTTACACGGGTGGACCAATATGAAAATATATTACTTAACAGTGTCGAAATAATCCTTTTAATAAAATAAACGTTCAAGTACTAACGTAAGTATTAAATTACAATGAATGGAAATAAATAAATACCACAAAAATCACAACTCGTTAAAGACTTCTTTATACACCATATTTGTTGTTTTATCTATTACCGTCATTGTCATATTTTTTTATCTCTTTAATATTAGATATGTTAATATGTCATTTTTTTCACAATTGTCAAAATCATTAGTAACAATTTGACCTAAAATCTTTAAGATTAGACCAATGTTTAGGGTTTTAGAATAACTTTATTAAAGTGTCAGGCAAAAACGTATATTGACATAAGAAAAAAGTTCATGGGTGTTAAATATAACATTTAAAAGAAATGAAACAAAAATCGCAAGGGCAAAAAGATTCGAATCTGCATCCCTTGAATGTCCACACAAACTCCACCACTTGTCCTTTTAGCATTAGAATTTGCTTTTCGAGTTAGGGAAAACCGGGCATTCTCATACAGATGCCTGCAGATGTGGTCCGCAGACTACAGACCTTTTACCTCTTCAAAAACAAACACAACCTAAATGAACTTATGTACTTACTCGGCCCATTGAATACCATGGCTAGCAAATGCAGAAGACATAGGGGTGTCGGGATCCATTGCATAAAATGATACTAAACCAACAATAACCACCGACCAACTTGTGGATTAACCACTGAAGAACCATGATACTTGAGCTGAAAAAAAGGAGAGTAAATTAGACCTGATAACCCAATATTTAAAAAATGCCCTAATATATTAAAAAATGATATAAAAGTGTGAATTGACAGGTGGTGATGGAAGAACCCGGGTAACTTCACATGTAGGTGAAAGGTAAATTAGACATAAAAATCACTTTTAAGTACCACTCTATCTAATGAACATAAATCAAACAAAAATATTATTAGTTTTATGAATTTAACTAATATATCAAATCACCTTGAGTTCTTAGACCAAGGGCAAAGGATATGTCAAGGTTTTATTATGCATATTAAAAATTTCACATTGCTGAAATTCAATTTCAAATTCTCTTGGTCATATCTCCAATGTTGATCCATATAAGCTAAGATTTGTTTTTGTTGAATGTAGAGTTGTAGACACTTGAAACAGAGCAAAGAAATATCAACGTAATCCCATAATAAGAAGCAATATATATCACAATTACTTACTGTGACGCTACATTTAGCAATAAGTCATATAAAAATATCTAGTTAGTAATATACTTACTAAAACATGTATTAAACAAATACAGATAGTCCCCAAAAAGGTTAATCAAACACCAATAAGAAATTACCAAGTGCACCAGCCAATTGAAGAAAAAGTTCATTCAAATGTTCAAGCTTTAGTTTTTCCCTTTCAGCTTTGTGAATCGGTTTAGGAACTTCAGCTGGATTTTTCTTGCTCGCTTGCAAGCTGCATCAATATCATCCTTATTGTTATTGTCATCTCTATATCAGTAGTGTCGGATGTAGGTCCCAACAGGCCAACATAGGGTATACACTTCTTTAGTAAAAAACTACGTATTAGTTTTACAATTAAAGCTCATAAATGTATAACGACAAATAAAATTACAAATTTATTAAAAAAAATACGAACTCTTATTTAAATGCATTTTTATCTTCTTGCAAATAAGCCTATTAAAGAATGGGATGACATTAATATAGAATTTAAATGAGTTGTATGGGTAGAATTTAACCATGTTGTACTTTTATTGTCTCATTCATCTGAAACATTCAAACCAACACCCACGTTGTACAACAAAACCCCACCAACAAATTCTAGTCTTTTTAAAATTAATTCTAGGATAAAATATAAAAGCAAATATCATAGAAACTTAAAAAACGTTCAACATATAAACCAGGATCAAATCCTCTTAAAGCTGCAAATACAGAGCAATTTTATATTTGGAGTACCGAATTTCATTCTTCTATCTCATAACAATACACACATAAATATTCATATGAATAGGAAAAACTTAGTATCAGTCAGGGTTTAGGGTTACTTTAGAACGTCATCTTCCTGGTTAACGGGAATGGAGTCTGCGACGACGACGGTGATGGAGGCGTTAATTGCTTACTGAAGACAGAAATTTGAGTGCTCTTTGTAGCCGTAACTTTTGCGTGTGATTCAGGGATATCTCCATGCCTCTCATCTTTATGTTTTAATCTGTGTGAAGAAGAAAGACGCTGGAGGACCATCTGAGATGAATCAGAGATAGATGAGAATTAGGGTTTCGTGTAGGTGTCCAAAACGGCTTAGAGGGGTTTTTGTGAGATGATTGAGGGAGAATGGAGAGAAAAAAGAAAAGTATGGTTACAATTCTCATTAGGCAGCGAGAATTAGGGTTTGTGATTTTTGGCTGATTGAAACAAAAAGGGGAAAGAAAATGGAAAGTCCGAACGTATAGTTGGAAGAAAAGCAAGGAGGGTTTTCGCGGTTTTGACAAAATAATGTTTTCGAGGTATAGATTTAAAGAAAAATATACGTTTATAGTGCTAATCCCCGTTAATTTCACGGAACAGAGCAAATAATACAGTGTGAAATAAAAAATAGAAACTAATATTTATTTACATAATATTTTTCAAAAGATGTGTATACAATCCCATAAATCGATCTAGAAGACAATATAAACCAATCCTTGTACTTGCTCTCCAATGACGATCCCAGGCTCAAAACTACCTTTATTCCCCACCAAGTGTTAAGCTATTTTGCTATTACGTTCGCCCTTATACCAATGCTTTGTAGCTTAACCTAACATATGCAAAGGTAGTCACATTAGACTATATGCACCAAGTATTATTACCAACTAAACTTTAATAACTGACCTTAAAAAATAGAAGATAGCGGTAGTAACATAAGAGCTTGTGAGATGCACATAAACCTTGGAATGAATGGCTCTTCTCTTTTCATTTAGACTTCATAAAACTCGACCTGTAATATAAATTCCAATAATGTATACAAACCACATCATAATTTGTTTGCCTACCTTTGTTATAAATACCGAATAACAACCAATAACCTGAAATTCGGGCCTTGGGTTTAGTCTAAACCGGTCGGTTTACGGGTTTACGGGTTTGTGTCAACCAAACTCACTCACACGGAACACATTCAGCTAATTAAGATGTGTTTGTGTCAACGCGCAGGTTTACGGGTTGACCCCTGAATATGGGTACTTTTTATGTCAATATTTTAATTTAAAATTCAGAAATTATCTCCATAGTTTATACATAATTTATACATAATTAATTTAAAAATAAAATTAATCTGGAAATTTAGAATTTTGAAGTATAAGTGTGTGAAAAAAAATAAATAATATTTTTAATTGATCACATACAGGTAGCGTTCAAGTCAATCCGCTGCAAACAAACTTGTCATGTTCGTGTCACCCCGCCGCAAATAAACTTTTCATGTTCGGCCTTGACACGAATTTTGGGTTCGTATGGAACACAACACGCATGTTTAACAGCCCTTGTGCTAATAACCAAAAATAAAATCAAAATGTAATGAATCATGAATGAGAAAACATAGCTGCAACATTGATGTTCTCAACAATGTAAAGAAAATTGACTTCATTTGATGATACAATCAAGACTAACCTTTGTTGTTACCTTTAGTCCAAGAACCAAGGTTGTTGCTTTGATATTTTTTCTTTTTGCTTTGTGGCTTTATTGATTCTTATACACTTGTAAGATATTATCTGAGAGAAAAAAAAAAACAGAGTTACAGGTCATGTCAAAGAGTAATGTGCCAGTGAAAAAAAATGTAATATCAATTGTGAACATGTCCATTTGATGCCATTTTAAGAAGATCAACAAACACACGTTAACTTAATAAACAAACCAAATAAACATTATCCACTCAATAATTACACATTTCACAACATGATAAACAATAAAAGATTCGTTTTTAAAACCTTTCTATCAAAGACGCTTACTTCGTGTTGTCTCGCGTAGCGATGGAATGATTACACATGCCGCTCACAGTCCAAACATATCATCAGTCTGTATAAACAAAGAAATATCAAAATAAAATTGGGAGATTAACATGGAAGTGGATGAACACAAACAAAAAGTAAAATGAAAAAAAAAGAGTACTTCATTGGCACCACCACTAAGATCTTTCTTGGTTGTTTTTTCGGTCCATAAAGAGATGGGATAGATGAACTCCGAATGCTTCTTCACCAGGTCCTTAATTCTCCTTTCTTCCAAGTACTCCATTCTCATAGAGAAAAATCCAACAAAAGTTAGTAAATATACAGTATTGAGGGAAACTTATCAGCAAGGCCTTCACGAAACCACTCTTGCAGTTTACCATCAGCTGACAATCAACATCAACGCATAAAAATCCACCGCATATATGCGTCGACAATCACCAATGCTCCGATGGCCGGTGATAACTCCACCAACATCCGTCGGCTGGATATCGCCTCCGCAGCCGGCAATCGACATCGGCGCATTAAAATTCATCGCTTGCGTCGACAATCACCAATGCTCCGACGACCGGTGATAACCAATCAAGTTAAATGAATAAATATGTAAATTTTTGCAAAAAAAAAATTAATCAAATGATAAAAAACAGTGTTTTTAAACATCGATTGACAAAAAAGATACCTCCATTAACTGCCACCGAAGGTGTTGCCATAGAAGTTACAACCCCTTAATCTTCGATATGATTACCATCGTCGACCAGGAGTTAGCCGAAAGTGTGTCGACCCCCCCCCCTTCTTGTATAAACATTAAACCGAATTTGGTAAAAAGAAGAATAATAACAGGCCACTTTGATCCGTACCTGTGATTCGAAACCTTCCAACCTAGTCTGATCAAAACGAATACAAAACAAAACACAATGAATTAAATCTTAATCCCTTAAAAAAGTTATCGATGACCAAAGTTTTGGTCAAACTTGTTTTGCATCGAGATACAATTTCCCACATCAAGAGACTTTGCAATTTACACATTTAGACACCATGTATAACTCAATTTCAATATTTACCACATCATCATCAAGCATTGATTCAAGCAACTGGAAAAAACTTTGAAAAGTTCACACCAAGGATGCTACATTGAAAACTGATTTTATAAGCATAAAGATCAAAACCATCATCAGGTTTATCCCCCCCAAAGTTCCAAAAACTGCTTGAATCGGTCTTGTCCCATGTAATTCTTTCCTCTTTTTAATTTATATAATAGTAAAACAACATATAATAATCCAGATTCCATCAAAAGGTCAAAATAATTTCACATTTCACAAAAAAAAAAACAAAATAAATAAATAACAATAATATTTCAGTTAGCGCATCTTACATGCAAGAAGTGATGCATTGGCAACTTTAGAAGATTTGTTCTTCGTGGGATCTTCATTAGATAAACATGATTAGTAAAATCCCTAATTTGAACAAAAAAAACAATAATATGAATAAATCAATGTAGCCCTAATGTTAACATAAAATCGGTGAAACTAAGTTGAAACAAAGAAAGATGTTGTAAAATAAACTAACATTGGAGTGAAAAATTGAAAACCCTAAAATGAGAACAACATTTTCATCCTTTCCATGTATCATCGTTGTTGACTCAGACCAACGCAAAACCCTAGATCTGTAAACAAACAAATGATGAACATAGTTTTATGCGAAATCAAATACCGATAAAGACGAAAGCGGGTTGTTTCCTGGATGATAAAAACTGAATGAGCAGAAAAATTGTACCTTGAAGATGGTGTTTCACGTCAGCAATTACCATTGTCGATCTGATGTAGAAGATACGTTAACAACAGCTAGGGTTTGATGTAGAAGAAACGGTTTCTTGCTTTAAAATCCAAATTAGCCATCAAAAAAACCCTAATTCAATTGTTCAAGATCAATAAACGTATTTACAATCCAAATTCAAGTCAAACTCATATGCCCAATTATCAAAATCACATAAACCCTAAATTATTTGCCTGCTGAAAAAAACGATAGAAAGGAAAAAAAACCCTAAGATCTTCGATTATTCAGTGATAAGAACAAAAAAATCAAAGAATCAAAGTTGCAGTAAAATAAAAATAATATACATACCGTGGATTTTGAAATAAGAAACCTAAGATCTTCGATTATTAAGATATTTGCCTGCGGAAATAGAAGGATACAAAGGAAAAAAAACCCTAAGAATTCCAAAGCGTATGAGAGAAGAACAATACATGGGAAAACTGATCGGATAGATGCTTAATATATGGAACGAAAAATACGGACCCGAATAGATGATATGGATCCCAATTCGGGTTTCACATCATGGAAAATAAAGGATTAGAAAAGCAAGGAGGGTTTTAGCGCCTAAATGCAATAAAAGTTGTCTTAGTGAATGCCACATGGCAATTGGAGGCCTAAGCTAATGCCAAGTGGCCAAAATTGTTTTGTTTTAATATAAGTAATAGATTCTGCATCTAAATGTATTTAACCTAAAAAAATGGCTTGAGGAAAAAAAAAGCAATTGTCTTTCTGAACCAGTTAGGGAAGAGAGGCTCATGTTAGCTATGACACTGTTCATAAAAGGTCTCCAATTAAATGTATGTATGTATGTATATGTACTAGGTTTAAAGAAGTTCGTCACGTTGTGGCGAACTTCTTTTTGTTATTTAGTCTGTGTTTACATGTGCTTTAAAATCACTACGAGCGTGTTGCGAACGGAACTGCTGACAAGAATAAAAAGAAAAATGTAGAAAAAAACACTAAAAGATAACCGAAAGAAAATCAACCAAAAAAATTGTATGGTAACGATGTTGTTCGTATTAAAACCCGTGGTCAGAGATGAGCAAATTGTTTTGGGTACCGATACCGAATTTGCCTAACCGAAAGATCTTAAGTACCAATTCGGTACCGACTTTTGGCATTCCTGGTACCGGTTCACTACCGTTTTTACCTTCATATACCGGTACCGTAACCGGTATTTTCGGTATCAGTACCGATTCTGTATCGGTTGGCACTGAGCTCATCCCTACCCCTGAAACTAAAAAAAGAAAAAAAAGAAAAGTTGAAGAAAATCAACAAAAAAAAAGTTGTACGATACCGTTGTTCATACGGTAACCGTGATCAGGGATGAGCAAATGGCACCGGGTAGCAGCACTGAATTTCCCGAACCAAAAGATTTCCAATATCAATTCGGCACCAACTTTTGGCGTTTTCTGTATTAGTGCCGGTTTTTACCTTCATGTACTGATACCGAACAGGACCGTACCGGTATTTTTGATACCAGTACTGGTTCGATACCGGTTGACACCAAGCTTATCTCAACCTCTGATATTAAAAAAAGGATTTAAAAAGTAAAGAAAATAACTATTATTATAATATTAAAATAATAAAAATATTTAAAAAACTATATATTATTATAATATTAAAATCACTATTCATTTCAATTCCTATTAAAATAATAAAAATATTTAAAAAACTATATATTATTATAATATTAAAATCACTATTCATTTCAATTCCTTTATTAATATATAGTAATAATAGTTATATTCCCTCGCGCTTCGCGACGGAAAATCGATTGGTATTAGTTCGGTTCTTTATAGTACCGATACTTGTTATTGTAATTCAAAGAGAAAATCTTACGTCAATCGAATACAATAAAAACAAATATCAATACCGATACTGATGTTGTTCGGTTTATGTTGGTTTGATTCGTTTGCGTCCTTGCTTATTTTTTTCAACATTGCGATATAGATTTTATTGAAAACGAACACTTTGTTGCTATCTTACCAGACTGAACCAAAGCCAATTGAACAACTTTTGCATCGATACCGGTATTTATTTTTGTTGTTTTTGCTTTGGATAACCTGACACCGTATTACTACCATACCGTACCAAACTGAATTGGACAACATTAATACTGGTATGTATTCATTGTTATGGTTTCCTGTTTGATAACGGATACCGTGCAGCTACTGTAGTGAACCGGACGTACAACAACGGTTTTGGTACCGATATTTATTTTATTGTTTTCTTTTTCGACAAGCTGACGATGTATTGCTACCGTACGGAACATTGGTACTGGTACCTAGATTCATTTTTATGGTCTCCAGTTTCAAAAATTTCATTTATACAACTATACATCTTCGACGATAAATGAATATCGGCACCAGTAGCGTGACAATCTGAACCAGCATTCAAACAACATTGGTGCCGGTACGATGTTCGTTTTTAGAATTTTCGGTCGATGTAAAACACATATTAATTTCTATAACGAACATATATATCGTATCGGTATTGTAAAGAACTGAATCAATATCGATTCAATGTCCGTGGTAACGTACCGTCACAACGCGCGAGCAAATAACTTGGAATGGTATAAAGATAGATAAACGTAGTTGCGGATTTAGTATTTATTTTAAAATTACTAAAAATTCAAATTAAATAATAATAATAAATAATATATGTGGTAACGTACCATCACAATGCGTAAGCAAGCAACTTAAAATGGTAAAAAATTTAAATAAATATAGGTGCGGATTTAAATTTACCCAAAGATCAAATTGTAAATTACTATTGATAATTAAATACTTAAATATTTTTTCGTTAATAATTCATTAGGACTTTGTTTTTATATGTATAATAGTTTCAGTCATAACATATATATCCCTAATTAAGTTTATATATTTCCTCGGAATCCCTCTACACTCCAAACTATCCCAAATCAGCATGCATGGTACACTATCATATGCCTTTTCAAGGTCAATGAACACCATATTTAGATCTCGCTTCTTCTCCATGTCCCTTTTCATCAATCTCCTTAGAATGTGTATTGCTTTCGTAGTTGACCTCCCCGGTATAAAACCAAATTGGTTTACCAAAACCTGAGTTTATCTTCTAAGTCTATTCTCAATTACCCTCTCCTATATTTTCATAATATGACCTAGCAACTTAATCCTTCTGTAATTCCCACAATATTAAACACCTCTTGTGTTCTTATATAAGGGCACTATGACACTGTTCCTTCGCTGATCCAGCATACTTCCAGATTTGAAAATAAATTGAACATAGTAGTTAGCCAGTGAACTCCTCCATCACCTAAATACCTACATACCTTAATGGGTATATTATCCGGACCAACTGTTTTAGCCCTTTCCATTACCCTAAGTGATCAATAAATAAAATAATACTAAAAAAATACAAAACAAATACCTAAAATTTATCAATATTTAGATGCAACTGTTTGTAAGTTGCTTGCTTTTCGTATATATAGTAATTATCCTATATATTAAAAAACAAAGCTAATGAATAGTACTTGTCACATCATAATCAATAGTAAACTTTCCTTATTGGCTCACGTACATCCACTCACATATAACATATAGACACGTGACAAAGTTAATAAATAATAAAGTGGAATTTTTGCCAAACACCCCTACCCATCCGAAACACCATCCCTTGGCCGAAATTGTTGACTTTTGAATAACACTTAAAAATTGTTTTTTTTTTTATAAATACTTAAATATTAAAATACCCACCCGAAACACTACCCACCCAACACTACCCACCCGAAACACCCTCCCTTGGCCGAAATTGTTGACTTTTGAATAACACTTAAAATTGTTTTTTTTTTATAAATACTTAAATATTAAAATACTTATTACTTACTATATACACACACATATTAATAATGTGATTCAGTTAATAAAACAAGGGGGTTTTATACACATCTCTGTTTTATGTGTTTTAAAGAGACTCAAGTTCAAATAATGGGGTCTTTTTTTTTTCCCATTTTATGCTTACATAACTTCACGTCATCTTCATTTTTCTCCTCTTTCACACGTTTTTCTGATTGTATTTATACAATTCTTATTCCTTATTTGTTGGGTTAGTGGATGCTTAGACATCGCAATAGTCGCTATCGCCAGGAGTTACTAACTCGCTTGCTGCCAACGGCTCTGTTGTATGAAAACTCCACTACTCAACTTAAAAATAAGACACTAAATAGCACAGCTTTAATAACAACCAAGTATTTAGTCGCAATAAATAGTTTTACAATGATTTAGTTTTGTCGCGCCGCGTTGCGGCGCGCAGCATTAATACCTAGTTAAATTAAATTAGTTAGATATTGTTTTATATAGGATTTTATAATAAACATAATATGTTTTATATACATTTGTAATTTTTGTTGTAAATTTTAATTTTAAATATTAATATGCGTAAGAAATAAAAAAACAGGTGAAACGGATCGTGTTGGGTCAACTCGTAAATATTCGTGTCGTATTCGGGTTCATATGTTTGACACAATTTCCGGATTCAGGTAAAATTTTCATGTTTGAGTAGAGATGGACCCGTCAATCGACGAACACCACCTATTTAGCTCCCTACATAGAATACTAATAACTCTTATTTTATTAGAAAAAAAAAGTATATACAAGAAGATAAAAAATTTAATCATCGTTTAAAGTATATATACAAGAAACTTGATAAAAAATTTTAATTATTATTTCTCTAAACGTAAACAATTGGGATCTATGCTATGTAGCGTATAAGACCATTCTAATGCGCTTCAATGCTTCATTGAGACCCGTTGATATACCAGGACTTTTCTGGTGCACGTTTTTTAGACCCGCTAGTATACCATCATGACTCTCACTAATTACGACGTCATGGAATTTGCACTGTGCAGCTCTGCCTATGATCGTGTGTGATAGAGGATGAGTATCAACGCGAGAGATGTGCAACTCTATTGGTGGTATAAATTCAACATTTTTAAGAAGATTAAGATTACCCGATTAATTAATTACCGCCTACGAGTTAGGGAAAATGGATTGGTGGTTCATGGGTAGATGGTTTTAAAGTACGAATAGAATTGGTGGTTTCATGCTTTCCAAAATTGGTTGGACTAACTTATTAGTGATAAATTTATGTGGACGAATATGTAAAAGGACATTATCAAACCTTAAAAAGCGAACGTTAACGGATGTTCACAAACCCAAAAAGAAAAGAAGACATGTGTTCATTCTCGTTGGTTTAATTAACCAAATAAAATATTTTGTTCATGTTTGCCCGTTTATTAAAAATCAGACTTTCGCTAAACGTTTGTTTGGTTACCGACCTAGCAAGGGATTTTAGGTGCACCACCTCATGTTCCTTAATTTTGTAACACAAATTCGTAGTGGTTGTGTGAGTGACTGGGAGTGTCAATAGTGTCGTTGATTTGAATTTTAAATAACTCTTATTTTAAACATATTACATGTATTAATTATAAGTAAACTAAATTAAATAAAGAGTAAATTGCATTTTACGTCCTTTAAGTTTACGTCAGATTGTAGGTGTTGTACTTTAACTAACAAAATTATACTGGATATCATTTATGTTACCGTTTCTCATCAAACGGTGTCATTTTGCTCTAACACAGTTATTTTTTTTTTCTCTTAACATGTGCGACTCATACGAGGGCATAATAGCCATTTTCGCTTAATATCTATTTTCTTCTTGAAGTATATCCCACAAATAAATAAATTTATTAAGTGAAAATGATCATTATGTCCTCATATAAGTGACATGTGTTAAGAGAAAATAAAATAAGTTAACTGGATTAGGATATAAGGAAACCGAATAATAGAAACAACATAAAGAACATGCGGTGGTATTTTGTTAGTTAAACGATAACGTCTCCAATTTAACTCAAACTTAAAAGAATGTAAAATGTAACTTGAACATTGTCAACCACACGAAGCAATCGAACATAAAGATACGGTTTGGTTAAGTACTTAAAACAATAAATTTAGACTTTGAAATCAGAAGCAAAACCATCTATGACTTTGAAACCCATATTGAATAATCAGAATTTTATTTTTAAAATTAACAATAGTTATACAAGTTAACTTTTACTAAAGTAATCAGTTTGTTTTAAAAACTATAGAAGAATGTGCAAGATAGAAAAGTATAGGGGGCATTTTAAAAGTTAAACAAAAATAAAAGGGGCATTTAGAGAATTTACTGAACACCCCTCAGCGGTTTTGGCTGATATATAGTTTTAGGGCTGTCCAAAAAGCTCGCGACTCGAAGCTCGCTCAGATTTAGCTCGGAAAAAGCTCGCTCGATATGGCTCGGTTTGAAAATGAGCCGAGCCGGCTCGGCTCGGTTAGAAAGTGAGCCTAGCTCGGCTCGGCTCGTGACGAGCCAAATTGGCTCGGTTTGGCTCGCTTGGGAACTCGGCTTAGCTCGAATTATTTTACTTATAATATATTTTATTTTTATATACATATAATATATTACAAAAAATGATTATTATTTACATGTATTTAGGTTTGTAGTTTGATATCTATTACATATTTAAAGGTTGATTGACGTGCTAATGAACAAATATTGTATTTACTTGAAATATAAAACTTATTTTGCATTGTTGAACGTGATTTTGACTTGTAATGTATTAGATTGAAGTTATTTTGAATATGTTCTTTTGAATTATTGAATAATATTTTAGAATACTGAATTTGAGAGCTATGTATGAATTTTTATTTTTAAAATCGAGTCAAACCAAGCCGAGCCAGCTCGATTTAAAACCAAGCCGAGCCCGAACTTAGATTTTCAGCTCGGTTTCAAATCTGAGCCGAGCCAGCTCGGTTTATAATCGAGCCGAGCTCGAGCTTGCCCTAGCTCGGCTCATGAACAACCCTATATAGTTTACTTATAGAGTTAAATGCTATTTTAGTCCTTTAGTTTGGGTTATTTTGTCAGTTTAGTCCAAATGTTTCATTTTTCGTCTGTATATTCTAAAAGGTTTCACCGTTACCATTTAGTCCACTGTGTTAACTTCATCCATTATTTCTGTTAACGAGAAGAGCAATTCGGTCATTTTATATGGTCGAATTGCCCTTCTAGTTAACAAAATTACATATAAAATGACCGAATTGTCATCTTCGTTAACAGAAATAATGGATGAAGTTAACCAATGAACTAAAATGACAACGATAAAACCTTTTTACACTCACAGGTAAAAAAATAAAACCTTTGGACTAAACTTTCAAAACCTAAACCACGTAGACTTTGGCATTTAACTCTTATATATATTGGGTGTATCTATTTGTACCAAAAATTGCGTGTTGGTCATCATCGGTTGCCATGGACTCTGACTCTAATTCTTCAATTGTTCGTCTCAATATAGGTCATAATCATATCACATTTTCTTGCTTTCTAACATTCCTATTTCACTCGTAATTATCTGAATTTTGGCTCTTTATTTGATCGATTCATTAGGTTATCACTTAATTATTTGTTTATATTTGCTGCATTATACGAATATCTTTCATAATGTCAGGTAATCTATAGGTTAACCCTAGTTTTGAACTTATTTAAAAAAGATCAATTTACCTGTACATGTTGCATTTGAAGAACAAAGTGAAAGAAAGAAAGAAAAACAAACAGTATGAATTTTCAGTGCTTTACCTTTTCGTGATCCTGATTACCTAAAAAACCTCAATGTAGCTTTTAGTTTTACCCGTTGCACCCCGGTTGCAACTAGGGGTGCAACCGAGCAACCGGCCCAAACCCAAGGAGCTCGTGCTTGGTTCGGTTTGAGCTTTGTTTCTAAAGCTCGAGCTCATAAATAGTTTTTCAAGCTAGGGCTCACTTGTTTATTATTTTTAAATTTATTTATATTAGTTATAATAATTATTTTAGATATATATGTATAGAAAAAGTGTATCGTACAAAATGCCTTAACGTATGAAGCGTATGCTATGGCAAGTTCGCATGTTATAACCCCAGAAAGGAAATCTCGCATGTTGAAACAAACCAAAGATCGCATGTTGCTGAAAAAAACCAAAATCGCATGTTCAAAAAAAAAAAAAAAAAAACTCGCATGTTGATACTGCATCTCGTACGCAGCGTACGTTAAGGCAATTTGTACAATAACCGGCCTCTATATGTATATGTGTCTGTGTATATATAATTAAAAAAAAAGAAGTTTGGGTTCGGGCTCGTTTACTAAACAAGCTTATTTTTAGGTTTAGGCTCGAGCTTGTTTAAATTTGACTTGTTTCGAGCTTTTTTTCGATCCAAGCTCGAGTAGTTCGCGAGTAGCTTGGCTCGTTTACAGCTGTATTGTTGGGTTAGTAGATATCTGATCATCGAAAAAACTGACTTGGGTAGGCCGCTGCGGCTATTCCGACCCATGAAGTGAAGATCTAAGTATAATCTCAACAGGTGGAAGCATGTTTTGCACAACTGTTTGGTTTAATCTTGTATCCGAAACAGGTGGAAGCATGTTTTGCACAACTGTTGATACGCTAACTAATAGGGAGCCTCATTCGATGCTTGCCGCCATGTTCAGTGGTCGCCACACCGTTCACAAGGACTCTGATACGGTGAGTATGCAGTCGAAACTGGTATACAACATGTTTGATTGCAAGATCGGCTGCATTTCATTTTTCTATTGTTGATTACCATATAAAATTTGGTTAAGATTCTGTTTTGTAGGGGTATGTGTTTGTTGACAGGGATGGGATGCACTTTCGGCATATTTTAAACTGGTTGAGGGATGGTGTGGTTCCCATTTCCAACTTGTCCGATTTAGAGTGTTCAGAGCTTTTGCGGGAAGCGGAATACTATCAGCTTCTTGTAAGTCATTTTTGTCGTTACATTCCCTTATACGTTAGCGTGCAAGTAGAGGTGTAAACGAGTCAAGCTGCTTGTGAGCTACTCGAGATCGTCTTGGTAAAAGCATGAATCGAGCTGAGCTTCAACAAGCTCGGGCCCAAAAAAAAGCTCGTTTATTAAACGTGCCCGAGCCCAAGCCTCACTTGTTAGCTTAAGTTTGATGAGTAATACTAGGATCATACTAAATTTAGAGTAAAGTCAGGGCCGGCTCAATCATTTTGGTGGCCTAAGGCGAAGTAAAATCTTGTGGCCTTTTTCCCAAAAAATGTATGTAATTGAAATTTAAACTTGAAGGGCCCAAGTGTAATTATTTGAAAGTTTGTGTTAAAATTTATAAACAAGAAAAAAAAAATGTTGAACCAGGGATTAGAACCCAGGTCTCACCAACATCCATACATACACAAAACCACTACACTACCAACTATCAATCTGTTGATAACCCACACCCTAAATCTTTTATAAATGGACTGTGGTTTCATCAAATTGTGGAGGCCCTATAGTTTTGGTGACCCAAGGCCCAAGCCTCATTTGGCTTACCCTTGGGCCGGCCCTGAGTAAAGTACACGGGTGGTCCCTGTGGTTAACCAAAATTTTGGATTTAGTGTCTAGTTTTCAAAAGTACACGGATGGTCCTTGTGGTTTGCACTTTGTGACGTATTTTATCCCCAACTTTTGTCAAAAGACACAGATGGTCCCTGTGGTTTATACTTTGTAACGAATTTGGTCCCTAACATGGACATGCTAAAACCTTTAGATTTGTTGGCTAGGGACTTAATGCGTTACAAATTGCAAACCACAGTGACCATCAGTGTACTTTTGAAAAGCTAGGGACCATCCGTGTACTTCACTCCTGAATTTATTATAGACTTATAAAAAATAATAAATGAGCCAAAACCCAGAATAAAAAACTACTCACAAGCCGAGATCGAACGCCGACTCGTCTCGTTTGCACCCCTATTAGCTTTCTTTTGATAAAAGAATTGATTCTATCCAAAATCATGTTTTGTATAGTATTTCACAGAATAGTCCTTTTGACTATTGCAGGGATTGGTGGACAGGATTAATGAGGTCTTGAATAAAAAGAAGGATGGACAAGAATTAACACGAACTGATATTATCAAATGTATACACTCTACAAAGGATGGGCGTGTCAGATTAAGAGGAGTGAATCTCTCTGGGCTTGATCTTTCGAAACTGGTATGATCAAATACATCTTGTTATGTCACTCAATCTTATAAGTTTTAAAATTGAAATATATCATATCATGAGTAGTATTGCATGACATATCGACATGAAGTTATAAAATAGAAAGTCAAAATATGCTAACAGTTGTGAATGTTTTACTAAACATGTTTTTCCCATTATAACTTATGTAGGCCTTGTGGAGTGCGGATTTTAGCTATGCATGCCTCAAAAATGTTATCTTCTCAGGTGCTAAAATTCTTCATTGTGTCAAATTTTGGGTAAATTATATGACATGGTAAATTATGATTCACAGGGGCTGGTCTTGAGAGAGCTTCGTTTATGCATGCTAATCTTCTAAGTGCAAACTTACAAGGCAAAAATCTCTTCTTATCAATTTATTAAATTCATTTTTAGGTATAATATCATATTTACCCAACAAAATATCGATTATACATACTTCAAATATATGACATTTATGGCATTCCCTTAAAACTTGCATTACTAGAGTTTATACTGTAATGAGAATCGGAAGGGTATCATGGTCATATTATATATATTTGCGTTGATGAAATGGGTAGATAAGAAATTTTTAAATATTGTTGATATTGCTTATTTTTTTGTTGGGTAATTATGATATTATGCAAGTTGGAAATTTCCCATTTATAGAATGTCTGGTTTGTATGCTAATGAGTTACGAGATGCAATGCTAACTTGTATAGTGATCTTGTAGACTATCAGGCGGGATATGCGGTGGGAATTAAGCTCGTCTATCAGCTTTTAAATTATTATTTTTTAATACTTGCAGATGCTAGTTTGGAATATTGTAATTTCTATTGTGCAGATCTGCGATCTGCAAGTCTCCAGGTACGTTCGACTCCGGATTAAATCATAGTTGTCAATAGCGGTCGCTATGGTCACTATAGCGAATAGCGTAGCGTATAGGTCGAAGGTCGCTATAGGGTATGTAGCAATAAATAGCGGGATTTCAGTTTTATTTTAAAAGGAGTAAATTACTTTTTTAACCATAGGGGTAATTTGGTCGTTTGACAACAGTTAACTGAACAATTCCAACGGTGTTAAAAATTTGGATTCAATGGGTTAAAAATGATAATGTGTGTATTCAAGGCGTTAAACTTTTTGATTTTGGACTCAAATGGTTAAAACTACTAAAACACAGGGACGCAAAAAGTAATTTACTCTTTTAAATATAAATAGCAATTAGCTATAAAATAGTTGGATTTTAGGTTTTTGTTAAATATACATGTAAAATAGCGTATATACCAGGGTAATTTGATATAATATACATATAAAAAAATATTTTTTTTCTTTGAGTATCGCTATTTATAAAATAGCAATAGCGGCCGCTATTTATCGCTATTCGCTATGTAGCCAATAGGTACCTTATCGTTGTTTATCGCCATTAACAACTATGGATTAAATGCACAGTTTGTCACTCAGTTCTAAATCCTTTGAGTGTTTTTATATATTCAGACCGCTAATCTCACACATGCGATTTTGGAGGGTGCCTATCTGGATGAAGCCAATTTAAAGTTTATTATATATTTAGGGTTTAGGTTTATGGCAATTTCGGATTATTCTTGGGTGTTTATATTTGGTCTACTTTTGTAGGGTGCCAAAATGAATAATGCCATTTTGAAGGGTGCTGACTTTGTTTCTCGGTTCTAAATGTGTTGATTATTTGTATATTTTCAGTCTGCAAATCTCACAGAAGCGAATTTGGAGGGAGCCAATCTGGAGGGAGCCAATCTGAAAGGAGCCCATTTAAAGGTTTATTACATAATTGGGGTTTATGTCAATTTTGGATTATTCTTGTTTTGTCAATATTTGCTCTACCTTTGTAGGGTGCCAATTTGAAGGGAGCAAACTTGAAGGGTGCAAATCTTCAACGTGCTTTTCTTTGTTTTGTGAAAGTAAGTACCATTGATATCTTGTACTTTATGAAAAGAGTAAACTTTCTTTTTGCTTCATGTGGTTTGGTCACTTTAACGGTTTTGCCCCAAACCTTTAAAAATAGCCATTTTCCTCCAATAGTTTGCTATGGTTTTCCATTTTGCTCCCCGCCTCTAACTCCATCCAAATTGTCTGTTTTTCCATTTTGCTCCCCGCAGGGAGCAAAATGGAAAAGCCATAGCAAACTATTGGAGGAAAATGCCTATTTTTAAAGGTTTGGGGCAAAACCGTTAAAGTGACTAAACCACAGGGAGCAAAACGGAAGTTTACTCTTATGAAAATGTATAAGAGCATCTCCAATGCTACCAAATGCCAAAACACCAAAAACCGTTATTTTCGCGGCTCCGCATGCCACATCAGCTTTCAAACAAACCTCAAAAACTCACTTTTCCTCCAACACCAAACAATTCGAAACCTCCACCTCACCCTCCACATTTATATAAAAACATATTAAAAAGAAAGTGTGTGTGTGTGTGGTCCCCACCATCTCAGTTTAGAAGAGTTTGTAATTTCAAACCGGTTTGGAATTATAAACTCCTCCAACGTGATGTGTGCCTCACGAAAGCATCAAAACCATGTCCCCCATGCTATCTTCCCCACATTCATGTTTAATGCATTTAGTTATTTTCTTTTGGTATTAGCATGTTCCAGTGTTTCCTTCATTTTAGGATGGTTGTAAGCCTATTAAAGGCATTAGGATTTATGATTAAAGATTATGAATGAAAAATGTTGAATTGAGTCTATCCTAAATCTTCAATTTCTATCAGGCTTCTTACTATTTTCTTTGGATCATTTGATTATGATTCGGTTCGGTTCGTATCACAACGCTACACATGTGGTTTGGAATGGTGGTCCGAAATTCCAAACACTGCCACATAGGCAGCGTTGGAGGTGCTCTTAAGATACCTTTAGTAGCGACAAAGTCCTCTGTCCAACCCTTGAGAGGTTTTATTATTAATGACAAATGTTTATAGAGTAAAGTCCTATTTGCGTCCCTATGGTTTGTTCAGTTTAACCATTTGAATCCAAAAACCAAAACTGTCTAGATTTGAGTCACTGTGGTCTCTAATTTTAACCATTTGAATCCAAAAACCAAATGTTTCTGATTTGGATGTTGTTTACTTTTGGATTCAAATGGTTAAAATTAGAAACCACGGGGACTCAAATCAAGACAGTTTTGGTTTTTAGATTCAAATGGTTAAACTGCACAAACCACAGGGACTCAAATAGGACTTTACTCATGTTTATAATACCCTTTTGTAGAATTTGGAAAGGGCGGAACTAGATGGAGCGGATTTACTTGGGGCGATTAGATGACTATAAACAGATTTAAGACAAGAAAATTGGTGGCATTCTCCTTTATTTTCTATTAATTCTCTACCAAATTTAAATATTTTTGTTAACCTATTGTTCTCTGCATCACTTGATTTAGGTAATTTGTGGTTTAAAACAAGTTTGATTTAGGTAATTTGTGGTTATTGACTTTTAAGATATAAAGTAGAATTAGAATCATACAAGAGAAAACAATCCAAGATCGAGTTGGATCTGGTACTCAAGTTAGGGTCATGTGCACTAGGTGAATATATGATGGCTATACCAATTAAAATACTAGTGGCTCTTTTGAAACTAAAAACATGCATTCACTTTCCTTTTGTGGGCAGATTTAAGGATTCTTTAATTTGTGGGGGACTTTAAAAAATAGAATTTTTTCAATATTTTTTCAACCTCTTCTTTTTCTTTTAGGGGTGTTTGGCAACTTTTGAATGGTTAAGTGTCAACCAGTAAGATGTTTAAACCATTAAGAGCCGGTATAATGATTAATCGTACAGAGACAAGGCAAACGTCTGACCATTCAAAAGGGTGCTCGTTCAGATTAGATGTCTTTATAGGTGTTCAGAATTCGTTTCGAATTCGAAAAATTCAAAATTCTATTAAATTCGATTCTATTATCAAGAATTCGTTTCGATTGTAAGCAGTGTTGTAAACAGGGGCGAAGCTTAATGGGGGCGGGGGGGGGGGGGGGGGGACGTCCGCCCCCCGGGATTTTTCGCTCAGTAGTGTTATATATGTAGTTTTCGTATAGAAATTTGTGGGTATATACGTTTTCACCCCCCCCCCCCCCCCCCCCGGTTCTATAGAAATTTTTGGGTATTCTATAGAAATTTTTGGGTATATATGTTTTCACCCCCTCGGCCGAAAAATCCAAGCTTCGCCACTGGTTGTAAAAGTCGGATTACTCGGCCGAGTACTCGGCGAGTACTCGGTCCTCGGACCCCCTCCGAGGCGACTTCCTCCTAGGCGGTCTCAATTAGTCGGCCTCGGGATTACTCGGGAGTACTCGGTGCCTTGTCGGCCTAGTCGGCGCCTAGTCGGACGTAGTCGGCCTAGTCGGTCTAGGCGGTCAACGTGGTTTGTTGACTTTTAATCGGTCAAACTCGGTCAAAATCGGCCTACTCGGCCTTGTACTCGGACTACTCGGCCTTGTACTCAAACTAGTCGGACTTGTATTCAGAATATTTGAACTTTAAACATGTTTCATTTTAAATTATACTCAGTTGACATGAATTATGCTTATTTTAACACATAAATAATATATAACAATTAATTTTCTTTATATTTACCATGTCCGCGTACTCCCCGAGTACTCTCCGAGTACTCCGATTACTCCCAACTCCCCAGTCGGCCGACTAGGGACCGCCTAGCGACTTTTACAACACTGATTGTAAGAATTCGAATTCGATTCAATTCGAGTCAAGTAAATCGAATACGAATTTATAATTTCAAATTCGATTCGAAATTCGAATAATAATTATACATTTTTATTTTTTATTTTTATATATAATACATATATAACTTTTACTGGGCTATGCTATAAATTATTTTCAAAATTTATTCCAAGTATTAAAATTATTCATTACCAAACCTAGTACATGGCTCATAACTAAATCCTAAGTAAGAAATCTATCAATAGATTCTAATCCTAAAAATATTAACTTGTAATGTGGAGTGGTTATTCCCGACTTCTTGTTTTAAGTTTTAGACTTATGGTACTTTATTTGAAACATTTTTAATGTGATATGGTGTTTTATGGCTGCTTTAAAATTTATGTTTCTTTTTGATAGTTTTTTACATGTTTAAAAAAGTTGAATCAAATCGAATTTATTCGAATTTTTAATCGAATACGAATTGGGTTTTTTATTCGAATACGAATTCGAATCGAATTCAATATGTTTTAATCTAATACGAATCGAATTCGAGTTCAATGGAAAGTAAAAAATTATTCGAATAATTCGAAAATTCGATATTCGATTCGATGAACACCCCTAGATGTCTTAACCATTCAGGCTCGGTATTATGTTCACGAAACAAACAGTTTGAACAATTAAGTGTTGAACCAGTAGCCCATGGCATTATAGCCTAGTGGCATCTTGGGGGTGAGATAAGGCTTTGGGACCATTAGGTCCTGGGTTCGATTCTCACAAAGAGGGTTTTTTCTCAGATTTATTGGGTTTCCTCCTGAATTGGTGTATAGACATTATAACCTAGTGGAGATGGATATGATCGGGTGGTTCTGCTGGTGGCACGATGATACTCCAGTGGTCCGTTGTGTGACTATTTTTCACTCCACTCACAAAAATGCATGGGTCATTACCATGTATCTAATGACAAGTCTCCTTGTGAAGGAATGACCATGACTAAAGACAAAGGAAGATATTACATATAAGTTATGATACAAGTTGTATAGGCACATCATATGTTTGAGTAATGTTTAGCTGAGTTTGTTAATTATCAGATAATGATATTGTCGCTACAACAAAGAGTAAAATACACGGATAGTCCATGTGGTTTGGTAAAATTTTACCTTTAGTCCTCAACTTTTCGAAATTACATGTATGCTCCCTGTGGTTTGACAACTTGTTACTCGGACAGTCCTTGACATGGATGACGGTTAGTTTTTAGTGTTAAGTGAATTTAAATTGACTAAAATGCTCTTACTATTAAAAATAAAAAATAAAAATTAAACAATAAATTAATTAATCAATTGGCAAATGTGAAATAGGTAAGCCAGCCAAAGTGCCGATGATGGCGGAGATAGAAGCAGCTTTTACTGATTCAAATCTCTCTTTGGTTTTGTTCATTGCTTCTCTTTCTGTTTATGTCATCGCTGAGTTTTTACCTTCAGTTTAAAGTGGGATGGTGGTGTTGGCGGTAGTGGGATGGTGGTGGTGGGGATGATGCGGCAGTAGAGGTGGTGGTGGTAGGATGTCTAGAGAGAGAGGGCGTGTGCAGCTTGTGAAATTGATTTTATATAATATTAAAATTATTATGCATCAAAGACCTGTTCATTATACTCTTGTACATATAAGAGTTGTACCTTGTGTCTAAATTACTAAATTGCCCTCGTAGTTAACAGATTTGGTGGATGGAGTTAGAAATCTGGACTCAAATGGTTAAGAAAAGTGGCTATAGGGACCCAGGGCGTTAAACATTTTGATTTTGGACTCAAGTGGTTAAAACTCATAAAACACAGGTACTCAAAAAGTAATTTACCCAATTTAATTTACACGTTTAAATTTACGTGAATTTGTAAATAAAGAAAATTTACACATGTGTAAGAGCATTCACATCCATTCCATCATTTTTTCACCCTAAATTACACTAAAAAACACTACATCTTTTCTCTCCTTTTCAATTAAATAATAGAGTATTCTTTTATACCTTTATCATTACCTTTTCTCTCTCATCCACTCACAACCACTTTCAAAATATATTAAAAAATTATAGGGGGTAAACAGTGTCCCCTCAAATATACAGATGAACAGTAGCATTTTCTCTCTCCTCCACTCACAACCACTTTTTATACTCTTTATATTATAAAAACTCAACTCACAGATTTTAGTGGGTTGGATGTGAATGCTCTAAGTTTGCCATTTACACATGTGTAAATTTATTATAGAGTTAACTTTCGTTTTGCTCCCCGTGGTTTGGTCATTTTAACGGTTTTGCTCCAATAGTTTAAAAATAGGCATTTTCCTCCCTGATCTTTCGAGTTTGTCGCCAGTTTGCTCCCTAATCTTTCGAGTTTGTCGCTAGTTTCCTCCCTGATGGAGTTAGAGGCGGGGAGCAAAATGACGATAAGTTAGAAAAATCATGGAGGAAAATGGTTATTTTTAAACTATTGGGTCAAAACCGTTAAAATGACCAAATCACAGGGAGCAAAATGGAAGTTTACTCTTTATTTATATTTACACATTTGTAAAAAAAATCTAATATGAGTGATTTTGAGAGGAGAATTGAATTATTTGATGTTATAAATTCTTTTTTTGATGTTGTATTTTAATTACAACGAGGGTTGTATTAAAAAATAGTTTTGATTGGTTTTTTCATTTGTTCTCACGGTTCTCACAATATTTAGCGTTATCAAGATAACTCTTCCCCTTCCCCATAGTAAATATGCTTCATATTATACGTAACTGATTGCAATATTCGGTTTTGTTTATACCACAGTTGTATAAAATAAACTTGATAATGATTAAATGCATTTAAAAGGAAATTATTCAATTGAAGAATAATGGTGTTTTCTTTTATTTTACAATATATTATGTTTTTCTACATACCGTCTTTTAAAGTAGTTTCAGAATAGAATATAGGTTTAGAATAAAATACAAACGCTACTAAAAATAAGAAGTCGTACAAAGGGTATTAAACGGACTCCGATTGACCTCATTCAAGCGGCATTGGAACCGTTTACACTATGATGTGAGATTTTAGGTTTTCACTTTTAGATTTATAGGCTATAAATTTTAGAATTTTTGTTTATTATCATTGTGTATTATGTCTTTTCTATATTTGTGTCATTGTGTCTTTTTTTTGTGACTCATTGTGTCTTTTTTCCTTGACATTGTGTTATATTTTCCGGCATTGTGTTATATTTTGCTCGACATTGTAATCCATTGTGTCTTTTGTACACTTCTTATTTTTAGAAGCCTTTGTAGAATAACTTAACTCTCAGAATATGTATGAATTTAATTGGAACTTGAATGGTTAAGTGATCTTTACGTCCTTCTTGTAAGAGGCGTAATTACATGACTAAGACTATGTGTAGTGATTTGGCGTCACTAGCCACATCATCCTACGTAGCCGCCAAGGGAAGCAAGCCTGTGTGAGCGAGGTAATCTTGGCGTTTGGAGGAGCATCATGGATTTTGTGTAAGACCCTTAGATTCGCTTTAACTTTTATACAATACCTATTGCATTTAAAATCCATTCATTATTAAAACATCAAATTAACGACATTTATACTAGATTCAAAACCTTCAAAATACGTCCACTAAAGTTTCATAACCATATTGTTAAAACACAACATATTTGACTTTCAAAACATTAAACCATATTTACAAAAGTATGATGACGCAACACCAAGCATTTTGTGACAAAAGTTATATATATATATATATATATAAGCTTCTTTGCACGCGTGTTCGGTTCTTTTTCCATGCTTGATCATCATCTGCAAGTCCGTTTCGTTACCTATGATCGAAATTCATCCAAAACATTAGTTATATGAACTTATAATGTGGTTTAACAAGTCTAAAATGTCAAAACGCATCAATAAGAAAAATTTTGCAGATCTGTGCTGCCGTCGCGGGGCGCGACAGGGGAAGCCCAACTTGTTTGTGGCCCGCGAGACCCCTCGCGTGTCGCGCAGGTAACCTGGTTCGCTGTCGCGTGGCGCGATATCGTGGTTTTTCCAGCGAGTTTGGTTGAAAAACCTGCATTTCCCAGCTATGATCTCTTTTACGAAAATGGACATAACTTGTCCATTATGGACCCGAATTAGGTCCCGTTTCTTCTTACGTGATCGTAATTCGATCCTCTACAACATAGAATAAAATCCAATATCATGATTGTTATGGGTGAAATTCTGAGCCCATATCCTGGAAAATATCTTGATCTATATTTTATCTGTTTACATCCGGGATGCTGGTTCAGGATATTGGTAGTATCCTGAACGATATCCTCGGGATTACTAATGGATTATGTGCAGGTACGTATATTAGAAGCTGGCAACGTTCACAAAGACTTATTCCGCGGAAGACTCGGTCCAGGCCGTTCAAAGAAAGATGTTGAAACCTTATTACTCGGTCTACAACGTTCGTGGTGGAATATTCGGAGCATCCCATATTTATAGGAATATTTGTTTGTACTTCGTTACTATAAATAGGAGGAACACCAGATCGAATAGGACACAACAATTTCACTGCAATCACACTCACTACACACTAACACTTGTTCTTTCGCAATTTGTACTCTCACACGAATTCATTGTAACACTTAGCGATCTGGTTGATATCCTGCACTGTATCCTGAAGTTTAAAGCAATAAGAAAAACAAGGCAGCTGCGATTGTCAGCTCCCGAGGTTTTATGCCGGCGATCTAGATTGATCAAGGGCTTTCCTCGTACATCTCGTGTCGTTTCCTTTACTTTTTGCTTATTATTTGCTCACTGTTTGATCGCAGATATAGCTCAATATCCTGAGCCATATCCTGAATACTGATTTTCTAAATAACTCAACAAGCATATTTTCTGTAAACTTTCTAGCACACTACCTCACATTACTAATTTGATCACTAAATTGCTTCGGTAATTTTTGACCAAAACAATTTGGCGCCCACCGTGGGGCAAGTGGTGCTCTCTTTACTAAAAATTTTTGTTAAATCGCTAATCGGTTTTTTATTTTCAAAACTTTTTGTTACATTGTCCACAATGGCCTCACGATCAAACATGAGTTCCTCTACTATGTCTGCTACGACTTCTGCTACTACAGGTTCGGTGCTGCCACCACCTCCTCCAAGAATGCCAGCCTCTACACGACCTCAGGATATTATCCCTACCCGCAGTGTTCAAGAATCTGCCCCTGTTTTAGCATCTAACGACGAAATTTTAACCTTGTTTGGAAGTGTGCAGGAACAAATGAGGCAGCAGCAGGAAACGAACCAAATGCTCTTAAGGGAAATACAACTCCTGAAGTCTGGCCCGAGCAGATCCACTGAGGATATTGTCACTCCATTACAACCCAGAGCTTTGAACTTCAGTTCAGCCGTGTATACAGAGGATAACAGGGGGAATATCGTGCCCAGCCTTCCTCAGAATCATACCCCTGAAATACCCTCCTCGGTCAGGATATCGACCATAAGGAGCTCAGGATATGCTTCAGGATATGGGCAGAATCCTCCAACGGGTAACATATTAAATAATAATAATACTCATACTACTAACAATAGTGGATCCTTGCAGGATACAGGTGTGACGTCAGCACTTACCAGAGAACTTCAGAAGTTGAAGGACATGATATCAAGTGTACCCGGGGTGGTCCAACCAATCCCGGAAGTGTCTCAAGACAGCCATAAGATATCTCGTTTTGCATATCCTATCTGTGATGCTGAGATTCCAAAGAGGTTCCAAACCCCCAACATGAAGCTTTACGACGGAACGACGGATCCTGAGGAGCATATTGCTCAGTATAGGGAGAGGATGGAGATCAACCCTATCCCTCCGGATCTCAAGGAAGCATGCTTGTGCAAGGGTTTTGGTTCAACCTTGACAGGATCAGCTTTGAAGTGGCTCTTGAATGTTCCTCCATATTCAATTACATCTTTTGCTCATTTAGTAAATTTATTTAATAGTCAATTTTCTTGTAGTAGGAGCTTTGAAAAATTAACAAGTGATCTCTACAGGATAACGCAGGGGCCTCAGGAATCCCTTAGGGATTATGTGAACAAGTTTAGCCGAGAATCACTAGACATTCCTCATCTTGATGTTGCAACAGCTGTGCAAGCTTTCAAGATGGGGTTGCAAAAGGATTCTCAATTCTACCAAGACCTTGTAATGAACCCATGCAGGAACCTGGATGAAGCTCGGAACAGGGCCCTAAGATACATTCGGTTGGAAGATGACAGAAAGATGCAAGAAAGGATGAACTCATCCAACACTTATGAGTCAACTAACAGGAAGTCGGAATCCTCATTCAAGTCGTATCGGCCCAAGCCATATGGCAGGAATGAGAACAAGAGAGTGAATGCTGTCGAAGATGAAGATCCTGAAGAATATCCTGAATTATCTGAATATTGCTTTTCTGTTAACATTCCTGAATTGATGTATGCCATGCAGGGTCTAGGGGACAAGGCAAGATGGCCTCGAAAGAATCAACAAAAAGCGGATTGGAAAGACAAATCAAAATGGTGTGCTTTCCACGAAGATTTCGGACATATGACCGAGGATTGCATTGCTTTGAGGAAAGAGATAAGCTATCTTCTAAGCAAGGGATATTTGAAAGATCTCTTAGGAAGAAAGAAGAATAAGGGTCAGGATACTGAGAAGGATCCTGAGCGAGCAGCCTCACCTCCCGCGGATGCCAAGATAATCAACTTCATTTCGGGAGGATCCGACATTTGTGGAACTTCGTATTCGGCAACAAAGAGACATGCAAAAGAAGCTAAGGCCGAAAGGGGAGACAAACCTGTCAGGATGACTACACTCACAACAGACAAAGTGATCACATTTGATGCTGATGACAGGGATACTGTCCAGGATCCTCACCATGATGCTCTGGTAATAACGTTATATGTGGCTAACCATTTTGTACGCAGGATATTGGTTGATAATGGCAGCTCCGTCAACATAATCCAACTAGAGACACTTAAAAGAATGAATGTATCTCCAATGGATATCACTTCGAAGTCCACCGTGCTTGTTGGGTTCAGCGGAGAGGCCAGAAACACAGTGGGAGAGATAAAGTTGCCGGTGTACGTTGAAGGAGTCAACTCGATACAACGTTTCTGTGTGATGGACTCTCTATCCTGCTATAACATTATACTGGGAAGACCGTGGATTCACGATATGAAGGCCGTGCCATCAACATATCACCAATGCATCAAGATACCTACCCCTTGGGGAGTTGTTAAAATTGATAGCGATCAGCAGGAGGCGAAAGAATGCTACTCATCCTCGATGAAATCCTCAACCAAACCTAGTGCAACATAGCAATTAAAGACGCGGGCCCAGGATATCGTGGAGGATCCGGAGCAGGATGTGAAGAAAATTGTCCTGGACCAGGATAATCCCGATATTTCGGTGCTCGTGGGAACCAATATCCCTCAGGATATTGAAGAGAAATTAATTAACTTTTTAAAATGCAGGATGTCAACGTTTGCATGGAAGCATGAGGATATGACAGGCATATCCAAAGATATTATCACTCACAAGCTTGGAATTGATAAATCATTCAAGCCCGTGCAACAAAAGAGAAGGAAGTTTGCTCCTGAACGCAATACAATTATTCAAGAAGAAGTTGAAAGATTGTTGAAGTCCAAAATGATTAGAGAAGTCAAGTTCCCAAGGTGGCTAGCAAACGTGGTTGTGGTACAGAAGAAAAACGAAAAATGGAGAGTCTGTGTGGATTACACAGACTTGAATAAAGCTTGTCCTAAAGACCCATTTCCTCTCCCCCACATTGATGCAATGGTAGATGCCACTGCTGGGCATGAAATGCTGACTTTCATGGATGCATCCTCAGGATTTCAACAGATCCAAATGGAACCTTCTGACCAGGAGGATACTGCCTTCATGACACCAACAGGTATTTATTGTTATACAGCTATGCCTTTTGGTTTGAAAAATGCAGGTGCAACATACCAAAGATTGGTAAACATGATGTTCAAAGACAAACTGGGGGACACCATGGAGGTGTACATTGACGATATGGTGGTAAAGTCAAAGAAAGCTCAGGATCACCTCCAGGATATTAAAGGAGCGTTTGATATCCTGGATCACTATAATATGAAGCTGAATCCTGCTAAGTGCCATTTTGGAGTGGGGGCAGGAAAATTTCTAGGATATATGGTGACCAAAAGAGGAATAGAAGCAAGCCCGGAGCAGATTAAAGCCATCTTGGATATTAAATCACCCTCAAATATGAAAGATGTTCAACGATTAACGGGGCGAGTGGCAGCATTAAACAGATTTATCTCAAGATCCTCAGAGAAATGCAAAGATTTTTATGATATCCTGAAGAAGAACAAAAAATTCGAGTGGGGTGAGAAGCATGAAGCGGCCCTACAGGAGTTAAAGCAATATCTTTCAACCGCACCTCTACTAATGAAGCCTGAGAATGGTGAACCATTATCCCTATACCTCGCGGTATCAGGGAACGCTGTAAGTGCCGTCCTTGTAAAGGACCATGAAGGTCAGCAATATCCTGTTTATTATGTTAGCAAAAGTTTGTTAGATGCTGAAACTAGGTATTCTCACTTAGAAAAATTAATACTAGCATTAGTCATGGCATCAACAAAACTTAGACATTATTTTGAGACTCATAGGATTCATGTTAAAACAAATTATCCTGTCAAGAATGTGCTTAGGAAACCAGAGATGTCGGGCAGGATGGCTAAGTGGTCAGTAAAGTTGAGTGCTTATGATTTAGTATATGAACCTAGGAATGCCATAAAGTCTCAGGCTTTAGCTGACTTTGTGGCTGATTTTAGTAGTGACATTCAGGATGAGGTAGACCTAGAAGTTCAACAGTTAGGAGAATCCTCAGGATCCTGGACATTATATACTGATGGTGCATCTAATATAAGAGGAGTAGGATTGGGAATACTACTAAAATCGCCACAGGGGGACATATTACCCCAGGCTATTAGGTGTGAATTTCCTGCTACCAATAATGAGGCAGAATATGAAGCTTTAATTGCAGGATTAGAATTGGCTAAGAATATGAGTATAAAAAATTTACAAGCATATGTTGATTCTTTGTTAATTACTAACCATTTTAATGGATCATATGCAGTTAAGGGTGAGAAATTGACTGAATATCTTGATATTCTCAAAAAATTAGCAGGATATTTCGATGTTTTTACACTTGAACAGGTACCAAGAGAGGATAATGCTGAAGCGGATGCCTTAGCAAATCTGGGATCATCAATCAGGATACCGGAAGGGACCCAAATACCAATAATACATGTCTTATATCCTGCAACTAATCCTCAGGGTAAAGAAGTAGCGGATATTCGGGATCCTGGAATGGAATATCCTGAACAGGATCCTAAATCCTGGACAACTCCAATTCTGAAATATCTTAAAGATGGACACATCCCCGAAAATGAAAATCCTAAGGCATTTAGGATGAAGGTATCACGATTCACTATTATAAATAATATTCTATACAAGAAATCTCTTGCAGGACCATATTTAAGGTGCTTGGAGGATCATGAAGCCAAAGAAGTACTTCAGGATATACATGAAGGGGACTGTGGTAATCACACTGGGGGCAGATCATTATTCTCGAAAGTATTGAGGACAGGATACTTTTGGCCAACAATGAGAAAAGATGCTGCAGAGTATGCTCGAAGATGTGATGCATGCCAAAGGCATAGTAACATACTACATCAACCAGCTGAACCACTATATCCTGTAGTTTCCCCTTGGCCATTCATGAAGTGGGGGATGGATATAGTAGGGAAGTTACCAAAAGCTCCGGGAGGAAAGGTATTTATGTTAGCAATGACGGATTATTTCCCTAAGTGGGTCGAGGCTGAAGCATTCGTTCAAGTAAGAGACCAAGAAGTAGTATCCTTCATAAAGAGGAATATCCTGACTAGGTTTGGAGTACCAGCTGAGATCATTTGTGATAATGGGTCCCAGTTTATAAGCAAAAGGACTACTGACTTTTGCAAAAGTTGGGGAATCAAAATGATCACATCTACTCCGGTACATCCTCAAGCGAATGGACAAGCCGAATCCTCGAACAAGATAATAGTCAATAACTTAAAGAAGAGACTTGGAGCCAAAAAAGGAAGATGGGCAGAAGAGTTACCCTTTGTTTTGTGGGCTGATAGGACAACGGTGAAGAATGCAACTGGCCAAACCCCGTTTTCCTTGGTATTTGGAGCAGAGGCAATGATTCCAACAGAAATGACGATACCCACTGCAAGATCTATGCTACAGGATCCTGAACAGAATCCTGAAGTCTTATGTCAGGATTTGGATACTATAGATGAAAAAAGAGATGCAGCAAAGCTAAGGATAGCAGCATATCAACAAAGAATATCCAGAGCATACAATAAGAACATAAGGACTAGAAGATTTCGAGTTGGTGATTGGGTGCTGAGAAAGGCTTTTCAAAATACCACTAATCCTGCCGATGGCAAGCTAGCTCCGAAATGGGAAGGACCTTATGAAGTCGAGTCAGAAGCAGGGAAAGGAGCATATCGACTCAGGAATGTGGAAGGAGATATGCTACCAAGATCCTGGAATGCAATACATTTGAAGCTCTATTTCAAGTAAGAGTAGAATTTGTTTTCTATCTCGGAATGGTATGTGTTCTATCTCTTTAAAATATATTTGTTTATTATCTTGAACCCAATACTGACTTAAGCATCGGAGGGGTGTTAGCCAAGCTAACACCCACCTTAGTTTACAATTGTTTTGCAGGATATGTTTCAGAATATAGCTCCAGGATATATACTCAGGATAAGTCGAAAGATTAGAGGATTGGCCCCCTCTCTCACGTTTAAGGGATCCTGATCCCTTCAAAGGTTTAAAGGTATTCACCTTTCTTTCGAATTGGGTTTAAACACCTCGCCTGGAGCGCAAGTTATCTAGGTATAGTTCAAGGTAGCGGGACCAGTTCATGTAAAAGTGGCTGACAATTTCGTTACTGTTGGCTATATCCTGGATCCTAAAGGTATATGAGGATTGATCACCCTCTCTCACGAAAGAGTATTTTCATACTCTCAAAGGTTTAAAGGTTTTCACCTTTCTAAGTCTTGGAGTTTATACACTCTCGCCTGTAGCGCATGAAATTTAGGGTTTATCCCCAGATATCAGGGTTTATCCCCAGTATGTTAAGGATTCTTTTCAGGATATCAGGGGTTCTGCCCTTGGGCATTCGGAATCTCTTTGAGTCAAAATGTAAATACATTTGTGTTTTTGGCGAACACAGGGGACACACGTTATTCTGATTCAAAGGATGGATCCAAGTTTATAAGTATGCACTGGGGACAAATTTATGATAAAGGATTGGAACTGATTCTCTAAGAATCTCTGGTATGATCTCTCCTTTTTGTTTGGACAATTTATAGATTATATTTCAATATCCCTTTTAAGATATCTCCCAGGATACATTTATGATATGTGTTCCTAAGAATGTTCAAACCAAACAATTTTCACAAGTAAAATTTGTATGACAATAACAATAAAGTCAAGAAAGTAGTTATATTATTAACATACCAAAAGATGTGCTCTTAGTTTCACCTCAAAACAAGGCCCATCCACTAAGAGCACTAGTAGTTCATAACCATATTTACCCAACAGTTGAGGGCTTCATCTCAAACCGAGACCCATCCACCTTCAACTGTTGTATTGTTCAAAAAGCATGCAGGAAATATAAATTGTTCAGGTACGGAAAAGTAAAATGCAGAAAAGTAAATTGTTTGTGGAACTGCAAACCAACATTCAAATTCAAAAAGGTGGGCTCTGGCCTTGGCACGTATATCCGTCATCGCCCACCTAAGTGCCCTCACATAGCGGCATCACCTCCAACCTTCTCAGACTTCTCCGCTCCAGCATCTTGACCAGCATCCTGCGCAGCATCCTGACCGATGTCCATCTCAGCATCACCTCCAGCATCCTTCTTCTCTCCAGCTTGGACCACCACCTCCGTTGACTTGGAAGACTCACCGGCTTTAGCAGGAAGTGGCACAGCTTTGCCTCCGAGCTCCTTCAATTTAGCCACCCAGGATTCGACTGGCCAAGATGGACAAACAAGGCCCGTCTCCTTGGCCTCATAGGCCATCTTGATGCGTGCTTGTAGCAGGGAGACAATAGCAGAAGCCTTGATTCCCTCTCGAAAGCTGATCAAGGCCTGATCATGGTCCATTTGAACGCTGGCAAGTTTGACCTCAGCATCTTGGGTGACCTTCTTTAGCAAGCTTTCATAGTGCCGGCTCTTTGCTTCGGCAATAGCACCTTGATCAGCAACGGTGCTCTCGAGCTGCTTGATCCTGGCTTCATGAAGTGCCACAGTACCACAAGCGTCATTGTACAAGTGGAGCAAATGCTGGAGGCCCTGCACATTGATCACAGGTATGGGGTTAGAATGTATGCTGACTAAGACATCCTACCAGGATGTCCTGTTAGGATATACGTGCAGGATATATGTGCAGGATATACATGAAGGATATGCGGCAGGATATTACCTTGTTGAGGAAGGATGTCATTGGCTCTAAGGAGTCAGAGAAGCTGAGTTCATCATAGGAGAACCCTTCTGAGCCTGGAGCACTGACCTCAAGGCCCTTTCTCTTTTTCGCTGCGAAAGCACGGGTTCTTGGATTGGCCTTGGGAGCCGGGAGTGGCTTGGAGCTGGTGGTAGCAGGAGTCTCCTTCTTGACTATGGCTGGAGTTGGATAGCTGTCAAGTTCATCCAGGTCTAGATAGACTGGGACTTTGCTGGAATCTGCACACAGGGAGTAAATTCTAAATCCCTCCTATAAATAACAGATAAGAAGCATATGTGTGCAGGATATCTTGCAGGATCCTTACCAGACATGTTGGCACTTGAAAGAGGACTTGGAGTTGGTGGAGAAGGATTGAAACTTCTTTCTGCCTCTGGGAGAAGTCTAATGGCGTCTATTCTTTCTTGGGAGTTAGCAAGAGGAGGAGCAATCTTCCTAAAATCAGCTGCACAATAATGAAAATTTATTAGTTCAGAATATGAGACAGGATAAGAGACAGGATCATTCTTAAACCCTAATTCCTACCCTTTCTTAACCATCTCATCGGATAATCCGTTCCACCGGGGATTGAATCCCTTTTTACAAAGAAAAACTTGGATTGCCAACCATCCTCGTTTTTGGTGGCACGAAGGATCAATGGGGGACCGGAGCTAGAGTAAAATAGAAACCTAGAAGAGCCATGGCATCTAAGCTTGTAAGCTAAAGGAAGATCATGGACAGAAAGGTCAGGTATGTGGTTTCTCTTGATTTGGTCAAGAACAGACAAAACACGCCAAAGCATTGGCATGGTTTGGCTGAAAGAAATGTTAGTGATGTTAAAGAACTCGGTAATAAAATCCGGAAAGGGGAATCGTAGCCCTAAGGTGAAGGGGAAAGCATTGAAACAAATCCACTCGGTGGAAACCATATCTGACCGGATTTCTCTGTCAAAGGGTCGGAATATGGTTCCATCCGGAAAGATTCCGGAAGATTTCAGAGCCGACAGATGAGCACTATCAAAGGTGCATGTTTCATTCTCCGGTTCTTGGAGAAGATTCTGTTGGATGAATGTGGGAGCCGAGTCGCCTGAACTGGATCTCGTTTTCCTAGGCATTTAGTCGCCTGAATTCTTGCCGGAGTAAAATGAGAAATGGTTATGAAGATGAGAGAGAGAATATTACCTTTTCTTGACGACTGTGGGTAAAAAAGAAGAAGAGGATGAGAAGATATAGGGTATGATGAGTAAATATAGGCTGGGTAGTTGAAAGCTGTCACATCAGAAGTCTTATCTCTTAATTGTCTCGGCCATTGTGAAAAAATGTAACCGTTAGGATATCAAACGGTAACATTTTTGGGGACAATTGTTATGGGTGAAATTCTGAGCCCATATCCTGGAAAATATCTTGATCTATATTTTATCTGTTTACATCCGGGATGCTGGTTCAGGATATTGGTAGTATCCTGAACGATATCCTCGGGATTACTAATGGATTATGTGCAGGTACGTATATTAGAAGCTGGCAACGTTCACAAAGACTTATTCCGCGGAAGACTCGGTCCAGGCCGTTCAAAGAAAGACGTTGAAACCTTATTACTCGGTCTACAACGTTCGTGGTGGAATATTCGGAGCATCCCATATTTATAGGAATATTTGTTTGTACTTCGTTACTATAAATAGGAGGAACACCAGATCGAATAGGACACAACAATTTCACTGCAATCACACTCACTACACACTAACACTTGTTCTTTCGCAATTTGTACTCTCACACGAATTCATTGTAACACTTAGCGATCTGGTTGATATCCTGCACTGTATCCTGAAGTTTAAAGCAATAAGAAAAACAAGGCAGCTGCGATTGTCAGCTCCCGAGGTTTTATGCCGGCGATCTAGATTGATCAAGGGCTTTCCTCGTACATCTCGTGTCGTTTCCTTTACTTTTTGCTTATTATTTGCTCACTGTTTGATCGCAGATATAGCTCAATATCCTGAGCCATATCCTGAATACTGATTTTCTAAATAACTCAACAAGCATATTTTCTATAAACTTTCTAGCACACTACCTCACATTACTAATTTGATCACTAAATTGCTTCGGTAATTTTTGACCAAAACAATGATTTACAAGTTTCTTAACTTTATGCTATCGGAATTAATAATTATTCACAATTTGTTTGACCCGTTCAGAATTTTGAACCATAAACGTGTGTTATGACTTCAAACCTACTATAAAGCAATACACATCAACATACTTATATTTACAACACATTATATGTAACATTCATGTGACATTATCGAAGTTCATATCTACTATTGACCCGTTTAACTTACTTAGCGACATCCATCGCTTTAACTCGTCAAAGTTCATTACTTTGGTGATTTTGACATGTTTGATGTTAGACGTGAGCTGTCCTCCCGTTCCCTGTTCAAAGACTTGGTTGGATAGCAAAATCCATCGCCTTATTAAAATCAAACATGTATTATTCGAGTCATTTTGACCCGTTCAAGCATTTAAGTGGAATCCACCACTTTTTACATTCGTACTTTAGCGAAATTTTCTAGTTATTCTTGTTCGGATACTACAAACGAAATCCTTCGTTTTAGTAATAGACAAACATCATAACGAATTGATTATTATTCAAACAACTAAATATAAAATGCTACCAAGATATTACGAAGCACATAGCCACGTACCTTTAGAGCTTTCCTTTCAACCGATTATCCGCTCCGCCTTGGTTACTAGACGATCCACCCAAATTGCCTATAAAATCCAAATTCGGACATATCGCTTAGTATCCATAATTCTATATTCAACTTCCAATGTTTTCAACTAATCAAATAAGTGATTATTTCATAATTCCCACTTATTTTAAGTTCATTCAAGCATTTTATCAAATATCTTGTGTGCATAATTAGTATCCTAACACTATCATATTCATGATTAATGACTTTAACCATGTTTAAGTATAGTATTTCGATTCATATATCAATAATACCATAATCACACTTAAACTTACTTCCAAACATTTAATTAACATCTATCACAAGAATTCAAGTATTCATCACTAAACCCATATCACACCTATATGACAAACATTGAAACTAATAGGTTATGACATGAATTGATCAAATTATTGTCTAAGACTTGTTCCTAGACTTGTATTTATCCTAATTTAACCACAACATCAATCAATTATCCACTAATTTCAGTTATGAGAATTCAAGAATCATCAAAACATCTTCACATATCAAATTCACACATACCTTGTGATATATACTAAGGTTAGTGATCAAGATTCTAGCTTAGGATTGAATCCTAATTGAATTTCTTCTTTGATTTGGAGTAGAATTGGATGAATTAGGGTTTCAAGAACAAGAGTTCGCTCCTGGGTGTTTTGATCGAACAGGACACACACACAGAGTGTGTGTTTTGAAGTTTATCGTGTATTTCAAGACAACTTTCCATTTTGGCACAATTGGTCCCTCTAGTTTCTAAATTTTATAAAATGGTTAGAATTCTTTGATTTCCCATCTTTTATAACAAGATTTTAACTAGGTTTATTATTCCTAATTTAAAATCTCACTATTTTATTTTTAATACATATATATAATTTAATATTTTTAGGGGTGTTACAAGTCTACCCCCCTTAAAGAGGATTTCGTCCTTGAAATTGGAATACGTACCGAATAAGGAAGGGTATAAACGTCTCATCTCCTCTTCGGACTCCCAAGTGGTGTCCGATCCCTTCTGATGTTCCCATTTGACTTTAACTTGCTTGATTTATTTGTTTCTTAAGCTTTTAACATTTTGATCAAGAATTGCAATATAGGCTTTACGACATAATTCAGTTTATCGTCAACTTCTATGTCGTCATAGCTTATATAGGCTGTTTCATCAGCTAAGCACTTTCGCAGAGGTGAAACATGGAAAGTGTTGTGTATACTGCTCAATTCTTCTGGCAGTTCAAGTCAGTACGCTACCTTACCCACATGCTCTATGATTTTGAATGGCCCAATAAATCTTGGACTCAATTTCCCCCATTTTCGGAATCGGATGACCCCTTTCCACGGAGATATTTTAAGCATAACCATATCACCAACCTGGAACTCGATTGGTCTTCGCTTTTTATCCGCGTAGGACTTTTTTCAATTTTGAGAAGCTTTTAAATGAGCCTGGATCACTTCAATCTTTTCATTAGTGATCCTGACTACATCTTTGTGGGCTAATTCTCGTAGACCCACTTCATTCCAACACACTGGGGTTCGGCATTTCCTGCCGTAAAGCATTTCGTACGGGGCCATTCCAAAACTGGAATGATAGCTGTTGTTATATGAAAATTCAACTAGGGGTAGATAAACATCCCAGCTACCACCAAAATCGATAATACATACTCGTATCATATCTTCGAGCGTTTGAATAGTTCTTTCGCTTTGCTCATCGGTCTGCGGATGATATGCGGTACTAATGAACAACTTAGTACCCATCTGCTCTTGGAAATCGCGCCAAAAATTTGAAGTAAACCGTGTATCTCTATCCGATACGATAGACACCGGTACTCCATGGCGAGATATAATTTCATTCGTGTATACTTCCGACATCTTCTCAGAAGTGTATGTTTCGCGAATCGGAATAAAATGGGAACTTTTGGTTAATCTATCAACTACTACCCAAATGGCATCAAATCCATGTATTGATTTTGGTAGTTTAGTTAACAGATCCATAGTGATGTGCTCCCATTTCCACACCGGAATGTCTAACGGCTGAAGTTTACCGTAAGGCTTCTGGTGTTCTGCTTTTACTTGTAAACAAGTTAAGCATTTTTTTACATAGTGATCTCTTGCTTCATTCCGGACCACCAATAATTTTGTTTCAAATCTTGGTACATCTTGGTAGCTCCCGGATGAATAGAATAGCGGGACTTGTGGGCTTCATCAAGAAGAAGAGTTTTAACATTGCACGTGTTTGGAACCCAGATTCGATCGGAACGGGTTTTCAATCCATTACTATTATCTTTCAAGTCTTTGAGCTGACCCACAATTCTTTCCTTTTTCAAATTCTCTTCTTTTACAGCTTCAGTTTGTGCTTCTTTGATTCGTTCGAGTAAGCCCGAGGTCACTACTAACTGCATCGACTGCACCCGAATAGGTGAATATTCTTCTTTTCTGCTCAGTGCATCTGCAACTATGTTGGCTTTCCCGAGATGATAATGAATTTCACAATCATAATCCTTCACCGTCTCTAACCAATGCCTTTGTCTCATATTCAGCTCCTTTTGATCAAAGAAGTACTTGAGACTTTTATAGTCAGTGAAAATAGTACATTTCACACCATACAAATAATGCCTCCATATTTTTAAAGCAAAGACCACTGCCGCCAATTCCAGATCATGTGTCGGATACTTCTTTTCATGAATCTTTAATTGTCTCGAAGCATACGCGATCACCTTTCCTCGTTGCATAAGTACACACCGGAGACCAAGCTGGGATGCGTCAGAATAAATGACCATGTCTTCAATCCCATCTGGTAACGTTAATACCGGGGCAATGGTCAACTTTTCCTTAAGTATTCGAAAGGCATCTTCTTGTGCACTTCCCCATACAAATTTCTCATCTTTATGGGTCAACTTGGTTAATGGCGTTGCAATTTTGGAGAAATCTTATATAAATCTCCGATAGTAACCCGCAAGACCTAGAAAACTCCTAATCTCTAATGGATTCTTAGGAGGTTTCCATTTAGACACAACTTCTATTTTGGACGGGTCTACCGACACTCCATTAGCACTAATAACATACCCTAGAAACTGTACCTCACGTAGCCAAAAGGAACATTTTGAAAACTTCGCGTAAAGTCTTTCACGCCTAAGCGTTCCAAGTACGTCACGCAAATGACACTCGTGATCCGCTTCGCTCTTCGAATACACAAGAATATCATCGATGAAGACTATCATCGACTTGTCTAGCATCGGTTTGCAAACGCGGTTCATGAGATCCATGAAGGCTGCAGGTGTATTAGTTAATCCGAAAGACATTACTAAGAATTCGTAATGTCCATAACGCGTTCGGAATGCTGTTTTCAGTATATCTTCTTCTTTTACCTTTAACTGATGATATCCCGACCTTAAGTCGATCTTTGAAAACCAACTTGCGCCTTGCAGCTGATCGAACAAGTCGTCGATCCTAGGAAGCGGGTATCTATTCTTTACCATGAGTTTGTTTAACTCCCTGTAATCAATACACATTCGCATGCTTCCGTCTTTCTTCTTTACAAATAATACCGGCGCTCCCCACGGAGAAACGCTCAACTGAATAAATCCCTTGTCGAGAAGATCTTGTAATTGAGACAACAATTCTTGTAGTTCTGATGGCCTAATCGATAAGGATCCTTAGCTACCGGTTTCGCGTCCGGAACTAATTTGATGCCAAACTCCACCTCACGTTCAGGTGGTAACCCCGGTAGATCTTCCGGAAAAAAACATCTTCAAATTCCCGTACGACTGGTACGTCTTTAATTTCTAGAGACTCTTTAGTCGAATCATGTATATAATCCATATACACCTTACATCCATGTCGAACCAGCTTACAAGCTTTAATAAAAGATCAGATTATGGGGCTACAACTTTTCTCCCCATAAATAGTAACATGTTTTCCTCTCGGAGACATTAGTTGTATCTCCTTACGGTTGCATATTACTTTCGCGTGATATCGAGCTAGCCAATCCATCCCAATTACCACTTGAAATTCTCCCATCGACATGGGAATTAGATCGGCGAAATATTTTTCATCGTCAATGCTCAATTTGCAATTCCAGCACATATCACAAACAATAAAACTTTTATTATTACCTATTTCTACTTCTAGAGGCATATGTAATTTCGTTAACGTGAATATAGGGTGTTGAATAAATCGATGTGACACAAAAGATCTATTTGCACCCGTATCAAATAAAATTCATGCCGGAATTGAATTTACAAAAAAATATACCTGAAACAACATCAGGTTCAGCTTTAGCCTCTGCGGCTGTCATGTGGAAAGATCTTGCCCTCGCTTTTTGGGCATCAGATTTTGCGTCAGCTGTGTCTTTGGTTCCAACCAGTTCCGGACATTCAGACTTTCTATGTCCCGATTTATAACATTTATAACACATCGACACCTTTCTCGGGCAATTTGAAACCACATGTCCCACTTTTCCACAAGTAGGACATGGTTTATTTTTAAAATAACATTCACCCTTGTGAGTCTTTTCGACATATTTTGCATTGAGGTACTCCCCCTTTTGAAATTCCTTTCTTAGGAGCTTCATTCGGCTTTGGTTTCTTTGCAGGGCTTGGGTTTATATCAAACACCCTCCTTTCACCCCTTTCGATCTGCTTTTTCAGCTCGATCTCCCTTTCACGTGCGGCATTCACTATCTCTGTAAGATGTCCGTATTTTGAAGGAGTCATAAACTCCCGATATTCCGCACTTAACATGTTATAATAATAGTATATCTTCTGTTCTTCAGTTTGAACCAGCTCATCACAATGTAACACCCCAAAAACGGGTTTGTTAATTATATTAAATTAACCGAAAATAAACGGGTAAAATACCGTTAGTGGTAAAAGTAAACCCGGTGAACATTAGGATTTAAATAAATAAACATAATATTAAATAAAAAGTGAATAAAAGCTTTTGAGGAAACAAAGTTTATAAGAAGCCCGAGTTAACGGGACTAAAAAAATAAAACGGGTTATGACTTTCCCGAGCCCACTAAGCTAACTAGGAACATTTAAACTTAGTTATGAGAATTGGTTAGTTTCTAGTAAGTATTATAAGGGGGTTTAAACAAAAGCTAAACTTGAGGGAACAAAGTTGGATAACTTGAAAATGGTATTATAAACAAAAAAAATAAATAACACAACACACACATAAGAGTGTGTGTGCGTGCGTGGAGATGATCAGGAGAAGCTCTCATGGAGCTCAAACCTTAGCTTGTACAAAATCACCAAATTGAAGCTCGATTCAAGCCCTAAATCAATGCATGAACACATAGAAACGATCACCTAGTCATGGGGATCATAAGGTATGTCATAAAACCTAGATTGGTTAAAGTTGAAAATTTAGACAAGTAGGTTACTTGTAAATAGATTGTTGGATTATGATCTGATGTGCTTGAAGTAGTTTAATTAAAACAACTAAAATTAACCTAAATCTAGACTCAAAGTAATACTCTAGACTCTCTAAACTCGACTAAACTACTAACCGGCAAGTGAACCGATCGACTCTAGTAAAGCTAAGTAAGTCCGGATATCGAACCCACGAGACTCAATTAAATTACGCTAAGACTCTATCTAGACTAAAACTGACACGACTTAACTAATTGTTTATTTGATTGGGGGGGGGGGTTACTAAAAGTCCTAAAATTGCAATTAAAAAATTAAACTAAATTAATTAAATTAACTAGACGTGAATTTGGACGAAGACTTAACTCAGGGGCGATGAAGGCTACCTAGACTAGACTCATGTTTAACTAGGATTGGATTTCTATTCGAAATTAATGTGGTATGGAACCAGGATCTTTTAGTGCTAAACCCTAAGAACTCAACTAAGACCTCCCGACCCTTCTCAGGAAGAAACTCGTGAGACTCTACAAGGTTGTTACGACTACCGGTTGTTAGATTTCCTCACAGTCCTCTAACTTCTTGGAAAGTGCCCTAATATAACAATCTAGCTCACAACGCGAAAGTCTAAGGCAACTACGGATTTTAACTTGGTTTAATAGACACGTGTATGATTAAGGAACTAAGACCGATTTCTCACAAAACCTAATCCTAGTTATATACCAAGTCGAGACCTATTAATAACCTCGAGCCTCACAACGAGAAGATTAGTAGAATATCAAGTTTTAATAATCTCTTAATTACCGTTTCTAAGGTTATCGGCCGATTTACCCAAAAATTACCCAAACCCGTGAAGATTTAGATAATTAACACGGACCTATTCTATGAAAGACATTCATCAAGATTCATGTGAAACAAGCAACTATTTGAGAATCAATACAAGATATGCATATACACCAAATCAAAGAATCCAAAGTCGTTTACTTTTCAAGAGAATCCAAAAACCAACATTATTAACGAATAAAAATCTAATCTTTATCAAACAATAGTCATAAGCCTAGGTAGTACGAAGTATTTAGCCGCTAAACATGTCTAAAAACATAATAACAATCATAATCAGATCTGAATTCATCGTGAAACAAGTAAAAACAAACGAAACAAGAAAGAAACGGGAAGATTAAACCTGAATGCTTCGATCCCGAATGCTCCTAAGCGTTACCCGATGATTCCGAGGGCTTCCAAAGCTTCAAACAACCTTCAACAGCCTCTAAGCAAGCTCCAAGAACTCCCAATTTCGTGAATTATCTGGCTGTTTACGAATAAGATGTATTTATACGTTCAAAAACTTTAGCCGTTGCTGATTTACGTAAGTCGGCTGCAAATTTAACGCTTTCGCGGCCCGCGATAACTTAAGGAGTAACCTTACGCGGCCCGCGACGCGCTGTAATCACAAACCCTATTTTAATTACTTGGCGGGGCGCGAAAGAATTGTCTTTATGTCTTCCCGGCCCGCCAAGAAGCTCCAGTAAGCGTTTTTCGATCCGTTTCAGCTCTCAAACTTCCGTTTCCCGATCCGACACTTTATTCTTGCCCAATTTGACTCGTTTCTGCACTTTTTATCTACTAAGACCTGGAAAACAAAACTAAATCAATAGTATGCACATTCTATGTGAAAACGAAACTAAAACTAATAATAAACGAATAAAACGAACGCGGATAAAGATGTATTTTACAATACATCAAATATCCCCACACTTATAATTTTTTCGTTCTCAAAAAAGAATTTATGCAAAACGGAATCATAGACGGGATAATCATTCGGGACAAAAGCTTAAATTACTTATTAAAATCGAAACTTGTGTTAGCCGCGATTGCAAGTATACTTGTCCTCTTAAACCCAAACCCGGTTCCAAGCCCTTATCATGCAAGTTTAGTTCAAGTGTGGTCAATCTACCTAGGGTCTCACGCTAAGAATTACAAGTCCACCAAATCCCCCATCAAGCTTATAAGACAAAAGGAACAATCACTGGGTTATTTCCTAACCGTTTTATACCAAGATCAAGAGAATTTTAAATCAAATCTTTTCTCATTTTTTTTTTCATTTTTGTTTCTTTCTTTTAAGCTTAGACGTTGCTTTTACCTAACCCAGAGGCATTCCGGCTGTAGAGTCGCTATCCCCAACCAAGATTACAATAGGCGTCGGTAATTTTATTGCAATTTTGATTTCACACATCCTAGAGGTATTCCGGTTGTAGAGTCGCAATCCCCAACCAATATTACATAGGCCTGCGCTACTTTTCTTTAGTTTCTAGCTCATTTTTTTATTTTTATTTATTTTTTTTCAACGAGATATGATAAGAAACTCTAACGATCTTAACTTATAATGGCATCCCTTATGCTATTATTGGCGGTTTCAATTTTCCCACTTTCCCTAGATGAGAACCCACTAGTAGACCGACAATTTATATACTATTAATTTATAACATTAGTAGGCATGTTTAGTTGTAAATTATACTTTAATGGTTGTACCTTTGTTTGTAACATTAGTTTGCATGTTTAGTTGTAATTTATGCTTAAATGGTTGTACCTTAATCAAATAATGGTTTCATTATTTTACCAAATTCAATCTGTTTTGTATGCATTATGGTTGTAAATTGTGCTTAAGTGGTTGTACCCTAATCAATTAATGTTTCATTATCTTACCATATTCAATCAATTTGATCCATTCAAAGTTGTGTTGTTGTATTTGTAAATTATTATTATTTGTAATAATTGTATAAATATAATTTCCTACATATTGATGCAATGGTTGTTGTAATGTACGCATTGTGGTTTGTATAGTGGTAATGATATATATATTATATATAGATTACGATGAGCCTGTCAAACGGGAAAAAATAGACGCGGGTTCATCGTAACTCGCGAGTCCTAGATCAACTTAGGGGCTGTTTGGTAGCCTCTTAATTGTTTAAAACCTCTGAATGAATAAGAGGTAACCTCAAGTCTGAATGGTTAAAAGGTAACCTCTGAATGGTAAATCATCACATGTCATATTCTTCTACCTTCTCATTGGTAAAATTCTTAATGGTTCCATTAAGATGTAGCCTCTTAATGACCATTCAGAGGCTACCAAACAGCCCCTTAGTTATTTTATTCTATGTTTTACGTTTCGGTTTAATTTCTTCGCATTAACACGCAGCAACTTCAGTATCGGTGGTCGCTGGCAGTATTGTGGCATTAGTGCTCGCCCCCGCTGTGACAAACCTCAAAATTCCATGTATTCCGTACAATTTATTATTGATAATGAAAGTGCTTGACGACTGTGTGGAATTACTTAACTGCTTTCTGATATCTGTGTTATATTTACATGCGCCTGTTAACACACTAGTAATGTACAGAAAAGTCATTAAATAGTGAGTTATGATTTCCTAAGTGTTAGAAATTAAAAACGTTACAAAAATATATACATAGGACACGTTACGAATTAATTAAGCACTTTAACGGAACAACACCGAACCGAATAACCGGACATCACCCGGAACATGAAAATATTGTTAAACACATCGTTTATATTTTTCCGAGCTAGTTAGGGTCCCCGAACACCCTAACACCCGTTATAATACACTACACACTAATAACTAGTTTCAATCTCTAACTAAGCTAACTAACATCTTAACTATCTAGTTAGAACCCAACTAGACCTACCCCCCCCCCCCCCCCATTACGGTTACATGTGGGGAGACACACCTCTAATTTCTTGATTTTTTTATTGAGCTTTGTCTAATATCTTGAAAGCATATTACATGATGGTCCATAGTGATTAGTTGGTCTATAAGTAAGTTCATTAGTCCACCATTCTCTCTCATCCTACACTTCATCAACAAACACTTTCACTCCCTCCTACACCCTCACGGCAGCCACCTTCAACCACCATCTCGCCACCATCAACCTCCATTCCAACCATTTCGTGCATACTCAAAGGTGTAAGGTGTCCTACAAACAAGCTCGGTGCACTCGGAAACTCAAAGACCTCTCTAGATTGCTTTTATCCACCACTTTTACGCCTTTGATCTTCCCTAGCCTCGAGCTAGTAGTAAGTGACTCTAAACATCTTCTTGATCTATTCTAAAGTGGTTAATAAGAGTTTCGTCGGTTGAAAATCACTAACATATAAGATCACCAACTAAAAGTCTACTAAAGTGATGAACAAGGTGGTTAATGGATGAATATTAGTGTAAAGCATGTAGATCTTGTGTGATTATGATTATTGGTTGATTATCTGATGTTCTACTGATTAATATTAATGTGTCATGTTGTTGTGGTCACTAAACTTGTTAACGGAATCGATCGAACATGATTTAGAAGGTTAAACACTGAAAATCAGAATCTGTCCAACTTTTACAGCCAACTTCAGTTGGCTGTAAACAGGCCATAAACAAAACGAAAAACCGATATTTTGAATCTAAAATATGTTATTATGAAATACGGTTCTAATGGCACCGGAATCGTAATTTTTGGACTTCGTTTACTATTTTTAAAGTATTAATTTGTAACAGCAACTTAAGCTGAATTTTGACAGCAATAAATGGGTGTCATACTTTCAGTCATAACCTGAGTTTTGTGATGAATCGGACCATGAAATTTGTACAGTAGATGAAAACCGATGCATTTGTAATTACCCCACTGGAATTTCGTAAATCGGACACTCGATGAATTTTTAATAAATTGTTCCGTGGACTGTGATCAGAAATACATAAATCTGAGTTCAGTCCGGAATATGAATTTTTATAAAATATTGGTAATGAACCGGACCCCGATATTTTTACACAATAAAATATGGAACGTTTAAGACATTTTTTAAAAATTTGGGAATTTTTGGAATAATTTAACTATTTTATTTAAATGTCCGAAAACAGCCGGTTTTGAATATTAATGCTGAATTGACATAAGTTGTGACTTGCGTGTCTAAATGTCGAGTATGCTATCGGTGAATGATCTAACATGTTATATGTGTTACGTGCAATATCGTATGTTTATTTATGAGTGGGGAATGGATGGGAAGTTTATATGGGCATAAATCGTTAAAGTGTGTACCTGTTATGCGGTAGAAGTAATGTGCAAATAAACCATACGTAGGATACGTGTTAAGCATGAGAAACTGATTGTTATCCGTACCTTATTAGGACGTGATTGACCGACCTTGACTGTTAACTATATTTGAGAATCTAACCGAGCAAACCGAGGTGAGTTCACACTTTTCTACAAAGCATGGTAATTCCCGGTGGGAATGGGAATGGGTACAGGAATAGGGGTCCTCGTCCCTTGGGACGCGTTCAGGAATGTGAATTCCTCGTCCTTGAGACGTGTTCAGGAATGTAAATTCCTCGTCCTGTTGGGACGTATTAGACTTACTAGACTAGAACTCTATCAGCGAAGTCCCTCCCTTTTTGTATCGACTTAATCGCCGAGGCTATGGCGAGCGGGTCATTAGTTAATAGCGCTATTAGGTTTAACAAACCTCACACCGTGCCAGTCGGACGGGCGTGTACTAATGGACTATGGCACGTCGGTGGTGATAGAACACCGACGCTAGGGCACAATTGATTTCTTTTGTTAGTAGTCGATATGATAAACGAGTCTGGTAGTTTAAAATACTGGGGCAGCTCCCCACGGCCAAAGTGCTGGGCTGGATAGCCAGGGAAGGTGGACATGGGATGGTTAACTAATAAATGTTTTCGAACTATGGGGTAACCCCCACGGCTGGACGGCCGAATGAGATTAAACTATGTTTTTTTGGAAACAACACTAAAATGGACAACCAACCGTGAACTCACTCAACTTTGTTGTTGACTCCTTATTACATGCTTTGCAGGTCATTAGATGCTATGGAGCTTGCATATGGAGTTGGTCGTTGTGGGATGCGAACTGATATGTCCCGTACTTAATGAATAAACTTTATGAACTTATTTAACCTACGTTCTGGACTTTAAACTTATGAACTATGGACTTATGTTTTGAACTTATGTTTTATGCTTCCGCTGTTAACCTAAAATCGGTTTACTTCCTTTTGGTCACCAATCGTATTGTGTTTGGTTTTATTTACTTAATTATGTTGTTCAATATGATTGGTGGCTCGATCCTGGTCATGTCACGCCTCCAAGCGGTGATACTCCGCATGGTGGATTTTGGGGGTGTGACAGATTGGTATCAGAGCCATTGGTTATAGTGAACTTGGTTTTTAAAAAGGGAAAAGTTTTTGATAAAAACCAGACTATAACCAGTACAGTGCTCAACGATCCACAACGACACTTTGCTCCACGTGCAAGACTCGACACCATAAGTGGTATGATTTATGTTATATTGTCGGTTAGATAGTTCTCACTGTGCATTAGATAATGTAGTAATTGCTATTTGAACCTTGTGTGCTTACGCTCTACTATCGTCCCACACTTACGCACTTTCGCGACACTTTCCTCACTTACGTTGCTTCATTATGAAGATCATGAGCGGACGCGGAGGACATATCAACCTCACTCAAGCCCAGTTGACGGCTTTGATCAACGAACGAGTCGCTGAGGCACTCGCAGCTAATCCTGCAGGAGGTATAACCTGCTATATCAACTCACCCTAGGACGTTTAGAACCTACATTCACAAACCAGCCCTCGTCCTTAACCTTGTCTTTTATTCTCGCGCAACGGGCCAACATGCTCAACCTCCTGTGTGCACGTTCAAGACGTTCATGGACTGCCGACCTACCACTTTCAGTGGCACCGAAGGAGCAGTGGGCCTTCTTCACTGGTTTGAAAAGCTTGATTCAGTTTTCGAGATGTGCGAATGCCCCGAAGACCGTAGGGTGAAATATGCTACCGGAACACTTGAAGGGGTAGCGCTCACATGGTGGAACACTCAGGTTCAGCTACTGGGGTTGGTTGCTGCTAATGCCACCCCATGGAACGGTTTCAAGGAACTGATCAAAGAGGAATACTGTAGTCGGGATGACATCCACAAACTGGAGGTGGAATTTTTCAATCTGAAGATGACGGGGTCTGAGATTGAGGCGTATACCAAGAGGTCGAATGAACTGGCCATCCTGTGCCCTACTATGGTGGACCCTCCCATCAAACGTATTGAGCTTTACCTCAAGGGCCTTGTTCCCGAGATTCAGAGTCACGTGACTTCGGCTAACCTGGGTACCATTCAGCAGATCATCAAGTTGGCTCATCGTCTCACCGACCAGGCGGTGGAGCAAAACAGGCTACCCAAACGTATCAGCGCCACGGCTACTTCTGATGCACCTACTGGCAACAAGCGAAAATGGGATGGGAATTCAGGCAAAGGTTCCACTTCAGCTCAGTTCCAGCAGCGAAAGACAGATGAGTACAGGAGCCCCAGTCAGCAGTCTTCTGGGAATCAAGGTCAGGGTGGATACAAAGGAAATCACCCCAAATGTAATCGCTGTAACCTGCACCACAGTGGGCCATGTGGTAAAGGCAACTGTCATCGATGCAACAAGCCTGGTCACATGGCAAGGGATTGTAGGAGTCAGCATCCGGTGAATCAGAACCGGCAGCAACAGCAAGCCCCACCCAATCAACGCCAGCAGCGGCAACAACAAGGTAACAACAAAGGGTGCTTTCAATGTGGTGCTGAGGGCCATTTCAAGAAGGACTGCCCCCAGCTAAATCAGAACCAGAACAACAACAATCAGGGGAATGGAAACGGCAATGGAGGAAACCACAATGGTAATGGGGCAAGAGGTCGTGCTTTCGTGATTGGTCAGGGTGATGCAAGGAACGATCCCAACGTTGTGATGGGTAAGTTTCTTCTGGACGACTTCTTTGTTACTGTTTTATTCGATTCAGGTGCCGATACTAGTTATGAGTCCGTAAAAGTTAGCCAAATGCTTAAGCGCACTCCAACACTCCTGAACACCAAACACACGGTAGAACTAGCTAATGGTAAAAGTCTTGAAGCCACACACATAGTTAAAGGTTGTAACCTCATCTTAGCTGGTCAGACTTTCTCTATCGATCTTATTCCTATCACCCTGGGTAGTTTCGATGTCGTTATTGGGATGGATTGGCTATCTCATCATCAAGCGGAGATTGTTTGCAAGGAGAAAATCGTCCGCATTCCTCGTTCTGGTGAAGAACCTCTCATGATTCGTGGCGACAAGAGTGGTGCTGTCGAAGGCATCATCTCTTTCCTTAAGGCCCATAAGTGTTTGCGAAAGGGCCACACTGCCATTTTAGCACTCGTTACTGACACATCAACGGAAGAGAAGAGAATTGAAGACATCCCTATTGTGCGCGATTTTCCCGAGGTATTTCCTGAGGAATTACCTGGTCTTCCACCTCACCGCCAAGTTTAATTTCAAATCGAGCTAGCTCCTGGAGCAGCGCCAGTAGCTCGAGCACCATATCGTATAGCTCCATCAGAACTCGAAGAACTGTCCACACAGCTACAAGAACTCTTGGAAAAGGGTTTTATACGTCCTAGCTCTTCGCCCTGGGGAGCTCCAGTACTATTCGTGAAGAAGAAAGATGGTACTTTCAGAATGTGTATTGACTATCGCGAGCTTAACAAGGTGACTGTGAAGAATCGTTATCCTCTTCCACGTATTGACGACTTATTCGACCAGCTGCAAGGGTCGAGCTATTAATCCAAGATTGACTTGAGATCGGGATACCATCAGCTGAGGGTCCGAGATGAGGACGTCTCCAAAACAGCATTCAGAACTCGTTACGGCCATTACGAGTTCCTGGTTATGCCATTCGGGCTGACGAATGCACCAGCGGTCTTCATGGATCTCATGAACCGAGTATGCAAACCTTACCTGGATAAGTTCGTTATTGTGTTCATTGACGATATCCTGATCTATTCTAAGAGTCAGGAGGAACACGAGCAGCATCTGCGACTTATGCTTGAACTTCTTCGAAAAGAGCAATTGTATGCCAAGTTTTCAAAATGTGACTTCTGGCTTCGCGAAGTCCACTTTCTAGGCCATGTGGTAAACAAGGATGGGATTCATGTTGATCCATCCAAGGTTGACTCAATCAAGAACTGGCCTGCACCCCGCACACCAAAAGAAATCCGCCAATTCTTGGGTTTGGCAGGATATTACAGAAGGTTTATCAAAGACTTCTCCAAGATTGCGCAACCTCTCACTTCACTGACTCAGAAGGGTGTCATCTATCGTTGGGGTGATGCACAAGAGTCCGCATTTCAACATCTAAAGGATAGACTTTGTAGCGCGCCTATCCTCTCATTGCCCGAAGGCACCGATGATTTCGTGGTTTACTGCGATGCTTCCATTCAAGGACTTGGTTGCGTGTTGATGCAACGTGACAAGGTCATTGCCTACGCATCACGCCAACTCAAGGTTCACGAAAGAAATTACACTACTCACGATCTGGAGCTGGGAGCAGTTGTATTCGCGCTTAAGATATGGAGACATTACCTGTACGGTACCAAGTGCACCATTTACACCGATCACAGGAGTCTCGAGCATATCTTCAAGCAAAAGGAGTTAAACATGCGTCAACGCCGATGGGTTGAGCTCTTGAACGATTATGAATGCGCAATCAAGTATCATCCGGGTAAAGCCAATGTTGTGGCCGACACCCTCAGCCGAAAGGATACCATACCTAGGCGTGTACGTGCTTTACAGCTTACCATCCAATCCAACCTTCCCGCTCAAATTTGAGATGCCCAGGTCAAAGCATTGAAAGCAGAAAACATCAGGGCTGAATCCTTACGAGGATCGAGGCAACGGCTAGAACAAAAGGAAGATGGCGCCTACTATGTAACAGGGCGTATTTGGGTTCCACTCTATGGCAACTTACGCGAGCTTGTGATGGATGAAGCACATAAGTCTCGTTATTCGGTACACCCTGGTTCGGACAAAATGTACCACGACTTAAAGACCACATACTGGTGGCCTGGCATGAAAGCCCACATAGCAACCTACGTCAGCAAGTGCTTGACTTGTGCGAGAGTCAAGTCTGAATATCAGAAACCATCAGGCCTACTTCAACAACCGGAGATCCCAAAATGGAAATGGGAGCAAATTTCCATGGATTTCGTGACCGGCCTGCCCAGATCTCAACGCGGAAACGATACCATTTGGGTGATCGTAGATCGACTGACCAAGTCTGCACATTTTCTGGCTATCAAAGAAACGGATAAGTTTTCTACTCTTGCAGACATTTATCTAAAGGAAGTAGTGTCAAGGCACGGAGTGCCAACTTCCATCATTTCTGATAGTGACGCGCGTTTTACTTCAGAACTGTGGCAAGCAATGCACAAGTCCTTTGGCTCACGTTTAGATATGAGCACCGCTTATCACCCGCAGACGGATGGGCAATCTGAACGCACCATCCAAACCCTTGAAGACATGCTTAGGGCATGTGTAATCGATTTTGGTAATGGCTGGGAAAAGCACCTCCCGCTAGTGGAGTTCTCATATAACAACAGCTACCACACCAGCATCCAAGCCGCTCCGTTTGAGGCATTGTACGGACGCAAATGCCGATCACCTCTCTGTTGGGCAGAAGTTGGTGACAGCCAAATCACTGGCCCAGAACATGTGATAGATACCACCGAGAAAATTGCTCAGATACGACAGCGAATGGCGGCAGCTCGTGACCGTCAGAAAAGCTATGCTGATAAGGGAAGAAAACCACTCGAACTCCAGGTTGGGGATCGAGTGCTACTCAAAGTCTCACCTTGGAAAGGTGTAGTCCGCTTTGGCAAACGAGGCAAACTCAATCCGCGTTATGTCGGACCATTCGAAGTCATTGAGAAAATTGGCAAGGTAGCCTACAGGTTGAATCTACCCGAAAAACTCAGCGGAGTTCAGAACGTATTCCACGTGTCAAATCTGAAGAAGTGTCTGTTAGACGAGACCCTCATAGTTCCTCTCAAGGAACTCACAATCGACGACCAGCTGCGATTCGTCGAGGAACCAGTAGAGATTACTGATCGAGATGTTAAGATTCTCAAGCACACAAGAATACCTCTCGTTCGAGTTCGTTGGAATGCACGTCGTGGCCCAGAGTATACCTGGGAACGAGAAGACCAAATGAAACTCAAGTATCCCCAGCTGTTTAAGAAAAATGCAACAACTACTGAGGCTGAAGCTACTGCAGAATTTCGGGACGAAATTCCAAATCAACGGGGGGATGATGTGACACCCCAGGAAAAATCAGGAAAACAACGCAACTTAACTAGCTTCCTCAGTAACCACGCGCTAAATTTCAGGACGAAATTCTCTTAACAGGGGGAGAATGTGACAAACCTCAAAATTCCATGTATTCCGTACAATTTATTATTGATAATGAAAGTGCTTGACGACTGTGTGGAATTACTTAACTGCTTTCTGATATCTATGTTATATTTACATGCGCCTGTTAACACACTAGTAATGTACAGAAAAGTCATTAAATAGTCCGTTATGATTTCCTAAGTGTTAGAAATTAAAAACGTTACAAAAATATATACATAGGACACGTTACGAATTAATTAAGCACTTTAACGGAACAACACCGAACCGAATAACCGGACATCACCCGGAACACGAAAATATTGTTAAACACATCGTTTATATTTTTCTGAGCTAGTTAGGGTCCCCGAACACCCTAACACCCGTTATAATACACTACACACTAATAACTAGTTTCAATCTCTAACTAAGCTAACTAACATCTTAACTATCTAGTTAGAACCCAACTAGACCTACCCCCCCCCCCCATTACGGTTACATGTGGGGAGACACACCTCTAATTTCTTGATTTTTTTATTGAGCTTTGTCTAATATCTTGAAAGCATATTACATGATGGTCCATAGTGATTAGTTGGTCTATAAGTAAGTTCATTAGTCCACCATTCTCTCTCATCCTACACTTCATCAACAAACACTTTCACTCCCTCCTACACCCTCACGGCAGCCACCTTCAACCACCATCTCGCCACCATCAACCTCCATTCCAACCATTTCGTGCATACTCAAAGGTGTAAGGTGTCCTACAAACAAGCTCGGGGCACTCGGAAACTCAAAGACCTCTCTAGATTGCTTTTATCCACCACTTTTACGCCTTTGATCTTCCCTAGCCTCGAGCTAGTAGTAAGTGACTCTAAACATCTTCTTGATCTATTCTAAAGTGGTTAATAAGAGTTTCGTCAGTTGAAAATCACTAACATATAAGATCACCAACTAAAAGTCTACTAAAGTGGTGAACAAGGTGGTTAATGGATGAATATTAGTGTAAAGCATGTAGATCTTGTGTGATTATGATTATTGGTTGATTATCTGATGTTCTACTGATTAATATTAATGTGTCATGTTGTTGTGGTCACTAAACTTGTTAACGGAATCGATCGAACACGATTTATAAGGTTAAACACTGAAAATCAGAATTTGTCCAACTTTTACAGCCAACTTCAGTTGGCTGTAAACAGGCCATAAACTCAACGAAAAACCGATATTTTGAATCTAAAATATGTTATTATGAAATACGGTTCTAATGGCACCGGAATTGTAATTTTTGGACTTCGTTTACTATTTTTAAAGTATTAATTTGTAACAGCAACTTAAGCTGAATTTTGACAGCAATAAATGGGTGTCATACTTTCAGTCATAACCTGAGTTTTGTGATGAATCGGACCATGAAATTTTTACAGTAGATGACAACCGATTCATTTGTAATTACCCCATTGGAATTTCATAAATCGGACACTCGATGAATTTTTAATAAATTGTTCCGTGGACTGTGATCAGAAATACATAAATCTGAGTTCAGTCCGGAATATGAATTTTTATAAAATATTGATAATGAACCGGACCCCGATATTTTTACACAATAAAATATGGAATGTTTAAGACATTCTGTAAAAATTTGGGAATTTTTGGAATAATTTAACTATTTTATTTAAATGTCCGAAAACAGCCGGTTTTGAATATTAATGCTGAATTGACATAAGTTGTGACTTGCGTGTCTAAATGTCGAGTATGCTATCGGTGAATGATCTAACATGTTATATGTGTTACGTGCAATATCGTATGTTTGTTTATGAGTGGGGAATGGATGGGAAGTTTATATGGGCATAAATCGTTAAAGTGTGCACCTGTTATGCGGTAGAAGTAATGTGCAAATAAACCATACGTAGGATACGTGTTATGCATGAGAAACTGATTGTTATCCGTACCTTATTAGGACGTGATTGACCGACCTTGACTGTTAACTATATTTGAGAATCTAACCGAGCAAACCGAGGTGAGTTCACACTTTTCTACAAAGCATGGTAATTCCCGGTGGGAATGGGAATGGGTACAGGAATAGGGGTCCTCGTCCCTTGGGACGCGTTCAGGAATGTGAATTCCTCGTCCTTGAGACGTGTTCAGGAATGTAAATTCCTCGTCCTGTTGGGACGTATTAGACTTACTAGACTAGAACTCTATCAGCGAAGTCCCTCCCTTTTTGTATCGACTTAATCGCCGAGGCTATGGCGAGCGGGTCATTAGTTAATAGCGCTATTAGGTTTAACAAACCTCACACCGTGCCAGTCGGACGGGCGTGTACTAATGGACTATGGCACGTCGGTGGTGATAGAACACCGACGCTAGGGCACAATTGATTTCTTTTGTTAGTAGTCGATATGATAAACGAGTCTGGTAGTTTAAAATACTGGGGTAGCTCCCCACGGCCAAAGTGCCGGGCTGGATAGCCAGGGAAGGTGGACATGGGATGGTTAACTAATAAACGTTTTCGAACTATGGGGTAACCCCCACGGCTGGACGGCCGAATGAGATTAAACTATGTTTTTTTGGACACAACACTAAAATGGACAACCAACCGTGAACTCACTCAACTTTGTTGTTGACTCGTTGTTACATGCTTTGCAGGTCATTAGATGCTATGGAGCTTGCATATGGAGGTGGTCGTTGTGGGATGCAAACTGATATGTCCCGTACTTAATGAATAAACTTTATGAACTTATTTAACCTACGTTCTGGACTTTAAACTTATGAACTATGGACTTATGTTTTGAACTTATGTTTTATGCTTCCGCTGTTAACCTAAAATCGGTTTACTTCCTTTTGGTCACCAATCGTATTGTGTTTGGTTTTATTTACTTAATTATGTTGTTCAATATGATTGGTGGCTCGATCCTGGTCATGTCACGCCTCCAAGCGGTGATACTCCGCATGGTGGATTTTGGGGGTGTGACACCCGCCGCAACGCGGGGGTGCTTAATACTAGTTAGGTATATTTAAGATCAAAGGAACCTAGAACCGAACCGAGCCTACCCGCACATCCCAAACTAGACACAAGCTCAATTATATTATCTCATATTATTATTATTTGAACCCGAACAAAAACCCGACTTTTCTATCATTTTCCGCTTTTATTTTTGCAAACTTCTTATTTCAAAAGACATTTTCTATTTTTTTAATTTTTTTTGAGTTTTTGAAATTTTTTAATTTTTGTGTATTTTTCGACTTTTTATGACTCAAATTAATAAACTAATGACTAAAACTCAAATGTCCCATCCCCACACTTAAGATCTGCATTGGCCCTAATGCAAGGATGAAAACATGACTCCTAACTACCTAAAAACCAATGAAATAATGACGAAATAAATAAAAACTAAACAAAATATACAAGTGAAATGACTTAGCTGAATATATGTGAGACTGTCAGTGTGCCAGTCGATACCACATATGCCTTCCAATCCAAACGCGCTCAGCAAACTGTTCCTACACTCAGACACGCGAACGGACGCAACATCAACATCAACCTATCAACCAATCGTAGTATACCAAAACCAAACAAACCAAACATAATATATATCATCATAGTAAACGTTAGTTCAAACCATCCATCAAACAGTGTATCAACCAACCCAAAAAGCCCTACCAACCTGTTTAAGTATCATAAGTACAGACCAAAATATAAGGATGAAAACACCATAAAAGAAAAATAAAGACAAAAGATATGATCCATCAGTGTTGCTGCATCCTCACACTAATCCTCATCAAACTCTTCTTCATCCCACTGCTCCTCAAAACTTGCCTCCCAGGATGGCTGTGGCTACAACTGTAAGTGATCCATCAGTACTCGCATACCATCCTCTAACCTCCCCTGACCTGTCTCCATCACATCACTCAACTGACCATAATGGTCATCAACATAATCGTACAAACCATCCACCCTATCATAAACTGACTCTAATGTCAAAGGATCTGGGCGAGGCTCCCTAACTGGATATTGGCGCACAGGTAACTCACGCCTAACAAGGGGCACCTGGTATCTCGGGGGAATGGCAGCCTGCATAGCAGCAGCTGCAACAGATCCTGGTGAAAGCTGTACCTAAGGCCCCTGTATTATCGCTGCCCAGGCTGGTGGCGTATCATACGTAACAATACCTGCCGACTGAAAACTCCTCAGCTCCATCAACGAAGGAGCTGGACCAGTATGCATCCTATTAGCTGGATAATCAGCAAAAACTCCTAAACTCTCTGCTAGCCATGTAATGTAAGGTCCACAGTATAAACGGGTCTTATTCCCTCCTCTCGAGGGTCTCGTCATCGACCATGCGAAAATACTAGCCAAGTTGGTTGGCCTGCCCTCCACCATGCACATCAAACAAAACAAACTGTGATGGTTCACCTTATTATCTCCCTCATATCGACCAATCAGAGTGGCTGCCAGAATCTTATGTATGAACCTGTAAACTGGATCCCTAATGTCTGAGGCAACCATGTTGTTCGAGAATGGTGTCATGGCAATAGTACCCCAAAACCTGGCTAGATCCTCCTTCAACACACAATGCTCCTGCGCCTTCTTCACAACACCTCTCAACAACGTCACAAACCCAGCCTCCTGAACCTCCTGATCCGTATAGAACCTCGTCACCACCGCGAACTGAGGCAAAGTCATGTTGCGCACCTCTCTACCCAACGAAAATGACACTACATCCTGCTCAGCAAAACCTCCTACATGTCTGTACTCGAACGTGGAATGAAACTCTAAAGCCAGCTCATAGTACTGAGGAGCGTCACAATCCAATACCAACCTAAACTTGTCTCCCAGCAGCTGCTCCAACCTCTCTCACTGTCCTAACTGACCTACTAGCTCCCAGTTAATCCTACGATACTCCAATAGCATCACTGTCATCAACACATGCAGCCTCGCCCACTCAGACGAACCCTCAGCAAACTGTAATAATGGGCTGTCCCATAAAAGCGTGCTCTGCCCATGAGGAATACCAGGACCACGACATCTAATCTCTCGAATAACAACATCAGCTAGCTGCTGTTGTGCCTCAGCAGCGCCACGAGATCTAGTAGTCATACGCCTCTTTCGGTGTATCCCCGAAGACGATGCTTCACCTGACATCCTATAAAAACATTTCAATAAAACGCAAAATAGGTGAAACGTTAGCAATCACAAACTATTTTTGTTATTTTTGGGTTTTTTTAAGTTTTTTAATTTTTAAGAATTTTTCTGATTTTTTTTCTTTTCATTTTTTTATAAAACGTATATAAATATATACAAAAACAACGGCCGTATAGCATTTCGTTCTCGGCCATAGTTCAAAAAACCAAGTGACTTTAGCGACGTTTTGCAAATCGATATTAAGGACGAACCGAACCTCGCCCGAATGGAGATTGAGTATGGGCGAGTGCTTTTAAAGATTCAAGTAAGCAATAACGAAGCATAACGACACTAGACGACTCGAAAGTAACTCAAACGACATAAAAAACGCTAAACTAGACAATAACTAGACTCGATCTAAAGTAGACGCAATATACACAAAATTTAAGATCCTACCTCCTCCCGGCACTTTATTTGCCCTCAAGTAAACCCAAGTGCCGAGAATATAACCAAAACGAAAAAAACATAGGTGTGGAAGCAATGGAAACGGGTCACAAACGTGGTACAAAATTACATTTTATAGCAAAAGTTGTCAGCCCGTTATCCCCACACTAGAGCTTGACTATTCCCAAACCAAACAATCCGCAACATTATGTCAACTATACCCGAACTGCCCATTTGTAATCTGTAAATAACCTGACCAAACTAAAGTATAGTGTTCGAGCTTATATTTAAAAATGTTAGGAGTCAAACTTTAACATCAGATTCTGAATGCGACTCATACATTCGAACCATGTCAACAAAAACTCATTTTATTCGCAAAAACATCTATTTTATCTTTACCCAAACCAACCGACCCCCATACTACCTTCTGTCCGAATCAACAAACACAGCCCCTGGCAAACTAATATTCTTTGCAAAACAAATCACCTAAACACTAGCGACAGGTATCAAACCAGCATAACCATCCCGAACCACCCACAACCGCAGACCTAACTGATTCGAACACACAGACCTAACTTGTAACACCACGTAAAAACATGTCCAATTATGAGAAGACACGTGTCCTAAACCCTAATCATATGAAAGATTGAGTTTGAAGGACTAAAGTTGACAAACGATGAAAATATGAAATCAAAGGGACTAAAAAGTGTCAACATGCCAAACTTGTGCCTCTGAATGACCATACACGAAGGATATATTCTTAAACGAGTAATAATTTGGATGTAAGGAGCCGTTTATGAAGATAATCGAAAGATTATGAACTACGAGGGGGTTAAACGTGTCAACATGTTAATTCTGACCTCTGAGTGACCTTTTAATGAACCCAAGGCTCCGTAATACTCAAATATACTCCCAAGAATAAGTGATATCAGTTTCACATGGTTTCGAGATCGTTATGTAAGTATTCAAGACTTTGGGTGAAAAGCGTCAATGTGATGAAACTAGTATTTCGGAGATCCTTTGATGAAACCTAACCTAACGGAGTTTGGTTATACTCCCATGATCCTCTACAAACTAACTACAAGGGCCTTTTGTGCCTAAAATAAAGTTAAATAAAGTCACAAAGGACTAGGGACTGAAACTGCCAAAGCTGAAACAGTTTTCACCTGAATAGGAGGTTGTCGCGACCCGCGTAAACCCCCTTTGATTCTTACGCGGCCCGCGACAGATGCCCAGCTCTGCAAATTTTTGACAGGTGCTCGTTGCAGCCTGTTGCACCGCCTTAAAGGCCTGAATTTCGATACTAGGGGCTTGTTGTCAGTTTTAGAATACTACTAGGACACTTGGAGTGATCCTAAACACTCCAAAAACACCTGCTTTGATCTTGTTCAATGCCATTTATCTATATAAAGGCACTTAAGTTGCCTTGGTCAATTGCTCACTTCACTCAAAGCATTCTCTACACTCTCATCTGGAGTTACCTGGCCATAAAGGGAGCTCAAGTTTGTAGAAAAGATAGCTAGGACCCTTTGTAAGTGTCTTAGCCCCCTCCTTAGTTCAGTTTTTAGTTTAAAAACCGAAAAGTCAAAGTTATCGCAATTTGACTTTGACTTTCAGTTTAATCACAAATGGTACAACCACTGTCCGAATTAAGAATGGTTATGTGACCATAATTAGGTGGGTGATTAACCCTTAAAAGGGCACCTCCTAATTATTTCGTTTGCCTAGTTAATTGTCGGGTCAAACTATTAAGTTAAAAACTCAAACTGACTAGAATTTGAAATAATAATTATAACTAACAATACAGAGGTTATAAATCATATTTTATCATTCTAATAACTTGGTAATTAGTATTAGAACATGTTTAAGCATGTTCAACCTGACAATTATCAGTTTAGGATCGGTTCACAACCGAAAGTCGCAAAAGCTTGACTTTTGCTTTGACTTTCAGTTCTTACCCAATTAAGCTTAATCCTTCCATGTTTTAAGCTTCCATTAGGACCACTTTATGTAGTAGTATAACCCCCTGGAGTTATATTACATGGTCCTTAATACTTTGAATTATATGCTCATGTCCGTTATTATGCTTATAAATGCCATTTTTGCCCTTTTGACATATAAATGAGAATTCTAGAAATGTGAGTGGACAAAAACCTTTGTTACTGAGATATAAGTATGCCCCGAAAATTAGACATCAGTTCTTGGTCTCAAACAGAAGTTATGCTTGATATCGTAAATTGAAGCTTTTTATTAATTAAATTGCGATATCTTGCATAAGTCATGTTTAAGCATAAGTTTTGACCCAAAACTCATTACCTACTATTAAGATATTATTTTTAGGGATTTTTGGAATTTTTGATCAGATTATAACCTGATCATATCATGGAGTCCCTGTATAATTCGGTAAATGACGATAATACCCTTTTTATGCATACAATGAGATTAACAAATAATTTGAATACCAAACCTTTTCCTACTGATTTCATACATTAAATAAATTATTTTGAACAACTAAAACTGATCAAAATCTCAGATTTCCATAAAACACTTTAATTACCGTCAATTAGCGATTTTACGCTAATTAGGTACATAGTATGGTTTTAAACCATATTTAACACCTAAGACTTGTTACCTACTGAATTTTTAAATAAATTTTAATATTATTACAGTAGGTATAAGTCATAAACTCAGGCTTCCAAAAATGCCCTTAAAAGCATATGTGAAATGACCAAAATGCCCTTTCGGGGCATAGTTTGGCCATAAATGGTAAACCTCACATATGTATAATATCTTACTGATGTAATGTGTAACACCCCGAAAACGGGTTTGGTAATCAAACCACGTTAACACTACACGACGGGTAAAATACAGTAAGTGATAAAACTTACCCGGTAAATTATAGGATTTAAATAAATAAATCTAATATATATATCAAAAGGAGGAGAAATACTTTGAGAAAGCAAAGTATATAAAAAGGCCCGAGATTTAACGGGACTTAAAATAAAACGGGTTGTGAACAAGATAAAGTAACTAGGAAATAAATAACTTAGTACAAGTCTTGTAATTAAATGAAAGAAGTTAGTTTGATGTGCAAATAGTCTAAAAAGATAAACTAAAGGGGCTGATTATGTATAAGTGGCCAAACTAGATTTTTATAAAAAAAATAAAATAAATCAAACACACACACACATCAGTGTGTGCGTGGATGGGAGCGACCAGGAGAGGGGAAGAACCCCCAAACCCTTATTTCATCTAATTTGATCAATTGAAGGGTGAATTGGGCATGTAATCGCTGCATGAATCAAAAATCTTGATCACCTACACTTGTCTAACATTAGGTAAGTTGCAATTTCAGATTCGGTGATGTTTGATTTTTGGGTAAAGTTTAATTAGTAGAAATTTTGGAATGAATGTTGAATCTATGAGTGTTATTGTGATTATATCTTGGTTTAGAAACAAACCCTAGCAGAAAATTTGATGAATTGTTGTCAAAACTAGGGATTTGGTAATTACCCTATTATGTGCTAAGTGGGTTTTATGTTAAGATGATGAACACTCAGATTAGAATGTAAGATTGATGAATATTGAGGTTATGATATAAGTTCTTGATGTAGTTCATGAACACTAGACTTAGAGTTTTGAATATGTTGATGTAAATCTTGGTAAAGATAACTAGTTATGAACTAGTTAGTAAATAAGTGATACTATGCACATTAGGTGTTTGTTAAAATGCCCGAATGAATGTTGACATAATGAAATTATGAAAGAAACGCGTAATTGGCTAACTCGACTAACTACGTGTAATACGGAATAATATGGGTTCTAAACGTGATGTTGATTGAACTTATTGTGCGTGTAATATGATTGAAGTTAGTTGACTACAGAAAGTCAAATAAACCAATATTAAAGTCGGATAGTAGTTCCGACATAGAGTTTGTAAGATGGAATAGTCGTATGTGAAAATGACTAAACTAACCGTCTTATTGGGCTGCAGTTTTTAAAAATTCATATAAAATCACTGGAATGGCCTGTGAGGTTGAGCCTTATATGCTCAGAAAGCTATTAAAACATACTACGTTTTATGTTTGAACATGTTTGTAAAATTCTGATGTTAAACGGGTCAAAACAGTGTCCGAAGTCGGCTGAACTGTTTTGACAGCAAGCTGATTGGAAGCATTTTGACTTCTGAGCTGATTTTTGCGAAAATCATAATTAATTATAGGAAGCTCGGATTGAGCTGATTCTTTTTGGGTTGGAAAGATATTTTAGTATTCTACATTTCATCTTTGATCACCAAGGGCTGAATAAAACCGTAAAGTGGTTAAAAGAGTCGATTTCCGCAGCTACATTGTAAAGTTGCTACACAGTTTATTGATAAACTTAATCTAAGAAAATTGTATACAAGAAAATGATGAATTGTGAGAAATGTGATAATGATGGCATTCTAATAAATTAACTTGAGGCAATGTGTCTAACGTGGAAATATAATTTGATTGTAAGACTTGGTAAGAGATATGTCGTAGTAGCTTTTATTCCATACTTGAATGGTGTGGTGTGTACCATGTATTTGCTTCAAACAAATCTTATGAAATTTGGTGTATTAAAGGCATCTAAAATACATACAAATGATTTATGCAAGTAATATGTACGTGTATGCCAAACATGTTCTAAGTTAGTGCTCAGTCACAGACACAAGGACAGTTTGACTTACGAAAGTCAAACTGACCTAAAACTAATGTCTTGATAAATGAGTATGTGTGAATCCATGAGATGTTGTGGTCATTTTATATAATGACTAATCTAACAAATCTTGTGGGTATTGTGTTAAGTTTGATCTCGTCAAGCTAAGTGGGAGCAGGAAAGGAATGGATCAAACGGGTCAAGTGCGCAAGGAAAGCTCGAACGGACGCAAACCGTAAGTAAAACTTACACCTACTTGTAGTATACGTGTTTATTTTATAGGCGATAAATACAACAAAGGATTTGGTTCGAATTATGGGTTCCAACACGAAACGAATTGGGTTGGAACGATTGGAAACATTTTTAAACCATGATTAATGGTGAAAAAGGCAAAATGGTAAACTAGTCATGAATTGGTTAATAGTTTAAGAGTTTTCTTAAAGTTACTTTATAGCGTAACTAGTAATGGAAAATGGGTAAAATGGAAATTTAGTCAAGTATTGACTAAAGTAAAATAAGTTTCAAAGGACACCCATAGCATAAGCCGAATGGGTTAAAAATATAGGAAATTGACTTTAGAAAGAAAGGGATCTAGTGAGAAAATCCGAAATGGTTCGGATGTGTGATTTGTAAATAAAAACCATGTTATTGTTACATATGAAAATGTTGGGTTATATATAGATCGAACGGGTCAAATGGTGGGAATAACGTCATTTGACAAAATCAACTAATGTGGTGGTCAAGTCATGTGTTACAGGAGCGAATAGTAATTTGGATAATTGCGTCGCCATAGAATACCGGTAATAAAAGCAAAGTGTTGAAACGGGTCACTAGGTTGACTCGAGCCAGGTACGTATAAATACTATTGTGGTTAAACATACATTTTTTTTTTTGGGTCAAATAAGTAGCAAATGCCCTTCATTGTAAATGAGGGGCTAAAGTTGACTAAAATGCCCTTGTTGGGTAAACCGGGCAAACGACCTTTAAAGGTTGTTGGAAATAAGTGTTTTGGTAGATTAAATCCTTAAGATAAGTATAAAAGGGATGTTATGGGACCTTAGTGCAATAATACCCTTAACGGGTCAAAATAAGCATACAAACGAAAACGGGTTTAATTTGTGTAATAAACCGGGGATTATAATCTAGTATGGTAAATAACATTAAGTTGAAGAAGTATATGAAATATAAAGGTCAAATGCACAAGTTTGATGATGAAATCACGAACGGGGTCAAAAGTTGGCAAAAAGGGTAACAAGCCAAAGACTTAAAAGTCTGAAATTTTGTTAAACCGGATGTTAGATTTTAACTCCATATGATGGAGAATCAAATTACAAACACGTAGGAAGAAACGGTAGGTTAAACGGACGAGCGGATTGAAAGATACGAAAGTTTTCGTGTCAAAAACGGCAAAAAGGAAAGGAATGATGCAGGGGCCACCGTAATTTACGGTTCCACCGTAAGTTACGGTGGGCATGATTTGGTTACGGTAAATGCCTACTGTTGTACGGTTGAATAATTGAAACACAGAGGCCACCGTAACTTACGGTGACACCGTAAGTTACGGTGGAGGTCAGAAATAAGTTTTTGTTTTGGGTTTAAGATTTCCATGTTGGATTTTCCTCATTTCCCCGTTGTATTAGTTTAATTAATTATCAAAACTGACATTTAAGTTGGTTTTGATCACAGGTGAATGTCGAGAGTCCCGGATGAAGATCGAGCATCGAGCAAGAATCGAACACACATTAAACAAAGCTTCCGCAACGTTGTTTTGTCGTTATTCTAAACGGCGAATTAAATCACATTATGTATATCACTTAAAATGTAAAAGTTTTTAACAAACCCGTATTTCCGATGTATATATAATCATTAATTACATGATTAATTTCGCAAAATATACGTTAAACCTTGATTTATAAGAACGGGTCTTACATAATGTGATGAAATAAATGTTTTTACTAAATGTTTTAGACCAGAACCTCAGTTTGTTATAAAATCTCTTTTATAAACATTAAAATGACCAAAATGCCCTTACGGGACTTAAATTGGTTTTAAATACTTCTTGGGCATTAAATGTTGACATCTTACTGATGTATTAACACATTTTAAGCATAATAACATATGAGACCTGTATATAATTCATTTGGTTACCCGTTATGCATTTATGCATTCGGATCGGTTCATGTGACTAGTTTACATAAAATAGCCGAAACGGGTTTAACCTTATCATTAAATCTTCAAAACCCAGAATGTGTTTAGTCTACCCATATTATACAAGTATCCAAACTTTTCGGGTCTAAATCACATTCCATTCCAGTCTCCGCTTAATCTAGCGTTTAGAACCGTAAGGTATCATTCAAGCTAACCGGTCTAAGTCTTTGACTTAAATAAAGACCCGTTAGTATCCTAATAGGTTAATAAACCTTCCTTACAGATTGAGTAGCCTCGGTAGAAGGTATTTACATAAAGCTTTAGGAAACATACGGCTGAGTTACATCTTAAACACATCTAGCTCATGTAAATACTTTTAACTTATTTTCCGTTATACGGGCTTGGGATACGGTATTATAATAATACCGCTTGGTCGGGTATGAAATCATTTAATCGGATTGTGATTAATAAATTTACATATCCCTTTTTAATCTGTTTTGTTTGATAACATAAACATTGGGGGTTAATACGACCATGCCCTGGATATCCTTGGTTCATTTCATTTGTAAATGACCACGACTTATGCACGGGGTGTAGGCATACACCTGACAGATGCAAAATGCTAAATAACCCACATGATGGAGATAACTCATTTGTGGGTTTTATAGTGGTGAGTCGGTTAATCATGACCGGCTTCCAAACCGGCCCCATATGTATGACAAACATGTAAAACGGTATACAAGATTATCTTAAATAATTCTCCCAAGTTATAAATGGTTTGTGCTTTGTGCATTTAAATCAATTTTCACAAACTCTTTCCAAATGAGTCAGTTAATTGTATTTACCAGTGAAAACTGACGTATTTTCCAAAGACTAAGTGACAGGTACCTCACGTAATTAGGCTGGAGCTACTCGGTGTCGAATAAGAGGATCTTGCAAATCCTTAGATGCCTGAAGTCTGTTATTTTAGTTTTCTTGTATTTTGTTTTATGATCCGCCTGTGGATCGCTGTTACAACCAGTCTGTATATTCTTTTATTTGGACACTCAGACTCTATGGTTTGTAATAGTAATATTCCACCAAGCCTTCCACTGTTCTATTATATTGTGTATATTGACTATGATGATATCAACTACGTCACGATACTCCCCACCAGGCCTACCGGTAATATGTGGAAATATCGGGGTGTGACAGGTTGGTATCAGAGCCAACATTGAGTGAATTGAACACTAGCCTTTTCTGTTTAATCTTAATGACACAATAAGCACATTCCTTAGACTTCTGAGTCTAGGCTAATGACATAGGATTATTCTTAATCTTCTTTTTGTCGTTTATGTTTTGTCATACTTGTTTTGACAGGTTATTAATCAAAATGCCTCCGAGATTTAGATGACGTGACGGGAAAGAGAAAGGTCCAATGAGGGGAGGACCATCCAGCCAAACTGGACCCTCGCATAGACGCATGCCATCAGCTTCTTTTACTAGCTCCGATTCATGAGATAACTGGAGACATACCTTTGAACCAGCGAGGCACTCTGTTTCGTTAGGTTCTTCTCCTTCAGATCACCCACCTTTTATGTTACCTATTCTAGACGAGCCCCAACATTCACACCATTCTCACCAATCACATCACTCTCTACATTCTCATTCTTTTCACCACTCTAGTTCTCACGATCTTTATTCTCCGGGTCAATTTAACCCAAACGACTATATCAACGCACCATAGGGTTATAATCCTTTAGGACCCGAGGACCATTTCTCTCAAGACATGGAAATGGATGATGACCCCGATCCAGAGCCGCCAACCGGGACACCAACCCATCCTATCAGCATCTCTAGCGGTTCCCCCTATCAAGGATCGCCTTATCAAGGCCCCGATTCATGGGCCGAAAGGTGGAACACGTACCAATGGGAATTTACCCCATCTTTTCATAACTCTCCACAACCTCCATTGGAGGAACCGTATCTTCAAGCGGTTACTCCGCCGCCTTTGCCTGTTGAGGAACCACCTCAACAACCACTGCAACCACCTCCCAAGCCACCGAGGTGAAGGAGAACTGCACGGATGTCCGTGCGAGGGGGACCTAGATTCAGTTCCCCACAAGCTTCAAGCACATACCCTCCTATCCCTGAAGATCCACAAATGGGTGGACCTTCTCACGCGGTGCCGGATAATGATCCCCCGTCCGCTTCTTATACACCACCGCCACCGCCAACGGGTTATGGCAACCCGATACCAACTTACCCAAGTTCATCTGGGTATAACCCGTTCGAGTATCAAGCTCCTACCGGTTATGATTACCAAGCTCCTGCCCAGGATCCATATCTTGAGGCAGCTCAATTTAACACCCTTTACCCATCACCGTTTCCTCCAACATACCCAACTGGGTATCCAACGTAAGGGTATCAATACCCTCCCTATCAACAACAACCTCTACCTCCACAGCAGCAAACACAACAAATCTTGTAGAGGTTAGATCAGGTTGAGCAAAAAGCGGAGGAACGCGAGAAAAAGCACAACAAATTTCTTAAAGGTCTCGCGAACTTCATAAAGGGCAAGAAGAAATAGAAGTTTATTTTATTTTATCTTGTATTGTAATTTCAATCAAGTCCTTGCGTGGACATTTCATTTCTGTATTTGGTCCCTGCGTGGACTTATTTTCTTTTCTGTAGTCCCTACGTGGACAGTTTGTTGTTTCAAGACCCGTTTAGGGCATATCTTGTAATCGCTTAGTATTTTAATGAAATTTCTTTTGGAAATTTTTATATATGTATTTTATTACATCATCTTGCCAATATCATTTCAGTTTAAATTGATCTGCCAAAGAAATTTCAAAAAGATATTCTTAAAGGTATAACCTAGCCAATAAATGGCTATTATGGTACAATCTTTTTAAGACAATAATTCTCTGTTGACATCTGAAAACATGTTAACACTCCTGGCAGTATGAATTGAGAGATCACACTAGCTTCAAAAAAAAATACTTGGATCATTCCAAGCCACCCTTCTGACCTATATGATCAATATGAATCATGGCTATTAAACATCAAATATGATGTATACATCAAAACATCCATTTGAGGTGACAATGATAGTTTTATTTTATAAACTTCTTGTCTAAAAGGCGATGAACTATGTTCGACCCTTAAAGATCACTGATTCAAGAAATCGTTGATTATGTTTTAATTATCCTTGTGACAAGGTTTTTGTGCCATTTAAATGTCCTTCGAGACAAGCCTTGAGCTATATGAAAATGTCTCTATGACATTGACAATTGTGATTCATGTCCCCTGTCTAATAAATATAAAGGATTATATCCTATTGATTGCCAATAATGGTTCATTTGTAGCCTAGGCAAATCGTGATCAAATAGATTTTGACTTGATATCTAAAATGACCTATATGGTTTATTAATACCATGGCCATCTAATTATCAATGCGATGATTCATTATATAACCTAAATAAATTATTGTTTGATTTTAGTATTCAAATCATGGCTGGCTCCGATGAAGTTAACAGTCGTCCGGCAGAAGGAAACAATAATGATGCCAGGATAAATGTTACTGGTGCTGAATTACAAGCAATGATCGACACAGCAGTTGCTCAAGCTGTGGATAAAATGTTTAAAGAACCGAGTCATGTTCGGTCTAAAACTCATACGAAGTCCCTATCGCATTCACATACATTGAGAAAGGATGATTCTCAGCATTCATCCAATCAAAAGAGCGAGCCTCAGAGACAACTTGTTGTTAATCAGGTTCCAAAGTACAACAAGGGTTGTACTTATAAATATTTCATCTCGTGTAAGCCAAGAGACTTCACGGGAGAAAAGGGAGCCATCGATTGTATGAAATGGTTGGATGAAATGGAAACTGTTATTGATATCAGTGGGTGTGCGAAGGAGGATGTCGTTAAGTTTGTGTCTCAATCCTTCAAAGGCGACGCCTTAACTTGGTGGAAAGCTTTGGTACAGTCCACATGAAAGGTTCCTCTGTATAACCTTTCCTGGAACCAATTCGTTGATCTTATGAAGGACACGTACTGTCCTTAGCATGAAGTGGAGAGGATTGAGACTGACTTCCTCACTCTGGTGATGAAGGATTTGGATTGCAGGTCTTATGTGACCAGTTTTAACTCAATGTCGAGACTTGTACCGTATCTGGTCACCCCTGAACCCAAACGCATCGCGCGTTTTATAGGTGGACTAGCCCCTGAGATTAAGGGAAATGTCAAGGCTTCTAAGCCTGCTACTTATAGATCTGTTGCAGATCTATCTTTGTCACTTACTCTCGATGTCATAAGGAGTAAGGCAAAGAAAGCCACCGAAGAAGGGAAGAGGAAGAGGGATGACGACCAGTCCCACCATTCAAACAAAAAGAAGAAAGGAAACTTTGGTTTTAAGAAGGAGCAGTCGGATGACAAGCCCATATGTAAAACATGTAACAGGAGGCACTTTGGAAAGTGCAACCAAGATCCACAAGCTAAACCTTGTGGAATTTGCAAGAAGAAAGGGCACAAGACTGTGGAGTGCCGAAACATCAAGGATGCAACCTGTTATGGTTGCAATGAAAAAGGGCACATGAAGACTAATTGCCCTAAGAATGCAAAGAAGCCCGAGGAGGCGAAGAAAACCAATGCCAGGGTTTTTTCAGATGAATGCAAGAGAGGCGGTGAATGACGACAACGTTATAACAGGTACCTTCCTCATTAATGATATTTATGCTAGAGTTTTATTTGATTCAGGAGCTGATAAATCGTTTGTAGACCATAAGTTTAGTAAGTTACTGAATCTGCCTATTAAAACTCTAGACATAAAATATGAGGTAGAACTCGCCGATGGTACCTTAGAAACTGCCTCGACTCTTCTTGATGGATGCTTTATATCCATTAAGAATTATTTTGTTCCGCTATCCCTCTTGCTAATGAAATTGGCAGGGTTTGATGTGGTTTTAGGCATGGATTGGTTATCGCATAAAAAAGCTCAAATTGCATGCGATAAGAAACTAGTTAACATCAAAACCCCTTCTGGTGATTCAGTCACCATTCTAGGAGATACACATTATGGTTTGCCCAATAATGTGTCTATACTCAAGGCATCGAAGTGTCTGAAGAAAGGATGTGTCATTTACATGGCACAAGTGACTGTCAATGACCCAAAACCCAAGATCGAAGATATCCCAATTATTTCTGAATATCCTGATGTCTTTCCTGATGAATTACCTGGGTTACCTCCTGAGAGGCAAGTTGAATTCAGGATAGACATTCTGCCAGGATCGGCACCAATTGCACGAGCTCCTTACCGGCTAACGCCTACAGAAATGAAAGAGCTTAGGACTCAATTGGATGACTTACTAGAAAAGGGTATCATACAACCCAGCTCTTCGCCCTGGGGAGCTCCTATATTGTTTGTGAAGAAAAAGGATGGATCAATGCGCCTATACATTGATTATCGAGAGCTAAACAAAGTAACGATCAAGAATCGTTATCCATTGCCCAGGATCGACGACTTGTTCGACCAACTCCAAGGGGCAAGCTTCTTCTCGAAGATCGATTTAAGATCTGGGTATCATCAACTCAAAGTTAGAACAGAAGATGTACCAAAGACAGCGTTTCGAACGAGATATGGCCATTATGAGTTCCTAGTGATGCCTTTTGGGCTCACTAATGCACCTACAGCATTCATGGACCTCATGAATAGAGTCTGCAAGCCATACTTAGATAAGTTTGTCATTGTTTTTATAGACGACATACTTATCTATTCTCGTAGTCAAGTTGATCATGAGAAACATCTTCGAGGTATCTTAAGATTACTTCAAAAGGAGAAACTGTATGCTAAATTCTCCAAGTGTGAGTTCTGGCTTCGCGAAGTACAATTCCTTGGACATGTTGTGAGCGAGCGTGGTATCCAAGTGGATCCCGCTAAGATAGAGGCCATAATGAACTCGGAAGCGCCAAAAACTCCGACCGAAATCCGTAGCTTTCTGGGATTAGCTGGTTACTATAGAAGATTCATTGAGAACTTCTCAAGGATAGCTGCACCATTGACTACTCTGACCCGCAAAAATGTGAAGTTTGATTGGGGTCCGAAGCAACAAGAGTCTTTTGAGATTCTTAAGCAGAAATTGAGCAATGCTCCGGTGTTGATATTACCTGAAGGAATAGAAGAGTTTGTCGTGTATTGTGATGCTTCACACACCGGTATGGGATGTGTGCTTATGCAGAGAGGCAAGGTGATTGCCTATGCATCACGACAACTAAAAGTGCATAAAAAGAATTACACCACCCATGATTTGGAACTGGGTGCCGTTGTATTTGCACTAAAGCTGTGGAGACATTACTTGTATGGAACTAAATGTGTGATATATTCGGATCACAAAAGTCTCCAACACTTATTCAATCAAAAGGAGCTGAATATGAGACAACGTCGTTGGATGGAGACCCTAAATGATTACGATTGCGAAATTCGCTACCACCCTGGCAAAGCGAATGTAGTCGCTGATGCTCTAAGCCGAAAGGAAAGAGTCAAACCTATAAGGATTAATGCCAAAAGCATCAAACTTAAGAATAGCATGAATGAAAGGCTGTTAGTTGCTCAGAAGGAAGCTGTTTTGGAAGCTAATCTTCCAAGTGAAAAGTTAGGTGTAACTGCTGAACAGTTAGCACCTAGTAAGGATGGAATCCTTAGGATGAATGGAAGAATCTGGGTTCCTATTCATGGAGGGCTTCGAGATGTAATACTCCAAGAAGCTCACAGTTCCAAATATTCAGTTCACCCTGGAGGTGACAAAATGTACCAAGATTTGAAAGCCAACTATTGGTGGATAGGCTTGAAAAAGTCCATTGCCACATATGTAGCCAAATGTCTGACTTGTGCTCAGATTAAGGCTGAACATCAAAAGCCGTCGGGTTTGCTACAACAGCTTGAACTTCCCACATGGAAGTAGGAGATGGTAACCATGGATTTTATAACCAAGTTACCTAAAACAAGGCATGGAAATGATACAATATGGGTCAGTCGATAGACTGACTAAGTCAGCACACTTCTTACCCATCAAGGAGACTCATAGCTCCGACAAGCTACCTCAGTTGTACGTGGATAAGATTGTATCTCTCCACGGAGTACCGGTATCTATTATATCCGATAGAGATACTAGATACACCAATCACTTTTGGAAAAGTTTCCAACAATCATTAGGCACTCGTTTGAATATTAGTACTGCTTACCACCCTCAAACGGATGGACAAAGTGAGCGTACAATTCAAACTCTGGAAGACATGCTTCGAGCATGTGTTATTGATCTGATTGGTAGCTGGGATGACCACCTACCTTTGATCGAGTTCTCCTATAATAATAGTTACCATACCAGCATTCAGGTTGTGCCTTTTGAGGCATTGTATGGAAGAAAATGTAGAACGCCTGTTTGTTGGGCGGAAGTAGGAGAAGCTCAGTTATCAGGACCTGATATAGTCCTTGAGACAACGGACAAGATTGTCCAAATTCGTGATCGCCTAAAGGCTGCCAGGGATAGGCAGAAAAGTTATGCTGATAAGAGGCGAAAACCTCTAAAGTTTGAGGTAGGCGACAAAGGCATACTAAAAGTATCACCCTGGAAAGGTGTGATGCGTTTTGGTAAGAAGGGAAAGTTAAGTCCGAGGTATATTGGACCATTCGAGATTATTGAATATGTCGGCAGTGTAGCTTATAAGCTAGACTTGCCTGAGGAGCTTAGTGGAATTCATAATGTGTTCCACATCTGTAATCTAAAGAAATGTATAGCTGATGAATCGCTAGCAATATCTCATAAAGATGTACAGATTGATGAAAGCCTGAGATTTGTTGAAAGACCTATATCGATCGAGGACCGACAGGTTAAAAAGCTCCGAAGGAAGCACGTGTCTATAGTGAAAGTTAAATGGGGTGCCCGCAGAGGCCCTGAATATACGTGGGAAGTTGAGTCCACAATGCGACAGAAATACCCTCACTTATTTCAGTAAATATTGGGGTCGAGATTTTTTTTAAGGGGGAGAGGATGCAACACCACGTAAAAACATGTCCAATTATGAGAAGACACGTGTCCTAAACCCTAATCATATGAAAGGTTGAGTTTGAAGGACTAAAGTTGACAAACGATGAAAATATGAAATCAAAGGGACTAAAAAGTGTCAACATGCCAAACTTGTGCCTCTGAATGACCATACACGAAGGATATATTCTTAAACGAGTAATAATTTGGATGTAAGGAGCCATTTATGAAGATAATCGAAAGATTATGAACTACGAGGGGATTAAACATGTCAACATGTTAATTCTGACCTCTGAGTGACCTTTTAACGAACCCGAGGCTCCATAATACTCAAATATACTCCCAAGAATAAGTGATATCAGTTTCACATGGTTTCGAGATCGTTATGTAAGTATTCAAGACTTTGGGTGAAGAGCGTCAATGTGATGAAACTAGTATTTCGGAGATCCTTTGATGAAACCGAACCTAACGGAGTTTGGTTATACTCCCATGATCCTCTACAAACTAACTACAAGGGCCTTTTATGCCTAAAATAAAGTTAAATAAAGTTACAAAGGACCAGGGACTGAAACTGCCAAAGCTGAAACAGTTTTCACCTGAAGAGGAGGTTGTCGTGGCCCGCGTAAACCCCCTTTGATTCTTACGTGGCCCGCGACAGACGCCCAGCTCTGTGAATTTTTGACAGCTGCTTGTTGCAGCCTGTTCCACCGCCTTAAAGGCCTGAATTTCGATACTAGGGGCTTGTTATCGGTTTTAGAATACTACTAGGACACTTGGAGTGATCCTAAACACACCAAAAACACCTGCTTTGATCTTGTTCAATGCCATTTATCTATATAAAGGCACTTATGTTGCCTTGGTCAATTGCCCACTTCACTCAAAGCATTCTCTACACTCTCATCTGGAGTTACCTGGCCACAAAGGGAGCTCAAGTTTGTAGAAAAGATAGCTAGGATCCTTTGTAAGTGTCTTAGCCCCCTCCTTAGTTCAGTTTTTAGTTTAAAAACCGAAAAGTCAAAGTTATCACAATTTGACTTTGACTTTCGGTTTAATCACAAATGGTCCAACCACTGTCTGAATTAAAAATGGTTATTTGACCATAATTAGGTAGGTGATTAACCCTTAAAAGGGCACCTCCTAATTATTTCGTTTGCCTAGTTAATTGTCGTGTCAAACTATTAAGTCAAAAACTCAAACTGACCAGAATTTGAAATAATAATTATAACTAACAATACAGAGGTTATAAATCATATTTTATCATTCTAATAACTTGGTAATTAGTATTAGAACATGTTTAAGCATGTTTAACCCGACAATTATTAGTTTAGGATCGGTTCACAACCGAAAGTCGCAAAAGCTTGAGTTTTGCTTTGACTTTCAGTTCTTACCCAATTAAGCTTAATCCTTCCATGTTTTAAGCTTCCATTAGGACCACTTTATGTAGTAGTATAACCCCCTGGAGTTATATTACATGGTCCTTAATACTTTGAATTATATGCTCATGTCCGTTATTATGCTTATAAATGCCATTTTTGCCCTTTTGACATATAAATGAGAATTCTAGAAATGTGAGTGGACAAAAACCTTTGTTGCTGAGATATAAGTATGCCCCGAAAATTAGACATCAGTTCTTGGTCTCAAACAGAAGTTATGCTTGATATCGTAAATTGAAGCTTTTTATTAATTAAATTGCGATATCTTGCATAAGTCATGTTTAAGCATAAGTTTTGACCCAAAACTCATTACCTACTGTTAAGATATTATTTTTAGGGATTTTTGGAATTTTGATTAGATTATAACCTGATCATATCATGGAGTCCCTGTATAATTCGGTAAATGACGATAATACCCTTTTTTATGCATACAATGAGATTAACAAATAATTTGAATACCAAACCTTTTCCATAAAACACTTTAATTATTGTCAATTAGCGATTTTACGCTAATTAGGTGCATAGTATGGTTTTAAACCATATTTAACACCTAAGACTAGTTACCTACTGAATTTTTAAATAAATTTTAATATTATTACAGTAGGTATAAGTCATAAACTCAGGCTTCCAAAAATGCCCTTAAAAGCATATGTGAAATGACCAAAATGCCCTTTCGGGGCATAGTTTGGCCATAAATGGTAAACCTCACATATGTATGATATCTTACTGATGTAATAAATATTTTTACTGAATGTTTTAGACCAGAACCTCAGTTTGTTATAAAATCTCTTTTATAAACATTAAAATGACCAAAATGCCCTTACGGGACTTAAATTGGTTTTAAATACTTCTTGGGCATAAATGTTGACCTCTTACTAATGTATTAACACATTTTAAGCATAATAACATATGAGACCTGTATATAATTCATTTGGTTACCCGTTATGCATTTATGCGTTCGGATCGGTTCATGTGACTAGTTTACCTAGCGAAACGGGTTTAACCTTATCATTAAATCTTCAAAATCCAGAATGTGTTTAGTCTACCCATATTATACAAGTATCCAAACTTGTCGGGTCTAAATCACATTCCATTCTGGTGTCCGCTTAATCTAGCGTTTAGAACCGTAAGGTATCATTCAAGCTAACCGGTCTAAGTCTTTGACTTAAATAAAGACCCGTTAGTATCCTAATAGGTTAATAAACCTTCCTTACAGATTGAGTAGCCTCGGTAGAAGGTATTTACATAAAGCTTTAGGAAACATACGGATGAGTTACATCTTAAACACATCTAGCTCAGGTAAATACTTTTAACTTATTTTTCGTTATACGGGCTTGGGATACGGTATTATAATAATACAGCTTGGTCGGGTATGAAATCATTTAATCGGATTGTGATTAATAAATTTACATATCCTGTTTTAATCTGTTTTGTTTGATAACATAAACATTGGGGGTTAATACACCCGATAGATGCAAAATGCTAAATAACCCACATGATGGGGATAACTCCTTTGTGGGTTTTATAGTGGTGAGTCGGTTAATCATGACCGGCTTCCAAACCGGCCCCGTATGTATGACAAACATGTAAAACGGTATACAAGATTATCTTAAATAATTGTCCCAAATTATAAATGGTTTGTGCTTTGTGCATTTAAATCAATTTTCACAAACTCTTTCCAAATGAGTCAGTTAATTGTATTTACCAGTGAAAACGGGCGTATTTTCCAAAGACTAAGTGACAGGTACCTCACGTAACTAGGCTGGAGCTACTCGGTGTCGAATAAGAGGATCTTGCAAATCCTTAGATGCCTGAAGTCTGTTATTTCAGTTTTCTTGTATTTTGTTTTATGATCCGCCTGTGGATCGCTGTTACAACCAGTCTGTATATTCTTTTATTTGGATACTCAGACACTATGGTTTGTAATAGTAATATTCTACCAAGCCTTCCGCTGTGCTATTATATTGTGTATATTGACTATGATGATATCAACTACGTCACGATACTCCCCACCGGGCCCACTGGTAATATATGGAAATATCGGGGTGTGACATAACTAACTCGACTACTGCAGAGAGAAAAAAGACTCAATGACACGAGAAGTTGCAGTAAACATACCTTGAAGCTGATGTAATGCAGAGAACTAAGAGAATCGGCCGTAAATTTGAAAACCCACTTCGAATTAGTGTGAAATCAGTGAAAGCCGAGTAATTTTCGGTTGATTAATGGTGATGATGGTTAACATTGGTGGATATGATGGTGGAATTGAGGGAATTCGGTGGTGGTAATGGTGGTGTTGAGGTAATTCGCCATGGAGAAGAAAGAAAGAAGATTAGGTCAAAAGTTTTGTAAATTTAGGGATTTTAACTCTGTTTCGCCGACTTACCACGTTCTCGCGGCCCGCGTAGGCTAACAACTTAAGTTGTCGTGCCCCGCGACTCGCAGTCAAATTAAAGAATTATATATTTCCCTCACGGGCCGCGTAAACTAAAGGAGTACTCCTTCGCGCCCCGCGAGGATGTCACAGAAACTTGCAGTGCAGTCTGCAGACTGCAGTTTTGGCTAAAAATCATTTTTATTACTCCCAAAATACCCCCAGACCTTATTTTTCCAATTTTAACTCAAATACGTACCTGGAACGCCATTCCCTTGTCGATCTCGCTTACGTTAAGGTGATGTAAACCTGCAAAAACTTACGACGCAACCACGGACACAAAAATGCGAAAACGACACAAAATATAAAATAAAAACTGAAAACTCTACGCTAAAGACATGACACGAAAACGACTCAATGTACAAAACTCTACACTTGAGTTTTCACTTAAGAACCTAAGTGGCGGTGCTAGGCGGGTCCGTAAGAGGAATTTCTTCCTCTTCGACGGTATCGATAGGACCCCCTAGGTAGTGCTTTAAGCGATGTCCGTTAACTTTCCATGAGCGTCCTCCCGGCACTTCATTGAAAAACTCCACGGTACCGTATGGGAATACCTCCTTCACGACATACGGTCCGGGCCATCTTGATTTCAACTTTCCGATAATTAACTTCAATCTTGAACTAAACAAAAACACTTTATCGCCCACTGGAAACTCCTTTAATTTACGCAACTTCCGATCGTGCAAAGCTTTTGACTTTTCTTTAATACTCCACGAGCGGTCGTATGCGGCATCACGAATAGCTTCTAACTCATGAATTTGAAAGAATCTTTTTCTAGCAGCCTCGGTTAAATCTAAATTCACGGTTTTAAGAGCCCAAAGAGCCCGATGCTCTAATTCTAGCGGCAAATGGCACGCTTTTACATACACTATCATAAACGGCGTAGTACCTAAAGGCGTCTTATAGACGGTACGAAACGCCCATAACGCATCATCTAGCTTATCCGACCAATCCTTTCGGCTCTTTCCCACCGTCTTTTCCAAAATCCTCTTCACCCCTCGATTTGTGTTCTCGACTTGACCGCTTGTTTGTAGATGATACGCGGTAGACAAGCGGTGCTAAACTCCGTATCGCTCCAATGTCTTTTCCATCACGGCATTACAAAAATGTGTCCCGCGGTCACTAATAATCGCTTTGGGGTACCGAAACGCGTAAAAAACTTCTTCAAAAACCTCACCACCACTCATGCATCGTTCGTAGGCAAAGCTTGAGCTTCCACCCACTTCGAAACGTAATCTATCGCTACGAGGATGTACCGATTCCCACTCGAATAAGGGAATGGTCCCATGAAGTCGATGCCCTACACATCAAAAATTTCTAAAACTTGAATAGGATTTTGGGGCATCTCGTCCTTGGATGAGATGTTGCCGTTTCGTTGGCAACGATCACACTTCCTCAGAAACTCAACCGCGTCTTTCACTACAGATGGCCAATAAAACCCACAATCGAAAACTTTCTGAGCGGTCACATGCGGACCGTTATGACCTCCTGTCAAACCTTCATGAACATGACGAATAATATCTAAACCTTCTTCTCTACTCACACATCTCCTCAAAATCCGATCACCTCCTATCTTGAAGAGGTAGGGATCATCCCATATATATCTCCGTGCATCACTTACGAGCTTCTTCTTCTGCTGACGACTCATACCATCCATCACATACCCTTCGGCAATGTAGTTAGCTAGATCACTAAACCACGGTAAACCCTCAGTCTATGCCTCAACATAATCAATGGACTCGTGAGGGAATCTGTCTCCTATCGCCTCCTCACAAATCTCTTCCCTGCTCGGATCCTCCAAACGCGAGAGATGGTCTGCCGCGACGTTCTCTGCCCCCTTCTTATCTTTAATTTCTATATCAAACTCAGACAGAAGTAGAATCCATCGTATCAGATGCGGCTTAGCATCCTTTTCTGAAACAGGTAACGTAAAGCTGAGTGGTCGGTAAACACTATGGTCTTTGAAAGAACCAGGTACGAACGGAACTTGTCGAATGCAAAAACGACTGCTAACAGTTCCTTCTCAGTAGTGGTGTAATTTTCTTGGGCGTCATTCAATGTTTTACTTGAGTAGTAAATCGGGTCAAAGTGATTCTCCCGTCTCTACCCTAACACCGCACCAACTGCGTAATCACTAGCATCGCACATGAGCTCGAATGGTAAGCTCCAGTCGGGTGATACCAGAATAGGTGCACTGAACGAGTTTCTCTTTAAGAAACTCAAACGCTTGAAGGCATTCCTTGTCAAAGACAAAAGGAATGTCCTTCTCTAACAATCGAGTCATGGGGCGTGTGATTTTAGAAAAGTCTTTAATAAAGTGCCTATAAAACCCCGCATGACCGAGAAAACTACGAATTGACTTAACACTAGTCGGCGGAGGAAGCCGACTGATCGTATCTATCTTCGCTCTATCAACCTCAATACCAGCTCTTGAAATCTTGTGTCCTAAGACAATCCCATCAGTCACCATAAAGTGACATTTTTCCCAATTCAACATCAGCTTCATTTCAACACATCTCCTCAACATCCTCTCGTGATTAACTAAGCAATGATCGAAAGAATTACCATACACTGAGAAATCGTCCATAAACACCTCCATAGAATTCTCTACCATATCCTGAAAGATCGCAATCATACATCGTTGGAATGTAGCTGGAGCGTTACATAGACCAAACGGCATGCGTCGGTACGCGTACGTGCCGTATGGACATGTAAAGGTTGTCTTTCCCTGATCCTCCAGTGCAATGGGGATCTGAAAATAACCCGAAAACCCGTCAAGAAAGCAATAGAACTGCTGACCCGCGAGCCGCTCAAGCATCTGATCAATGAATGGGAGCGGAAAATGATCTTTACGAGTGGCGTCATTTAACTTTCGATAGTCAATGCACACCCACCAACCCGTGACTGTCATCCACCCTTTCTTCGGGATAACCTGAGTAGGGCTCACCCAAGCTGAATCGGAAATCGGGTATATCAACCCGGACTCTAGCAACTTCATAACCACCTTCTTAACTACCTCATACATATTCGGGTTGAGTCGACGCTGCGGCTGCACCACCGGCTTGTAAACCTCCTCCATCAGAATACGGTGCGTGCAAAAAGTAGGGCTAATACCCTTAATATCGGACAACCTTCATGCACTCGCTTCCTTGTTTTTCCTCGACACCTCAATCAGCCTCACTTTCTCCTCCTCCGTCAACTTCGAAGAGATGATGACGGGCATATTCGGCTTCTCTCCTAAGAATGCATACTCAAGATGTGATGGAAGAACCTTAAGTTCTAAAGGCGGTGAAGTATCTAAAGGAGTACTCTCATCCCTAACCTCATTAAGTTCCAACATCTCTGGAACCCATAACTCATCGCTCTCATCCAGCTGCTCCTCTTCAACCTCTTCTTCATCAATCTCGTCAACAACTTTCTCACCTACTAGATCAGCCCCGCTAATATACTCGAGACACGTGTCGACACAAAATATGAAAGGTACGTAATCTACCCAAGGAGAATACGCAGGTTTAATGTTTTCATCCTTCCCATGGAGGATGGTGGTACATATTCTACCCAAGGAGAATATGTAGGTTCTGTTTTAGTTTCTTAACCCATTCCCAAACCACCGGGAATCCCATGCCTTGTGGAAAGTGTGAACTCACCTTGGTTTGCTCGGTATGACTAGTTACTTGATCACACTTAATCAGTCAAAGCCTATGATATTCAGGTACACGAAATCAGTTTGCATTCACGTTGTTCACACATATCACTTATCCAACATACACGTTACGCGAGTAGCAAGTAAGACACACGTGTTTACACAAGTCGTAACGGTTAATCATGCGATCCATTAATCTATAACGTTTGTCGTAAAGTCACATAACAAGTGTTTTATTCCCAAACAAGTCTACATCCCATGCTTATGACACATATCTACATTCACAGACGTGCTGTCTATACATACAGGTTTAGTCAAGGTTCTCATCTGATTAACATCATTACCTTGCAACAGATTGGCTTTTATAATCAAACTACTCGATTCACACAGTTTCCTTCACGTCATATACCTCATACTGTTTCATTGTCTATCATACAGTTTCATTATACCTTATACACATCAGGCAGACAATAAATCATTCAAGTTCCCTACCCATGAGGTACCATACACAAGATAAACCACAGTCCCTTGATAAACCACAGACAGACAATAAACCACATGATAAACATCAAGCTGTTCGTTGGCAGGTGTGTGTGAAGAAGCACTATGTTTCGTCGGCAGAAGGGTGGTGAAACACCAAGCATTTCATCATCATGCAGGTGACGAAACATAATCTTAAGTGTGTGAGGAAACATAATTTTCGTCGTGGGCAAGTGTATGACGAAACATACTTTCGTCGTGGGCAAGTGTATGATGAAACATACACTTTCGTCATGGACAGGTGTGTGGCGAAACATACACTTTCTGCCGTCACATCATCGTTGCAACCCTAACCATCATCAATCCATTTCTATGAAGCACCTAATCAAGTTTATGCACCCTAAACTCCAAGCATATCATCATTCACATCACGGTTTCTATGCGTTAATCACCACTCAACCTATCAGACTTAATCAACATAAACAAGTTCCATATCCTACCAACATATGTGCGATAATTAGTTTCTAACAACATTGATCCAATATACATCAGTTTATCGATCCAACATAATACAATACATCATGTAACATCAGGTTTATGGACATCACGATCATATTGATTTTAACAAAAACCCTAACCCATAGTTATTCCTACACTAGCAGCACATTAATCAATCAATGTAAAACATGTTAAAGGATTAACTCTAGATAAGCAAAATATACTAACCAAATCAGGAGATGTACGAAAGAGCCCCGGATTCAAGAGAGAGCAGGGCTTCGAAGGGGGTGGAAGACTGTCTTCGAAGACTAGAGAGAGACTAGGGTTTGTTAACTATCGAATAAGTGTGTGAATATAAGGCAAATATAACTGCTTTGAACTTGGGCCTCACCTGGGCCACAAGCCCACACGGCGAAACTCCTCTGGTGAAACTCCCCTGGCGAAACTCCCGTGGCGAAACTCCCCTGGTGAAACTCTCCTGGTGAAACTCCCCTGGCGAAACTCCTCATGGCGAAACTCCTCATGGCGAAACTCCTCATGGTGAAACTCCTCAGGATGAAACTCCTCCTGGGATCTCGGGTTGTCACATCATCCCCAACTTGGAAGAAATTTCGTCCTGAAATTTATAAGCAAACCAAAAGTGACACGGTAACTCAAAAGTAACATAAGGCAACAAAGTGCTAGATTAGGATGGCTGTGGATTTTTCCTCGGGTACCACATCATCCCCAACTTGAAAGAGAATTTCATCCCGAAATTCGCCAATGAAACCAGAAGTTGATACAACCGTTAGAACTGCTGAGGGTAATAGGGCTTACTCTGATCATTGCATTCCCTCGTGAACTCCGGTCCACATTTTGAGTTCCAACGAACTCCAACGAATTCCCACGGGATAACTCGAGGGTAGTAGGTATCACAAATGTTTTCTTGGTCAAACGTTTCTATAGGTTTGAGTCATACTGTCATCGTGAACGTTACCCAATTCACCACGTAACTCGAGTTTGTGAGCCATGTCATCGATTCGTTCAAGGAATCCGAATGTCCCAACGCATCGTAAGCTAAGCTTGCCACGTTTCTGATAGCGTACCGTACCCTCCCAGGGCGAGACTTTCGATTATGACACGTTCGCCTACAGCGAACTCCCAGTGTTTCCTAAGCTTATCAGCTCTCCTAACAGTCACGCGTTGCCGTCAACAATTTCCGATCTAAGCACTTTTCCCAAGAGTTTCGAGTACAAATCCTGAATCGGTGACTAAGTTGTCACCCCCCTCTTAGTCCAACAAGAAGATTGGTATTATCATCCATGCAATGCCTCATACAGAGCTATATGCATACTAATATGGTAACGGCTGCAGCAGATCTCACCCAAAGATGTGTGTTCTTCCAAATGTTTACTAAAGTCAACCACGCACATGCTCGCAGCATGCCTTCGTGCATCAGGATGGTCCATTACTCTGTCCGGCTGTCCTTTAGTGATAAGTAATGCTCATGTCTAGGCGTGAGCCAAGGGTGTTGTGTATTGCCTGTCATGAATCATATATAGTTCGAAATCGGAGATAACAGGAGTTGGCACCTCGTGCCTAATAGCCGCCTCTCTCAGAGGTACATTCACAGCTGTGAAGACTCGTCAGTTTCCTTGATTGCAAGAAAGTGTGCTGGTAATGTGAGACAATCAACCATCACCCAGGTGATATTGTTTCCGGTTCGAGTTCTAGGTAGCCCAGTGGCAAAATCCATGGCAGTCTGTTCTCGTTTCCATATGGGTGTTTCTAGTTGCTAATACTTCACCTTGACTTTCCCACAAGTCAAACATCATTCCCATACCTAGCTAGGTGGGCCTTCATGCCCGATCGCCAGTACAAGGTTTATAAATCCTAATGTCTCTCATCAAAACCCATACGACTAGAATATCGAGGCCGGTGTGCTTTGCTCAACATAAAATTCCTACAGTTACTGTATAATGAGATCCGCACTCGTTCCATGAGGTAGCGAATATCGTTTGACTTGCTAAGGTTGCTTCTCCATGCCCCGCATGGGTTCAACTTGAAAATCCTCTTCCTTCAGTTCTCCAGTTTGAACAGGGTGAGTCGGATCAGGTAAGTTAGAGTCGATAGTGAGCTGCAAAGCTCGTGCATGTTCAAGTTTCATAGTTGTAATCATCCAAAAGTTCCCTCCAGCGATGCCATTAACTAATTTAGCTCTGTCGAAGCCAAGGTACACGGGAGGCCCTTGTGATCGGTCTAAATAACGCATCTGGTACCGTCCAAGTAATGCCTCCATCTAAAATCTCAAGACCACGGTTTTCACCGCCAGTTGTGTGTCGTGCAGTTCCTCTTTGTAACTCCATCACGTAAGTCATCACTCTCTCGTGTTGCATCGGTGTGCAACTGGGACTCTGATTCGGACCATCATGGTATACCACTAAATCACCCACACCCTCAGTTAAAGACGATGCTCAGTGCATTGTAGAGTTGGAATTCAAAAGCTGAAAAGACGTCCTCCTATTTCGTCTTTCACGAACACAGCACCCTACTGTGCTAAAGAGATTTAAGTTGTGCGACCTTCGAAAATCCTGTGAGTAAGCTGCGACAGTATCTAGCGAAACCAAGGAATTGCTGCATCCTCGAAGAAATCTTTGGTGTCGATCAGTTTCTAACAAGATGCATCTTAGCAAGATCCACGTGTATTCCCACTCCATTGGTTACATGATCAAAATGCATCTCTCGAATCTAGATGTGACATTTAACAAGACTTCGCACGTAATGGCTCCTCCCACAGGAGCGCTGAAATAGGATACATATGCCACCCATGGTGTTCCTTTCTCCTGGTCATGATTCAGAACATCGTCAACAAATACGGTCGATTCATATGATCCTTGAAGCTGCTGGTGTGTTGATCAACTCAATGATCATGGTGTACAAAGTTGAAATGGCTGCATTGCGTTTGACATGCTGTTCTAAGAGCATTCTCCTCTTGGACTTCCATCTGATGATAGTTCGTTCTCTAGCCAATTCTCAAATGGAAGCTTGTTCCTCCCAACTGGTCGACAGGTGGCCAATACATGGTCGAGACAAGCGGTTCCTAACTGTCACCTTGTTACGTTCTTGATAATCGGTACACATATGAAAAGGCTTATCTTCACTGGTATAACTGGGGCTCCCTAAAGCGAAAAAAACTAGATCTGATAAAACTCATGTCCAATAGTTCCTGAAGTTGATTAGGCAGTTCCTGCAACCTTCCTGGTGTAAGACAATAAGGAATACTAGTAACAAGGGCTGCTTCTGACATGATACCGATCTGATATTCCACCTGATGATGTGAAGGTAAACCTGATAGTTCTTCTGGTAGCACTTAGGGAGAAATTACGAACAATTGGTGGATCCTCGATCCTCTTTTCCTTAGCCTTGACATCAGTAACGAGTGCTATCATAGCGGGGTAATCCTTCCGTGGACACTTCTGGCCTTCACTGCTGAATTGATGCTAACCTCTGCACCACTCGGATACTTTATGATAGACGACAACTTTCCCCTCACAGGGTATAACTGCGCGATGTCTGGTTAACCAATCCATACTGACTACTGCATCAACACCATCGTGGATAGTAGAAAGAAGATCGATGTCGAAAACTTGTCCCACACGGTTGAATTTGCATTCCTACAAACATATGATGCTTCAATTGGCTTGCCATCAGCCTTTCGAGAAGCATCAGGGTTAAACAGGACATAGACGAAGCGATTAGCTACCCATACAAGCTTCCACGTTGCCACCATCCTGGCGTCGCCCACGCCAATCCTAAATGCCCTTCCATGAGCATCATTTCCAGTGTTGCTGTTTTCATTACAAGGATTTCCAGTACTGTCGTTGTTCCTCTGGTCGTTGTCTTCTTAACTTAACAACGGCCAATCCATGTTGTAGGCACCTTTATTTCCATACTGTAGGCTAGGATTACGAATACCTTGTTGTCGCTGTGACTGCTGCCCCTAATGTCGTTGCTCGAAACGAAGCCCTATGATTTTTCACCATCAAAGTCCATCTTTTCACATTCTGAGCCACGTCCTAAAGTGCTACTCACTGTGCTGGCAGTTACGCATACCACACTATGGTCAATTATCATCACTTATGCCTCGATTGATTCGTAAGAGTTGACTCCCATAAATCGCTGACTAGTGTTACGGACTCGATTGAAGTCAATTCACTGATGTTCGTTGCCGGTAGTCGGGGTCGTCCAAATACTGAGGTTGGTAAAGTACTACGCTCATCCTCTTGTCCATCAATGTTGCAGGTTGTTTGAGTAATACACAGTCTGTTACGAGAGTGTTGCAGAAGTGATGACACTTCGGGATCTAAGACGTCAATACATGAGTTCCTGCAAATGAAGAGGAGTGAGAAAGGTATCGATCAATCATTCGACGCTGCAACATCCAACTCAGGGACGTTCTTATAAGCACCTAACATTCTACACGGTTCGCTAGGTGTTCAGATGGGTGTTCAGGTAATACTCGATAGCATCGAGATTCGAAAGGATTCAGATAGGGGTGAAAAGATCATGTTCGAGTAGGAGACAATCACTGCTACGACCCCTATAGACCGTTGTGTTTCACATCGATCAAATAACGGAACGGAACCCCTTTTTCACTTGTTAAGCATCACTGGGACTCGCATGCACTCCACATTATTATTATGTGTGCACCCACAATAATATTGTGATTTGCATGTTCATCTCAGCTCCTCCTAACTCATGTCAAATGGTTCCTCAAACTCGAGTAGCAAACAAAGAGCATCACGAAACGTAAGTCATGAATGTTTAGGGAAATACCACCCTATTAGTCACATAACACATGCAAGTAATACATGAATTCATACTGTTGTGCTAAACGTGCCATCACATGCAATATCATATGTAAGTGTTCACTAGTTATGCAGTTCAATGAGTATACAAGAGACTAACCTTGCAATCTGGAGCTGAGTGTCATGGTCATGTTCACGTTTTCAGAATTTTTTCGGTTATAGTCTGGTTTTATAAAAATGTTTTAAAAACCAAGTTCACTATAACCAGTGGCTCTAATACCAAACTGTCACACCCCCAAAATACCACATGCGGAATCACCATGGGGCGTGTGACGTACCAGGATCCAAGCCACCAATCACATTGAACTACGCATAATATAATAATATTTAAATAAAACATTTCATTGATTTCAAGATATAAATCCAAGTCATAAGTTAAACCAAAGTAGTTGTTCAGCGGAAGCATAATGTAAACTGTAAATCAATTGTTTCAAAACAAGTGTTCATAATCAACGAAGCAAGTATCCAAGAGTCTCGACCCATTACCACTCTAGCACTCCCAGATAGCAAGTCCATATCAGGAATCTAACGACCTGCAAGGCATCTAACGACGAGTCAACAACAAAGTTGAGCGAGTTCACAGTTGGTTATCCATTTTAAAGTTGTTCCAAAAACCACGAGTTCATTCAAAAACCATGAGTTCATTTAATTCATTGTTTCCCAAACCATAACCAGTGGGGGCTACCCCATGTTAACCACTAGACCCGTTACCATATCGATAACTGACTGGAGTCATGTTTAAGTGCCCTACGTCAATGTCTATCATCATTAACTAAGTGCCTAGATACATTAGTCCACTCCTGTCCTCTGCGGCACTGTGTGAGGCTTGTCAACCCTAATAGTTCTATTTAACTAATGACCCGCTCGCCATTGGCCCGGCGATTAAGTCGATATAAAAATGAGGGACTTCATGATAGAGTTTTGTCTAGTAAGTTATATGTTGTCATCCTTCCTACGGAGGATGGAGGTACGTAATCTACCCAAAGAGAATACGCACGTTTAATGTTGTCATCCTTCCCATGGAGGATGGTGGTACATATTCTACCCAAGGAGATTATGTAGGTTCTGTTTTAGTTTCTTCCAAAACCACCGGGAATCCCATGCCTTGTGGAAAGTGTGAACTCACCTTGGTTTGCTCAGTATGACTAGTTACTTGATCACGCTTAATCAGTCAAAGCCTATGATGTTCAGGTACACGAAATCAGTTTACATTCACGTTGTTCACACATATCACTTATCCAACATACACGTTACGCGAGTAGCAAGTAAGACACACGTGTTTACACATGTCGTAATGGTTAATCATGCGATCCATTAATCTATAGCGTTTGTCGTAAAGTCACATAACAAGTGTTTTGTTCCCAAACAAGTCTACATCCCATGCTTATGACACATATCAACATTCACAGACGTGTTGTCTATACATACAGGCTTAGTCAAGGTTCTCATCTGATTAACATCATTACCTTGTAACAGATTGGCTTTTATAATCAAACTACTCGATTCACACAGTTTCGTTCACGTCATATACCTCATACTGTTTCATTGTCTATCATACAGTTTCATTATACTTTATACACATCAGGCAGACAATAAATCATTCAAGTTCCCTACCCATGAGGTACCATACACACGATAAACCACAGTCCCTTGATAAACCACAGACAGACAATAAACCACATGATAAACATCAAACTGTTCGTTGGCAGGTGTGTGTGAAGAAGCACTATGTTTCGTCGGCAGAAGGGTGTCAAAACACCAAGCATTTCGTCATCATGCAGGTGACGAAACATAATCTTAAGTGTGTGACGAAACATAATTTTCGTCGTGGGCAAGTGTATGACGAAACATACTTTCGTCGTGGGCAAGTGTATGACAAAACATACACTTTCTTCGTGGACAGGTGTGTGGTGAAACATACACTTTCTGCCGTCACATCATCGTTGCAACCCTAACCATCATCAATCCATTTCTATGAAGCACCTAATCAAGTTTATGCACCCTAAACTCCAAGCATATCATCATTCACATCACGGTTTCTATGCGTTAATCACCACTCAACCTATCAGACTTAATCAACATAAACAAGTTCCATATCCTACCAACATATGTGCGATAATTAGTTTCTAACAACATCGATCCAATATACATCAGTTTATCGATCCAACATAACACAATACATCATGTAACATCAGGTTTATGGACATCACGATCATATTGATTTTAACAAAAACCCTAACCCATAGTTATTCCTACACTAGCAGCACATTAATCAATCAATGTAAAACATGTTAAAGGATTAACTCTAGATAAGCAAAATATACTAACCAAATCAGGAGATGTACGAAATAGCACTGGATTCAAGAGAGAGCAGGGCTTCGAAGGGGGTGGAAGACTGCCGTCGAAGACTAAAGAGAGCCATGGGTTTGTTAACAATCGAATAAGTGTGTGAATATAAGGCAAACATAACTTCTTTGAACTTGGGTCTCACCTGGGCCACAAGCCCACACGGCGAAACTCCTCTGGTGAAACTCCCCTGGTGAAACTCCCCTGGCGAAACTCCCCTGGTGAAACTCCCCTGGGGAAACTCCCCTGGCGAAACTCCTCCTGGCGAAAATCCTCCTGGCGAAACTCCTCCTGGTGAAACTCCTCATGGCGAAACTCCTCATGGCGAAACTCCTCATGGTGAAACTCCTCATGGTGAAACTCCTCCTGGGATCTCGGGTTGTCACATGAGCAGGGGTAACGGCTCCCCCAAAAAGGCATGGAATGGTGAATGTACCGGGATCGGTTAATTTCTCTGGTAGCTTATTCAAGACTACCGCGGAACAACCGCCGGTCAAAGGAATATTAGAAAGCTCTCCTATCCTATCTTTACGCTTCAGAAGATCTTTAAGAAATTTAGCATACTTAGGCATTGACTGAAGTGCCTCTATGAACGGAAGATTGATTTTCAATTGCTTAAACATCTCAAGAAATTGCCCGTACTCCATAGCATATTTCTGATGCTTAAGCCGGGCGAAATATGGGACGCGAGAATGATCAACTACTGGTGACGGTCTAACCCTCGTCGACTGCTTTTCCACATTCTTCTCTACGTGAGGCTCCTCGGTGTGTGCGATACTTGCTGGGTCTAGCCTCATGTGCACCTTACCGGGAGTCTCCATCTCAATCTCTTCATCAACTTCATCATCTTTCTCGTCCTCACTTCTCTCTCTCACTACCTCCCCTAAACTCTTTCCACTGCGGGTTGTAATAGCTTTAGCTGAATGGTTAGCTGGGTTCAGGTAGGTATTTCCTGAAAACTGACCAGGAGTGTGCTCCTGCAACTGTTTGGCTATACCACCTACTGTCCTCTGAAGATCTAAGAGCGCAGATTGTTGATTTTTAAGCTGAAGCTCTTGATTTTTGTTAATTTGCTCTTGATTTTTAGCGAAATTACCAAATTCAGTTAAAGATTTTTGTGTAGCCTGATCTCTCACCATCAACTGAGCGAACATCTCTTCAATCCTACTCAAACTACCCTCTGAACCTTTACCACTACCTTGACCCTCTTGATTCCCCCCCCCCCACTAGCAAACTGACCACTCGAACCAGAACCACTAAACTGACCTCCTTGACCTGATCCTGCACTAGTGTATAGACCGGGGCCCCTATTTTGATACTGACTAGATGGAAAACCAGGAGGATTACCAGAAGAGCAGAAACCACTATTATTGCCACCACCATGCCAGTTGGAGTTATAATTAGAATTATTGAAAGGATTCGTGGGACCCCTAGACTGACCGGCTATGAACTCTACCTGCTCAAGTGTAAGTGTAGGACAATCTATCGTATCGTGGCCCCCTCTACATACCTCACACCTATCAACCTTTTTCCTAATCTCATTCAACTCTTGTTTGAAACCCTCTAGAGCAGCAGCTACCGATGAATCCAAGCCAACTTGGTTTACCTCTCGAGTGGCCGAGGAGGTAGTAACAGGAATGGAAGTCCTGCTGGTAGTGCTATAGTCCATATTAGAATGGGCGAAACTCTCAAACAAATCATTACACTCATTAACTGTCTTTTTACCCATAAGTTGCCCTCCAGCTGAAGTATCAAAACGGGCTTTAATCTCAGGGGTGAGACCCTTATAGAACTTTTCAACTAGTGCCCAATCCGATAAACCATGCTGAGAACAACGAGAAATCAGAGTCTGAAAACGCTCCCAGGCCAGGTGGTACGGCTCATCATGCTCCATGCGGAAGGAGTGAATCTGATCATGAAGGCGGGATGCCTTGGCTGGTGGGAAGTATTTGGCTAAGAAGGCATCGCAAAGACCTGCCTAAGTGGTGTAAGTGCCTGTCGGCTGAGAATCGAGCCAGGTGGCTGCGCGACCTGCGAGCGAGAATGGAAAGACCTGAAGGTATCAAGCATCGAGGTTCACACCCTCGATGGAGAAGGTGCTGCAAAGGCGAGTGAGGCGGTTTATGTGAGCAGGTGCATCCTCGTCGTCACGACCATGGAATTGGAAAGAATTGGTGAGGGTTGTCATGATGTAAGATGGAATCTGCCAGGACCTATCATTAGCAATGTTGGGAAGGGTGATGGGTGATTTAGCACCGGTGAAACTGGTGGTAGCTTGCTGGTAAACGATGCGATTGGCCATTTGAACTGCGGGTGTAGGACTCTGAGGACGTGTAGGTGGTGGGGAATTGTGGGGTGACGGCTTCGGTGTGACGTTGACGGCTGATGGTGAAGAAGGAGAAGAACTAGAAGAACTTACCTCAGCCGAAGAAGACGAGAAGGAAGACTTTATTGTAAGCGGATCTGGCGGAAGTCCCTGCGAGCGCGTACGGCATCAACTGCAAAACCGGATACAAACAAGTAAGATGACTCTAACAAACGACTCGACAAAAATAAAAAAGACACTAAGACAAATATTTTTTTGATTTTTATAATTAGACTCCTACGACTCAAACAAACGAACAAATAGCACGTAATATGTCAAACAAGTCCAAACAAAGAAATTAACGCAATCGCCAAAGAGTCCTCGGCAACGGCGCCAAAAACTTGATGTGCTTGAAGTAGTTTAATTAAAACAACTAAAATTAACCTAAATCTAGACTCAAAGTAATACCCTAGACTCTCTAAACTCGACTAAACTACTAACCGGCAAGTGAACCGATCGACTCTAGTAAAGCTAAGTAAGTCCGGATATCGAACCCACGAGACTCAATTAAATTACGCTAAGACTCTATCTAGACTAAAATTGACACGACTTAACTAATTGTTTATTTAATTGGGGGGGGGTTACTAAAAGTCCTAAAATTGCAATTAAAAAATTAAACTAAATTAATTAAATTAACTAGACGCGAATTTGGACGAAGACTTCACTCAGTGGCGATGAAGGCTACCTAGGCTAGACTCATGTTTAACTAGGATTGGATTTCTATTCGAAATTAATGTGGTATGGAACCGGGATCTTTTAGTGCTAAAGCCTAAGAACTCAACTAAGACCTCCCGATCCTTCTCAGGAAGAAACTCGTGAGACTCTACAAAGCTGTTACGAGTACCGGTTGTTAGATTTCCTCACAGTCCTCTAACTTCTTCGAAAGTGCCCTAATATGACAATCTACCTCACAGCACGAAAGTCTAAGGCAACTACGGATTTTAACTTGGTTTTGAAAGAATGTAATGGTGTAAAATCTCAATGATAATTATTGAATAAATGGAGCCCCTTATATAGGGGAAAATACAATCATCTCCTACCATATTAAGGATATCTATAAATACAAGAGATATCTACAATATCTACACCAATAATAAAGATAATACTAAACATATAATAATATATAATAATTATCGCTAAGACACCCCCGCAGTTTGAGCGGGTGATGGGCAGACGCTCAAGCTGGACTGGAAGAGCTGCCGCGACAAACCCTTGGTAAAAATATCGGCATATTGGAAAGCCGAAGGTACGTGCAAAACCCGAATGTCACCCACACGCACTTTATCACGGACAAAATGAATATCAATCTCGATATGTTTAGTACGCTGATGTTGGACCGGGTTATTGGACAAGTAAACGGCAGAAACATTGTCGCAATAGACAACCAAAGCCTGTTTTAAAGGCGTATGCAGCTCGAATAACAGATTACGAATCCTAGTAACCTCTGCCACAGCATTTGCTACCCCGCGATATTCCGTTTCAGCACTTGACCTGGATACTGTAGGCTGACATTTAGAAGACCACGAAATGAGGTTGTCACCAAGAAAGACACAATAGCCTGAGGTAGAACGACGTGAATCGGGGCAACCACCCCAATCGGCATCTGAATAAGCAACCAGCGAATGGGAGGAGGATTTAATAATCCGAATACCATAGTCAACGGTCCCCTGAATATATCGAATGATGCGCTTCATGAAGGCAAAGTGCGAGTCCCGTGGCTCATGCATGAATAAGCAAACTTGTTGAACAGCATAAAAGAGGTCAGGTCTGGTGAAGGTCAAGTACTGTAATGCACCAGCCAAGCTGCGATATAAAGTGGGGTCTGCAAATAGAGGGCCATCAGTGGCACTCAGCTTGGAAGACAAGTCAACGGGAGTGGTACACGGCTTACACTCTGTCATAGAGGCCCGTGCAATAATATCCTTAGCATACTGTGACTGTGTTAAAAATATGCCGTTGCTGTTATACTTCACCGAGATACCCAAAAAATGATTAAGACGACCCAAATCCGTCATAGCAAACTCTCGAGAAAGAGTAGAGATGATAATATGAAGTAAAGCGTCATTCGATGCCCTGAGGATAATATCATCTACATATAATAACAAATAAGCAACATTACCAGCCCCCTGATGATAGACAAACAATGAGTTTTCACACGCACTGCTTCGGAACCCCTGTGTAAGAATAAAATTGGCAAACCGTGTGTAACATGCCCTCGGTGCCTGCTTGAGTCCGTATAACGATTTTTTCAAGTGACAAACGTGATGCGGGAAACGACAATCAATAAAACCTGGTGGTTGATGCATGTATACGGTCTCATTTAAGTCCCCGTGCAAAAAAGCATTTTTAACATTCAATTGTCGTATCGACCAAGACCTAGAAACTGCCAAGGAGAGGACGGTACGAATCGTGCTTGGTTTAACAACCGGGCTAAATGTCTCATCATAATCAATGCCCGCAGTTTGAGAGTTGCCATTTACCACTAATCGGGCCTAGTACCTTTCTAACGAACCATCAGATTTAAATTTGTGTTTAAATAACCACATGCAACGAATGACTAGATGGTCCGACGGTCGGGGGACTAATTCCCACGTTTCATTATCCTGTAATGCACTAAATTCATCCTGCATAGCATGTAACCAATTCGGATCGGCAATGGCGTTGGCATAGGATTTCGGTATGGGAGACAGGATAGGGGCGGTAAAGGCTGAATGAGCAGTGGAAGGATTATCACGGGACTTGGACCTCGTGGTCATGGGGTGACCCAAGGCTGAATGTTGGCTGTGGGAGGTTGCCGGAGGGACAGGAACAATGGTTTGGGACTGTGGTGGGACGGAAGATGGAGCAGCAGACGCTGCGGTGGGGCCGGTAGGAGTTGGGGGTAAGCGTTTGGGCAACAGCTGTACGTAATCAGAAAAGGGGTGATGACGGATGGTTTAAAAATAGGAGCATTGAACGAAAAACCCAAGGGCAAGGAGTCGTCCAAGAATGAATAAGTGGATGGAGGTTGCGAGATGGTGTAAGGGAAAGTGCTCTCGTCAAAAGTGACGTGACGAGAGATTAAGCCCTTACCGGTGGTAGGGTCAAAGCACCGATAACCTCTAAAGTCGGGGGGTACCCGAGAAAAATACAACGGACTGACCGAGGATGTAATTTATGGGGTTGAGTGGCAGATGTGTTCGGGTAACAAGCACACCCAAAGACATGTAAGTGTTCGTATTCTGGGTGGCGAAGGTAAAGGACAAAAGTGGGTGTGCAAAAGTTAAGTCTTTTGGTGGGAAGTATATTATGAAGGTAGACGGTCGTGTGCATTGCTTCCACCCAAAAAATAGGTGGAAGGTTTGCGTGGATGAGCAGAGTACGTATGTTGTCGTTGAGGCGACAAATCATACGTTCCGCACGACCGTTTTGAGAAGAGGTCTGAGGGCATGCAAAGCGAAATAATAGCCTTTGTTGGTCTGCAAAATTTTTAAAGGCTCGGTTATCAAACTCCCCCCTAGGTCACATTGAAACATTTTTATTTTTCTGTTAAACTGGGTAAGAATAAGTTGATGAAATTTAACAAATGTGGGGAACGTTTCTGATTTAAATTTTAACGGATAAACCCACACAAAATTGGAAAAATTGTCAATTAGAACCATATAATACTTATAACCTGATTTACTTGTGAAAGGTGATGTCCACAAGTCACAATGAACAATATCAAATGAAGCAAACGTAAAAGAATTAGACGAATAAAAAGGTAAACGTTTACTATTTGATAAACGACAAGAGTTGCAAACATGAGATCAATGGTTCTGATTACAAGAAAAATGAAAATTACGACTTAAAATATTTAAAACTTCAGTGCCGGGGTGGCCAAGCCGATCATGCCAAGGTTGAGAAGTGGAGGCGAGGAAAGTAGCTTGTGGTGGAAGTTGTGGAGGAGTGAAAGGATAGAGATCCCCGATACTGTTGTGGCGAGACAACAATCGTTTAGTTTGGAGGTCCTTCAAAGAAAAACCAAACGGGTCAAATTCCACACAAATGTTATTGTCACGAGTAAATCGTCTAACAGAAATTAAATTCTTAATTATTTTTGGGCTGTAAAGGACATTTGGTAAAATATATGTTCGATTGGGTAATGGGTGAAAGCCAGTGCCAAATCCGAGAATTGGTATACTATTTCCATTACCGACTAAAATAGATGCATTAATAGGATAAGAATGTGGGAGGATGATTTTACCTGGTTCCTGTGTAAGATGGGAGACAGCACCTGTGTCCATTAGGTCATTGTTCCAAGCAGAGTTAGATTGATTGAGCTGAACGTGTGCTAGAGCAGCGCCGAGATCAGACGGACTTAACGCGTTGAAACCAGTAGGCTGCGGCTGCGACTGAGAGTACTGGGCTGCAGTCAGATCATTGAACTGGGTCGGGTTATAACCTGCAAAATGGGCCGGGGCTGTTGGTGTGTTATTAGAGTTGGGCTTCCATTGGTTTTGGGTTGGGTAAGGGCATGGTGGGGGAGTCCACCAAACCCAGTTAGGAAAAGTTGGGTTGGAGGCCCAAGATGGATAAGTGTGACCCGCGTGACCTGAGCGACCCCTGCCTCGGTAGTAAGAATTACGGCCCCTACCTCTGCCACGAGAAGCAGCAGGAGGGTTATCGGACCCGCTGAAGTGGGGTTGCGAGGGCTGAGCATGCGTAGCCGATGTATTCTGAGAGACCCCTTGCTGCTGAGCGATTAAAACAGAGCTGTTGGAACCTTTTCGTGCCTCTATTCTGAGAACTTCATCATTAAGCATGGTAATGGCCTGATCCCAATCGACCCCTTGCTGATTGATCAGGGCTGCTGTTGTGTTAAACTCCTCTGGAAGCCCGCGTACGAGCTGTAGGACCAGCCTGGAGTCGGAGACGGGCTGGTCGACATCGGCAAGCTGATTTGCCAAATCGGATAACTATTGACAATAGTCCTCCACCGAAGAACATGAGCCGAGTGTAAGATTACAAAACCTGGTCTCGAGAGACGCGGCTCGTGCCTTTTATTGTTGAGAAAAATCTTATCCAATTTCACCCAGGTGGCGCTTGCAGTGGCCTACGTGTCGAGGATACGCTTCAAGTAGTTATCTGATACAGTGCTGAATATCCATTGCATAACCAGGGCATCGATCTCCTTCCACTGAGCATAATCATCGGCTGTCTCAGCAGGAGCAGGGGACCCGTCAATGTGATTGAGAACCTTATAAGCAACCGCATGTAAACGGAATAAGTTGACCCAAGACGTGTAGGTGACGGTGGTGCCATCAAGGGTTCGGATCTTGGTTTGAATGTTTGTGACCGAATAGGCCGGATGTAGAGGGTTGGTTTTGGGGTCGGCTGAAGAACCCGGGGCTGTATCATATTTTTTTGTCATGGTGGGTCGATCGATGGATTAGGGTTGCAGGTAGGTAAAAAAAATAAAGCGTATGAGATGGCAGGGAGGTATCGACATAGGGTTGAAGAGGATTGAGAGGGTATTTAGAACCGTAGCTCTGATACCATGAAAGAATGTAATGGTGTAAAATCTCAATGATGATTATTGAATAAATGGAGCCCCTTATATAGGGGAAATACAATCATCTCCTACCATATTAAGGATATCTATAAATACAAGAGATATCTACAATATCTACACCAATAATAAAGATAATACTAAACATATAATAATATATAATAATTATCGCTAAGAGGTTTAATAGTCACGTGTATGATTAGGGAACTAAGACCGTTTTCTCACAAAACCTAATCCTAGCTATATACCAAACCGAGACCTATTAATAACATCGAGCCTCACAACGACAAGATTAGTAGAATATCAAGTTTTAATAATCTCTTAATTACTGTTTCTAAGGTTATCGGCCAATTTACCCAAACCCGTGAAGATTTAGATAACTAACACGAACCTATTCTATGAAAGACATTCATCAAGATTCATGTGAAACAAGCAACTAAGTGAGAATCAATACAAGATACGCATATACACCAAATCAAAGAATCCAAAGTCGTTTACTTTTCAAGAGAATCCAAAAACCAACATTATTAACGAATAAAAATCCAATCTTTATCAAACAATCATCATAAGCCTAGGTAGTACGAAGTATTTAGCCGCTAAACATGTCTAAAAACATAATAACAATCATAATCAGATCTGAATTCATCGTGAAACAAGTAAAAACAAACGAAACAAGAAAGAAACGGGAAGATTAAACCCGAATGCTTCGATCCCGAATGCTCCTAAGCGTTACTCGACGATTTCGAGGGCTTCCAAAGCTTCAAACTACCTTCAACAGCCTCTAAGCAAGCTCCAAGAACTCCCAATTTCGTGAATTATCCAGCTGTTTACGAATAAGATGTATTTATACGTTCAAAAACGTTAGCCGTTGCTGATTTACGTAAGTCGGCTGCAAATTTAACGCTTTCGCGGCCCGCGATAACTTAAGGAGTAACCTTACGTGGCCCGCGATGCACTGTAATCACAAACCCTATTTTAATTACTTGGCGGGGCGCAAAAGAATTGTCTTTATGTCTTCGCGGCCCGCCAAGAAGCTCCAGTAAGCGTTTTTCGATCCGTTTCAGCTCTCGAACTTCCGTTTCCCGATCCAACACTTTATTCTTGCCCAATTTGACTCATTTCTGTACTTTTTATCTACTAAGACCTGGAAAACAAAACTAAATCAATAGTATGTACATTCTATGCGAAAACGAAACTAAAACTAATAATAAACGAATAAAACGAACGCGAATAAAGATGTATTTTACAATACATCATGATCCAAAGTTGAAATTGAATGTTTATGTATATTTAATTTCGTTAGTCATGATGAAATTATGAAGAACTTGATGTAAAGTTACTTGTAAGTGATTAACAAGTAAGCTAGGAAGTGGGTTTTTGACTAAATAGTGAAGATGATGATATACTTGTGCTTGAAATCATCATAATTGATAGTTGAAGCGAGATACTTAAACAATTTACAAGTTTGAGTACTTGATCATACATGATTCGAATGGGTTTTGAATGTTGTAATGAAATTGGTGATTTAATTCATGAATGTGATGTTTGAAATCATGATATCTACTAGTTAGAATGTAGAACTTGATTTGATTAGGTAACCAGATGAATGCCTATTAACATGATGAAACGAGTTTCACTCATAGATGGAACCCGTAGATTTCGCGTAATGAAAGTGTAAGTTCTATGTAATTAGATGATTATATGATGTATGAAAACTATGTTGATGAATGTGGTTAAATTAGTGGCCTAAAATTAGCGCCTATCGAATAGGCGAAGAAATGCCTAAGTGAGTTCGTTGGACTCAATTGTGCATTTCATACATTAAAAAGGGACAGTTGACTTTGAAAGTCAAACTGACCATTAATAAGATCAGATGATAATTTTGATAGAAAATACGTAAGGTGGAATAGTCGTGATTGATAATGACTAATCTAACCATCTTACGAATTATAGTGATAGTTTGACGCTTAACAAGCTAGGTGGAAGCTTGTGGAGGAAGCGGGTCAAACGGATCAAGTATGAAGAGAAAAGCGTGGATTGGATGCGAGGTAAGTAAAAGCTTACACCCTTTTTGTAAGACATGTATTTAGGGTCGGGATTTAGAGAAAACGGTAGAAAGTGTGAGAACGGTGAGAACGCTTATCGATCGTCCGATCAAAACAATCTATGGACTAGATTGGCGCTGTGGCGTTTTCGTAAATAACATCAATTTTATTACGTGGACGCGCCTCATTAAGGGTAAAAGGGTCTTTTGACTTCTCCACACAAAATGCCATACTGATGAATAAAACGCCATACTGATGAATAAAACGCCAAAAAACAAAAATAACAGACCATTCTAAGTAAAAACGCCATTAGATATAAAACGCCAAACTTAATTATAGTAAAATCCCGCCTAAAAAAACCGCCAAAAAAAATCCTATATATACAACATCTCAGACCTTCAATTAAAAACACACACAAAAACCCAAACACCATATTTGATATATATCCCATTCGCCTTAAAAACGCCAAAAAAAAAACTCAAACATAAAATATCTTCTAAGCCAAAACGTTTTTGAAATTCAGTTTGGTTGTCTGTAAGATTTCGCTCAATGAAATGGACAAAATCCTAAAGTGAGGATATTGCCCATTTCATTGAGTAAAATCTTATTGACTTATCATCAACTTCCATCCAATTTATAACGCCAAAACATACAAAAACATTATTGAGGTTTGTTGTCAATAAAGTTTAGCTGTATGGGGTGGACAACATTGTCAGGTATCTTTCTTAACCGAGGATTAACAATGTTGTCCATCTCATACAGCAAAACATTATTGATTTTAGCATGATCAAATTTTGAGGTTTAAGGTGCTCTTATTTGGTGGCGTTCTTTTTATCGGTAAAACACCAAAAAAGTTAAAAAATCAAACATCCTTCATTGTAAAATTCAAGATGGTTGGCTGAAGGGTCTAAACTCAATAACATTTTGCTGCATGAGATGGACAAATCTTCAAGAAAAAGATGCTGATGTCAGACTGTGTGCTTCCAAACAGCCACAAACAAAACTATTTGAAAAACAAAAAAACAAAATGAATCATACGAAAGTCGAACCAGCCAGTTAACATGATTCAAAAAAGAAGAAAGAGACTAGTGACAGTGAAGATTTGGAAAGATCAATTGTTAATGTATTATTTTTTTTATTTTCCTTTTCAGTTGATTGTTATATAATAAAAACGCCATATATAATAAAAACGCCAAAACAGCCAAAATGTTTGTTTAATAGATATCATCCCGTTAAACGCCCCCAAAAAACTCCCAAACTATAATAAAATTACTTTGAAAAAGTATTATAAAAAACCAAAAAAAAAGTTAAATAAAAAATAAAAATCAAACTTGAAAACGTAACTAGAAACAGTAAATACAAATCAGTAATACAGAAGATAGGGAAAATTTATTATATTAGAATCTAAAACGCCAAACTTGAAAGATGGGACGTGTTACAGACTTCAGAGATAAAGGTTATCAAAAACAATAATTACAAACAGTAACTAAAAAGACGAATACTTTATTATAATAATGCACCGCCTAACTTAGGCGCCAAAAAGACATCCTATAAAATGATGCGTCTCATCAACTTCCATTTGATCAAACCAAAAAAACAAACGCCAATACTACTAAATACCACTCACTGTGAAACACCAAAAAAAATCAAAGATAGCTAATATGCTTTCTTGGATATTCAGAATTGTTCTTCGTGAAGTTTCACTGAATGAATTGTTATCAGAGGGGAGTAACTCAGAAAGATTTTGCTGCATGAGATGGACAAAAATTCAAGAAAATAATACTGATGCCAGTCATATGGCATTTTGTATTTTTTGTTCTTGAAGAAGGTTTCGATGAGGAGAAGAGATCAATGACACTGAAGAGTGGGTTGATTATAAAGATGAAGATCAAGATAAAGAAAAAGCGAAAAACCCACTCACAAGTCATAGATCTATGTCCCCAAACATCCACAAAAAAAGACAGTTCAACAGACGAGCAGGCAAAAATAATCAAACCAATGGGTTTGTTAAGTTTTACATAAAATGCCATATATTTGGTTAAAGAAGAGAGAGACTGATGACAGTGAAGATTGTGAAGAGAGATCCGATTAGGATTTTTAATTTATTTTCATCGCTTGTATTTTTTTCCTGTGGTTGAAATATAATCTAACAATAGTAAAACGCCAAGATACCACAAACGCCAAAATGTTTATAAAAAATAATTGAACAAATGGGCCATCTTGTTTAAAACGCCTTGAAAAACGTCATTCAAATAGATTTCCTGACCCCTGGGGGTTCCAATGGCATAGGATTTGAATAAACGACATAAACGCCAAAATGTTAATACAATGAAACCATTAAAACACCATTAATTATTGAATTTGGTTAACGCCAAAAATCTTAAAAACCAAAAATTAAAACAATATTGGGAAAAGCATAACTGGAAAAGCAGAAGATGAAAGGACAAAAAAGCCCCTCCACCCTTTTCTAAGCGGCGTGACACGTGTTGGGCCAGGAAGCGTTCTCACCGTTCTCACACTTTTGAGCGTTTTCTCCTGATCCCGTTTCCATGTATTTAATCATAGATTGTAAATACGAAAAAAGCTAAATTCGAAATATGGTTCCGGCACGAAATGATATGGATCGGAACATATAAAATGATGAAAAACCATGGTTAATGGAAAAAGGGGCAAAATGGGAATTCAGTCTCGTATTGACTAAATGTAAGTTGAGGTTAAAAGGATACCCATGGCGTAAGCCAAAATGGGTTAAATACGTAAGAAAAGGGATGTAATGGTAAAATCCGAAACGGGTCGGATGTGTGAATTGGAAATTAAAAACCATGTTTTGTTATGTATGAAAATGTTTGGTCATATAGGCCAAACGGGTCAAATGATGGTGATAACGCCATTTGATAATATCGACTGACATTTGGTTGTCAAGTCATATGTTCACAGGAGTGAACATAAATTGGATAATTGCGTCGCTTTGAAGTAGCGATTATTATAAGCAAGGTATAAAATGGGTCTATATGTTGCCCCGAACCAGGTACGCATAAATAAGTTTTAGTTAAACATACGAGTTTGGTCAAATAAGTAGCGAAAGTCCTTCGTCGTAAAATGGGGGACTAAAGTTGACCAAAACACCCTTGAAGGGTAAAATGGGCTAACGACCCATATGGGTTGTTTAGGAATTTGCATTATGATTATGGAATCATTAGATGTGAATAAAAGGTTATAGGCATAAACATTCGTGGGTCAAATGCCTAAAAATGGGTCATTTGCGTAAAATGACTAACCGAAGGGTAAAATTTGGGATAATAGGTTTGTTATGCTAAATCCACCACAAAAATAGTTGTGGTGGAAAATAAGTAGATGTTCAAAATGTGGAGATGTAAAGTGCGAAAAGAGAAGAGTGAGATGGATGCCTAAATGCATAAGATCTTCTAAATGGGTCAAAATGAATTACGCGCATAACTCTAAAAATGGCTGCGTACTTCATTAAAGATGAAGGGTAACTCAAAGATTTGAAGTTATATAAGTCATCCATGGCCTTTTAATTATTTGAGAAATAAGTTGGTTAATAGAAGGTGAAACGGGTCAAAATGTTATAATAAAATTTTTAAGCCGAGGGCTTAAAAATCCAGAATTTTGTGAAATCCGATAACAGGTTTTAACTCCATGAGATGGAGAATCGAATTACGGCCGTGTAGGAAAAAGAATCACGCAAAACGGACCTCTAGATCAAAAGTTATGTAACTTTCAAGTTGGAAATATTCTATGAAAACAAAGCTGGGAAAATGCAGAAAAAAAAAATGAACTTTCTGTCGAAATGTGGCCATCGCGCCCCACGACGGAGAAGGCATATGTTGTCGCAACCCGCCACGGGCTGTGGCGCCCCGCGAATGCTGAGGCCAAGTCTGTCACGGCCCGCGACATACTTCTGGGCTGGCAAAATTTATATTTCGTTTATTTTGAATTTCGGACTTGTTTAAACTTGTTATTTAACTACCAAAACTAACTTTTGAGTTGGTTTGATCATAGGTGAATATCAGGAATACCCGGATGAAGATCAAGCTCAAAGAAGAACCGAACACGATCAAGATACAAGCTTCCGCATATAGTTTCGTTGTTATTTTTAAACGGCAAATTTATACCAATCATGATGTAACGTTTTAAATTTTAGAAAAGTTTTAATTAACCGGTATTTTCAATGTATATGTAACTATAATTAAATGTTTGTTTTCGTAAACTATACGAAACCGTAAAATATTAGTAAGGGTCTTACACACAAAACCTGAGCTTGTCGAGAAATATTCCCGTAATCTTTTCTATCGACTCACCACTAAGCCTCAGCTGAATAAACTCCTCTTTAATCCTGTTGATCACAACTTTCGGGATATGGTGTCTAATGTCACACCCCCAAAATCCACACGCGGAGTATCACCGCTTGGAGGCGTGACTGACCAGGATCAAGCCACCAATCATATTAAACTAGCATGTAATTAGTTTATAAAATCCAACACAATACAATTGGTGTCCAAACAAAACATAGTTTAAGTTGCAAGCGGAAGCATAAGGTCTAAAATCAAATCATATGTTTAAGCGTTTCAAATGTTTAGCATGGCATACAGCTGTCCATGTCCCGCAACGACTCTTCCCACTCCCATGCAAGCTCCATAGATACCTAACGACCTGCAAGGCATGTAACAGAGAGTCAACAACAAAGTTGAGCGAGTTCACAGTTGTTTGTTCAATTTGAGTTCGTTTCAGAAATCGTAAGTTTGATTCATAATCATGTGTTACCCAGTATCCTTGTTTCCCAAATCTTTACGATATTTAGTGGGGGCTTCCCATGTTGTATATTACTAGACTAGTTGTATCTATAGGTGTCCTTCCCAATCCGAGGACAGTGAATAGTATGAGTTTACGTAGGTTTTACGTAAGTGCCCTTCCCAACCCGAGGACAGTGGTAAGTATGAGGTTACGTAGGTTTTATGTAAGTGCCCTTCCCAATCCGAGGACAGTGGTAAGTATGAGTTTACGTAGGTTTTACGTAAGTGCCCTTCCCAATCCGAGGACAGTGGTACGTAGCGAGTACGTAGGTTTAGCGCTGGCGTCCTTCCCAATCTGAGGACGGTGGTAAGTAGTCTAGTAGTGATAAATGTACAAGTTCTGTTGTAGTTATTCAATCCCATTCCCAACCCACCGGGAATCCCATGCCTTAGAAGTGTGAACTCACCTTGGTTTGCTCGGCAGATACACGAAAAGGTTACTTGAGCTATATGTGGTCAACCACGTCCTAACATGGTTACCATGCAAGTCAGGTTTTGGTTCAAGTAGTGCACGTATGTTTACACATAAGCTAACAGGTTATGAACACGTATTGATCATGGCAACGCATTAACAGTCAAGTACATAACATATTCATATTTGTGCGATTCAAGAGATTGGGCTCATACAAGTCTAACAGCCTTGTGCGTTTCATCAATGGAAGCCCAATAAAATACCCCGGCCCAACATGTTGTGCGTTCAGCACAGCCTTGTGCGATCCACAACATGTTGTGCGATCCAACATAAACCCGGCCCAAACAATTAAAATCCCAAACATATATACACGGCCCAAATAATAACAAATATCGGTCTTGTGCGGTCCGGATGGACTTGTGCGATTCAATAAGACTTGTGCGACTGGGTTTGGGCTTTAAGGCCCAACAGCATAGTAATGTTCAACAGACGTGTGTGGCCCAAGCCTTGTGCGATCGGCACTGTCTTGTGCGATCCACAAGGTCTTGTGCGATCATGCATATTCTAAGTTGTACACTGTGCTTTACTGGTTGTACCTAGCTTGTGCGACTACACTTGTGCGACCAGGGCTTGTACGTTCAGATCAGATCTTGTGCGATCTGATCTTGTGCGACCGACAACCTTGTTCGATCAGTTATGTGATTTTCCTAAAATCATAATTCATTCTAACAGTTTCCTAATTCTCCTCCATTCAATCAAATCATCACTAACAGTTTCCAAACATGCAATAATCGATCAAACAAGGGTTTTATCATCAATTCTTATGAACCCTAAACATAATTAAAACATAAACAATCGATCCTCATGCAAAGTTTATAATCAGATTATAGAATTCGAGTACCAACATACAATTTCTCATGCCAAAATCAAGTTAATCAATTAACACCCAAACAAGATCAAATCCCTTTAACATGAAATTGGCTCTAGGTTAACATATATCATCATTCGATCCATCAACCACAAACAGTCCCCATCATCTCATAAATATAAGTTGAACACATATTTCAAATTCATGATCTCAATAACTATTAATATTACTACAACATAAATCCTAGTTATCATCTAAAAATCATAGCAATCGAAATCATGATAACTAATAAAGGTGTAACACTAACCAGAAATCAAAAGGGCTATCTTGATCGAGATGGGAGGACTTCGAATGATGAGACAGCCGTCGAACAAAAGAGAGAAAAGGAGAGCTAGGGTTTTGTGTGTTTTTTAGTTTTGCAAGTTATGAGGAGTACACTCTTTCCCCATGGTGTTATGCGACACAAGGGAGTGGGCCGAACCCGTTCTTGGGTTGCCCATTTGGGTTTCGAGTACAATAAGTGTAGTCCGAATGGGCTTGTATGATCGGCCCAGTGTTGTGCGATCGGCTCGTTTTGTGTGATCATATTACATACATACATGCATTACACAAAATCACATAACATAACATCATAACATTCCATTAATCATCAAAGTTCACATAATCACATAACGTTCACATCGGTTACATCAAAGTACAAAGAGGTTTGAAATACGAGTTGTCACATTATCCCCAAGTTGAAAGAAATTTCGTCCCGAAATTTAGCACGTACTCATTGAGGAAGCTAGTTAAGTTGCATGGTTTTCCTGGTTTTCCTGGGGTGTCACATCCTTCCCCCGTTGGTTTGGAATTTCGTCCCGAAATTCCGCAGTAGTTTCAGCCTCAGTAGCGGTTGTATTGTTCACGAAAAATTGGGGATACTTTTGTTTCATTTGGTCTTCGCGTTCCCAGGTGTACTCTGGGCCACGACGGGAGTTCCAATGAACTCGAACAAGGGGTATTCTGGTGCGCTTGAGAATCTTAACATCTCGGTCAGTAATCTCTACTGGTTCCTCGACGAATCGCAGCTGATCGTCGATAGTGAGCTCCTTCAAGGGAGCTATGAGGGTCTCATCTGACAGACACTTCTTCAGATTCGACACGTGGAAAACGTTGTCAACTCCACTGAGTTCTGTTGGTAGGTTTAGTTTGTAGGCCACTTTGCCTATTTTCTCTATGATTTCGAACGGTCCGACATAACGCGGATTGAGTTTGCCTCGTTTGCCAAAACGGACTACACCTTTCCAAGGTGAGACTTTGAGTAGCACTCGATCCCCAACCTGGAACTCGAGTGGTTTCCTGCGCTTATCAGCGTAGCTTTTCTGACGGTCACGAGCTGCCGCCATTCGTTGTCGTATCTGAGCAATCCTTTCTGTTGTGTCTACCACAAGTTCTGGGCCAGTGATCTGGCTGTCGCCAATTTCTGCCCAGCAAAGAGGTGATCGGCATTTACGTCCGTACAATGCCTCAAACGGAGCGGCTTGGATGCTGGTGTGGTAGCTGTTGTTATATGAAAATTCTACTAATGGCATATGCTTTTCCCAGCCATTGCCAAAATCAATCACACATGCCCTAAGCATGTCTTCGAGGGTTTGGATGGTGCGTTCAGACTGCCCATCCGTCTGTGGATGATAAGTTGTGCTCACATCTAAACATGAGCCAAAGGACTTGTGCATTGCTTGCCACAGTTCAGAAGTAAAACATGCATCACGATCTGATATAATAGAGGTTGGCACTCCATGCCTCGATACTACTTCTTTTAAGTAAACGTCAGCTAAAGTAGAGAACTTATCCATCTCTTTGATAGCCAGGAAGTATGCAGACTTAGTCAATCAATCCACTATCACCCAAATAGTGTCATTTCCACGTTGAGATCTAGGCAGGCCAGTAACGAAATCCATGGAAATTTGCTCCCATTCCATTGTGGTATCTCTGGTTGTTGGAGTAGGCCCGATGGTTTCTGATATTCAGTCTTGACTCTCGCGTAAGTCAAACATTTGCTAACGTAAGTTGCTATGTGAGCTTTCATGCTAGGCCACCAATACGTAGTTCTGAGATCATGGTACATCTTATCCGATCCAGGATGTACCGAGTAACGAGACTTATGTGCTTCATCCATTACAAGTTCTCGTAAATTTCCATAGTGTGGGACCCAAATATGTCCCGTTACGTAGTATGCACCGTCTTCCTTTCATTCTAATCGTTTCCTCGATCCTCGTAAGGACTCAGCCCTGACGTTTTCTGGTTTCAGTGCTTCAACCTGAGCATCTCGTATCTGAGCAGGAAGACTAGATTGGATGGTAAGTTGTAACGCTCGTACGCGCCTAGGTGTAGTGTCCTTTCGACTGAGGGCGTCGGCCACAACATTGGCTTTGCCCGGATGGTACTTGATGGCACATTCGTAATCATTCAATAGCTCGACCCATCGACGTTGCCGCATGTTCAACTCCTTTTGCTTGAAGATATGCTCGAGACTCCTGTGATCGGTGTAAATGGTGCACCTGGTACCGTACAGGTAATGTCTCCATATCTTAAGAGCAAAAACCACTGCTCCCAATTCCAAGTCGTGCGTAGTGTAGTTCCTTTCATGAGCTTTAAGTTGACGGGACGCATAAGCAATGACCTTGTCACGTTGCATCAACACACATCCAAGACCTTGAATGGATGCGTCGCAATAAACCACAAAATCGTCTGTGCCTTCAGGCAATGAGAGGATAGGTGCGCTATAAAGTCTATCCTTTAAGTGCTGAAACGCCGTTTCCTGTGCATCACGCCAACGATAGGTGACACCCTTCTGAGTTAGCGAAGTGAGAGGTTGTGCGATCTAGGAGAAATCCTTGATAAACCTTCTGTAGTAACCTGCCAAGCCCAAGAATTGGCGGATTTCTGTTGGTGTACGGGGCGCAGGCCAGTTCTTGATCGAGTCTACCTTGGATGGATCAACATGAATCCCATCCTTGTTTACCACGTGGCCTAGGAAATGGACTTCACGAAGCCAGAAGTCGCATTTCGAGAACTTAGCATAAAGTTGCTCTGTGCGAAGCAGTTCCAAAATGAGTCGTAGATGCTGCTCGTGTTCCTCCTGACTCTTAGAATAGATCAGGATGCCGTCGATGAAAACTATAACGAACTTATCCAGGTAAGGCTTGCATACTCTGTTCATAAGATCCATGAAAACCGCTGGTGCGTTTGTCAGCCCAAAAGGCATAACCAGGAACTCGTAATGTCCATACCGAGTCCTGAACGCTGTCTTAGAGATGTCATCGCCTCGGACTCTCAGTTGATGGTAGCCTGACCTCAACTCAATCTTCGAATAGTAGCTCGACCCTTGCAATTGGTCGAACAAGTCGTCAATGCGTGGAAAAGGATAGCGATTCTTCACAGTCACCTTGTTGAGTTCACGGTAATCGATACACATCCTGAAGGTACCGTCTTTCTTCTTCACAAATAATACTGGTGCTCCCCAAGGCGAAGAGCTAGGACGAATGAAACCCTTATTCAAGAGTTCTTGCAACTGTTTGGACAGTTCTTCTAGTTCAGTTGGAGCTAAGCAATAAGGTGCTCGAGTTATGGGCGCTGCTCCAGGAGCTAGCTCGATTTGGAATTCGACCTGGCGATGAGGCGGAAGTCCAGGTAATTCCTCAGGAAATACCTCTAGAAAATCTCGTACCACAGGAATGTCTTCTATTCTCTTCTCCTTCGTTGATGCATTCGCCACGAGGGCTAAGATAGCTGTGTGGCTAAGATAGCTGTGTGGCCCTTACGTAAACACTTCTGGGCCTTAAGGAAAGAAATGATGCCTACCACAGCACCACTCTTGTCACCATGAATTACCAAAGGTTCTTCACTATCACGAGGAATGCGGACGATCTTCTCTTTGCAAAGAATCTCTGCTCGATGTTGTGATAACCAGTCCATACCAATAACGATGTCGAAACTACCAAGAACGATGGGGATGAGATCAATAGAGAAAGTCTGACCCGCTAAAACGAGATTACAACCCTTAACTATGTGCGTGGCCTCTAGACTTTTACCATTTGCTAACTCTACTATGTGCTTGGTGTTCATAAGTGTTGGTGTGCGCTTGAGCATTTGACTAACTTTTAAGGACACATAACTGGTATCGGAACCCGAATCAAATAAAACAGTAACATAAAAGTCGTTCAGTAGGAACTTACCCATCACAACATTTGGGTCATTCCTAGCATCTCCCTGACCAATCACGAACGCACGTCCCCTGGCACCATTGTTGTCGTTGTTACCCCCATTGTTGCCCCCATCATTGTTCCCGTTTCCTTGGTTGTGGTTCTGATTCTGATTCTGATTTAACTGTGGGCAGTGTCTCTTGAAGTGGCCTTCAGCGCCACACTGATAGCATCCCCTGTTGCCCTGTTGATGTTGCTGATTCTGCGGTGCTTGCTGTTGCTGCTGACGATTCTGATTTGCAGGCCGTGAGCTCCTGCAATCCTTGGCTTCATGACCTATCTTGAGACACCTCTGGCAACTTCCCTTGTTGCACTGACCACTATGGTTCCTGTTGCATTTGTTGCACTTTGGGTGGTTTCCTCGATATCCACCCTGCCCTTGACTACCAGAAGATTGCTGACCAGGACTCTGGTAGTCATCAGTCTTTCGCTACTGTGCCTGGGACTGAACTGTAGTCAATCCCTTGCTGGAGGCTCCATCCCATTTTCGTTTGTTGTCACTGGGAATAGCAGAAGTAGTAGTAGCAGTAGCACCTATCTGCTTAGGCAGTTTGTTCTGTTCCACAGCCTGATCTGTGAGACGATGAGCAAGACGAGTAACATCCTGGATGGTAGCAAGGTTAGCAGCAGTCACATGACTTTGAATCTCTGGTACTAAACCTTTGAGGTACAGCTCGGTACGCTTAATGGGAGGATCCACCATAGTTGGACATAACACTGCCAGTTCATTGGATCGCTTCGTATACGCCTCTATCTCTGACCCCGTCATCTTCAGATTAAAGAACTCCACTTCCAGCTTGTGGATGTCATCACGATTACAGTATTCTCGCTTGATCAATTCCTTGAAGTCGTTCCATGGGGTGGCGTTTGCAGCTGCCAGCCCTAGCATTTGAACTTGCGCGTTCCACCAAGTCAACGCAACGCCTTCAAGAGTACCAGTGGCATACTTCACCCTACGAGCCTCAGGGCATTCACACATCTCGAAGACCGATTCGAGCTTCTCAAACCAGTGGAGGAGTCCTACGGCTCCTTCAGTGCCACTGAAAGTACAAGGACGACAGTCCATGAACGTCTTGAATGTGCATACAGGTGGCTGAGCGTTCTGACCTCCTGCTTGAGCGGCTGCAAGTGCCGCAGCAACTTGTTGGTTAATCAAAGCCGTCAACTGGGCTTGAGTTAGGTTAACGCGTCCATTCATGATCTTCATATCAAAGGAAACATGAGTGAGAAAGGTTCGCGACAGTGCGATGACAGAAGAGAGTAAGCACGCAATGTTGCAACAGTAGCTACTATGCTATCTAAACATACTATGAGCAATGTTCTATGTAAACTAACAAGCAGGCAATATAAACATAAATCATATCACCTAGTATGTTGAGTCTTGCACGTGGAGTGAAGCGTCGTAGTGGATCGTTGAGCACTGTTCTGGTTATAGTCTGGTTTTATCCAAAAGTTTTCCCCTTTTTAAAACCAAGTTCACTATAACCAATGGCTCTGATACCAATCTGTCACACCCCCAGAATCCACACGCGGAGTATCACCGCTTGGAGGCGTGACTGACCAGGATCAAGCCACCAATCATATTGAACAAGCATGTAATTAGTTTATAAAATCCAACACAATACAATTGGTGTCCAAACAAAACATAGTTTAAGTTGCAAGCGGAAGCATAATGTCTAAAATCAAATCATATGTTTAAGCGTTTCAAATGTTTAGCATGGCACACAGCTGTCCATGTCCCACAACGACTCTTCCCACTCCCATGCAAGCTCCATAGATACCTAACGACCTGCAAGGCATGTAACAGAGAGTCAACAACAAAGTTGAGCGAGTTCACAGTTGTTTGTTCAATTTGAGTTCGTTTCAGAAATCGTAAGTTTGATTCATAATCATGTGTTACCCAGTATCCTTGTTTCCCAAATCTTTACGATATTTAGTGGGGGCTTCCCATGTTGTATATTACTAGACTAGTTGTATCTATAGGTGTCCTTCCCAATCCGAGGACAGTGAATAGTATGAGTTTACGTAGGTTTTACGTAAGTGCCCTTCCCAACCCGAGGACAGTGGTAAGTATGAGGTTACGTAGGTTTTATGTAAGTGCCCTTCCCAATCCGAGGACAGTGGTAAGTATGAGTTTACGTAGGTTTTACGTAAGTGCCCTTCCCAATCCGAGGACAGTGGTACGTAGCGAGTACGTAGGTTTAGCGCTGGCGTCCTTCCCAATCTGAGGACGGTGGTAAGTAGTCTAGTAGTGATAAATGTACAAGTTCTGTTGTAGTTATTCAATCCCATTCCCAACCCACCGGGAATCCCATGCCTTAGAAGTGTGAACTCACCTTGGTTTGCTCGGCAGATACACGAAAAGGTTACTTGAGCTATATGTGGTCAACCACGTCCTAACATGGTTACCATGCAAGTCAGGTTTTGGTTCAAGTAGTGCACGTATGTTTACACATAAGCTAACAGGTTATGAACACGTATTGATCATGGCAACGCATTAACAGTCAAGTACATAACATATTCATATTTGTGCGATTCAAGAGATTGGGCTCACACAAGTCTAACAGCCTTGTGCGTTTCATCAATGGAAGCCCAATAAAATACCCCGGCCCAACATGTTGTGCGTTCAGCACAGCCTTGTGCGATCCACAACATGTTGTGCGATCCAACATAAACCCGGCCCAAACAATTAAAATCCCAAACATATATACACGGCCCAAATAATAACAAATATCGGTCTTGTGCGGTCCGGATGGACTTGTGCGATTCAATAAGACTTGTGCGACTGGGTTTGGGCTTTGAGGCCCAACAGCATAGTAATGTTCAACAGACGTGTGTGGCCCAAGCCTTGTGCGATCGGCACTGTCTTGTGCGATCCACAAGGTCTTGTGCGATCATGCATATTCTAAGTTGTACACTGTGCTTTACTGGTTGTACCTAGCTTGTGCGACTACACTTGTGCGACCAGGGCTTGTACGTTCAGATCAGATCTTGTGCGATCTGATCTTGTGCGACCGACAACCTTGTTCGATCAGTTATGTGATTTTCCTAAAATCATGCAATTCATTCTAACAGTTTCCTAATTCTCCTCCATTCAATCAAATCATCACTAACAGTTTCCAAACATGCAATAATCGATCAAACAAGGGTTTTATCATCAATTCTTATGAACCCTAAACATAATTAAAACATAAACAATCGATCCTCATGCAAAGTTTATAATCAGATTATAGAATTCGAGTACCAACATACAATTTCTCATGCCAAAATCAAGTTAATCAATTAACACCCAAACAAGATCAAATCCCTTTAACATGAAATCGGCTCTAGGTTAACATATATCATCATTCGATCCATCAACCACAAACAGTCCCCATCATCTCATATATATAAGTTGAACACATATTTCAAATTCATGATCTCAATAACTATTAATATTACTACAACATAAATCCTAGTTATCATCTAAAAATCATAGCAATCGAAATCATGATAACTAATAAAGGTGTAACACTAACCAGAAATCAAAAGGGCTATCTTGATCGAGATGGGAGGACTTCGAATGATGAGACAGCCGTCGAACAAAAGAGAGAAAAGGAGAGCTAGGGTTTTGTGTGTTTTCTAGTTTTGCAAGTTATGAGGAGTACACTCTTTCCCCATGGTGTTATGCGACACAAGGGAGTGGGCCAAACCCGTTCTTGGGTTGCCCTTTTGGGTTTCGAGTACAATAAGTGTAGTCCGAATGGGCTTGTATGATCAGCCCAGTGTTGTGCGATCGGCTCATTTTGTGTGATCATACTACATACATACATGCATTACACAAAATCACATAACATAACATCATAACATTCCATTAATCATCAAAGTTCACATAATCACATAACGTTCACATCGGTTACATCAAAGTACAAAGAGGTTTGAAATACGAGTTGTCACATTATCCCCAAGTTGAAAGAAATTTCGTCCCGAATTCTAGCACGTACTCACTGAGGAAGCTAGTTAAGTTGCATAGTTTTCCTGGTTTTCCTGGGGTGTCACATCTAAGGAACGGTGTCTTGAATTCTTCCCACGTCATCATTCTCGTGGCCTCAATTCCCTGTTCCTTCTTCAGATTATCCCACCAATCCTTAGCTTGGCCTCTTAACTGACCGGTTTCCTATGCACCAGTCTCATCACAATGGGTTCTTTCGAATACCCCTTCAATGTCACTAATCCATCGTTGACAAACGATCGGATCAACTTCACCATTATAGATCGGGGGTTTGCATGCCATAAATTTATTATATGGACACACTTTAGATTTACCCGTATCTCTCTCTCTTTCATTTCGTTCATCTTGTCATCTATTACCGATAAGAGCATGGTTTGTAGTCTATTGATAAACTACTGTATACTAGCTTCTAAGGCCTTTCCAACTTCCTCGGAAATTGTAGCTTTCATCTCTTCAGTTAAGTGAGATGCTACATCACCTCCGGTTACACCTGACATTTCTTTAACTGAAATGTTCACAATAGTTAATCAATAACTATTCAATTCATCTCCATCTCGTTACATGGAAATTTATTCACACATACTTAATCACCAGAAATGTGTTATTCTTTTTTTGTTTGGTCAAGTATATAACTTTCCTTACCTTTCTTACTTAGTGGATTTCCAGGGTTCGAGTGTAATAATACACTCCTCCCATACACTTTTCACATATTTTACGCCATTTAAATCTATAAATCTAGACTCATTTATAAGTAACTCTTACCGGATGTCTTGATCAAGCTTTGAACCGAACACACTTTGTCTTAACGAGGCTCTGATACCAACTTGTAAGACTCTTACATTCGCTTTAACTTTTATACAATACATATTGCATTTAAAATCCATTCATTAATAAAACATCGAAATACCGACATTTATACTAGATTCAAAACCTTCAAAATACGTCCACTAAAGTTTCAAAACCATATTATTAAAACACAACATACTTGACTTTCAAAACATTAAACCATTTTTACAAAAATATGATGACGCAACACCAAGCGTTTTGTGACAAAAGTTATATATATATATATTTTTTTGCATTTTGCGGAAGCTTCTTTGCACGCGTGTTCGGTTCTTTTTCCATGCTTGATCATCATTCGCAAGTCCGTTTCTTTACCTATGATCGAAATTCATCAAAACATTAGTTATATGAACTTATAATGTGGTTTAACAAGTATAAAATGTCAAAACGCATCAATAAGAAAAATTTCGTAGATATGTGCTGTCGTCGTAGGGCGCGACAGGGGAAGCCCAACTTGTTCGCGGGCTGCGAGACCCCTCGCGTGTCGCACAGGTAACCTGGTTCGTTGTCGCGTGGCGCAACAACGTGGTTTTCCAGCGAGTTTGGTTGAAAAACCTGCATTTCCCAGCTATGATCTCTTTTACGAAAATGGACATAACTTGTCCATTATGGACCCGAATTAGGCCCCGTTTCTTCCTACGTGATCGTAATTCGATCCTCTACAACATATAATCAAAATCCAATATCATGATTTACAAGTTTCTTAACTTTATGCTATCGAAATTAATAATTATTCACAATTTGTTTGGCTCGTTCATAATTTTGAACCATAAACTTGTGTTATGACTTCAAACCTACTATAAAGCAATACAAATCAACATACGTATATTTATGACACATTATATGTAACATTCATGTGACATTATCGAAATGCATATCTACTACTGACCCGTTTAACTTACTTAGCGACATCCATCGCTTTAACTCGCCAAAGTTCATTACTTTGGTGATTTGGACCTGTTTGATGTTATTAGCGAAATCCATCGCCTTATTAAATTCAAACATGTATTATTCGAGTCATTTTGACCCGTTCAAGCATTTAAGTGGAATCCACCACTTTTTACATTCGTACTTTAGCGAAATTTTCTAGTTATTCTTGTTCGGATACTACAAACGAAATCCTTCGTTTTAGTAATAGCCAAACATCATAACGAATTGATTACTATTCAAACAACTAAACATAAAATGCTAGCAAGATATTACGAAGCACATAGCCACGTACCTTTAGAGCTTTCCTTTCAACCGATTATCCGCTCCGCTTGGTTACTAGATGATCCACCCAAATTGCCTATAAAATCCAAATTCGGACATATCGCTTAGTATCCATAATTCTATATTCAACTTCCAATGTTTTCAACTAATCAAATAAGTGATTATTTCATAATTCTCACTTATTTTAATTTCATTCAAGCATTTTATCAAACATCTTGTGTGCATAATTAGTATCCTAACACTATCATATTCATGATTAATGACTTTAACCATGTTTAAGTATAGTATTTCGATTCATATATCAAGAATACCATAATCACACTTAAACTTACTTCCAAACATTTAATTAACATCAAGTATCATAAGAATTCAAGTATTCATCACTAAACCCATATCACACCTATATGTTAAACATTGAAACTAATAGGTTATGACATGAATTGATCAAATTATTGTCTAAGACTTGTTCCTATACTTGTATTCATCCTAATTTAACCACATCATCAATCAATTCTCTACTAATTTCAGTTATGAGAATTCAAGAATCATCAAAACATCTTTACATATCAAATTCACACATACCTTGTCATATACTAAGGTTAGTGATCAAGATTCTAGCTTAGGATTGAATCCTAATTGAATTTCTTCTTTGATTTGAAGTAGAATTGGATGAATTAGGGTTTCAAGAACAAGAGTTCGCTCCTGGGTGTTTTGATCGAACAGGACACACACACAGAGTGTGTGTTTTGAAGTTTATCCTGTTTTTCAAAACAACTTTCCATTTTGGCACAATTGGTCCCTCTAGTTTCTAAATTTTATAAAATGGTTAGAATTCTTTGATTTCCAATCTTTTATAACAAAATTTTAACTAGGTTTATTATTCCTAATTTAAAATCTCACTATTTTATTTTCAATACATATATATAATTTAATATTTTTAGGGGTGTTACATTTTGTGAAGAAACCCTCTATGACTTCATTGGAAACTTTGATTTACAAAGTCAGATACCAAGTGATTGTGAGTTTTTTCTATTTTTTTTTTTTTTTAATCTTGATCGTTTGGACAAACCAATCCAAAGTTTTAGTTCAGCTATTTAAAGATGTGTTTAAATTCTGGCTGTATTGTTATGTTTTGGAATCACAATCATAATCAGCTTCTATTAACCATCTTGCAGGATTTGAACTCTTCACTTCTTGGATGGAGGGGTGACACCTTTATCACTAGGGCTACAAACAAACCGAGTGAACATGAAGAAGACTTTGTTTATATTCGTTCGTTAAGAAAATAAATGTGTCCACGAACTATTCATTGTAATGATATATAGTTTATTTGGTGGAAATAATTAAATAACTTGTTTTGGAGAAAATTTTACAATGTTTTGATTACTTATCATAGGTGTTTCTTTTTCTCCGCTGATTGCAACTATATAGGGTCCAATGCATGTTTTTATTACACAAAATTTCAGATTTTATATGTAAAAATCCAACAAATTCTGGTGACTGTCAGCAAACTTTCTGGACCCCGTGGTTCCGCCCATGCACATAAACATACCAAATAAGCTAAACGACCGGTGTAGACTTTGAAATCACAAGTAAAACCATATCAAGTATTCAGATTTATTAAATATAACAATAGTTATATAGTTGTTTTGTTGTAACGGCTTGTAAACTTTTTAGTGATAGAGGAATGTGTAAGAAAGAAAAGTACAGGGGGCATTTGGAGAAATAAACAAAAAGTAAAAGGGGTCATATAGATAACTTGTTGAACACTCAACACTCTTCAGGGTTTTAGCCGTTACAATATGCGTCTTCTCTTCATCATCTTCTTCAGTTGCACTGATGACATCACCATGACAATGGACTCCAACGCTACTTCTTCAATTGTTCGTCTGAATATAGGTCATTATACATCACATTTATTTGCTTTTCAATTTCATCTATGTATTTCAATTGTAATTTCTGTAATTTTGCTCTGATTTGTTCGATTGATTAGGTTTTCAGTTTAATTTCTTTATTTTACCGTTTTTTTTTTTGCATCTGATCGTCAATTATGTATGTTTAAAGGATCTATTGATTAGGTTATCACTTGTTTAATTATAAAATTGCTGCCTAAACAAGTATAAATGATCGATTGATTAGGTTATGAGTTTTTTTAAGTTAATATTGCTGCTGAAACATGTGTATATGATCGATTGATTAGGTCATGAGTTTTTTTAAGTTAATATTGCTGCCGAAACATGTAGAAATGATTGTTTTAATAGGGTTTTTAAGTTAATATTGCTGCTGAAAGTCTGAAACATGTATATATGATCTATTGATTAGGTCATGAGTTTTTTAAGTTAATATTGCTGCCTAAACATGTAGAAATGATCGATCTATTAGGTTATTAGTTGTTTAATATAATATTTGTGCCGAAACTTTTGGAAATGGTGTATTGATTAAGTTATTGATTGTTTAAATTAATATTGTTGCTGTTGCGGAAACATGTGAAAATGATTGATTAATTAGGATATCGTTTGTTTAATATTTTATAGCTGCTGAAACTGTTTGAAATGTTTAATTGGTTAGGTTATCATTTTGTTAATTTAATATTACTGCCAAAACAGGTGGATATGAATTTCTCACTAGTGTTGATACCCTAACTAATAGGGAGCCTCAGTCGATGCTTGCTGCCATGTTCAGTGGTCGCCACACTGTTTACAAGGACCCTGAGAAGGTGAGTATATAATGCAGACAGTACTGGTAAACAACATTTTTGTTTGCATCTTATCTTTCTTTTGATGATTAGCATATGTTTTTAGTTAAGTTTTATGAGTAATACTCGGTTTATACTGAATTGCTTAGAACAGTCAGCATGAAGAGTTTTTTCTGCTCAAAATGAACATGTTTTGACTTTTGAGCAATCTGTGTTTTTGCAGGGGTATGTGTTTGTTGACAGGGATGGGATGCACTTTCGGCATATTTTAAATTGGTTGAGGGATGGTTTGACTCCCAACTTGTCCGATGTAGAGTGTTCAGAGCTTTTACGGGAAGCAGAATACTATCAGCTTCTTGTAAGTCAATTTTGTTGTTATGTTCAGTTAATTCATTGAACACTTTCTCTTGGAATTCTCAAAAGATGCACGATCTTCGGACCTGTCGTAACAAAATGTAATTTCTATTATGAATCGGCATCAATCGTCTCGGGTTGGCGTGTTGAATTTTTCAACCTCTGAATTCGACCCCTTAAATCGTGTCTAGTTTGAGTTGTGTTTTGGGTCAACCCATTTAATGTTCATTTGCGATATCAGTAATTACTCCTGCTGAAATGAAACAATATTTCGTATTTGGTGTCTTTTTAATTGTTTTCATTTTTCTTTATCTCATTCCTAATTAACGAATATTTAGCTCGGGATAAGGAGAAGCAAATGTAAAGAATTTGAGAATGGGTAGTTGGAACTAATTAATACATTTTTTTGGAATATAAGAGATGATAAAAGCTTTCAAGACAAAAAACTGATTTCACACTCGAAAATTACTAGATAGAGGGAAATAAAATCCAAATAGGAACTTTTTGAAAAAAACTTCTAAATAAGTTAACAGGTTAACGTATTAAACAACCCAGAACCTGCGTGTTTCCGTATTGTGTATGAGTCTTGTCAGAAATTTCTGCCCCTAAATGAATGATTACACTTTAAGGGGTTGTTATTATATTGGTCACATTACTTTTTCTGATATTCATTTGACTCAGTGATTTTAATAGTTTTTTGATTGAAGAATTGATCCTACATTTTCTTTTGTGGGACTCAAACCCGCACCACTTTGGTGGGGATAAATACCTAGTGCACTTGGCCATGAGGCCATTAGCAATTGATGCTAGTATGCTACCTTAAATTAAGTTTTGTATAGTACTTCATAAAATAGTCCTTTTGACTATTTCAGGGATTGGTGGAGGTCTTGAATAAGAAGAAAGATGAACAAATGGATGCTGACTTGACACGCGCTGATATTATCAAATATAACATTCAATCCAGATCCGGACAAGTCAATTTAAGAGGAGTAAATCTCTCTGGGGTTGATCTTTCAAAACTGGTATGATCAAATACATTTTATATGACTCAAGATTAATTGTCAAACCAACTATCTTATAAAATTAGAAGATACTTGATGTATGCTATATCATAAGTAGTTTTACAGGACATATAAACATGAAGCTATAAAAATATTGTCTGGTAGTGCATCTTTTATAGGTTTACAACCCTTTAGGAGACTGGGTTGGCCTTCATATAACATTGATATACGAAACACAAATCTTGTGCATGCTAAATTTTATAACGTTTGAGTACCTGTCACAAGAAAGCTCGTGGGCTCACCATAAATCAGCACAAGTTGGATTCGAACATGAGACCTCTAATAAATAAAATAGACTCTTACAAGCGCGGAGCGCCACCTCTTTGAAGGGTTACATGGTATCATTTTCACTTATATTAACAATAGGAAACCATCAAAAGAATAAAGTTTACATATTTCATCCTTTATGGTTATAGGGATCTATGTAGTTAACAATTGTAGTAAGTAGGAACTGATTAAGACTTAAAACACTAACATTTAAAACTAACAACTAATAATTAAGATTTAATCATAGTTATTAAAGGCGTTAGGCGCACTCAAGGCGCATAGGCCTCGGGCCTAGGCGCAAGGCGCAAAAAAAGCGGGGGCCTGAGAAAAAAAAAGCCTACAACAAAAAAAACTTAAAAATATAATAGAAAATTAATACTATTCTTCAAATTAAATAAACTAAAGCTATTATATAACATTTAATATCGTCTATTTAGTACCAAAAGTTATAAAATGCTAATTTATTAGTGTAGAAAAGTAGTTTCGTTAGATAAAAGTAGAAATCTAGCTAGAATCTTGACAGAATTTAGAGAATTTGGCCGAAAACTCTCAAGAATCTAGGAATCTCGTTGGAATCTGTGCATGCACAATCACCTAGAGAATTAAAGTGCAATTGCCTTGACTTAAGGCGCAATTGCCTTGTCTAGCTAGGAAATTGGGCCTAGGCGCAAGAGGCGATGGCTTTTAACAACTATGGATTTAATACACTAATAGTAGCAATAAGAAGAAAGACGGATGGTAGAACTAGGAAGAAAGGTACTGATATCGGGAAAATCGGTGATATATCGGACAAATATCGGTCATTATCGCCGATAATATCGGTACCGATATTCTGGCTGATATTTTGCACCAATATATCAGTGATATTAACTGCATAGATAGGGATACTAGCTGTGTTTATATTAGCTAAGTCTCTTTTTCTTAGAAGTATGAAACTTGTTATTATTTTTGTTTCATTATTGATTTTTAGTGGCCATTGTAGATTATAAACATTTAGCTATCATGAACTAGACAAATAGAAAGTCACAATATGCTAATTGTAGTGAATGTTTTACTAGAGTTGTTTTTCCCGTTTAACTTATGCAGGACTTGTCGCATTTTTACTTTGGCGCTGCATGCCTCAAAAAGGCTATCCTTTCAGGTGCTAATCTTGACAGGGTTAGTCTTGTGGATGCAAACTTACAAGGCAAAAATCTCTTCTTTTCAATTTATCAAATTCACTTTTAGGTATAATTTTATATATGCCCTTTTAGTATGATATCAACTGCGGGTCTCTGATCAATTGAAACAACTCGCTAGTCACCTATTGGATTACGGAATCTCTGCAACTTGACTTTGGTTTGAATTTGGAATTGCACCACTCACCGATTGCATTGAAAGGATAATGTTTAAATTGTGTTTTTGGTTGTTAGGTACTTAGGTACCCTATATCGGTCAAAAATTATTTATACCCACTGGTTTCTGCTAAGGATTAGAAATTGGGTGTATGAAGTTTGACTTGAGAACTTGTTTGGGTGTATGGTTTCTTTCAGTTTCTATGACTAGTTTTTTATTTCTAACTTGTAAACCATGTGGCCAAATATGTGGTCTGGAATAAGCTCGTTTATCAGTTTTTTAAAACAAATAATTATTTTTTTTAATATTTGCAGATGCTAGCTTGATAAGGTGTTATCTGTCCAGGGCAGACCTGCGATCTGCACATCTCCAGGTACGTTCGACTCTGGATTAAATGCACATTTTGTTTCTCAGTTCTAAATCTTTCGAGCATTTCTATATTTGTAGAGCGCTGATCTCGCAGGTTCAAATTTGGAGGGAGCCAATCTAGAAGAAGCCAACTTAAAGGTTTATTAAATATTTAGTGTTAAGGTTTATGGTTGATGATTCTTGTTTGTCAATATTTGCTCTACTTTTGTAGGGTGCCAATTTGAAGGGTGCAAAATTGAAGGGTGCAAATCTTCAACGTGCTGATCTTCGTGATGTGAGAGTAAGTACCATTGATATCTATCTTGTACTTTATTACATACATCTCTTGAAAATTGATATCTATCTTGTACTTTATTACATGCATCTCATGAAAATTGGTTTAGTAATTGTGAGACCACTTGTTAAATGTCCTTTAGTAGTGACTAAGCCCTGTGTTTAATCCCTAAGAGATTTGATTATTAGTGACAAATGTCTATAATACCCTTTTGTAGCATTTGGAAGACGCGGATCTGGATGGGGCTAAATTACTTGGGGCGATTAGATGACACTCACTATAAACTGATTTAAGACCCCCAAGGTGCAGTGTTTTTCGGTTTGTTGTGAAGTGTGTTTTGGTTTGTTGTGAAGGTTGAGTTTATTAATATTATTGTATCAGAGTATTCTTTTGTTTTTTGTTTTTTTTTTTTTTTTGTGCATGTGATGTATGATATTTGGAGGTTTCTAATTTTTTTTTTGTTTTAGTTTTTTTTACAATGTGCTTGTTAGATAAGCATAACTTATATGAATTATTATCTAATATAACATTTTGGGTCGACTCTTAGGAACAGTTCCAGTTTCTAGGTTCCTTGACCTACATCTGCCGGTCATATCTTTTTGGCAGTCTCACATTTTTCTGAGAGAAGTGAGATGCCATAGTACAGAAAGCCGACGGTAGAGAGAAGCGAGAGGCTAGATGGAGAGAAAGAGAGAGAGCAGACAACCGTTGTCGCCGGTGGTCTGTTGGTTTATGGCTAGAGAGCCGCCGTCACCGGCGCTGTTCGTCGGTCCGAGAGTGCCTATGGCTTTCGTCAGAACCCACGATTGTGGCATCGCATCTGGATTTTGGTGCAACGCCGTTCGTCGGAACCCTAAATAACACAAGCTTAATACTGGTCCATGTTTTTTCTTCCACTAAACCTCACTCCGCTCCTGCCGTCTAGCCCTTCACGCCGCATCAACCTCTGCTTCACCAGGGTAAGACAAGAACTTTTAAGCCTCTCTTGCCACGTTCTCTCTTCATTTACGCCAATTTTATAACTTGCAAATTTTACCTGTACTAAATTTTCCCCAATTTCATTGTTATATTCTTATTGAATGGTTAATTATCAACTTCGATTTAGGGTTTTAGAGTGAAATTGGTGACTGATTTTGATATTTTTGTTGATTTATAGGAGCATCATGCATTGATGGTGGTCTTACAATAGCAACTACCGGTTTTTTTTTATCTCAGTTACTTATTATTGTGAATGTGTCCTCTTTGAACCTCTTGAATACTTATTTGATGCCAACGAGTGGCGATTGAACATAGGCTTAATTTACATTGAAGGCGGAAAAAGTGGATAAGTCTATTGGAAAAAAAACTAAAAAAGTCAAGCAATGTTTGTAAAGGGACAAAACATTGTATTGGTAGCACGTTTAAGGGATAGGTGCATGCGTCTCTGAGGCACATGTTAGCATAGCATCAAACTGGCACATGTTACCATAACATCACCAGTGGTATCCCCTAAAGCCTAGGATGGTGGGCAAAGTGGATATAGGAATTTGCATCTTGAGTAATCCCATTTCAAATACCAATTGCTCATATTCTTAGTCACATAAGTTGTAAATTCAGCACTGTAATTAGCTATTAAGGCCAGTCTTTTGCACAGCTAATATATGTTGCTATAACCAAAAGAAGTAGCCAGGCCAAGCAGCCGCATAGTCGATATAACTAGCAATGGTAATCTTGAGTTTTTTTTATTGCTTTTGCAGCTAAAGACGGGATACTGGATGGCAACGGTGCTGCAACGGTTGCGATGGTGGATGGCAGCGGTGCTGCAAGCAGCCTCATAGTCAATAGGTAGTTTTTTTATTGCTTTTGAGACAAACTTAAAAAACCATTGCAAATCAAATGGTAAAGTTGAATTTTTTTTATAGCTTTTGTAGATTACAAGAAGATAATCAGACTTTATTTTTCTTCTATCACATCTCCTTTGTCCGATCGATGCTATCGTCTTTAACAATGCAAAATTCACATTAACCAAACTTTAAATAAACTAAAGAGGAGGTTTTAGTAGCTCTGAAATTATAAATTTTACGTTTACATACTACTCCTATGAAGCTTAACTACCATGAGCAATGTTAAAATGTATTACATGAACTCAACATTCTATGCTTTGCTCACTCTTTGGATATATTTTGTTAACTGGTATATGTAATTTGGTTGCCTTCTTGCAACGGTGGTTTTCCACCAGCATGAATTAATGGAGTGAAAAACGAAATGATCTCAGCAAGATTCTTTTCTTTTAAAAAATGTGAAGTGGGGATCCATAAGAAAATCAAGATCTCTCTCTCTCTCTCATGGTCAAAATATTATAGTAGCAGTTACACTATGAAGAACTATTTAATTCCTTTTCACATTGTCCTCAGGGTAAAGGTGAATTGTATTTTAGAATTTCTTCAATATGTTAAGTAGTATATAGTTTCCAATGTTGAACATTGAGTTACTTGCTTCATATTAGTAAACCTTATATGGATCTATTTATACCAAATATTTTGAGCTCTTGGTGTCTAAGTAATAATCTACTAGAATGCAGGAGACTAACGACATTTAATTCGAGCGACTTGACAAAGAGATCTGTGAAAGATTTGTTTGGGATGTTGAACGGATTCATTGCTAATCTGGTATGATATTCTCAAATTATAATTAATAATGCTGATACATATTTTGTATGGAAGATAAATGTTTGCATGACGGGTCAAGACTTCACATCCAGACCGTTTTCTTGCTGAACTGTCGAAACAAATATTTGCAAAATCGCAGGTCTTTTTGCAAACAAGTATCAAGTGATTTTGACATCATCTTTGCTAAAATAATAGGTTTCGAACCTTTTGAACATGTCTCCTTAGAAGGATGATTCTGTCATTATACTTTGCCTACATGTTATTTCATTCCTCTTTTATCTTATATTTGTGTTCCTCTCTAGAAGAATCCTTGCAAGGGTGCCAATGCTAACTTTATTGACAGAGGTGGCACATCTTTTTATCTTCCTTTATGTCTTGCTACAAATGTGATTTATATCTAACCTATATTCTAACCTATATTCTTTGATAGATGGCTGAATACATAATATCTATATGTGGAAGAAACCAAAGCGACTGGGAGAATTTGGCGAGTTGGATCATGAATCATAATTGGAGGTGGTGGGATTGGATTTGGTGGATGATGAAAGCAAGCCAGAACCAACAACTACCCAATGGACAAAGATAAAGTCCCGAGCCGCAACGCGGCGGGGTTCCATCTAGTATATATACAAATGATGAAGTTCTTAGGAACAATAATGCATCACAACCGTTGATTTTCTGATCTGCGGTATACATTACTCCTGGCTACAGTTTCAGTTTCTATGTTCTGCCGACCTACAACTGCCGGTCATTACCATCTTTATACATCTCTGTTCTTAAGAGCAGCACACACATGTCACCCACCAGCTTAGAACACCGATAACCACCGCCAACCATCGCCCCGCCCCAAATCTAGGTCCGGCGACATCAACATTTAGGTCATCGCTGTCCACCACTCTGCTGCGAACATGTTCAGCCGCTAAGCGGCATAGAAGGAGACGTCGAGTGTCTTCAGAAAGAGAGAGAGAGGAATGAGAGAGAATGTGACGGTGGCGATGGTGAGAAAAGACGATCCAGAGGCGTCGATGGTCTATGCTCAGATAACTGTTGGTTCAGTGACGGTTTTACCGTTACCGCTGGGTACAAAGGCAGATCGATAGAAAATTAGCAGATTTGATGGAGCGCAGGTGGCTTGGGTCCGGTCATCGGATCTGGTTCAGACGATTATGGTTGGTTCAAAAAAGTAAAGTGAAAGCAGGTTTGTGTTTTAAGGACGGAGATGGTGTAGGTTGTGAAATAAAAAAGACGATGCATCGGGAAAGAAAAATAACAGAAGTTAAATTCAATTTGGTTTAATTGAATCTTTGACGTCCACACTATGATGCTTCAAAATTGGTGAAAATATATACATTTAAATAAAAGTTCAATTGCCGTTCAAAAAAAAAAATAAAAATAAAAAAAAAATAAATAAATAAAAAAATAAAAGTTCAATTTGATTAGATTTTTTTTTTTTTTTTTTTTTTTGAACGGCCAATTTGATTAGATTCAATTTTTGGTTTTAACTAAATCTTTCACGATCTATTATTGGTGGAGTGAAGAGCATCGCTAGACATTGGCAATCTGTGAGTGTGATGTAGATTTTAACACCCATTGTTTCTAGACTTTAATAAGCTTACTCTACGGTTCTTTACTTTGAATATTTTGTTTTCTTTGAAGAGCAAATTTTTATTTTTGTGTGAGCTTCAGTTTTGCATTCTTTTGATACAAAGGTAACATCAATTTGGGCTTTGATCATACATTAAAAATCAATAAAATACAAGGAAATTCCAGTGAAAAGGTTTTAATAAGTGATGCATAAAAGGGAGGTCATTTGTTAGCTGGTCCTGTTTGTCATTTAGGGTGAATTTGATGAACAAGCATTAGGAAACCATGTAGTACTAGCAATAAATAACTGTTCATTAAATATTTAGTTGCTTTGCCCTTGATTCATTAAGTTGCTGAAACTTTTGATGAGTGGTTTGAGATTTCTGGTGAAAAGGATCAAGAGGAGGGTCTAACAACTTAACAAGGTATGTTGAGTGCTTGATTTTTTGTGAACTGTTTCATGCTTTGATGGTATTTGTATCATCTTTTTTCTTATTTGCTTCTTTTTATAATGTTAACCAATCCGAAATAAACTTTTATTTCGACAGTTATGTGTTTATGTTGAAAATGTTACACATTATCAAAAAAATTTGTGCCATCTTGCTCGTGTATTGTTTGTTTGTTGTTATGTGTAGTGTCTCTTCCATATTAATCTTTGAGATTGTTACATTTTATGCGGACAACCAAGTGAAGAACGCAAAAACGGAAGACAGTGATTAGTAAAATGAACGTGGATAGGAATGGAAGTTTCAACATATTTTGACGCCCATAATTATAAACATTAGTTAGAAGGTTAATATTTGTAGTAATGGTATTTGTGTATATACTATGTGCATGATGTAACCAGAGAACACCCGTACGGCTCAAGCTTACAGGGAATCTCCACCAGATTACGTTGATCATTATTTCTTTGCATAACAGGTCAGTTCCCCGCCGCAACGCGCGGGTGGGAACAACCTAGTTGAGAACATTCCTTTTTCTGTCAAAAATCAAATCATCACCTTTTTATTTTGAAAGATATTCGAATTTAGTCTATGCAAGTTATAGCCTTTACTATTTTCATGAGATGACAAAAAACTGAATTGTCATATCAAAGTTATCATATACTCTGATAATTGTAAAGTAATTTTCACTTATATATTGTGTGCATTCCACCACATAGCATAATCTATCGTGCATATTGTGTGCAATCCAAATCACTAGCATTTTCAACCAACTATTTATTTTCAAATTCAGCAAAAAGACAAGAAAAATTCATTCGTGAACCTGGCAAATCACTACTTCTCGGGGTAAAACCAATCAATTGTTGGCACCTTTTAAGATTTTGGTTTGTGTTATAAGAATGGTCGGTGCTGGTTATTGGTTCACCCTCAGTCGGCAAACCCCATATAACGTTGACGTCCTGTAGTGTTATCGTTGCTCACCAACCGGTTAGATGAAAAGTATGGTTTCCGGACGCCATCTTTCAACCAACGCATGCATTAACGCATGATCAATTGTCGATACCCATAGTCTACAATGGGGGTTCATCGACCAATCCGTATTTGAAAACATTAAAGGCCCGATGTTCGTTGCTAAGAAATAATACATCTTGGTTAAGTGGACCAGGATTTAGATGTAGACTCATTTAAAAAAAATGGAATAACAAATTTTTAGAATGGAAATTTGGTGAGGTAAAAAAAGTGATCAACTCACCTGAAAATATGAAACACTTTAACAAACGAATTTTGCAATGACGTGGTCCTTGAACAAACAAGAATTGAAAATGTGGTAGTCCTTTAACAAACAAGAATTGAAAATTTTCTTTGATTGGGGTAGTGTGAATGCTAGTAAGGGGATACGTAGTGGGGCGCTTTGCCCTAAGATAGCGCCGTCAAAACGCCCAAACTCCAAAACTAGGGGCGGTATAAATGAAAAATTGGGGTGTGGCGCGAGTATTATAGTGGCGCGATTTTGATTATTTTTGAAAATCTGACCAATCACAATAAAGAAATGTTTTTTATAATTAATTAATAAAATTGAAAATTATTAAATAGGTAATGATGAGTAGGGGCTTTATGACTACGGACTCTAGTGATATAACGCCCCATAAAGCCCCAGTGTGACGTGGCACGACACGTGTCGCATAACGCCCCACAAGGGGCTTTATGACTACGGATGGCGTAAGGAGGCACCTCATATATATAAGTGTTAGAGTCTGATAACTTTGATATGACAATTCAATATTTTGTCATATCATGAAAATATTAAAGACTTTAACTTGCAGAAACCAAATTCAAATATCTTTCAAAATAAACAGGCGATGATTTAATTTTTGACAAAAAAAGGAATGGTTATCAATTCATATAAGTTATGCTTGTCTAACAAGCACATTGTAAAAAAAAAAAAACTAAAACAAAAAAAAGAGTTAAATGCCATTTTAGTCCCTGTGGTTTGGGTCATTTTACGAGTTTAGTCCAAAGGTTTCATTTTTAACCTGTGGGTCCAAAAAGGTTTCACTGTTGCCATTTTAGTCCACTGGGTTAATTTCATCAATTATTTCTGTTAACGAGAAGGGCGATTCGGTCATTTTGTATGGCCGAATTGCCTTTCTAGTTAACAAAATTACATATAAAATGACCGAATTGCCCTTCTGGTTAACAGAAAAAATGGATGAAGTTAACCCAGTGGACTAAAATGGCAACGGTGAAACCTTTTTGGACCCATAGGTTAAAAATGAAACCTTTGGACTAAACTGGCAAAATGACTAAAACCATAGGGACTAAAATGGCATTTAACTCCAAAAAAAAATTAGAAACCTCCAAATATCATACATCATATGCGCGCACGCACACACAAAAAAAAAAAAAAAAAAAAAAAAAAAAAACACACACACACTCTGATACAATGATATTAATAAACTGTGCTTCACAACAAACCAAAAAACACTACACCTTGGGGGCCTACATGTGCAGTGCAAGCTGTTGTAGGAAAAAAATATATCTATATTTAAAAGGCAAATTGGAAAATAATAATCTCATCTTTTTTAAATTGGTCGATAATAATCCCAAGTCAGTTATTAGCCAATAATAATCCGACCTCGTCCAATTTTTTTGTAAAATAGTCCGACGTTAAAATAGCTTAACGGAGTTAAGTGTTTTTCCGAATTACAAACCGATGTTTTAGGGCTTTTGATCAGAACGGGGATACGAGTCGATTGATGTAAAACTTACCTCGAAATACTGCCCACAACCCACGAAAACGGTGCTTCAATTCGGGTGTTTAACTTCCAATTAACAAAATTCAAGCCATTTCGAACACAATTTCGAGGTAAGTTTTACATCAATCGACTCGTATCCTCGTTCTGATAAAAAGCCCTAAAACATCGGTTTGTAATTCGGAAAAACACTTCACTCCGTTAAGCTTATTTTAACGGCAGACTATTTTACAAAAAAAATTGGACGAGGTCGGATTATTATTGGCTGATAACTGACTTGGGATTAAGGGAGACGGGGTGGTACGTTATACTCGACCCATCACGCGTGAAAACATCACGCTACATCGCCGCCGGTACAAGTTCCACGCGTGGAATGTTTAACGCGTTGAACTTTTGAAAATTATGACCGTTTGATTTTTTTGACCGTTTTAAAACGGTTACATTCTTTAAAAAAAAAAAAAAAAAAAAAAACCTTTAAACCATTTATATATTTATATCTCCATTTTTAACAATTTTACACACACCAATCTACATCTTTTAAACCCATTTCACACAATTTTTATATCTTTCTCAAATGGAATTCCCTACGGATTCGACATTTCCGATGTCTAGCGATAGCGATACCGAGTCGTCTTCCGACAACGAGACGCTAAAATATTTTGTGTCGGTATATAACGAGCTTGATGCCGAGTCGTCCCGCCCAAAGAAGAAGATGGTCGACCGTGATCGTATACGTGCCAACGAAGTTTTGATGAACGATTATTTTGTGGAAAATCCGCTCTACAATGCCGAAACGTTTAGAGATCGGTTTCGTTTACCCAAGGAATTATTTTTAAAGATTGTTGGAGACATCGAAGCAAGCGAGGAATGGTTTCAAGAAGGTTACGATGCGAGGGGCAAAGCAAGTTTCACGCCGATACAAAAATGCACGTCCGCCATTCGCCGACTAGCGATAGGTAACCCTCCCGATCAATATGATGAATACATAGCTATGTCGGAAAGAACTTCACGTGAATGTTTGCAATTTTTTTGCAACGCGGTCATTAAGTTGTATGCTAACGAGTTTTTACGTAAACCGACGAGCCACGACATCTCACGTATTTACGCCGCACACGAGGCTAGATGGCATTTTCCCGGGATGCTCGGTAGCATCGATTGTACACATATCGAGTGGAAAAATTGTCCAAGAGAGTTGCGAGGGGCGTATGTTAGGGGAGACATCAAAAGACCAACCATCATACTAGAAGCGGTGGCGTCGAATGATTTATGGATTTGGCATTCGTATTTCGGTGTTCCAGGTTCAAACAACGACATCAATGTGTTGCACACGTCGCCGTTGTTCTAAAGCGTAACGGATGGTACCGCACCTTCCGCTCCTTTCTATGTTAACGGTCGACATTACAGACGAGACTTTTATCTTGTGGATGGTATCTACCCGTCTTGGTCTGTTTTTGTGAAAGCTCCCTCATTTCCTGTCGAGGCTAAAGAAAAGGCGTTCAAAAAATTGCAAGAATCGGCAAGAAAAGATGTTGAGAGGGCATTTGGTGTTTTAAAGGGTAGATGGGGTATACTACACCGACCGGTTCCTGCGACGAGCAAGAAATCAATACATAGCATAGTGTATGCATGTATCATATTGCACAATATGCTGATCAAAGAAGACGGACGTGCAATATCCCCGGATTGAGTGCCGGATCCTCCTACACAAGTTCAAGTTCCACAAGATATCCATCTACAATTGCGTAACGAAGAAACTCACTTTCGGTTAAGATTCGATTTAATCGAACTAGTAGGTTCTCTAGGTTTGGTGTTTGATGATTCGGACGAGGAGTAGGTTTTTTTTTTTTTTTTAAATTGTATGTTTCTAGTATGTTAAATTGAAGTAGTATGTTTTAAATTTAATGAAATTTTTAATTTTAGTGTTTTATTGTTAATTTATAATTTTGTTTTAAAATAAAATTTAAAATTTCTAATTTTAAAATGAAAATTAAAAAAATTTGGGAGTGATAGAATTTCATCACTAGTGATACCACCCCGCCTACATTTCTATCACTAGTGATAGAAATTTTGGTTGATGACATGGCATGATTTGATTGGACAATGGGAGTGATAGAAACTATCACTAGTGAACCACCCCTCTTCCCCTTATTATCGGCCAAATTCATAAAGATGGGATTATTATTTTCCAATTTGCCTATTTAAAACACAATCAATATTTATATTTAAAAGGAAAAACAATAATAATACACATTTTGCATCCTCCACCCGGTTATGTTCTTCCAACAATTCAACTTTGGAATTTTGTGAATGCGCTTTCTGAACAAGCGACTTGTCATAATCACATTCAACTCGCATTTCTTACAAGCGTATCCGACAAAGAGAGCTCCGACCATCTGCTTAGTTCATGTCCGGCAAAACCTTCCAGCCGGCGATAAAGAGGGGGGTGCGCTTGTAGTACAAGAGCATTGTAAACAGATTCTGACAATACGCTGCGAGTACAAGCGTATTACCTATATATTACAAAAAAATTTCAATACTACACCATTGGTCAAATCTAGCTTGAAATTTACACCTTTCTCCCAAAAAAACTCAACTCCACCCTAATTTTATGCTCTTGATCCTAGTAAGTATCGATGTATGCATTTTAAGGAATCGTGATACATGATTTTCTTATGTCGTTAGGCTAACCAAATTTTAGATTCAAATCCAAGAATCATTCACGAATTCTCGGCCAACGAATATTTAATGGTTCACATTTGTCATAAATTTTGGTTTTTTTATTGAAAATATTATTTTCTTTTTTAATAGAAAAGTAAGGAGAGGCACGAATGTGGTAAACACGGTGAAGGTTGTCAAGTTTGTATACACCACATGTTTGTATAGTGATATCAGAGGGTGATACGAAGCTTTTTTTTAAAAAAAGAGTTCAGTTTGGAAAGCATTTTAAAACAGGTTAAAAGAACAAGCGTTTAGTCTTAACAAAGAAAAACTTAAACGTTCTCAATTGGTGAATGAAACACATAAACACTGGCGGAATCATAACTTTTTAGTCGAAGATCACACTATAAACTTCTCTTCTCTACTAGTTGCAGCTAAAGGGGTCTGATGCATGTTTTTATCACATTAAATTTCAGATTTTATGTTGAGGAAAATAGGTTTGCAACGGATGATTTGAGAGTCATGTACTCACTTTCATATCGAATTATTTAGGTAGTTCTCCCAAAAATTCGATCGGATGCAACTCAAACTAAGAACAAGAACTAGTATCTGATTTATGACAGATTTGATCCTCTTCAAAACCTAAATTTAACCATTCACTCCTCCCATTCCATCTTCTCCAAAATTAAACCCTAACCGCTAGTAAGGGGGGGGGGGGGGGGTGTGACTAATTCGTATTGCAATTTCAGTCCCTAAAGGGCATTATGGTCTTTTAACCAAAATCCTAACGTTCATCTAACGGGCGTTTGATAGAGGGAGTTTGATTTATTCCAATTGAGGACTTGATTGACCGTGTTTTTCATATGAGCATTGTATATGCGATTGAGTGCAAACCCCAGAGGCTAAAATTGTACTTTGCTCTTTTATATATAAAAATCCAACAAACACTACCGACTGGTGGTCAACACTCTTTTGACCACTTCTTTGGTTCCGCTCTTGCACACACGCATACTAAATAAGCTAAACGAACTGTGTAGACTTTGAAATCACAAGTAAAGCTATATACGATGACTTTGAAACCATATTAAACAATCAGATTATTAATATTAACGATAATTATAACTTATTTATGTTATAATTAACGTTGTTTTTTTTTTTTTTTTTTTTTTGAAAAGCTAACTTCATTAAACAACCAAGCGTCCTATCTCCAAGACGGAAATAGGGGACGCTAAAACATACAAACAACTAAATTACATGAAACTTACACCACCCTTTCCAGTCTACCGAATTCATTTTAACTCTATTCTTATACCAAAGATACCCCAACGCTTTAACATTCGACACTATCTCAACAACTCCTCTTCTTTTGCCTACAAATATCAACTCATTCCTAGCTTTCCATAACCACCGACACGTCAATATCACAATGCCGTATATAATCTTTCTTTTCTCCTTCGGGACCGACAATTGGCTATGAATCTGTAACACATCTTTTACCGAGAAAAGAAAAGGAAGTGGAATACCACACCAACTCGCTATACCTTGCCAAACTCCAATAGCGATCGCACAAGCCGAGAACAAGTGATCCGAAGACTCTTCATAATCACCACAGAAAACACACGAATTATCACCTACGTTAATGTTCCTCCTTCGAAGAGCCATCCTTGTAGGAATTCTATTTATAACGGCTGTCAACATAAATATATTACATTTAATCGGGAGCGACTTGCACCATATAAACGTCTCACTATTACTAACCACTTTATCACCCTTCATCATCTGTAATAACCGCTCTGTTCCAAGACCAAGACACAACATTATCTTCATTTTAACCCCAATACTATCAGCAACAAGACTCCATTTATCTTTTTCAATACGAAATAAGTCGCGGAAGACACTCCTAAACGGCACTTGAGTAACCCAAGAGTCAATCCAAAAACCAATTTTTCTACCATTCCCCACTATTCCCCGGAGCATACTATTAACGATAGTCGTGGAGAAACATGCAATAAAGAAAAGTCGCTTTAACGTCTTGTATTCTTAAAGTCAGTGGGCCAGACCAAAGTCATGGGGAAACGTGCAAGAAAGAAAAGTACAGGGGGGCATTTGGAGAATAAACAAAAGTAAAAGGGGTCATATAGATAAATTGTTGAACACTCTTCAGGGTTTTAGCCGTTACAATATGCGTCTTCATCGTCTTCTTCAGTTGCACTGATGACATCACCATGACAATGGACTCCAACGCTACTTCTTCGATTGTTCGTCTCAATATAGGTCATAGTATCACACTTCTTGCTTTTCGGTTTCTTATTTTACTTGTAATTTTGCTCTGCATTGTTCCATTGATTAGGTTTTCAGTTTAATTTCATAATTTCACCGATTTTGGCATCTGATCGTCAATTACGCTTGTTTAAACGATCGATTGTTTAAGTTATCAATTGTTTAGTTTAATATTGCTGCCGAAACAAGTGGAATTGATCGATTAAAAGTTGAACAGTGATTAGGTTATCAGTTGTGTAACTTAATATTACTGCTGAAACAAGTATAAATGATCAATTGATTAGGTTATGAGTTTTTCTAAGTTAATATTGCTGCAGAAACACGAGAATATGATCGATTGATTAGGTTATCATTTTTTTAATTTAATATTGCTGCCTAAACATGTAGAAATGATCGATTTATTAGGTTAATAATTTTTTTTGTTTGATATTACTGCCGAATTATGTGTATATGATCGATTTTGATAGGTTATCAATTTTTTAGTTTGATATTATTATTGCTGCCGAAAACATGTGTATATGATCGATTTATTAGGTTAATAAATTTTTTTTTGTTTGATATTAGTCATATTACTGCCGAAATATGTGTATATGATCGATTTTAATAGGTTATTAATTTTTTAGTTTGATATGGCTGCCAAAAATGAGTATATGATCAGTTGATTGGCTTATCATTTGTTTATTATAATATTGCTGCTGAAACTGTCGGAAATGATCGGTTGATTAGATTATAAGTTGTTTAATATAATGTTGCTACCGAAACTGTTGGAAATAATCGATTGATTAGAGTATCTGTGTTTTGATATAATATTGCTGCCGAAAGTGTTGGAAATAATCGATTGATTATGTTATCAGTTGTTTAATATAATGTTGCTATTGAAACAGTTATAAATGATCGATCGATTAGGTTATCAGTTGCATAAGTTAATATTTCTGCCAAAACTGCTGGAAATGATTGGTTGATTAGGTTATCTATTGTTTAGTTTAATATTGCTGCTGAAACATGTGGAAATGATTAGGTGATTAGGTTAGAGTATTCACATCACAATCTCTATTTGTATTTATGTAATTCAACTAAAATACACATTTTTCTGCAAACTTTGTTTATGTCTTAAAAACCTCTCACATCCGATTCTCTGTCTCTATCTTACTCACAAACATTTGTTTTATTGTCTTTTCCCAGTTTAATACACTCACAAAATTATATTTAGAGATGAATAGTAATCTCTATATTTAGAGATGTACTATCAACTCTCTAAATGTTTTCTTCATTTTGAGACTCCAATGTAGAACATAAAATACACAAAACAATATAGTTTTCTCTAGGAAAAATTACAAGTTTTGTCCTTTATCTTTATACCACTTTTCAGGCGGTGTCCTTTTTAACGAATGTTGACAGGCGGTGTCCTTTACTAGGTATTTTGTTGCAAGTTTAGTCCTTTACACCCAACCCAGTTAAAAAACCTGTTAATTGTTGACAGGCGGTGTCCTTTACTAGGTATTTTGTTGCAAGTTTAGTCCTTTACCTAGGTATTTTGTTGCAAGTTTAGTCCTTTACACCCAACAATTAACAGGGTTTTTTAACCGGGTTGGGTGTAAAGGACTAAACTTGCAACAAAATACCTAGTAAAGGACACCGCCTGTCAACATTCGTTAAAAAGGATATCTCCTGAAAAGTGGTATAAAGATAAAGGACAAAACTTGTAATTTTTCCTTTTCTCTATAATTTATAGAAAATAGAAAATGTGGTTTTAGAGATTCCAATGTGAATGCTCTAATTTTTGTAATTTAATATTGCTGCCGAAACAGGTGGATATGAGTATCTCACTACTGTTGGTACGCTAACTCATAGGGAGCCTCATTCGATGCTTGCTGCCATGTTCAGTGGTCGCCACACTGTTTACAAGGACCCTGAGAAGGTGAGTATGTAATGTAGACACAACATATATGGTTGCAAGATTCATATGTCTATTCTTGATAGTTGACAAGCATATTGACCTTTTTTTATTAATTCTTGGGTTTCTTTGATGGGCAATGCTCGGATCATATTGAATTTCCTCAGGCATCAAACTTTATTAACAGTGCACATTTTGTGCTATTGCAGGGATATGTGTTTATTGACAGGGATGGGAAGCACTTCGGGCATATTTTGAATTGGTTGAGAGATGGTGTAGCTCCCATTCTTAATCTGTCTGATTTAGAGGGTATACAGCTGTTGCGAGAAGCAGAATACTATCAGCTTCTTGTAAGTCCTTTTTGTTGTTGCGTTCAGCTGTACGTTAATTGATTGAACCGTTTCTCCTAGAATTCTCAAAAGATAGCACCACCTCAAGAAAATTACAAATTTTATCGCAAAATAACCAACCCCGATCTTAGGACTGGTCGTAACAAAATGTAATTTCTATGGGTTGTCAATTGTGTCAAGATTTTCAACCTGAACCCACCCTTATATTTATTTGTCATATTGGACCCACTTAAAATCGTGTCGAGTTTGGGTCAACTCACTGATGTTCATATGTGAATATTAGTAACAATAAAAACAATCAATTACTCCCGTTCAAATGAAACATCATCTGTAATTGGTGTCCTAATTGTTTTTGTTTCTTTATATGTCATTCCTAATTAACAAACTAGGTTTTATATATTTAGCTCGAGATTAGAAGAAGCAAATAGAAAAGTTAAAAGGTTAACCCATTTATTAACGCTTCGTGTTGGGTTGACATGTTTATTAAAAGCGTCGTGTTCGGTTGACCTGTTTAATAAAACGGGATGTATTAAACAACCAAAACCTGCCTATTTTCGTGTTGGGTACGGGTCATGTCTCGGGTCGTGCCAAAATTGCCGCCCTTAAAGTAATGATTACACTTTAAGAATATTCCAGGGAGTGTTATTACCATGGTTACATTATTTTCTGCTCTTCATTTCACTCACTTAAGGTGATATTATTTTGATTAAAGAACCTATTCTACTTAAAATTAAGTACTTCATAAAATAGTTCTTTTGCGTATTTCAGGGACTGGTGGAGAGGATAAATGAGGTCTTGAATAAGAAAAAGGATGAACGAATGGACACGACTTAACACGCACTGATATTATCAAATCTATACAATCTACATCTACATTTGTCAAATTAAGAGGAGTGAATCTCTCTGGGCTTGATCTTTCCAGACTGGTATGTTCAAATACATTTTGTTATGTGACTCAAGATTAATCGTCAACTTATGTATCTTATTAAATTGGAAAATGGTTGATGTATGTCATATCATGAGTACAATTGCATATGACATATTGACATGAAGTTATAAAAATATAGTCTAAAAGCACATAATTTGTTCTGCTGTAAAGGTACAAATTGATAAAGAAAATATTTGGCTATCATGAACTAGACAAATAGATAGTATAGTCAAAATATGCCAATAATAGTGAATGTTAGGCCTGTAAATGAACCGAACGAATACAAACAGAGGCATGTTTGTGTTCGTTCATTTAACTTTAACCTAAAGAACATATAATCGGACACATTTTTGTTCGTGTTCGTTTATCAAGAAAATGGGCATGTTTGTGTTCGTTTATGTTCTTTCGTTTAGAACCTAAACGAACAGTTCACGAACCTAGACGAACATAAAAAACAAATTTAAACGAACATAATTTAACAAACAATAAACCACACAATCGAACGTAATTGAACAAACATAAATGAATACAAATGAACATAATTAACTAAACATAAACGAACATAAAGTAATTTCTATATAAATGAACATAATTAACTAATCATAAATGATCACAAATGAACATAATTAACTAAACATAAACGAACATAAAGTAATTTCTATGTAAATGAACAGAATGAACATAATGAACATAATTAACTAATCAATTAGTTGTATTTATATAAATAGTTAGAAAGTTCCTTTTATGTTTAATATATATAAATATAATTACTTGTGTATTTAAAGTGAAACGAACAAACATAAACAAATGTGAATAAACGAACATAAACAGAACGTGTGTTCATGTTAGTTCGTTTAATTAAATTAACAAAAAAATGTGTTCATGTTCGTTCATTTATTAAATAAATGAACTTCCCGCCGAACAAGTTTACGAATAGTTCATGAATGTTTGGTTCGTTTACAGGCCTAGTGAATGTTTTGCTAAACTTGTTTTTTTTTTTTCGTTATAACTTATGCAGGACTTGTCGGGTGCAGAATTGAGCTATGCATGCCTCAAAAACGTTTTATTTTCCGATGCTGATCTTAGTGAAGCCCTTTTTGTGAGGGCCAATCTTCAGAGTGCAAACTTACAAGGCAAAAATCTCTTCTTTTCAGTTTATTAAATTCATTTAGGTATAATTTTGTCCACCCCCTCAAAATTTGGTAAAATATCATTTTTACTTAACAAAACATCAATTATAGACTTTTCGTATATATGACATCTATGGCTTTCCGTTAAAACTTCCATTACGAGAGTTTAGATTGTAAGAGAAAGGGAAGGGTATTATGGTCATATTATTATATGTATTTAATGAAATGGGTAAATATAAAAGTTACTTATTTTGAATGGGTGTCAATCGTGTCGGGTTGATGGGTTGAGGTTGCAGGTTGGTGAGTTGAAATGTTCAACCCGAACCTGACCCATATTATTATTCGGGTAAAAAATTTCAACCCTAACCCGCACACATATCAATGCTGGTCAACCCAACCCCGACCCGTTTAACCCGAGTTGTTGGTTTTTAACCGGGTAATCGATAACATGTTTAATGATGAGTATGAGTGTGACAAATAAATAATATAATGTGTCAAAACTAACATTATTATGACTAAGCATGTAAAATAGAAACGAAAAGTCAAAACTAACATTATTATGACTAAGCATGTAAAATAGAAACAAAAACAAAAATATAAAAGTTTTTTTTCTAAATAGTTAAACGGGTTAACGGGTCAACCTGTTTTTATACGGGTCAGCCCGAACCCGACCTATTTTTGATACATGTCAACCTGAACCCGACCCGTTTTTTATACGGGTCGTGTTAGTTGACCCAAACCTGTTTTTTTCATGTCGGGTTCAGGTCGGTTGACCGGTCGTGTCAAGAATTGCCGCCCCTATGGACTATAGTTGATATAATTTATTTTTTGTTGAGTAATTATGAGATTATGCATGTTGGAAATTACCTCTTTATTAAACGTCTGGTTTGTATACTAATAACTAATAAGCTATAAACATGCAGTGCTAAGTTGTATTTATTAAGAAGCTAAACCATGTGATCTTTAAAATAATTCTTTTTAAAAATATGTGTAGACTGTAGATATGTGATGGGGATGTAGTTCATTATTAGTTTTTAAAATAATACCTTTTTAGAATATTTGTAGATGCTTGGTTGACAAAGTGTAAATTCTACGGTGCAGACCTGCGATATGCACATCTCCAGGTAAGTCTGACCCCGAATTATATCATTTAAATGCACAATTTGTTACTCAGTCAGTTCTAAATCCTTTGAGCATTCTTATAAATATAGACCGCTGATCTCACACATGCGAATTTGGTGAACGCCAATCTGGAAGGAGCCAATTTAAAGGTTTGTTAAATATTCAGAGTTTATTTTGGATTATTCTTGTTTGCTTATATTTGGTCTACGTTTGTAGGGTGCCAAATTGAATAATGCCAATTTGAGTTATGCAAATCTTCATAATGCAGTGAGTACCACTGATAGCTTGTACTTCATTACATGAGACCACTGGTTTAATGTCTAAAATGCCCTTCAATAGTGACAAAGTCGGGTGTCAAAACCTCCTAGAGATTTGATTATTATTGAGTTATTGACAAACGTTTATAATACCTTTTTGTAGGATTTGGAAGGCGCGAACCTAGACGGGGCGAGTTTATTTGAGGCGATTAGGTGACTATAAACTAACACTAGACAAGAAGGTCGTTGCATTCTCGCCTATTATTTTTCATTAATTTTTCTCTACCTAATCTTAGTCTCTTTGTTACCGCGTGGTTTTGTTACTCTATGGTTTTGTGCATATCTTGACTCGGGTGATTTATGGTTTAAAACTAGCTTGCTGAACTTTTTGTTACCGATGAGATATTCAATGCATCTTAAAAGACAAAGTCGGTGGGGTTTCCCACCGACTTTGTCTCCCCTAAACTTTTACAATATTGCATTTCAAGCCCCTCAGTTTTGCTACGGCCCCTCCACTATTGGAGTAATCAATTTTAGTTTCTTATCTAACTTTACTATTCTTCTACTTTAACAATTGACATTTTTAGCCCCTAGCTTTTTTCTAATTTAAATTTCATTCTAAACCCCCAAAAAACCTAAAAAAATCAAAAACAAATATAAATTTTTTTTTTTTTTTACTATTTTTTAAGTTAAAATCGCTACTTAAAAATTTTTTTTTTTTAAATTTAAAAAAAAAAATTTTTTTTTTTTTGCTACTAAAAGTAGCGATTTTTTTATAAAAAAAAAAAAAAAAAAATTGTGTGTTTTTTAGCTATTTTTGGTTGTGTTCACATTGGTTCTTGCGGTTCTCGCAATAAGGGGTGGTTCCTAACGGATCTTTGTCCTATATATATATATATATATAGGATTAGGATCAAATACAAAGGATCCTAATTGTAAGAAGTGTAAGAAGGATTTATAGAGTGACAAGTGTCCAATAACCTAAAAAAACCCACTACACAAAAAAACCCACTAAAAAAAAAAAAAAAAAAAACCTTAAACATCCACCACCACCAAACCCCCCCACCCCCCCCCCCCCTCCCCCCACCATCACCCACCCCCAAAAAAAAAAAAAAAATTTTTTTTTTTTTTTTGCCGAGGGGGTGGGGGTTTAGGTTTTTGGGTGGGGGTGGGGGTGGGTGTTTAGTTTTTTTTTTTATTTTTTTTTTTTAGGTTTTTTTTTTTTTTTTGGGGGGGAGGGGGGGGTTAGGTTTTTGGGGGGTGGGGGGGGGGGGTGGGTGTTTAGGTTTTTGGTGGTGATGTAGTGGGTTTAGTTTTAGGTTATTGGACACTTGTCACTCTATAAATCCTTCTTACACTTCTTACAATTAGAAGCCTTTGTAGAATAACTTGACCCTATATATATATATATATATATATAAGTATCCGCTAAAATGAGAACCACCTCAAGTTGTAAAAACCGCGAGAACTTTTTGATCCGGGGCGAGGTGGACCAAAAATTTTTTTCAGAAACGTAGATGCATGTATAAAAACAACATTTGTAAAAAAAAATTCAAAAAAAAAATGTCGTGGGTGTAATTTTGAGCACCACAAGTTTGTGTTTACGGGACCCGTACACAAACTTGTGGCGCTCAAAACTACACACACGACATTTTTTTTTTTAATTTTTTTTTTTACAAATGTTTTTATACATGCATCTACGTTTATGAAAAAAAATTTGGTCCACCGCGCCCCCTACGGTGTAGTTCTCACGGTTCTTACAACTCGAGGTGGTTCTCATTTTAGCATTCCCCTATATATATATATATATATATATATATATATATATATATATCTCAAATATCTGGAGTTTGTCTTTGTATATTATAGGGATGATCCGATCCGCAAGGACCATGGTTGGGAATTTTTTGATCGTCTTTCTCTGAGGAAGAGGCAAAATAGAATATATATATATATATATAGATAAAGTATAATGTACTTCAGGGCTTAACCTACATTAACATACATGACAAAATATATAACGTGCGTTATTATCATAGAACGTGCGTGATTATAGTCCCATGCGTGATTATGTGGTCCCATGTGGTCCCATGCGTGATTATGTGGTCCCATGCGTGATTATACCCCTGATCCAACGGTTACCATTGTCTCCTACGTGATGTATGATAAGGCTTTTTGTATGTTAACCTTTCTATATATATATATATATGTGTGTGTGTGTGTGTGTGTGTGTGTGTGTGTGTGTGTGTGTGTGTGTGTGGGCGCTCGGGGGCCAAAAGTGAAATGGTACTAACTTTAACGTTATTTTACTAATTTCGTGAAAATAACGTTAAAAACGACGGATGGTTAATCATGCATCATGTAGTGACGTTGATAGCTGAAAGACACGGGGGTACATGCACCAATTAGTCTCTGTCCCGATTGTTTGAGTGTCATGTGTCTTAGTTCCAAGGCTTGATACAAAACTACAATCGAGCCGGGGGTCTCACTGGAAGCAGCCTCTCTATTCCTACGGGGTAGAGGTAAGGCTGTCTACATCTACCCTCCTCAGACCCTACCTTAGCTATGATATTGGTGGGATTTACTGAGTATGATGATGATGATGATGATGAACATTCGTTCGTTACTTTCTTTTGTTTACCCATATCATTTTTTACTTAAAAATCTATTTTTCCGTGCATATTTTTATGTACGTGTCCGTATAAATTTAAGGGTGTCTACGTTTCGACATAAACTTTTTCTGGAAACGAGTTAGGTCAAATATAACACGTTTTCGTTTAAAAAACCATTTTTATATGCATATTTTTATGTATGCGTCTGTATCAATTCGAGTTGGTCTACATTTGTATATACTTTTTTTTAATATAATACGTTTTCTTACTTATTTTTTGTACGCTTTCATAAATTTTGTTCCGAACAAAGTGGAGTCAAATTGTGGTTTTTTTTTCTTCAAAGCTTTAATTAATTCTATAGAATAAGTTATGATTGTACGAGATAGATTCAATTTATTATGCGTTATGATCCAATCGCAATACTTATATGAGTTACATTGAGTTCAATCAGATATGTCGAAACACGCGTTTTCGTATGGTTAACGCATCACCTAACACTTGAACAAATCCATTCGATTTTTGCGATGCACTTGCGCCGCAACACACGCGGGACTTATTACTAGTTAAGTAGAAAAAGAATCATATAAGACAGAACAATCCAAGAGTTGGATTCGGCACTCAAGTTATGGTGGCGGATGCGCACTAGGTGCTCGTGTGATTGATACCTGCACGATGTACGAGATTATATGTGTTGGTTTAATCAAATTGTATACTTAAGTACTCTTCACATGCATACTCAATCCGTAGATCGATACATTTAAGTATAGATACATGCATTTGTTTAGATTCTCCATTGTAAAGTGTGTGGACGGTGCGTTTGGAGGAGAATCACGGGTTTTGTGAAGGAACCCTCCAAAAGCACATGACTCATTTGATAACTTTTATATACAAAGTTGTATTTCAAGTGATTATTATGGGTTTTTTTTATTGTTTTTTTTATCTCGATCATTTGAATAATTTTTATTGCAGTATTTGATGATAACTCTAACTTCAGGTTGTAATATTGGGTGGACAAATTTAATTTCATCATCATATTTAGTAAATCCCAACAATAGCAAAAAAGCTAAGGTAGGGTCTCAGAAGTGTAAGATGTAGGCAGCCTTACCTCTACCCCTTAGGAATAGAGAGGCTGCTTCCACTGAGACTCTCGACTCGATAGTAGTTTTGCATCAAGCCTTGGACATAAGACACATAACACTCAGCAATTGAGACAACTGCCGATTAGTGCATGTACCCCCTTGTCTTTCGGCTATCAACGCCACCACATGATGCATAATTAACCATCCCCCTCTTTTAACGCTATTTTCAGGAAATTAGTAAAATAACGTTAAAATTTGTGCACTTTCACTTTTGCCCCCTGAGCGCTCACACATAGATACATTATATGTGCATGCCGCAAGTGAGGCATTAAATTTAATTTAAATTATTTAATATACAAAATTATATCTTGCGTCTTTTATTTAGTTATACAGAAAATTGCATGTTCAGTCATCAATATACGAATTGTCCTTTATTTTGATGATTCGTTCTTTCCACCAACATATTTAAACTTCAGTTAAATTTTATGAAGAAAAAAAACGGATTACTATTAATATCAACGGTCAAAATATGTCATTTTTATCAAAATATTTTATTATCTTTGTATTATATAAACTGATTTTACAATTTGTTAGTTAGCGGATGTATTTACTTATATAAGTATAATTTAATTGCTATATATTTTAATTTTATTATATATTTTTTCATCCGCCCAACTGGGGCGGAGGTTAATGGTGGCTTGGAGATGCCCCAGTCTCCACCAATCTTTTTGCTTGTAACGTTAATTTTACCAAAAAATTCTGAATTTTTTTTAGTGTAAAATATTGGATTTTTAAGAGTCCGTCCCACACCGATTTGGATTTTGAGGGTTCAACCTACCAAGATTTTGTTCAAGCTCCGTCACTACTGACTAATTAGTTTTACTTTTCTTATTTGTTATATTTGTTTAAAACTGTTTGAAGATTGATAAATTACAAACATTACAAATACTTTTCTAATCTCCTTTTAGTGAAGAAGGGGCACTCATTTCCTTTACACTAGAACCCATCAATCCCGCGTTACTATTTGATTTTTACCATCAACTAACCTATTACTACAAAATTACTAAGAACACTCACACTCTCAGTTACTCACTTTCCTTTTATTGTTGAGATTTTAAGAAAAAAAACCCAAATATCATATATTGATACCTTCCCGATGTGGTGAAGGATATGCTTTCTTCCGGAGAATCTATGGCAACGTGAGAAGCTAAGTTTCTAATTTGATCACAAAAAATAGGTAGCTCAAAGCGCCAACCCTTCCTCTTAGACACTACTACTGATCAGCATGACTTTCTTTCTTGAGTAAGGTAAAGGGGTACGGAAACGTCCTCTTATCACAGCTTGAACGGGATTCATTGTTGGGAAGAAGACGAAGTCGATTCAATCCAACTCCAACCGACCGGCTGGAGAGATATTTAGTCATGAAATAAATAAGAAAGAGATTATTCCCTAAGAGCTTGTCCAGTACCTTTTGTTTAGAGTCTTTCTACTTTCTGTCAGCTATAACCAAGTTGCTATTTTGGGGTTAAGGAAATGAATTGTAAGTCGCGTAATCCCCCTTCCCCCCTTGCAGTAAAAACTCTCCTCTAATAGCAGAAAGCTTCCATGCCCTATTCTCTATTTTGGAAAAGGACCTCTTACGGCAGTTGACAGTGGAAACTTTCCAGCTAGCGATTGATCCAGTTACCGGTAAAGGACAGTTGACAGAAGAAAGAAGAGAGATGAGCTACTATCACTCAAGAACTAGAAGAAGGAAAGAAATCGATTCACTTCGCCAGCCTTGAACTCCTCTTTCTTGGATCGTTGTTTGCGACAGACCGATTGAGACAGATCTAGAGATAGAGCTGCAAGGGAGCACTTACCAATACCTACTGCGGATCAGGCTGAAGCTATTGTTGCATCTCCAGCTTCTACTATTGTTGCACCTCCACTCTAGCCTTGATGCGCGAGGGGCTCTCGGAAAGAGGGGGCAAAGCAAAACCAAGAGGAGGTCGTAGATACTATACCTGGAAGAAGTCTCTCTCGTAGGGCATTTTTCTGTAGTAATGTATTTCGGTGTTTATCGTAGCCCACGGAGCGGTAACGGGCGGAAAGAGCTATGATAGGAGTCGATGCCTTTCTGTCCCATCTGAAAGAAAGGCTGAAAGCAAAAGGAGATCGCTTTCGATTAAGGATCAAGCCCAGGAGGAAGCATTCGTTGGACATGTCCCTTCTTTAAAGTAAAGGTAGGAGAGTGAGATGACTTACTAGGACAGAGGGAGCCAAAGGGAATCAATAGTAGAGTAGACATGTCTTGCCCTGAACTTAAGCCATAGATGTACCCATCGATACAATGGACCGATAGAAGAGACAACCAAGCCAGTAGAGCCAATGCCAGTGACTCCTGTAAGCCATAAAGCGACGGGCTAACCGGCACTCCTTGTCGGCAGATCGTTTGCTGTGAAGTTTCATGTCGGATTGCACACTAGCTTTGCCTTTCAGTCGAGCTGAATGACATTCACCCTCTCTGCGTGATTCCCATTTATGATAAAGCGTGTACTGATGGAGTCGGCGAGCAGCACAAGAGGTTCTTTCTAAGTCGGAGTATCGGGACTCGCACTCATTGAACTTCTTGCGCAGAAGACGCACAGGACAAGCATTCTCGCGCATACCCCCTATTCCCTATTCTTTTAGTCAAGCCTATACTCTTTACTCTTTTTTACTCTTTTCAAAAAGGAAAGCAGTAGACCTATATGAACTGAATAAAGATAGGGATGTCGCTAATCGCCTACTCGATTGACATGCATAGCTTTGATAGCTGCTTTATCTGCCTGAAGTCGGTTATTACTTGTTCCATGCTTGCAGCTCTGATTGAACATACTCAAGGGTTCGAACAAGCCCCCCATCTCAAGTCAATTTTCATTCGCTTATCCTTCTCCGACGTCCCTACTTCGCTTGCAACACTCCTTCTCTTTCTCAGGGAAAGCATATATCTACTGTACAATGAATATCTGGGGAATACTCGCTTCAAGGTAATAGCAAAGAAGAAAAGGAGCTCTTCTTATGAATTCGATAAGGGCATGAAATGAGTCTACTGAAGTATTAGATCAATTCTAGGTAGAGAATCCACTTTATTTATTTATAGGATTCTGATCGATAACCTGTCTATCATTACTATACAAAATTTCCTGATGTTGAATGAGGAGTGGGAAATGATGCCAATAAAGAATAGAAAGAGGGCAAAGCTGCTTAAATCAATAGATTGGAGTTCCTCTTCTCTTATTGTTGTTGACGGGAAAGGGATCTTCAAAAGCAAATACAGATGTTACGTTCTATTCTATGAATGAATCAATCAAGAAATAAAACAAGTTCGAATCTATTTACATCTTAGGATGTTAGTGATCGAACCGTTGGCTCTAAGCTAAGTACCTAAGTCGCTCGTCCTGGGAAGGCTTAGCATCAACAAAATGGTAAAGGGCGCTTCATTCAATAGATTGGACAGATGGGAACCTCTTTCTTTAATAATAAGCTGCTAGCGGGAGTAATCTGATTGTTTATAATGAGAATGAGGTTTGACGAATGGATGGAGTTCACGTAGCCATAGGCTTGGTTAGTGAGTAGATGTCATCCCGGGCTAGGAATCAGTCCACCGAAGAAAGCGAAGTAGCGAGTCTGGGGGCGCTATCGGCCATGTTCACTGATAAGCTTTGTTTGCTTCCTTTTTCCGATACCGTGGAAGAAAGCTAAGTACCACAGTAAATGGTAGTTAGGGAATGAGAGTCAATACAGCAAAGGAAGGGTATGTAATAATACAGATGATATAAATTATATCACTCGCGTCGGTGTTATATCGCTCAACAACAAGCACCTTCCCCGTTGGTGGGACTTCTATTGCACCTGTCTCGCGCAACAACTAGCATCTGCCCATGTCACGCACCTGACCAACAACAAGCCTAACTTCAATAACAAGCCAATTCTCTCGGTCTTCTCTTGCACCTGTTGGAGAAGTAGATCTCTAGACTCCGGTCTCATTACTTGAGGATTCGATCCATGAATAGGGCTTAACGCACCTGACACCACTCTTTCTTTTCTTAGCAGCATTCCCATCCTCCTAAGTAACAAGGCCTAATAGAACAAGCAGCTTTGCCGAACCAATGTAATAGATTCAGGAAGAGAACAAAC